>CM065418.1:25583254-26783254 GCA_033060865.1 Dorcus hopei | reverse complement strand
TAATTCCACTTGCAGGTGTTCAACGGCTTGGAGCTCCTCATTTCTTAATTGTCTTCTGTTACGTTTGAATTTGCCGCTAAGAAGACGTGGCAACAACGCGACATCTAAGCCGCGTTTCGATGTGTTCGACAACCTTGTGTTCTTTCCCCGCTTTCTCGAAGCTCATTCGTTATAAGGTACCACGTGACAGTTTTCTGGTACACCATTGGTTACCGCTTTTACAACGTTACGAACTTGGCGTCCTTTGTGCAGTCGTGTTTTCCACGTCGAGGTGTGTAGTCGTGTGTTGGTTGATTAACGAGATTTTTGCTCAGCAAGTGAGAAGAATCAATAAACGGCTGTGCCGGAATTAAGATCACACCGACGAACGTGCGTTGGGGCATATTTTTAACCCCTTTCCAAGCCTGGGAACTTATTAGCTCTCAGGTAAAGTATTTGAGCACAATGGCGGACGCCATGATGGACGCTAACGAAACTGTTTGCTTTTATATTCAGGTTCTTTCTTATCCCCGCGAGGTTTCCCGTTTGGTTTTGTATTGAGTCTTGGTGCCACGACGAATTCCCTCTGTGGTTTGAGTTAGGCTCCGAGCGAGTCGACCCCGTTCTTCGAGAAGCGTGACTCCGCCATCTTGCAGCCTTCGTTCACCCAGTTCAAACCAGTTACCGGCTTGGCCAGGACCACCAGATGGCGCGAACTTCACCGCGTAGACTGTACGATGATAGATCGGTCGTGAGTTAACTATTTAAATTTATCGAACTACGTATCGTTATCCGACTTGCGCATGCATTTTGAAGAGCGAATTAAGGCCCCTTTATGCGTTTTGAAATAATGGGCAAATCGCTTTATTATTAAATAAGCTCACTTGACATAAGCTGTTGTTTCGGCTTTGTGTAAACTTTTCATTACATGTTGTAGTGTATCTTTGTACAACCTATTTATTTGTGTTTAATTAAATTGCGTTTGTGTTTGCACCTTAACGTACCAGTGAGTAAATAAGCCTTTATTTACGTTTGGTTTTTCTGCCCAATTCTGTCGATTTGAAGACGTCGACTGATTGTTTACGTTCGGTTTGTTAATCAATGTCTCATGGCGCCCTTTAATAATTTTTACCATAGTAATTAAACCTACCCCTATCTCCACTGTTTGCTAGTCGAGGGGAACAGCTGATACGTTTAGTCAGCAGAACTATTACCTGCCTCACTCCCACACTGACTCCTCGCGTTCGTGTCCCGGCACCGAAGCGATTGTCAGAGCTCCTCTATAGCTTCCACCGTGGTCCGTAGTTACCAATTTTTTCCATATTCTTGTATCATACTTGTAAAATGTATTGTTTCCTTTTCGCTCGCCTTTGTTTTTTTATTTTTATTTCATTTTTGAATGTTTTCTCATCCCGACCAACAATATTTTCATTTCCATCGTCTGAAATAATTCCGCGGTTATACGTAAATCCGAGCGAATAATTTCCTAATCGCCTTATCTCGCCTATCCGCTCTATTGATTAAAGTGTACGTAAAACCCTTAAGAACATATACGTTCCCATTAACCCCGACATACACCTAAACAATAATCCGGCCGTAATCTGATACGCCCGGACACGAATAACCTAGTTTGTACGCCATAGATCAGCGGGTATAAGAACTGTTGCCGCTTCACGACCCGTTATTACCTTACAGAATAATTCACCGGTCACTGACAACCACTCATTAGGGTGAAGGTTCATACCTTCCGCATTAACGTCCAAAATAAATAGTGGCGGTGAGACGACGTTATAATGCAAAGCGGGTTTAATAAAACACTGCGGGTAGGAAACCTTTTTTTTTTTGGTGAAATGACGTTGCAGTTGAATCATTGTTTATTGCTTTACATCTCTACAAATCTCTATTGTACATCTAATTCATAATAATACTCCCTCCCATCCAAACTTCTTTAAGCCCGATTCTCTTAGCAGGGGCGTATCAAAAGTATCAAAATTTCTAATCAACCCGTTTTGATGATGATGATAACCGGTGTTTTGTTTTGTGGAAAACTCTTTGGGCTTTTGATGTCATCAAAAGACACGCGGTAAATCAGAGCCAGATTAATAAAGTGATAAGCCCGAGCGGAGGAGAGCTCCTTATCGGAAATCCGCCTTTCTTCTGATTTAGCGGACATTAAAAATTATCAATAAATTAGAGAGAGAGAGGGCGGGAAATAATAATTCTCGTCGGTTGTGATCTGATAAAGCGCGAGGCAGCGTCGGTAATGGACAGGCCGGGCGAAAGAATGCAATTAACCGGACCCGGATAACTTCTTCATCCCTCATCGATTACAGATATATTAGTGTAAATGGCGCGCACCGACTCCTTGCGCTCTCCTGAAATATTGCCGATTGAATAAAGCCCCGCCGGGTTACTTCTTATTATATTTAGTGCTCGCCCCGTTATGTTACGCGATCTCATTGACTTGTTCGCCGGAATTTATAAGCTCATTTCCCGGGGCGTTCATTTCTTGTCTAGATTAAATAATCTACCTACAACTTAATACAATTAAAATATACAATATGAAATAATTTATTTCCTTGTTGCCCTCGTCGCGTCGCTGCTTCATCTAAACTGAACGTGCCGCGATCAGTGCAGCTCTATTTATAGGCGATGCGATGGTGGGAGTTGCGTGCGAGACGACCTGTGATTGGTGGGGACGTGGTTAAACAAATCCCGCCTTCTTCACTGAATGCGACGCGCTCAGCTTAGGCTCTAACTTATGATTGGTAGGGGCGTGGCGAAATACATCCGCCCCCCTACTTCAGTGAATGTGACGCTTTCAGTGTAGCTCTACTTATAGGCGAGTTGGGGTTGATTGTGACTGGCCAAACATACAGGGGCGTGGCGAATTAAATACCGTCCCATTTCAAGCTAAGTAGGTATAGTATTTCCAGCGATAGAAAAAAAAAATGCGCCATGTATTTCATGGCGTAGTTGCTTGTTCAAGACGCGAGTTGATTTCCGAATAGCCAACTTAAAAGCAGCAATGATCGACAATTTGAACCGTATATGTTAGCAATATTGACTTTTCTAGATTGGCGCGAAATTTAAAATCTGTCTTTCTAACGTTGGAAACACTATAGTACAAATTTGTAACCTTAAACAATTAACGATAGTTACTGAGAATGTCGAATATACGAGTACAGAAATATTAAAAATGTCTAATATCTACTATGTAGTTTATTATTAGACGTTAACTGAGTAGATAAAATGAATTTCTGTAAAGTTAAGAGTGTAGGCATTTTAAGGTTATCGATTAGGCGAGGAGTGGGAAGAGTAACAAGCCGATTGAGGATTCCGGGGCCGTATCGCGCGAACAAAAACAAACAATTAAATCCCTTAATCAAAAGAACCGCAAAACAAATCGTCAGGGGGGAGGGAGCGTTGGCGGCGAAAGGAGCAACAAACGGGTATCCTGACGAGGGGGTGATTAGCGTCGCAATAATTAAACAGCGACCATAATTTAAAGAATATTAACTTTATCCACTAATTCAAGTTCTTTATCTGCACGCGGCCAACCACAATTCAAGATGAAATTGCTCCAATTTGCCCCCCATCTTAATCAGCTCTAGCCGCGGGCACTCGCCATATTGGAGCCGGCGATACGCATGATAGCTCTCTCCGAGAACAATGCATGAAATAACAGTTAGCCATGAAACGACTCCTGCCAGGATTGCGTTATAACTTGTTTGCTTATTAAACTGCAGATCCTGCCGGGCTAATATAATAATTGTGTGTAACGCTTGGCGCTCCGGTTTGAAAACAACTTGGTAATTGGATGCCCTCTACCGATCGAATTATCTAAGCTTCGGATTACCTCAGCTCGCAATACGACCGGAAATAACACACTCGCGGAACGTATTATTAGAATAACAACGGCACCGCGTTATCTCCGTCCGTGTAATAAACGAAAATCCATTACGTACCTTGTTAAACCTATCCCCAAACAATACGAAAATAGTTTCGATGTTACAGATTTAAACTTTGGAATACCCTATATATAAGGATCAATATCAAAAATTCTAAGAATCTTATATACTACTGAAATTTTCTTAGAATTGTTTACGCCAAATATAAGACTTTATTGTTTCAATTTTTTATAACTCGAATAATAGGCATTCTGTACAGAACTCCGGTTTCTTAGGCTGGGCATCGAAGCATAAGCGGATTTTCGAAGTGACTCCAAGTTGCGCTAACACTCCGATCGGTGTCACTGCCCCCTTTCCTTGCGATGTCCTTTTCTTTTTTAATGGCTTTAGTCTCCACGTTCACTTGCAGAGACCGTCTCCGTCCTAAAGCGGATGAGGCCCTGGAATAAACGTCAAGCTTTTAGCAATTGAAAGCTTAGGATCCTATTTGGCTTCTTCGAATTGGATTTTCTTCGTTTCTCATAAATGCTGAAGCAAAAAGACATTTTTTAAGTCGGCTACAGCCGCAGCGGATTGTCTGAATGAAGAATGAAATTTTAAAGTGACAAAGAATTAAATACTGAAATAAGGAAGCAAAAAGAAAACAAAACGTAATCACATTGAAAAATAAAAAAAAAATAGAGGAAATTCGAAATTAGAAACTCACAAGTTAATTAAATAAAGGCGGCTGAGAGGAAAAAGTTAACACGTAAAATCCAGTCGAAATGTAGTGCGGAAATAACAGAAAATAAAAAATTGCGAATTACTTAAATAAATAATCGTCTAACCCAGATTACAAAGTATGTTGCATCTAATTTATAATGAAACTCTCTCTCGTCCAAATCTCTTTAAGCCCGATTCTCTTAGCAGGGGCAAAATAACGACGAGAGTACGTCTTCTGACGCATAGGCGGCGCTGCAGTGATTGAAGTTCAGGAGTTCTACATGCAAGGTTTCGGGTGCTAAAGCGAGAATTTACTTAAATAACAATAATTAATAAATTTAAAAAAAAATTGATCACGCGAAATAAGTTACTAAAAAATTAAGATCGAAACAAATGACAATCATAGAAAGAAAACGGAAGAAATTAAAAATTTTAAAAAATCACAATTTCTTATCAAACCGGCTAACAAAAAAGCAGAAAATAGTTTTAAAAATCCCATTTCTAATGAAGAAGTGAAATCAGTTAAAGAAAAATTAATGACGAAACAAACAAATAATAAAAAAAGGAAACGAATGACAATTTTACGAAAGAAAACGGAGAAAACTAAAAATTTAAATTATCACAATTTCTAACCAAGTTAGGTAACAAAAAATCGGAAAAAAATTCTAAAAATCCTGTTTCTAATTAAGCGAAGTCACTTAAAAAAATTAACAACAAAACAAATAAACAAAAAAAGGAAACAAAAAACAGAAGAAATTAAAAATGAAAAAATCACAATTTCTGAAGTCAGCTAATAAGAAATTAAACACCGACACAAACATATAAAGACAAATGACAATCAGGTTCAAAATGAAAAGATAAAAACAGAGGAAATACATATATGAATTTTTAATTAAGTGAAGAGTGAAACAGATTAAGAAATAAACAATAAATGACTAGCAAGTCTAAAAGTTAAGAATAAATAGAGAAAATTGTAAAAATCCAATTTCCAAAAAGCAAAGAAAAGAAGTAAACAAATGACAATCAAACGAAGAAACATAAGAAACTAAAAATTGAAAAATCACAATTTCTAACCAAGTCCGTTAATAAAAAATTAAATACTGACACAAACATAAAGAAAAAACAAATGACAATCAGGATCAAGATTTAAAACTAAAAAACAGAAAAAATTCTGAATTTTTAATTAAGTGGAAAGTGAAACTTAGATAAACAAAAATAAATAAATAATTAAATGACTGACAAGTCTCAAAATTAAAGAAAAATGTAGAGAAAATTGTAAAAATTCAATTTCCACTCAAACAATGAAAAGAAGAAACACATCAAAATAATCACGGGAAAAAACAGAAGAAAGTAAAAATGAAAAAATCACAATTTCTAGCCAAGTCATCCAACAAATAAGTTTTAAAAAAATTTGCTTCTAATAAAGTAAAATCAGTATCATTTTAACGACGAAACAAATAAACAAAGAAAAGGAACAAACGAAAATCATACGAAAGAAAACGAAATAAATTAAAAATTTCTAATAAAGTCAGCTAACAAAAAGTTAAACACCGACACAAACATAAATGACAATCAGGTTCGAAATTTAAAAATGAAAAAGCGGAAGAAATCAGAAATTACAATTTTTAATTCAGTGAGAAGTGAAACTTAGATAAAATAAATAAATAAATGACTACCAAGTCGAAAAATTAAGAGAAAGTAAAAAAAAATTTTAAAACCCAATTTTCAATCAAGCAAAAAAGTGTAAACAAAAGATAATAAAGTGAAAAAGACAAAAAGAAAAAAAATTAAAAATTAAAAGTCACAATTCTAACCAAGTCAGTTAACAAATAAAGCAGAAAAATGTTTTAAAAATCCTATTTCTAATGAAGCGTAATCAGTTAACAAAAAATTTAACGACGAAACAAACAAATAAAAGAAATAAAGAAACAAATGACAATCTCACGAAAGAAAACCGAAAATTTTGAAAAATTACATATTCTAATTAAGTTAGCTAACAAGAAACTTAACACCGACACAAACAAATGAAGACAAAAGAAAAATTTAAAAATTAAAAAAAAAAAACAGAAGAAAGAGATATTATGAATTTTTAATTAAATGAAAAGTGAGATATAAAAAATAAATAAATGACTACCAAGTCTAAAAAATTAAGAAAAATAGAAACATTAAAAAAATCAATTTTGAATCAAACAAAGAAAAAAAGGAAACAAATGACAATCAAACTAAAAAAAGCAGAAGAAACTGAAAATGAAAGTCATAATTTCTAATTACGTCAGCTAACAAAAAAAATAAATACCGACTCAGGCATAAAAAATGACAAGATTAAAAAATATTAAAAAAAAATTAAGAATCACAATTTTTAATTAAGTGAAAAGTGAAACTTGGATAAAATAGAAAAATAAATAAACGGCTACCAAGTCTAATATAATAATAAAAAGAAGTAGAATTTTTTTAAGTATCCAATTTCCAATCAAGAAAAAAGGAAAGAAATGATAGTCAAACTAAAAAAAAAGAAGAAATTAAAAGTTGAATAATCACAATTTCTAACCAAGTCAGCTAACAAAAAAGAGTTATAAAAAATCCTTTTTCTAATGAAGTGAAATCTGTTAATAAAAAAATTAATTAATTAATAAAAAAAAATTAATTCGTCTAGCAAAGAAAGAAAAGAAACAAATGATAATCAAACAAAAAAAAAACGGAAGAAATTGCAAATCAAAAAACCACAGTTTCTAACCAAATCAGTTGACAAAGAAAGCAGAAAAAGTTTTAAGGATCATAATTCAAATGAAGCAAAATCCGATAAACGGAAATTAATGACGAAACAAACAATCAAACAAAAAAGGAACAAATGGCTTCATACGAAAGAAAACTGAAGACATTAAAAATTTCTAGCATAAGTTAATAAAAAAGTAAAACATAAAAAGAACAAATGACAATCAGGTTCAAAATTTCAACGGAAGAACTTAGAAATTAAGAATTTTTAATTAAGTGAAAAGTGAAACTTAGTTAAACAAAAATAAATAAATGACTACCGAGTCTAAAAATTAAAAAAAAAAATAGAAACAATTTTAGAAATATCCAATTTCCAATCAAGCAAAGTAAAAAAGAAACAAATGACAATCAAACGAAAAAACAGAAGAAATTAAAAATTAAATAATGAAGTCAGCTAACAAAAAAAGTTTCAAAAAGTCCTATTTCTAATGAAAGAAAATCAGTTACTAAAAAGAAACAGCGACAAAACAAACAAACAAAAAAAGGAAATAAATGACAGTGACACGAAAGAAAACTAAGAAAATGAAAAATGAGAAATAAAAGAATTTCTAATCAAGTCAGCTAACAAAAACTTTAAACATTGACACAAACATAAAGACAAATGACAAACATGTTAAAAATTTAAAAATAGAAGCAGAAAAAATTGGTAATCATAATTTTTAATGAAGTTTACAATTAGATAAACAAAAATAAATTGAGAAAAAATTGAATTTCCATCAAGCAAGGAAAGAAAAGAAGGAAACAAAAGACGATCAAAGAAACAAAAAACAAAGAAATTAAAAATCAAAAAATCGCAATATCTAGCCAAGTCAACTCACAAAGAAAGCGGACAAAAGTTTGAGAAAAATAAAAAAATCACAATTTTTAACTCAGCTAACAAGAAATTAAATGCCGACACAAGCATAAAAAAGACAAATGAAAATCAGGTTCAAGATTTAAAAATAAAAAAAAAAAACAGAAGATATTAGAAATAAAGAAATGATTTCTAATTAAGTGAAAAGTTAAACTTGGATAAATAAAAAATAAATAACCGGCAATCTAAAATTTAAACAAAAGTAAAAAATAAATATAAGTAAAGAAAATCCTGTTTCCAATCAAGTGAAAATCAAAAGTCAGTAAACAAGGAAGCCAACTTCTATCTGAAACAATAAATACCAGCTCAAGAAAATGATTCCAACTTTGTGTCAAGCTACCCATGGTGTGTATCCATCAAAAAGAGTCTCGCTTGTTTGTTTCATTGCATCACCAGTGTTTGACGGTCTGTGTGGAAATGTCGTTTTCTTTTATCGCATGGCAATGAAACATAACCTCACTTCCTTATTGGACATTTATCAAATCTGACTGATGTAATAATAATAATAATAATAATAATATTGTGATGATTCAACACCACTTGACGCAAGCTACATGCGTCACAGCCTGGCGCGCCATACTCTGGAAGCTTCCGGAGAGACAGCCGTCGCTTCGAGATAGTTCCGACGGTGGAATAATTGGAACAGACATTCTGGCACCCCCGAGAGGCTCCCGGCTTATAAAAGCAAGCGACCGGGAATTAGAAGTTAGTTCGCTCGGCTATTGAAATAAATTAGTGTTACAATGTAAGTTTGCAAATAAATTAGTTTATTAAGTATATCGTGTTTTGTTTTAAAATAAAAATTAATCGAACCCTAAAAGCGTAACAATATCAAGTGAATTTCTCCTAACCATTTAACTAAATTAACACATTAAACAAAGTAAAAGAATAAAACGTATTTCAACACGTTTTCCACCCACTCGACGTCCGCGTCATCTATGTGTAACTCGACGCCCTCCTACTAATGGGTCTTTGTCTTGTTTTCTCCCTCTATTTCTTTTATAGATGGATATTTCAGTAGTTTTTGTTTCATTGGATGTGTGACGAACTGTATATTAATGCCGAAAATAAAAAAATCTTTGAGGGACTTTTAAAATGCAGACACCGAGTAGTTTCCCGGATATTAATTTATGAGCCGGGGCGGCCGCTTCGAGGGTGAAATTTACGACCGCAAACAGTCTTCCACTGCGAATAAATAATTCAGGCCGCCCTAATTGCTCTTATTTTAGTTACTCAATGTATAAGTTGGAACTCGCCGCGCCCTGGACACGCGAGGGACAGATAAGTAATTTTCTGCGGGGCGGAGGGTGGTTATTTCTCAAATCGTTTTCAAAAACTATCGACTGTCGAATTAAAATCGGTGCAATACGATCACATAGGAACTCTAATGGTGAAGTACCTCTTTTCATTTAATTTAATCCGGCACTGATCAGGAGTAGGATAGACCTTCCTTCACAAACAAGCAACAATTTATACAGTTCCTATTTTAGTAGAGCAGATTATGATTTACTATTTACATTTAGATCGTAATATCCTACATCCTCCATAAATACATAACGCCGATCATTCCGCGTCTATAAATAATGCGGGATCGGTGTTTTGATGGCACAAATAACATTAAAGCCGCATTAAGTATGCCTAGTTTGTTGTTATAAATTATAATTTATTCGTTACCTTGCGTATTTTATCTACTATTTCCCCGTAAATATAGGGGCCAAAAGTTATTGTCGTGATGGCTGAGGGTCGTCTCCAAGCGATGACATTTGTCAAACAACAAAATGAAGAAGACTGGGTGGTCGGTTGCTAAATTTAATGAAAAATAATTGGATTTATACTTTGTGTATATATGTGTGGCTGAGTGAGAGATAGAGTATGTGGGTGTACGTGTGGTGTGTGAGAAAGTACGTGTATATGTGTGTTGAGTGAGAGAGTACGTGTGTAGGTGTGGTGTGTGAGAGAGTATAGGTGTATTTGTCGTGTGTGAGAGAGTAGGTGTGTATATGTGGTGCGTGAGAGAGTATGGGTGTATTTGTGGTGTGTGAGAGAGTACTCGTATATGTATATGTATGGTGTGTGTCTGTGTATAGGTGTATTTGTAGTGTGTGAGAGAGTAGGTGTGTATGTGTGGAGTATAATAGGAGTAAGTGTGGTGTGTGTGAGAGTATAGTAGTATGTGTGTATGTGTGGTGTGTGTGAGAGTATAGTAGTATGTGTGTATGTGTGGTGTATGAGAGAGTATTCGTATGTGTGTGTATGAGAGTATAGGTGTGTGGGAACATCGAGTTTTAAGGAAGATCATGTCTTCCTCTTAACATGAAAGGGAATGCTTAGAACATAGCTCGATTATTAAATATAATAGTCTCGTTTCCATTTTCGACGGATCCATTCTTTCAATATAATCCCATCTTGACTTGTCTGAGCAAACAAAACCTCGAATTGATTGTAAATAAAGTGCGTGAAATAACGACGCTTTCATTACTTGTCCCTCGTTGTTTAGCGAAGAGGTAAATAATTGAGAGCCCCCCCTTCGCCGAAGTAGCGACTCGCCGAATAAAATAAACAAAGACCCGTTATAATCGTTTGTAACTTTAATGCGGCGTAATGAATTTAACTTGTCTTTGGCGGGCGGTGTGCACTCGAGAGAGCCCTTCGTCTTCATTTGGCGACTTCCAGCGCCGCTCCTTGAAGAAGGCAGGAGGGGGGCGGGCGGAAGTGATGTCATAAAGATTCCACTTACCCCGGCCAGGATGCCGACACATAATTCTTCCAGAAACCGTCTGTTTAAATGTATACCAACTACTTCAGTATTTGTATTGTTCTCTCTTAAGGAGTTATTTTGCAAAACAATGGCCCTCCCGGGCTTCGACGATAACGCCCCCTCCTTGCAAAATATACGTGAGCCTTTCATAAACTCATTTGAAATTTTAATTGTTGCCTTTAATGAATTGCTAGTAATTTAATAGTCAACTCAGCGCCATCTCATCAAATTGACATATTCTCTGATTCTTTTTTAATTTATGTAAAAGTTAAACGTACTTGCCAAGATGTCTCAACAGATGGCGGTGCTAAGTTCAATAACAAAAAAAAATCGAAACGATTCCAATTCGTTAATAAAGAATGAAATTTTGTCGTTCGTATTAAAAGCGTGTGGCGACGAGTAGGTTTAAGGAGGGCTACAAATTGGCGGCGAGTAATTTGCACTAATACCGGCGAAAGAGTACCACCGTAATCCACAGGGGATCCAGATATTAGACGTTTGAGTGGTTGCTTTGAAGGTGTAAAAGCCTTAATGGATATTTTATCGGCTAAAGTCCCTTGTGTAACACCAATAAATCTGTAATTATCTACTAAATCTAGCTTATATATAATTTCGTGGGTTTCCCCGGGAAATCTCGAACGAAAATGTTTTACCGACCCTCCTTCCATTTTACTCGTTTGAATAATATTCAATAATAGTAGTATTATTTTTTGGGGGAATTTAGAATAACATTGATTCATGATTAACAAGCGCTTCTACTTTTTCTAAAATTTGTTTGAAAAAAAAATAGAAGGGGGTCCTGTTACGCGGGTTGTTTTGTTACGGTTTAAAAACGCACCCTGTATTGTGTGGGAACCAAAATACGTTACTTGTTTTACTTTCATTTCATCAGATTTCAAAATATTGCGCAACCAGAAAAAGGCCATAACCTACGCCACACGGAAATGCTCTATTTCATTCATCCCCCTGCGTAATTCGATTGTCATCTCTTAACAACCCCCATTGCTGTTTTTGTTCGTTAACACAACAGCCTGTACGAACGCCCAGTCTTTCTGTGCAGCGCTCGTCGTCGTTTCTTAGGCTCTCTGGCCATCTTGTGTGTTTATCAGACTGGAACATTTGATTGAACAGTGAACGGAAGATACTAACCCGTCATTTGACAGAGGCATTCCTTTATGCCTTCCGAAGCCTGACTTCAATAAATAAAGCAGGTATTTATACGACCAAATTCTGTGCGCAATTCAGGCTGTAATATTGTTTTTAATTTTTTTAATTAGGCTTTTATCGGAGGTTTTAATCCGGACGATCATCCCGTTGCTTGGCATCGTCGCAGGAAGAGGGAGGGACGAACTCTCGTGGACGCGGGTTGACATATTCGACGCTACCCTCCCAGATGTTTGATACTCGAACGACTTCTTCGACTTTAGTACATCTGCTGCGCACACATTTTGAAAAACTTAAGGTCGGATTCTTTTATTTTATTTACAATAATGCTAACGTGTTGTATCGAAACAAGCAACTTTTGGCGCGCGGAGTTAGATTAACTTAGATTTGATATTTATTATTATTTTTTTTTGTGAGCGAATGGTGTGATATTTTTCGGAATCAAATTTCAAAATATTGCACAACCTACGCCACACGGAAATGTCATCTCTTAACAACTCCCTCGCTATGTTTATTGTCAACATCTAACCATATACGACCACTCAACGCACGTCGTCGTTTCTTAGGCTCTCAGCCCATCTTGTGTGTTCACCAGTCTGAAACGTTTGATTAAATAGTGAGCGGAAGATATTAATCAGTGATTACACAGAGGTATTCCTTTATGCTTTCCGAAGCCTGACCTCAACAAATAAGTCAGGTATTTACAGGAGTAAATTCTATTTTAATTAGGTTTTTATCGGAGGTTTCTTCCAGATATTTTACTGAAGCTGTTATTTAGGGCTACCTGGCTGGTTTATCTTTGGATCGTAGTGGAAAATTCTGGTAACACCGTTGTGATTCGTCTCCTGTCATCCGAACTAGAGTCCGATAATACCGTTGCTTTGCAGCGTCACAGGAGAGGGATGTTTGATACTAGAATGACTTCTTGGTCGATTTAAAAAAAAAAATAAATTGTAAAGCGTCATCTACCTTTGGATAGCTAACAAATACTTATCTCAAAAGCGTCTATAAGGATATTAAGCGAAATTTTACAAAATTGAATAGCTTCATCGACATTTGACAATTTGACGTACGTTGATTTGTTGTTTTTTTTTTAACTGAAAAGCGTCGTTTGCGTTTGATAGGTAACAAATAATCGTCTCAAGAGCTTCAAGAAGGAGTCTTACCTTTTTCAAGGCTTTCAGCTGCGAGTATTCTTCGAATGAAGTCAATCCTGATAAGACCGAACATTTTCTTTGAATTGTTTACGATTTTTTATGCCGTGTATATCTTCCAGCTGTATAAGCGTTCCTTTTCTCAAGGCTTTCAGCTGCGAGTATCCTGCGAATGAAGTCTTGGAATCGTTCACGGTGATAGCGGCGTCTTTAAGAGGGGGAAAAATGGCATCACCCGAAACATTAAATTTACCGTATTCCTTTGGTCTATAAAAAATAGGGGTAGTAGTGTAATGATGCAAGAAATCTCAGTTATAAGCGGAACCTGTCCAGTATTTACTTGGCCTGCCTAAATTATGAATATTTGCTTTCTTTCTTCGAGGCACGGAATAATTTTTTTCTTCTTGCGTAATGCCACGTTTTCACGAGGCCAGTAAACAGACCAGTAGCTGGAGTCCAATGACTGGGCCTTGCCAATACAGTGAATTCCTATTTCAACGTGGCTAGTTCACTGGAGCCAGTTAGCGTCCAGTGGTGTTTATACGGAGCCAGTCACTGGCTACTGGCTCGTGGAAACGCGGCATTATCAGAATGACAAATTGCAACATAATATCTATTCACTCTTTATCCTCGTCTCAGTAGGCCGTGTTCTCGTTTTGTTAAGTTGCTGCCCTGAAATTTGATAGATGCCAGAATGTGACATGAAAAATATTAATGACATTTCCACATTACTAATCTGACTATGTTCCCAAATATTATACGAAGGAGCACCGACTATGGCATCGTGAAATATGCATTACAGTCGAGCTGGCAACAACGTCTCCATCAGTGGACTCAAATTATAACCATAAAATTAAAGATAAACATAACCGTCTCATCTGACGTCTATGTTTCATTGTGGTACCAACAAAAATGTCACCCTAACTCGCCTACTGGGACGAAGAAAAAGAGTGATTAGATTATATTTCGAAAAAATAAACAAATACACGAGATACCTTTGGATTCTGATGTTTTTATTTACGATAACGTGTCATTCACTTCTTTTTGATTTCGCGCGACAAAAAGAAAAGCTAATTCTTTATAATCGTCAAATTTCAGTATAACGCGGTGCGAAATGAGAAATGTGAAATTCTCCCCGATAATCAGCGCAGTAAACCTACCTTTAGCGTTGAGTACCGTCGTCCTGAGGCGGTACCTCGACAAAATCTTCTCGTCTCAGGTAGAGTCTTCCTCCTCAATTTAATCAAAATTGCAGAAAATTTGATTCGCAGGGTCAAGTAGTAGTGAACAACCCACCGTGGCTTATACGACCTTCTCTTTTGAAATTATGCATGTACGCCTACATGTTCAGCGTGGGCCTTTGGTGTATTCCGAGGAGCTTGAAAAAAGGCGCGGTTATGTTTGTAGCAAAAAAAATTTACGGAGGAGCAATGGCTATTAAAAATAAATGTATACGGTACGTACTTTTTTCACAACGATATCTCCCACACCTTTTTGCAAAAAACTTTAAATTTTAGAAGGAAAAACAGAAAATCATCTTGGACGATGATGAAGAGCAGGGAAGCCCAGCAAAGAGCCCTGCAATATGTAGCATCGTTGAGACCTCATCCGCAACCAAGTACGCGCGACTCAACTATGGGAGAGCCCTCAAGCACCAGCGTTGACTCGAACTGCAATGGGAACATGCCGGAGGTCAACCCCTCTCCCGGAAATGAACCGCCGTATAACAGTTGTGCGATGGCCAACCCTCACTATTCCTCTTTTAATCACGACCCTACTTTTCAAAACCATGAATTTTCCCATTGCGCTAATAACCGGGCGTTTTCTAATGAGCAACAATGCACGGCTTCGCATCACGAACCGAAAAGCGGTTGCACCTGTCGCAATCCCTGCCCCTTTTCAAATCCAAGTCCTCCCCCAGGCCAAGCTCCACCAAGACAACCTCAACCTTACGGTGCAAGATGTTGTGTACAACCGGATGCACCTGGAGATGCATCTTGCTCATGGTCTACAACCAGCGATCCAACCATTTCTAAGGTAGCTCCGGAAAATGAGCTTTCAGGGTTGAGTATAACAGACGATTCTATATCGACTCTGCTAAAGGTGAGGAAGACGAAGACAAAGAAATGTACAAAAAATATGCCACCGGCGAGGAATTTATACACGTTGAGGGGCAGGAAAATCAACCCGCAAGATGGAAGTCACGATGGGAAAGCGACCGGGAAAACTAGGAGCGGCAAAGTGCACAACTCTCATTCTAATAAATCTCGCCGTAGAAGTAGTAAATATCAATAATTACATTAGACTTTTCTAGCTTGTGATTTTGATCTGTGTAAGTTACGTTGAAAATTCACTCAGTAAATTAATACGTCATTACTTGCAGTTTTTCTTTTTTCTTTTCATAAGGGGCCATGTTCCAAAGAATAAATTCTCATTCTAAACCATCATACCAGATACAGAGACGGACCGATTTTTTGGAGATCAACCACACACTATGACATTCCGTACATGTCGATTACGCCCTTGGGTTTGAGGAATTACACTCGACAAGACGGGCACTGGACCGGAAATTAAATTAAATTCCGGCGAAATTTAAAAAGATGAATAGCTTCGTCGACATTCATACGTCGATTTTTCGTGAGAAAAAAATTAATTTTCTCTGAGAAACGCCATCTATGTTTGACAACTAACAAACAAAACTTCAATAAAGACGTAAAGCGAAATTTGACGTACGTCGATTTTTTTAATTTAATTTATTTCAACTGAAAAGCGTCATCTACGTTTGACAACTAACAAATAATTGCCTCAAAAGCTTCGAAAAGGATATCAGGCGAAATTTAAAAACATTGAATAGCATCATCGACATTTGACGATTTGACACAACGTCAATGTTATTTAACGTCAAATTTGTTTAATTTTTAAATTGAAAAGCGTCATCCACGTTTGACATCTAACAAAAAATTATGTCAAAACCTTCTACAAGGATATTAGGCGAAATTAAAAAAAAATTAATAGCTTCATCGACATTGACATACGTCAATACGAAAAGCATTTTTCAAAGCCAAAGTTGTATTTGTTTCGTGCCTGTGTAATCTCTTACATGTTGAGAACGTCAAATTTTTCAAGAACGCGGCATATTCGCGGCGATTGAAGTGCACTGTAATATTTATAATAAACACCCTGTATATTAAACAGCGACACTAAATTCATGTTAAAATAGCTGCTTTCGTTTCAAAGTTATGTCGTTGTAGCAACTCACTTCAATGAAACGGTGTATGACACATGTCACTATTTTACAACTTGTCATAATTATGAAGTTAAATTTTGTAAGTAATTAGCACCTTGTACATTTCAATTTTGAAAGTTCATTTTTTATTCTAGATTAGACCATTGAACGTTTCTTTTACTATTGAAATATTTATAATATTAATTAATGACTAAAGTACAGTAGTAATACTTTTTATTTTGGAGTAGACCTATCTACAGGGTGATCTATGACGTCGGGGAAAAACTTCACCGGTTGATTGCTATAAGTAATTCAAACAAAAAACTTGTAATGAACATGTATCCGATAATGCTTTTTAACGGAAGTGTAACTTTTCGAAGTTTATAACATATAACGTCAATCAGTGGCGGCTCGTCGGGGTGGGCAGGGTGGGCACTGCCCACCCTGTTCAATTTTCTCAATACATATTTAAAGCAGGTTCTTGTCCGATGAAAATTGTATCACAAAACCTTTTATAAGATTTTGGGATACAATTTATTAATACAATTTAATCTTTAAAATAATTTTGAAATATTTTTTAAATTTCTTTTTCATCTAATTGTGTTCTTTAAATTTATAAATCCAGAACATTATTGTAATGCATAATTAAAAATGTGCATGTGATCTAGATTCTAGAACTTTGTATAATTCCGCACGCTCGGTAATACGTTAAATTGCGATGCGGTGCAGCTCCTTGTCACTATGCATGAGTAGGGCGGGCTCGCCCCCTGCATGACTGTAAGTGCAGACATACGCTGTCCTTTCATTTAATGTGATAGACAGAAAGGAACGCTACACGTAGGTTGTTACGTTACCCTCTCTTACGTTCACCCGATGGGCAGGCCCACGGCCACGTGACAACTTGAGATCGGAGTGATGTATAAACAGAGTGGGATATTAAGATTAATTTGCCAAATTTTGTATTTTATTTTGAATCTTCTGTCCATTCTGTTTGATTAATACCTAATAAATATTACATAATATTCAATATTCGTCTGAAAGATTTATATTATACATTGTAATGTATAATTAAAAACAAAAAGAATAATAGCTGGTCTGAAGTTATTATTAAAGACAGATCGCGGAAGGGCAAGCCCGTCCTACAATTCGTCTGTGTTCGGTTGTTCACGAGCACCATCCGAGTTAAAAACGTTAATGGTGCGTTAATGTCAACGCTTTATTATTAATTTAACTAAGGTGAGAGATTTCGATATTAATGTTTTAAAATGGCAGATTTATCATTTAAAAATGTATGTTAGCTCTTATTTTCAGAATTTATTTTAGTTACTGTTTTGCATTTTATTTAATTATTCTGAGAATTTATTTAAGTTATTGTTTTAAATTTTATTTAGTTATTATTTTGACAATTTATTTCAGTTACTGTTTAGCTACAATTTTAAATTTTATCATTTCAGAATTTGTTTTTAATTGTTTGTAATTCTTAGAATATAGTTTTGTTTTCTTTTTAATGTGTGGAAAATTGGAGACATACGGAGATAATGAGATATCATATCATTACGATAATACTTGTTCATCAACTTGTTAAAATAACTTCTAACAAAGAACATTTAAAAAATATCAATCAGAGGAATATTTTATAAAAGGTCCTTTAGTTTTTCAAATGTTGCCCACCCTCGGTATATCTTGAAAAGCCGCCACTGACGTCAATCAATCAAAGCAATAGCAGTAGGCTTATTTCGTATTTCATTTGTTACCTGTGAAAACAAAAATTAGTATCTTAACATCGTCTTGAAGTTGTAAACATTCAACATGTAATAAACTTTGAAGGGTTACACTTCCGTTAAAAAGCATTATCGGACACATGTTTATTAAAAGTTTTTTGTTTAAATTACTCATGGGAATCAACCGGTGAAGTTTTTCCCCGACGTCATAGATCACCCAGTATATGTAGTACGTATTAATAAATGACTAAAGTATGGAAGCATGCTGCATATTTCAATGGATTAGCCCATTGAATTTAGTACAGCTGATGCGCATACATTTTCGGAGATTTAAGTTCGAATTCTTTTGTTTTATTTACAATAATGCTAACGTGTTGTATCGAAACAAGCAACTTTTGACGCGCGGAGTTAGATTTACTTAGATTTGATATTTATTTATTTTTTTTTGTGAGCGAATGGTGTGATATTTTTCGGAATCAAATTTCAAAATATTGCAGAACCTACGCCACACGGAAATGTCATCTCTTAACAATTCCCTCGTTATGTTTATTGTCAACATCTAACCATATATGACCACTCAACGCACGTCGTCGTTTCTTAGGCTCTCTGGCCATCTCGTGTGTTCATCAGTCTGAAACGTTTGGTTGAATAGTGAGCGGAAGATATTAATCCGTGATTACACAGATGTATCTAGGTAGTTCAAGGCATTCCTTTATGCTTTCCGAAGCCTGACCTCAACAAATAAATCAGGTATTTACAGGAGCAAATTCTATTTTAATTAGGTTTTTATCGGAGGTTTCTTCCAGATATTTTACTGAAGATGTTATTTAGGGCTACCTGGCTGGTTTATCTTTGGATCGTAGTGGAAAATTCTGGTAACATCGTTGTGATTCGTTTCCTGTCATCCGAACTAGAGTCCGATAATACCGTTGCTTTGCAGCGTCACAGGAGAGGGATGTTTGATACTAGAATGACTTCTTGGTCGATTTAAAAAAATAAATAAATTGTAAAGCGTCATCTACCTTTGGATAGCTAACAAATACTTATCTCAAAAGCGTCTATAAGGATATTAAGCGAAATTTTACAAAATTGAATAGCTTCATCGACATTTGACAATTTGACGTACGTTGATTTTTTTAATTTGTTGTTTTTTTTTTAACTGAAAAGCGTCGTTTGCGTTTGATAGGTAACAAATAATCGTCTCAAGAGCTTCAAGAAGGAGTCTTACCTTTTTCAAGGCTTTCAGCTGCGAGTAGTCTTCGAATGAAGTCAATCCTGATAAGACCGAACATTTTCTTTGAATTGTTTACGATTTTTTATGCCGTGTATATCTTCCAGCTGTATAAGCGTTCCTTTTCTCAAGGCTTTCAGCTGCGAGTATCCTGCGAATGAAGTCTTGGAATCGTTCACGGTGATAGCGGCGTCTTTAAGAGGGGGAAAAATGGCATCACCCGAAACATTAAATTTACCGTATTCCTTTGGTCTATAAAAAATAGGGGTAGTAGTGTAATGATGCAAGAAATCTCAGTTATAAGCGGAACCTGTCCAGTATTTACTTGGCCTGCCTAACTTATGAATATTTGCTTTCTTTCTTCGAGGCACGGAATAATTTTTTTCTTCTTGCGTAATGCCACGTTTTCACGAGGCCAGTAAACAGACCAGTAGCTGGAGTCCAATGACTGGGCCTTGCCAGTACAGTGAATTCCTATTTCAACGTGGCTAGTTCACTGGAGCCAGTTAGCGTCCAGTGGTGTTTATACGGAGCCAGTCACTGGCTACTGGCTCGTGGATACGCGGCATTATCAGAATGACAAATTGCAACATAATATCTATTCACTCTTTATCCTCGTCTCAGTAGGCCGTGTTCTCGTTTTGTTAAGTTGCTGCCTTGAAATTTGATAGATGCCAGAATGTGACATGAAAAATATTAATGACATTTCCACATTACTAATCTGACTATGTTCCCAAATATTATACGAAGGAGCACCGACTATGGCATCGTGAAATATGCATTACAGTCGAGCTGGCAACAACGTCTCCATCAGTGGACTCAAATTATAACCATAAAATTAAAGATAAACATAACCGTCTGATCTGACGTCTATGTTTCATTGTGGTACCAACAAAAATGTCACCCTAACTCGCCTACTGGGACGAAGAAAAAGAGTGATTAGATTATATTTCGAAAAAATAAACAAATACACGAGATACCTTTGGATTCTGATGTTTTTATTTACGATAACGTGTCATTCGCGTCTTTTTGATTTCGCGTGATAAAGCAAAAAGCTAATTCATCATAATCGTCAAATTTCAGTATAACGCGGTGCGAAATGAGAAATGTGAAATTCTCCCCGATAATCAGCGCAGTAAACCTACCTTTAGCGTTGAGTACCGTCGTCCTGAGGCGGTACCTCGACAAAATCTTCTCGTCTCAGGTAGAGTCTTCCTCCTCAATTTAATCAAAATTGCAGAAAATTTGATTCGCAGGGTCAAGTAGTAGTGAACAACCCACCGTGGCTTATACGACCTTCTCTTTTGAAATTATGCATGTACGCCTACATGTTCAGCGTGGGCCTTTGGTGTATTCCGAGGAGCTTGAAAAAAGGCGCGGTTATGTTTGTAGCAAAAAAAATTTACGGAGGAGCAATGGCTATTAAAAATAAATGTATACGGTACGTACTTTTTTCACAACGATATCTCCCACACCTTTTTGCAAAAAACTTTACATTTTAGAAGGAAAAACAGAAAATCATCTTGGACGATGATGAAGAGCAGGGAAGCCCAGCAAAGAGCCCTGCAATATGTAGCATCGTTGAGACCTCATCCGCAACCAAGTACGCGCGACTCAACTATGGGAGAGCCCTCAAGCACCAGCGTTGACTCGAACTGCAATGGGAACATGCCGGAGGTCAACCCCTCTCCCGGAAATGAACCGCCGTATAACAGTTGTGCGATGGCCAACCCTCACTATTCCTCTTTTAATCACGACCCTACTTTTCAAAACCATGAATTTTCCCATTGCGCTAATAACCGGGCGTTTTCTAATGAGCAACAATGCACGGCTTCGCATCACGAACCGAAAAGCGGTTGCACCTGTTGCAATCCCTGCCCCTTTTCAAATCCAAGTCCTCCCCCAGGCCAAGCTCCACCAAGACAACCTCAACCTTACGGTGCAAGATGTTGTGTACAACCGGATGCACCTGGAGATGCATCTTGCTCATGGTCTACAACCAGCGATCCAACCATTTCTAAGGTAGCTCCGGCAAATGAGCTTTCAGGGATGAGTATAACAGACGATTCTATATCGACTCTGCTAAAGGTGAGGAAGACGAAGACAAAGAAATGTACAAAAAATATGCCACCGGCGAGGAATTTATACACGTTGAGGGGCAGGAAAATCAACCCGCAAGATGGAAGTCACGATGGGAAAGCGACCGGGAAAACTAGGAGCGGCAAAGTGCACAACTCTCATTCTAATAAATCTCGCCGTAGAAGTAGTAAATATCAATAATTACATTAGACTTTTCTAGCTTGTGATTTTGATCTGTGTAAGTTACGTTGAAAATTCACTCAGTAAATTAATACGTCATTACTTGCAGTTTTTCTTTTTTCTTTTCATAAGGGGCCATGTTCCAAAGAATAAATTCTCATTCTAAACCATCATACCAGATACAGAGACGGACCGATTTTTTGGAGATCAACCACACACTGTACATGTCGATTACGCCCTTGGGTTTGAGGAATTACACTCGACAAGACGGGCACTGGACCGGAAATTAAATTAAATTCCGGCGAAATTTAAAAAGATGAATAGCTTCGTCGACATTCATACGTCGATTTTTCGTGAGAAAAAAATTAATTTTCTCTGAGAAACGCCATCTATGTTTGATAACTAACAAACAAAACTTCAATAAAGACGTAAAGCGAAATTTGACGTACGTCGATTTTTTTAATTTAATTTATTTCAACTGAAAAGCGTCATCTACGTTTGACAACTAACAAATAATTGCCTCAAAAGCTTCGAAAAGCATATCAGGCGAAATTTAAAAACATTGAATAGCATCATCGACATTTGACGATTTGACACAACGTCAATGTTATTTAACGTCAAATTTGTTTAATTTTTAAATTGAAAAGCGTCATCCACGTTTGACATCTAACAAAAAATTATGTCAAAACCTTCTACAAGGATATTAGGCGAAATTAAAAAAAAAATTAATAGCTTCATCGACATTGACATACGTCAATACGAAAAGCATTTTTCAAAGCCAAAGTTATATTTGTTTCGTGCCTGTGTAATCTCTTACATGTTGAGAAGGTCAAATTTTTCAAGAACGCGGCATATTCGCGGCGATTGAAGTGCACTGTAATATTTATAATAAACACCCTGTATAATAAACAGCGACACTAAATTCATGTTAAAATAGCTGCTTTCGTTTCAAAGTTATGTCGCTGTAGCAACTCACTTCAATGAAACGGTGTATGACACATGTCACTATTTTACAACTTGTCATAATTGTGAGGTTAAATTTTGTAAATAATTAGCACCCTGTACATTTCAATTTTGAAAGTTCATTTCTTATTCTACACTAGACCATTGAACGTTTCTTTTACTATTGAAATATTTATAGTATTAATTAATGACTAAAGTACAGTAGCAATACTTTTTATTTTGGAGTAGACCCATCTACAGGGTGATCTATGACGTCGGGGAAAAACTTCACCGGTTGATTGCTATAAGTAATTCAAACAAAAAACTTGTAATGAACATGTATCCGATAATGCTTTTTAACGGAAGTGTAACTTTTCGAAGTTTATAACATATAACGTCAATCAATCAAAGCAATAGCAGTAGGCTTATTTCGTATTTCATTTGTTACCTGTGAAAACAAAAATTAGTATCTTAACATCGTCTTGAAGTTGTAAACATTCAACATGTAATAAACTTTGAAGGGTTACACTTCTGTTAAAAAGCATTATCGGACACATGTTTATTAAAAGTTTTTTGTTTAAATTACTCATGGGAATCAACCGGTGAAGTTTTTCCCCGACGTCATAGATCACCCAGTATACGTAGTACGTATTAATAAATGACTAAAGTATGGAAGCAATGGATTAGTCCATTGAATTTAGTACAGCTGATGCGCATACATTTTCGAAGACTTAAGTTCGAATTCTTTTGTTTTATTTACAACAATGCTAACGTGTTGTACCGAAACAAGTAATTCTTGACGCACGGAGTTAGATTAACTTATCGTTAGATTTGATATTTCTTATTTTTTTTGCGAGAGAAAAGTGGATCCGTGTTTCGTGTTTCAATTTCATTTAATCCGTTGATATTCATCGTTCGTGATATTTTAAACTTGCCTTTGCCTTTGTTATTTCAAGTTTGAACTGATGCCCCGTCCCATTAAGTTTAGCCGACGATTTGGGACGAACCAAGATTTGCAGATTTGAATGAGCGCGAAAAAATATCACTGGGTAATTCATTAGGGGTTTCTGAACAAAAAAAAGTTATATCACGTGGAGGTATTGATATCTTTCGCAATTTTTGTGCAAACGAAAATGATGTGGAAGTGACTTTATTGCGGGGGGGTTGTTTTTAAGTGAGGGATTTCTGAACAAAAAAAACTATACTTTATTATTATTTCTGCAAATTAAAAATACAAATCGATTTTCATTTGGTTATCAACGGATATTTATTGTAAATATAATAATAAGGTATAAAAATTGCGAAACGTTAATAAATGTAAATATGTTTTTCGAAAAATGTAAGTTGAGGACTTTTCTTCCCCCTGTTGTATGCAAGTTCCTCTTCGCCGTCGTTTACGTCGAATGCAGCGGCGTCAGTCGTCCCAGGAGAGATCATCCAGGCAGAGAATCGAATCACATTCTAGTCGCAGCCGAGACTTATCTGCATATTTCAGAATCAGAAATCCCAAGAAGTCCATAGCATTCGTCATGTTGTAGATTCTGAAGACTCTATTGTCACTTGTCGCCACTAGCGCCGGTGCACGCGAGCTATGCGCCGCAAACAGGTACCCAGATGAGATATTTTCAGGCTTTGTGCTTTCTATACCCGTACTTCAAACGGATTCTTTGCTTGCCGGGAGAGGATTTCATGTGTGTCAATATTTTGCTGCGAATATTCCGAACGCCCGATGACGACGACGACGACTACAAGACACCGGCCCCTTTCACTTTTATCAGTCAATATTTCCTTGAGATATTTACGGAGCAGAATTTAATACCCTTTTTTTGTTCTCAGAAGCATTTTCCTTTAATAAGGAAGAAAGAAGAGCCGACGACGTCGAATCTACGAAGGCGACAGCATTTAAAAACAGGTCATTCCACTCTGCATAACTGGTTGCCTATCCATCTGGATGCAGATTGCTTTAACGTTACTGATTTTAGTGTAACAGTTAAGGTGACATAGAAAGAGGTCAGTGAGGTAGTAAATCAAACGTAATTCGGCGGTAATTACTTGTAACTAAAATCGATTACAAATAAATCTACAACAAAAATATCCCCCGCCAGATTTGCATGAGTATCAGAGGCGTAATTTATATTCTCGGTTAATTGGGTTGCTGTCTACAATTGGTAGCGGCGTAACATCTAAACTACATCCCACTAATTTACATTCGGCAAGTGTATATATCTCTCATCATCACGTGACGACGCCCGCCGCGCCGCCCGAAACGGGGACGAAGTGCGCAAGGTGAGCGTACGCTATCGGCGCGATAAATCAGGCGGAGGAAAGTAAACTGAAATAACCGCTTCAGCGTCTACACGTTTCGGTATAACACGTCAATTTGGGGATTATTAGGCTGTCTGAGGTTGTGTTAGTACCGGCGGTGAATTTATTGTCTTTATGGCCGGATACGTATCTTCCTACCTCAATGAAATTATTTGCTTTGCCGAGCCGATCTAGCTTAATGGGCATAAATTTCGTTCTAAGCGCTGTAACACGTTAGTTATCTCATTAAGCTTATATGATAATCCGTTAAACAATTCACTCATGTATTGCAATTTCTCTAATTCAATGCGTCACTCCATATATACCATACATTAAAAAAGTCTCATCAACCTGCATTCAAGCATTCGGTATTTTTAAAAAGTAAAAAAAGAACTTACATGGTTCACTTGGCTACAAGAGAAGAGTATTTCACTATGGCAACAAGGACATTTGAAGACCTTTCAGGGTGGATGATGCAATATGCAGATGACCCATTATTTTCTGGGCATTCTTTGATGCAAGGTTAATCACAGCACCATGATGGCGATGCCGCCTTTGAGGAACAGCACAAGAAAAACAACACCGAAAGAAACTACTCCGGGAGAGCACGAGGAAGAAGAATATTTAAATCCGGTTCTGGTTATGACACACATTCTATAGAATTCGCCGAGCTTAAGGACATTAAAAATTCGATCTAAGAATCATAAAAGAAATTACGCCCGCTTTTATTAAGCGGCGCGGCCCTATGACTCTCGCGATTCCCGTTATTTGTTCAACGGAGGAATTAAATTTACGGATATTATTCGCGCGGAACTCCTCTTAGTGTCGAAATTACTTTTAAATTAGATTCCCCCCCGCCCCGCCCCGGCCCGTCGAAAATATTTCACGTCGTCACTCGGCCCGTCCGGATATTGCGTTGCATAAACAAATTAAAAGCGAACGAAAAAACCGCGCGCGTATGTGCAAAGTTTCGGGGGGGAGGGGGGATTCAACTTCGACGTCCTCCCTCCGTCCCTAACGCGGGGCGCAGGTGTTGGCACTTTGCTAAATTTGTTCATAGCTATTACAATATCCATTCTGTTTATCACTACGGAGACAATAGAGTCAGGATGCCGAACACCTTGCTTTTGCATCAGCGAAGATATTGCTACTTACGTATTTTAATGTGCAGAAACCCCCCTCCCCCCACCCTCCCTCTCTCCATTAACTTGAATAAACAATCACCTCTTCTGAAATGTTTCTGCCCTCCTTTGTTTTCTCTTATTTGAAAAATAAAAGGAGATCAAGGATAATAACGCCGAAGACAAATGGTTTTCTATCTAAAGCATTCAAGGTCTAGCAGGTGCATTTATCTCAGGACCTTTTCTCTTATCTCGACTGGTTGAATTCTTGCTCCCCATTGGCATGGCTATGACATACATATGTGTTGACTTGAAAAAAATCAATTGAACCACTATGTTTCTTTGACTTCCAGAATCCTCAAGGACGACCTTCTTTCTCTCTACTTGAAGGCTTCCAACAGATATTTTGAACAGATGGTTTCTCCAGTAGAGACCCTTCTCTGAGTTTTCCTGCTTTCATCTCTCCTAGCCCATCCCCTTTTACCAATCCAACTTCTTCGAGGTTGCATTTTTTATTTCTATGTGGAAGTTTTACTTTTACAGTGTATTTTTTCATGTTCCAACAACATGGCCGTCGAAACCGTGGTCCGATTGTATGACACCGCGGATCTTCCTCGAATTTTCGAAGTTTGCTATTGGCCAGTTGTTACGGTTTATTCATTCATTCATAATATTTTTCCGAACACCCTGTATTAACGTGAGAATCTAACGGCCAGGCTCGGCCCCGTTATTTGCTTCATATTTCTCCATGTAGCACAAGTGGACCATACGCTGTTATTTAGACCTACAGTATATCTCCATTTCACTCTGTCGCCCGGCTAAAATTCATTTCATCCGTAACGACTTCTGTCTCAGCGCATAGGGGAGAGAACGCCGCGCACGCCTTGGCGGGCAGACTTGCATCAGCGCTCGAGCCGTGCGGTTCATTTATTTGTGCCTTCAATCTTTGTGTTTCTTCATGGAACTTGTGATTTAAACCTGAAACGGATTTTCTCCAAGATTTGCTAAAGCACGCCGAGTGACCTACAAGCTTGTTTAAACAGCTTATCGAAGGCCTGCTCCTTTGTTGGTCATTTTGTGCAATTGATCCCCGTGAGTAACGCGTATTTCTCTTGTACTAGGCTTCAAATTCCAGTTAGAGTTCTAGCTTCAAGTGGTAGTAGTCGTAATAACCCTTGGGGGGTAAGAAAAGGCTGGTTTTCGACTTTTGAAACGATTTAAGCCTCGCAACCCGGCCTTCCCCCACCTGTGAAAGTGGACTCGTCCTGCAAGACGACGCAACGCTACTTTGGTGACGCTGCTGGACCGACTTACGGCGTTAACCACCGCTCCGACACTGTTGATAGCTGATTGTCATTACGCCGGATCCTGATTACAAGGTCGGATTTACTCTAATTATTCTTTTTTCAATTATCCTACTGGGTTGATTCAACTTCCGCGGCTTTGTAATTTGTATTCTCATTTTGTTGTTGAGCAGTTAAATTTCTTTAAGTTAATTGTAAACGAAGAACAGATCTGTTTGTCGGAAAAATTCTGACTTGTCAGTTTATTTAATTACTTGCATGTTCGTTTCACTGGACCCCGTTTTGGTCATTTTTAACTTTGTAAATTGATCACCTATTTATTATTTTTACTAAATCTTTGAGCATTTTAAATAAAAACAAGTGTGGACAGCAGGTCCTTTTTATTTTATTCACTTTGCCCACCTTTTGCTTGCGGGCTCGTCGAACCCGCCCATCTCCAAGAGCTTTGCCGAACGGTGCTGGAGAAACGTCAGTCCCTCGCACAATTTGCTGGCCTTCAGATAGGTAGCACAGTTCGGAGCATGTGCCCCCCCCTCCTTGCCTGCGTTTGCACTTCAGCTCACCGAATCGAGTACAAACGCTCTAGTAATTCCGCTAATCGCCTAGAGCAGTGATACTCAACCTGGTCCCTGCCGCTCACTAGTGGGCGTTCCAGCTTTCATGGTGGGCGGTAGCGGAGTAACCAAACGGCGCTGCTTTATAAATTTTATAAAGTTACTTCCCTACTTTATAAATCACCATTACTGTGGAACCGGTGGGCGGTTAGAAAATTTTACTACTAAAAAGGTTGACTACCCCTGGACTAGTGTGTACATCGTCGTTTGTTGTGTCTTCCAGCCAATGTGTGAATTCATCAAACTGGGATGTTTGATTGAATAGTGAACGGAATATTACTAAAGCGTACTTCGAGAGTGGCACTCTAGGCAATCCAAAGTATTCTATGCTTTTCGAAGTCTGATCACCACTAGTAAGTACATCAGGTCATTTTGACAAGAAGCTTCTGTGCGGGGTTTGGGTTGTAACGTTGTTTTTCATTCTTTTATTCAGACTTTTATTGGAGCTTTTATCTGTGGTCTTATTTGGGGTCAATCTTCGCTGGGTTATTTTGATGGCGCTGGAGGAAATTCTTGTGGCACCGGCGAGCCCCTCCCCTCACCTTGGACTTTCAGACTTGACACCATAATTTGAGGTTTGGCCTTGCCGTTGAAAGAGGTAGACACTACACCCGAGGACGCTGGCCTCTAAACCTTGGAAATCCGGACGACTCCCTCGGCATTAGACTATCTAGTGCGAACACACCTTTAGATTTTTTAAGGTTCTTGGATCTTGTGAACTACTTACGTCAATTTAATTTGTCGCATTTGAGTAAAGCATTCAGTGACGCGTGGCGATATACTTATTCACTTTTGCTGTTTACTTTTGTTTTTGTTTTTTTTTTTTTCTATGTGAACGATGTCACCAAATCTTAAATTTAAATTACTTGCCTCTTACTTACCACTGACAGATGACAAGCTTCTGCTGACTAAACATATCAGCTTTTCCCCGGACTAACAATAGTGAAGAATGGGGAGGGTTGATTAAGTTGGTAAAATTATTAAAAGGCGCCAGAAGACAGTTCTTCAGCTAAACGTAATCGACCAGTCGACGTCTTCAATCGACCAAATCGGGCAGAAATAAATCAACAGCAAAACAGAGGCGAGACTTTACTCACTGGTGTGCGTGAACGCAGAAATTAAACTCAAAGTTAAAGTTAACACAACTGAGGTTTTATTAAACAAATCAAAACATACAGCACTTTACACAATTTCAACGTCCGAACACAAAAGGACGATAGAGACGACTTGAACATGGTGGTGGTCGCTAAAATACGGACGGTAACCAACGGCGGTAACCAGAAGGCTGTCACGTGGTGTGCTTGAGCTTCGAGCAGTAAAGATGAGGGATGCAGGGTAGCCACCTGTATCCAAGCGCGGTTCATCTATCACTTTGCCTCCGCGTTTTCTTTGGCGGGAAATTTGAAACGTAACAACGAAAAGCGGATCCTCCAAAGACAAGTGTGTGATAACTGGCGCTTTTTATTTATTTGGCATTGCATTTTGGACAAACGATGCTTTTTCATCTATGGTCTGTCGTCTTTTATTGCCTGTCTCTATTCAGAATCTTTAAGAGAACAGTCATATTATCTTTGCTTAAAGGTTTTGCTCAAAACAGAAGTCCTATTTTCTCGTAACTCTTAGGATTGATCTGGAACACTGCATTTATTGTCTGGAGATCTCTTGTCTTCTTTCAGAAGCTCTTTTATTTGATTGATTCAAAATTTGCCTTTTTTTGTTCCTGCTTGAAAGATTCTGGACCGTTCTCCTGTTCTATCCGTCGATAGCTCGATCCTCGTAGCTTTTCAGGACCTTCAACGATGGCCTTTGTCAAAAAAGACTTTGTGGGCAGTGGGATCTTCCACTTGTAGTCTTTTGATTTTTCATCGCTTGTCTCCTCTCATTTCAGCATTAGAGGTCCTTCAAGAAAGAAAAGAAGGCTTTTTACTTGGAAGATTCTGAAACGTTCTCCTTTTTTGTCTGCTGATTGATCTTCTCTCGTTTTTTTTTCAGGATCTTCAACGGCGACCTTTGTCTTTGATTGGAAGTTTGTACAAAAAAGATTTTTTGCGCTTGTAGTCTCTTGATTTCTCACCGCTTGTCCCATTTTAACCTTATGGAATCTTCAAAATTAGACTTTTTTGTTTCTGCTGTCGTCGACTTATCTTCTCTTGTCTTCTTTTAGAATCTCTTGGGATTTTTCAAACTAGAGAACGCGGATTGTCATGCAAACTAGAGAGCGGATAGTTAGGGAAATATCCTTGATGATTTTGTTCTTGTTATGGCCTTGAAACTTCTGCGCGGAGCTGTATTGAGAGGTTCCATTATTCAAAGGTCAATTAAATTTCATCTTTGTGCCATTTTTCAATATTGGAATGATCTTCAAAACTAGAAAGCGGATAGGCAAGCAAATACTGACTGACTATATATTTTGTGAATGAATCAAATGATCAATACGCATTGGGTTTTCCTTCATGTCTTGTAACTAGGGAGCGGCACACACTTTTATACCGGTGGTCATGTTTTTGAGAGTTTCTTGCAAGAAACCGGTCGGTACATCTAATGGATTAAATTTCTAACGAGATTAGGACGCAAGAAAGTTGAAGACGAGAGAGCATTTAGACGTTTCGCTGCGAAGCTGTCGCCGAAGTTTACTACGCGGCGTGATAAAATTATTCAAATTGTAAAACACTAGCGCCGTTTCCGCGAACTTCTCCGCCAACTATTGCACGCTAAGGCAATTTATGACCTTTATAATATTAATTAAATCCCAGGGCAACAGTAAGTGCGCAACTAATTCCCTCGTAAGGAACGAACAAAATGTCATAACAGGAGCAAAGTTCCCGACAACTCCGGCGAATGGGTAATTACTGATGTTTACTCAAAGTACAATTAAGAAGAAGATTGCCTCTTTCGTTCTGACATTGAATAAAATTAATTCGCTGTCCGCCTTATTTAATATACCTTACAACATTGTTTTGTATCGTCATTGTAACTTCCTGGAATGAATCACACTTTTAAGACAGTGCTTATTGGTCGACCCTCGTATAGTGTTTAACTTGCGCGAAACCTACGAGGTACTACTTAGAGAATGTACCAAAAAGCGTACGCGGCTCCTTTGTTAACATCCCGAAGCAACAAAGTCATTACCGCCCCCCATCAATACGCAGATAGTAATATTAGCCACTTGAGTAGATCGGTTTATAGTTTCGAAACTCGATTTCGGGATCGTCAAGTCAATTATATTAATTTCAAAGTTCCGAAGCTCCGGCGCAAATCTTGTATAACGCAATTTCGCGCGGTCCTTCGAGGACCCTAAACATACGTTAACTAAACGCGATGCACGCCGACGACGTCTGATAGAACCGTAAATACGTTGAGCACATGGACGTTTAAACTCGATGCTTTTACTTAAAGACTCGATTGCGTTGTCCCATTGTCTACCAATCGAATTATTCTATTGTTTTCAATTTATGCAAGGTTCCGGTGGAGAGCTGCCCCACGTTGGGCGCCAAATTAGACAAATATATATTTACATCTTATGTCTCCTCGTAGTTACTGCAAAGTACCCGAGAGGTCTTATAAAAACAGATACAGTTACGACATATTTTAAAACAGACATCAGAATTATGTACATAAATTACGGCCCTGGTTGTCTATCTGTCTGTCTGGCCGTTGATTTATTAACTTAGGTCCTCTCGATGCGAAAGTTAATTTCTAAAATTAGTAAACTGCATCCAAGCCTCGATATTAATAATATCATTTAATTAGTGTCCGCCGCATTGAATGCAGTGATTAAAATTCAACTGCGCCATGACATCTATTTTGATGGGCAGCCCGCAACCACGAAACGCTGTGCGGCCGGGGCTTTGATCTCGCTTGTAATTACGTCCATTTTTTTTTTGGAGGGGGAGCAAATTAGAGCCCACAAGCCCGTTCGTTGAGGGCTCATTTATGTTATTGAAAGCAAAAAAAAACTGTGATTTGAAATTGATTTGCAATTGTTATACAGAGTGGTTCTGAACAAGTAAGAAAAACGTCACGAGAAAAATTAATTTGAATAAATCGGTTTTCTAGTCAATCATACTACGCGGAGATGCAGATAAATGGATAGCAAACACACATCCACCTGCAACTAGATTCAAATTTTGAATGTCACGCAAACACAGCTGATTATACTGTACAACAAATTTTAACTGTTTGCTTTTTTTCCCTTACTTATAAAGGTAAGGTTCGTCCAATTTCGAAACCAAAATAAGCTGTTTCTCCTGCCTACTGCTTCACGGTATTGTACCTCAGTTAATCTTTGTTCATCAGCATCTTCGGATGAAATTTTCTTGATTTTAAATTTGGTACTGGTATCAGCTGGTGATTTAATTTACGTAACATTACTCTTTTTATTCACAACCTACTAAGAAGTGTCAAATAAGAAAATGAATTAAGAGTTGGCAATGCAACCAAACACGCACGTGTGCATTTAGGTCATCAAACGTTCCTTCAGTCACTTTTGACGTTTCTATATGAACTTAAAAGTTTAATTTGAAATGAAGACATCCAAAGCAAGAAAAACGTTTTATTTTTAAAAAATTGAAGCAGATGGGCCTACATCAAGATACTTTTGAACTCTATAAGACAACTGCGCGACTAACGTTAAGTGCGTTATTTATGTCACAATTGTTTGACAATTAGTATTATATGCTGCGTTCGATAATTATACATCGGATGTATCTGGAGCGTATGATCTCATCTTTCTCACTCACAATTTTTAATCTATTTTGTATCTCGCCCATCCGTCTAAAAAAAAATCTTGTGTTTATATTGTTTCCGTGACAACGCACGATCTTTTCATACCCTACTTAAATGTGGGATGTGAAAGATCGCCTGTTGTCATGGAAATACTATAAACTCAAGATTTTTTTAAACGGATGAGTGAGATACAAAATAGGTACAAAATCGTGATTGAGGAAGATATGCTCTAGATACATCCGACGTATAATTTTCGAACATAGAAGACATACATTTAAATTCCAACGCCTGCTCTAATTCGTTTTTACATCGATTACTTGATACCTAAGTAAAACTATACAGTAAAACTGTCTACCGCAACAGTATCGTGCAATAATTCGCTGGACAATAAAAGACACTCATTTCTTGGAGAATATTGTAACTAGGATGAGAAGACCACCAAAGATGTACAGCTGAAAATCAGTCGAGCGAAACATAAACATAAGAATGACTCATTTGCAATTATGTAACGTATGACTCACTCGCGTCGTCTGCATCTGCACATCCCAATGCAAATGTCAAGGCGTCAAGGCGAATGAATCCGTGAGCCGTGTACAAATCTAAATGTCAAGGTATATGACTCATCTGCGCGCATAGATCTGAAGACAAAAGTCGTGCCGTGTGCAAATCCAAAGATAAATGTCAAAGCAACAATTGACGTAAAACCCCGGGGACAAAATCCCTATAAATACGCGACAAGCCAAACGTTAGCGGCACTAGAATAACTTCTAGTCAGAGTGTCATGTAGTCTGTTTGTCGGTAAGTGCCCAAAATAAGATGTAAGTATGTGTAGTTGTAATTAATTGTTAATAAATGTTTTGTTATACTGAGCTACGACCCTTATTTCATGTTACTTAAATTATTACCGTAACAATATTTGGCAATAAAATTTATAAAAATTTTCTCAAAAACGTGATATGTTGCGCAGTGATATTGTCTGTTCCATAGGAACTTAAAAAAGGAGGAGATGCAGCTTTGTTGCTTTTTCAATTTTTTTTTTCTTTTGTTAAAACCCGGAATTTCTAATACATCTGACGGGGGTTGTGTTTTCTGCAACGGCGAACGTGTTTACGACGCAATTAGCAATGGTAATTTTTCAATCTACCCTCGGTCACTGGAAATTGCCTTGCGATGTTTTTATTCCGTACTTTTGCTTGCATACGGAGAGCAGCACGCATTCGCACGTCCAAAATCGATCGCCGGCTCTTAACGCCGATGTTTATCGGGACGGATTCTAATTGCACTTCGTTAAGGGATGTAAATCTCCCCGATATTTCCAGATCCCGGATCGCCCCGGCCATAACCGTTCCTCTTGTTTAGTTCTGCGTAATTTTAGTTACGGGATGCGTATGCAAACACCGCCCGGAGCTCTTGCTTCTTTTACATAACACTCTTGCTGTTGCAATAATTGACCGTTTATATTTTCATTAACTTGAAGCTAGATTAGTTAGGCAAACTGCGAGATTGTGGACGAAACATAATCTAAACGTTTCAGGAACCGAAGGCGAAATTAACATTCACATGAAGTCAACTCCGAAATCCGTCCGTCTCTCCGACTTCAATACCATGGTTTGGGTGAGAAAACATTAATTTGTTTGCGACTTAGTTATGTAATTAAAAACTAACAACTGATTTATTTAATTAATGAAATGCTGTTTTTCTCGTTATATGTCATGACTGACCTTTGCAAATTGCATAGGTGACTCATCGAAAAAGCCGAGCATTATTCAAGCTTATGAACAGACGATTTCGGAAAATCACGATGAATCACAGGGTCACTGACCCACAAGTAAAGCGTTACGTAATCGGAATTTCCGTTGTAAAATCATATAAAAACGCGACTGCGTTTGACGACAGTTGTCACATAGCCAGTGGTCGTATACATCGCTCCCAGAGTTCGAAGGCGAAATTATCATTCACAAAATATGTCAGTGTGTGAACCAACTCCCAAACTCCTAAAGTTTCAGTTGTTCCGCCAATAATTTCAATATCTTCAAGCTTCTCCTGTGGTTGATTGTCGACGATAATGGACGTCAGAGTTGGAGGTTCTTTCTCGGTGCTCGTTTCAATTCTTTGGGAATCCAATAAATTGAAAGTCTCAGTTTCAAAGGTTTTGGAAGACGAATTGAATCATTTCGATTTCCTCTTCCTTTTTGGTTATAACTTCTTCACTTTTTTCCTCCTCTATGGTCAGAGTAGTAGTTTCATCAGTGTTTTCCATTGTTAAAGGAACCAAAACCTCATTAGATTTTGCTAGATTTTCCGTTGGTAGCTTGGACTTCAAGGTCGCTTACATTCGTTACGTTAACGACTCCTCAGTTCTTCCATGATGTACTTCACAGTTGGTTATTTCCGTTTTTGTTCTCCTCGAGTTCAGTCGTTATTGTAGTTCCATATTCGTAGGTTAAATTTACGTCTTCATCGTGTTCGGCCGATTTACTCTGCCTTCCTCCTTCATGAGTAACAACATCATTATGTATATGGTTGAGGCGTGGTAATGGTTATAACGTCTGTTTTTATTTCTGGTATTAAAAATATAATGTCCGTCTCTCTGTATCTAGTACCATGGTCTGGGTGAGAAAACATTAGTTTGTTAGCTAATTAGTTATGTTATTAAAAACTGACAACTGCTTTATTTAATTTATGAAATGCTATTTTTCTCGTTATAAAATTATTTCGAATTTGTTTTGCATTGTCTCGTAACGATCATCCTAATTGTCATTCTCTTATTTTGTTCTCGTCTGATTTTATGTGTGTATGTTTGGTTGTCTACCGTGACTTTTGCTAGGCGTTCGTGGTGGCATGTCATAAGGGAGGACAATTTTTCTTTTCTAAATCAAAATAACGGGTAGCAGTTTATAAATAACGATTCCTGTGTCCATTCCTATTTTTTTCCTACACATTTCTCCAATTCGTTAATTCTTGTGGATGTTTCGCCTTTATGTATATCATATGTCTCTGACTTTGCTCGATTTAAATTTCGCGCTAAGAGCGCTGTAGTTCGGAGAAATTTGTATAGATGGCGAGATATCGAGGTTAGAATTCAAATTTGACGACTGACAAGTCACAATTTTAGGTCAAAAATCGACCGCAAGATGTCGCGCCCTAAACTGTTGGTTATAAAAATGTAGTTGAAATAATTGCGGTAATAAATTACTAGATTTAAACTTCGCACTAGGAGCGCTTCAGTACGGAGAAACTTGTGTAGATGGCGCAGTAACAAGGAATTAAAATCTGACCGCTGACATCATCGACATAGAAATAAAATTATTGTACTAAATTAATAAAGTAAAAAAGAATACTCGATTTAAATTTTGCTGTAAGAGCGCTATAGTAGGGAGAAATTTGTATAGATGGCGCGGTAACGAAGAATTAAAATCTGACTGCTGACATAACCGTCATGAAAACAAAAATATAGTAAACTAATGAAAAAAACAAATACTCGATTTAAATTTCGCGCTAGAGTTTGGAAAAAAAATTGTAGATGGCGCGGTAACGAGGAATTAAAATCTGACTACTGATATCATCGCTATGAAAATAAAATTACTGTAGTAAACTAATGCAGTAAAAAAATTACTCGATTTAAATTTCGCGCTAAGGGTGCTATCGTTCGGAGACATTTGGGTAGATGGCGCTATGACATGAAGTCTAATGTAATCGCCACAAAAGTAACTTTATTGTAGACTAGACAGACCTTGTTATTATAAAAGATCGATGACGGCGGCCACACAACTTAAGGTGTGTGTTAAATTGTTAAATAGTACGGTAAAAATTTCATAGATGGCGCCACTGAAATATCCGATAATAACGAAGATATTCTCAATATTCCTTGTTTTTTCTTTCAAGCGACGCGACGCCTTTGTTCTCCCATCTAATTTTAAATCTTCAATTAATTATTTAAAAAATAGGAAAAGTTATTTGGTACGCCGATTAAGTTGGGTGCTAAAAGTTGCAGTTTGAAGAATTATGTAAAGATGGCGCCACGAGGCGAAAATAAAAATGATGTCTAATATATCTGCCATAAAACAGATGAAGGCAGACAATTTAAGAAAGAGATGGCTTTAATTGTACAAAATCTCTCTCTTTCTTTCTCACTTATGCTGTGTTTACAGGCGTTCCTGGCGAAGATAAACAGTTAACCTGTTACGTAATTTGGATTAGACAATTAAATGTCTGAAGCTGCGGTAGAATCTTCATAGATGGCGCTACTAAAATTTCATTTGTATGCAGTATTTAAAATTCGCGCTTTATGGTGATGACGTGTGAAATAAATAAATAATAATAAGAAGTTTCGTTTTCGAATTAGGTCACGTTAAGTAGATTGAATTCGGCGCTAAAACGTTTTAGTTTCAGGGCAGTTCAATAGATGGCAGGAGAAAAATTTCATTTAATTGTTCAATTGTTGACTAAATTGATATTTATTTTTCGCAAACGTTTAAAACATTGAGGCCCAGTTTCATAAAACGTAGTTAACTCCTCGATCAAGTTAATCGTGTGATTAAGCAATATCATTGGAGGAAAGTTTAAATTTTCACCAATGATATTGCTTAATCACACGATTAACTTGATCGAGGGGTTAACTACGTTTTATGAAACTGGGCCCGAATGAAACAGAGATGTGACTTGAAATTGACACTTACAAGAACTAGTTCTTAATAGTTTTTATAGATGGCAGTTTCTCAGTTTATTTTTTTTTAAACTGACTTCCGCCTTTTTTCAAGTTTCAATGAAAGAAACGGTATGTAGCCAATAAAAAAAAATATTTAGGTAATAAACGTCAAGAAAATCCCATAATGAGCTGTATTAGAAATGTACTCCTATGTCGTAATATGTTGTGTTTCAGTAATTTAAAATTCCACGTCGAAAAATTATAGTTATAGAAAATTTGTACAGTTTTCTTTAAAGAAAAAGAAACTTATAGCGTCTGTTTCTTGTATAGTTGCATAGCAGAGTTGGTTGGGTCCGCTGGCAACGGGCTTGGCGCTTCGTGGGAACTATTAGTTTCTGTGTTTCTCCTGCTTGTAAGTCTAAGGGGATTTCAACATCTCTAAGTCGGTCGCAGCCGCTATGGGCCATACTTGTACAATTACCCAGCATGCCTTCCCGACGAGCTTGAAAAGCTTGGGGTACTATGGTGCAAGATTTAAAAAAAAGTTTGATTGTGCTACAGAACTACTTTTGGTTATCGTTCGAGTTCCGTCCAAATTCTATCCAGGATCTTCTTTTACAGCTGTCACGTGGCAGAAACTAACAAATACAAACATAAAAAGGGACAAAGTGGTGAATCAAAGAACAAGAGTTACTTAAGGGAAAAAATGTCAAATTTGAAGAATTGGCTAAGAATTAAGAAAAGTACAAGAATGAAAGAAAGGGGGCAGCTTTTACTACTCTAAGTTTCTAGTGCCACCCTCTCCCGCTTTGAATGTGTTCCATTTATATTCTGTTTCCATTCTTTAAAATTTAAGAACTTTTTTGGGGATTTCCAAACGAATATTAGTATAAAGAAAAAGTTTTCAATCCGTTCGATGAAATAGTATTTTTTTTCGCGAATTATTGAATATTCATCTCAGTTCTTCTCTTTTATTCATCTTTCGAGGTTCTTGCTCATTTTAAATATTATTTTCCGATGGCGGCCGGCCAAAATAAGTAAGTATGTAAATCCAACCTAGACCAGAACTAAATTCCAGAATTCTTTTAATATGCCGGGAGGGCGTGATTTAGATTCCAACATCTGCGCCGCCTAGATAAAGAAATTACCGGGAAAACGCATGGCTTTCATTTCGGATTTAATAAAAAAGGTTACGAATAACGCTAGGGATTTATGCCTTGCACCGACGGACGCCGCGACGCGACGAGACGCTCTTCGTCCTGTTGACGCCTTAAAAATTAAAAACAGGCAACCCATTCTACTTCTGTGCTTTCAGTGGCAACATTATCAAAGCACGAAGCTTTTTATGATTTGATTGATGGGTTGCCTTTTCTGAGAGCTTCGGGGGTCACGATTTAAAGTGGTCACCCTGTACAATGCGAATACTCTCCGCAAAGTTCTTCAAAAGGTCTATTAAAATGACCCTTGTGTATGTTTTCAGTATTTATTTATTTCATTTATTGTAAGACGTTCAGCGACGCCATTTTTTCTTGTTTCAACTCTTGTTGTTTCAATTTCTTGCTTGGGTCGGATACAGTTAGATAGTATCGACCTTGAAATTCCGGTTAACCTTGAATTTTAGTTTTTCAACTTTTCATTCTTTGCTTGAATACCGCTAGATTGAATTGAATTGATCCTGCAGTTTCATTTGACCTTGATCTTTAACCCTTTACTTTTGTTTCTTGAACTATTTATTCTTTATAATTAAATTAATGTGAGATAAACACTAAGACAAATATTTAAGGCATTTAATATTTCTGCCTTAAATATTTGTGTTAGTGTTTATCTCACATTAATTTAATTATTTATTATTAATACACTAACATATCCCTTTAATTAATTTTTTATTCTTTCTTGCTTTAATTTTTTTTTAAGTTTCTTATGTGGGATGAGTTGATCTTGACCTTTAACCTTTGTGAATAACCGTCTTTCGAAATTTTAATTTTTTTAGTTTTTTTCCCTTTTTATTGCTTTCTTCGCCTTGGGTTGGATTGATCTTGACCTTTAAGCTCTTCAAACCTCGTCTTTTGAAATTTTAATTGTTTAAAGATTTTTTTTCACCAGTTTCTTGCCTCGAACTTTTCTGAAAGTATCGTTTCTCCAACCTCGTCTTTGGAGATTTTAATTTTTTTAAAGATTTTTTTATCAATTTATTGCCTTGGTTGGAGTTGATCTTGACCTTTAACCTTTCTGAACAAACGTCTCTCGATTGAATAGAGTTAGGCTGAGTCGGGCCGGCCTTGAAGTTTAATTTGGCCTTGACCTTTAACATTTTTTTAGTTTTTGTTTCTTGAATTTTTCATCTTTTTTGCTTTAAATTTAAAAAAAAATTCTTGGTGTCTTACCTGGGTTAGGTTGATCTTGACCTCTAATTTTTCTGAACAATCGTCTCATGATATTTAAATTTTCAAGATTGTTCCCCTTGGTTTGAGTTGACCTTGACCTTTAACATTTTTGAACTACGTTATTTCAAAATTAAATTTTTTAGTTTTTTTTTCCTATTTTTCGCTTTTTTGCCTTGGGTTTGGTTGACCTTGGCCTTCAACCTTTTCGAACCTCGTCTCTTGAGATTTTTTACCAATTTTTTGCTTTGGATTGGATTAACTTTGACCTTCAGCTTTTCTGAGGAATCGTCTCTCGATTCTTTCCCAACTTTTTGCCTTGAGTTGATTTGAGCTTGTCCTTTAACCCCCTCGTATTTGGAAATTTTAATTAAAAAAAAATTACCAATAATTTGCCTTAGATTGGGCTGACCTTGACCTTTAACCTCTCTGAACAAACGTCTCTCAATTTAATTGAGTTAGGTTGACGTTGAAGTTTCATTTGACCTTGATCTTTAACGTCTTTAGTTTTATTTCTTGAATTTTTTATCCTTTTTTACTTTAATTTTTTTAAGATTTTTCTGTTGATGTCTTGCTTGGTTTAGGTTGACACTTTGACCTCTAATTTTTCTGAACAATCGTCTCTCGAAATTTAAATTTTCTTGAGTTTGGTCGACTTTGACCTCTAACTTTTTAAATTTCGTTATTTTAAAATTAAATTTTTCCCTATTTTTCGCTTTTCTTGCCTGAAGTTTGGTCGACCTTGGCCTTTAACCACTTCGAACCTCGTGTCTTGTAATCTTAACTTTCTAAAGATTTTCTTACAAATTTTTTGCTTTGGATTGGGTTGACCTTGACCTTTAGCCTCTAACCTTTAAAACATTATAATCAATAAACACATTCGTAATCCGCTTGGTTATTATAATTTCGTTTTGTGTGCGCCGTTCAATGAGGAAAAAATTTTATTATTATTGTGGGCGAGACGGAAGGAAACTCTTTAGAGGGTCCCCCTGGTGACGTCTTTCCTTGTCTCTTCTACCGATCTGACTTCGACGAAGTAGGTGTAGTTGATGTATAGTCTGGCGGACTATTCAACACCAGCGTGTTAGATGTATGGTTTTCTTGCTGGACTATTCAGCATCAGCGTGTGCGACGTATGTTGCTTACCGGACTATACAGCACCAGCAAGCGACGAGGTGTGTGTGTGTGAGTTTTGCCGACTGTTGCAGCATTGAGTATTGCTCGACTGTTCAGAACAAGCAATACTGGCTTGAACTGACCAGCGCTCTGCTTTTTATACCGTTATTTCGTGGCGGGGATTACGTAATTCTACATTACAGGTCTGTTTGCTTGCTCGAATCAGTGACGAGCAGAGTTGCGTCCTATTTATCGGAGGGCAGTTCTTTCGTGTTTGTTTCGGTGGTTGCCTGAGTGACCAAAATGAGGTTGCGATCCTATTTGCTGGTCAATCAGAAACGAATGCGGTAACAGTTAATACGACGCATTTATCATTAACTGTGCAACCATGTGTGTTATTTTTTTGTTAAACGAATTTATTTAAGTGAAAACCAGGGGCCAGCGGTACGTAAACAGGCTGCGCCGTAAAATATTTTGCGCTGCGGCATTAATTCGAACGAAATTAAGTAGCACTAAAATGTTCGCCGCATACGTTCGCATCATAACATTATCAGCTTAATGCCGGCGTAAAAACTAAATGGACTAAGTGGCTCGCGTTAAGCAGATTACGCCACTGGTGACTCGTATTTTCATCTCGTGTTTTTGTTGGGCTGCCGCCGCCGCCGCTGCTGCATCGGGGATGGATGTTTTTTCAAAAAACACCGGCCGAAACGTCGGAAAGTGTGGGCCCGCTCTCACGAAGAGATCGCACTTTTCAAAACCGTGAAAATTTTAAATCACAAAAGTCTTCTTCAACAAGTAAGATTAATAATTAGATTGCAGAAATGAAAATGCCTGCGGAGTTACAGCAAGTAAAAAAAAACTGTTACAGGTCGATGTTACGAAACAACGTTACGCCGTCCAGCTCGCGTTATTGATACGTTACGACATTCTGTTACTAGACGCTCCTTAATGAATCACCTTCATCCACTATTGCGTTTCTATTATATCTTCAACCAAAATATTGTAAAAAAAAAAACACTGTTACGCTAAAGCTACACTGCGAAGTGTCGATGTTACGAAGCAACGTTACGCTGTGGGGCTCGCGTTGTTGATACGTTACGATGTTCTGTTACTAATAGTGTTTAATCAATCACCTTCATCCACTATTGCATTTGTATTATATTTTCAGCCAAAATATTGCCTGTAAGTTTAATGGGGTTTATATAGAAAAATAGGTTTTCATACTAGACTTGGCACAGCAAATATTGTACATCCCTCATATGTCATAATGAACGCTTTCGAGCGAGTTAAACCGTATATGGATGGGGGTCTCCCCTAGTTTGAGTTCGCGGGAGTATAAATCGCGCTGTAAACCTTAAAGTCCCTAGGTCATTCGTCTGCCGCGAAATTCTTCCGTGTATCGCGCGAGCACTTGCGCATATTTTATTGAAATTACAGGTAAGTCGTGGGGGGTGTGCAGCGTTGCTGAAAAATCTTCCGAAACAAGCGTCATAAAACACTGTCTCCGAAAGGATCAGGGCCACTTTATTTTCGCGCTGATGTATGGATGCTGGCCAAGGATCGAAGACGACGACGCCGCGCCGTGCCAACGCTGGCCCGCCTGCCAGAGGGCGATAAACGTGGAAGACGCAAAATATTGTGACGAAATGATGATATATTCCGTCAAACAAATCTAGTATTCCCGGGCGACCTCGCTGGCTCCGGAAGATTTCCACAAATATTTTATATTTCATACGTTTCGAGCACCCCTACAATTAAACGTTCGCCGAAAGCTTCGAAATTAAGCTGCTTTAAAAAAAGAAGAAAAGGAATCCCACCGACAATAACTCACCCTCTTTCACGACACCTTCTATTTTACATTTCAAATTAGTGAAACGAGTCTCTGGTCTTAATTAATATACGAGAAAACACCTGCGGTTTCTAAATAGCTGCCTACTTGATTAATAAGGCGGCTTTTCCAATTGTGCCGTGTCTTTCAAAGACGGACTGAACGCCGCCGCCACCGAGATTGATGTTACATTGTGCGGATTCGTTCTGTGTACATTGTTCTTGTCTTAACGAACCGGATTTAAGGAAAGGAGGAAACTTACTTGCCGCGGATTAAAATTATATAAATCACGATTTCGGAGCGAGATGCCTAGTCGTTAAGAGAACAATAACAGGACGAGCTGTTATGGTCGCTTCCTTCTAATTATTTTGCGAGATCTGCTCTGCCTCACGCCCGGCGATATTTTAACGCGAATTTACGACGGATTACTTTAAAAAAGAGTAACAGTCTAACGAGATTTGTTGCGAAGTAATGAAATAAAGGACGAGTTTTAAAAGGAGGAGCAGGTTCCGAATTTCATAATAATTACGAGCTTCGGTTTAAATAACTTTCTGCTCTGCGCCTTCCCCTACAAACCGCAACGTCATTCTGAATCGCCTTTTTTCTTTTTCAAAACAACTTTCACAATAAATTTCCACTAAATGTTTGATCGCACTGCTAACTGTTTTGTTTGTTCGATAAATTTTCTTTGCAGTGCAAAATTTATTTGTAAAATACACAATATATTATAAACTTTAACCTTTTGTTAGTCTATTTAATTCATTTAAACTAAGTGACATATAAAAGTTGCAAATACATAGTCAGCGAAAAAGAATGAAAATAGAACACAACACATTGGAGTAAATAAAGTAAGAAATCGGCAATTTGCAAATCATTAAGCTCATTGCGTAAGTTAAACACAATAGAATGTATAACTTATAAAGAAACATGATTGTCCAGGACTCATAGGGCAAGTAACCTCGTAATCGGAATTTCCGGTGTAAACCGTATAAAAACGCGACTGATTGTGAGTTTCATGATATACTCGTACACCCTGTTCAGAAATTATCGGTGGTTATAGCGCTGTTCCTTGCATGATTCTAAAGATCAATACAAACACTTCGTACGAGCCCTTCTGTTTATATGCGAGGTCATCAAAATTGAAGATATGAGGAATGAACAATGCATTTCACCGACAGTGCAGTTTATCCTCATTTTAAGTTGTTTTAACGTGTCTTCGGTTAATTAAAACTAACAAAGTAAATAAGAGTAAAATAAAATACATTTTTGTATTAAGATTTTCTTCTTAGAATCATGCAAGGAACAGCGCTACGACTTCCGAGTCCAGTAATTTCTGAACACCCTCTATATCATACAGCTAGTAGTCGTATGGTCGTAAACATCACCAGAGTCTGAAGACGTGATTAACGTTCATCGAATGTCATAATGCGTGGTCAGACTTCTAAAATTCGTCCGTCTCTCTGTATTTAGTACCATGGTTTGGGTGAGAAAACATAAATTAATTTGCCAATTTGTTATGTTATTATAAATTTCTTCTCGATATAAAGTTAGTTTGAATTTGTTTTGCATTGTGTCGTTCTTCGATCGCCATAAGAAGAAACAAGAAAGAAAACATCGAAACACGGGATTAAGTGAACAGAGGACAAAAGAAAATCAACGATCCTCGTCCGGAGGAAAGGGTAAGATAATTGAAAAATAAAAGATTCTCCTCAGACTCCGTCTCCTGAACAGAAAACAAAAGATAACTGTAAGAAGTATCAATGTAACATGATAAAAAGAAATAAAAGACACCTGGAAAAAAAAACAACATCGAAATTCGGAATTAAGTGAACACAAAACAAGAGAAAAATTTCATCCGGAAAAGAGTGACTGACAGTCAGAAAAAAAAATGCAAGTATGAAAAAAATTTAAGCAGAAAAATACAGAAGAAATAGCATCGCTGCGCTGCAAAAAGAATAAAATGAATAAAAAACAAAAGAATATCGACGAGTCTTCGACAGAATGTTATAAAAGCTTTCTTTTTGCTTTTTGTTAATCTTATGAAAAAGTCGTCCAACTTTCGTTGTTCTTTTCTCTCGCCTAATTTTTCATGTCTCTTGTTATTTATTTGATTTTTATTTTTTCAGTATTTTTAGTAAGTTGTGTTTTCCCTTTCATTTTCTTTTGTTTCCGTTAGACCCCGTAATCGTTCACATTCTTTCATTTCACGTTATTCTTCGTGTGTCGTTTTTGTTTATTTTGTTTACCTTCTCTTTATTTTTCATATTTCTTCAGTTTTTTACAGATTTCTTTTTCTTGTCAGATTTTCTTAACTTATTCTTCGCATTTTGTTCGTTCTATTTCAATTTTTCCTTTTGATTTTCATTCTTTACGTTACTCGTTGTTTTCTTTTGGGGGAGGGGGTCTGTGTACATTTTTTCTTTTAGCTTCAGCGAGTCGTGGTCTTTACGGTTTCTTCATTTTATTCTTCGCACTAGCACATTGTTTTAGTTTTCCTTTCTTTCCTTAACCTCGATTTTTTTTAAATATTCTATTTACATTTTTTTATAGTTTCTCCTGTTGTTTTCTTGTTGGTTAATTTTTTACACTTCTTCAGAGTGCCAGATTTTCAAGGTCTTCTCAGCAGAAAATTGTCCTTATTGTTCTATTTCAATTTTCTTTTGTTTTTTATTCTTACGTTTTGTCGTTGTTTTTTTGTTTTCTCTTGTTTCTCTTTGTACGATTTCTTCTTTTAGTTTTTGCCGCGATCTTTACGTTTTCTTCATTTCATTCTTCGTACTTGCAAGTTGTTCTTTACTTTCCTTTACGTGGATTTTTTTTTAATTCCAATAACGATTTTTATAGTTTCTTTTCTTTTCTCGTTAGTAGGTACAAACCGAGGGAAATCTCAATGATTCCTGGGGGGATTCCTGGCAAAACGAACCCTCTCCTTCGTTTCGAGAATAAGGCCCCTATCGTCGGGTTTTTAAATTTTTTAACGCAACCCCGGAGAAAAAACGAAAACGTTCTGCAAGGCAAAGATAAATTTAAAATGAAAAACGACACAAAAAACGAAGAGAAAAAACAAAGAAATTCTGAACATAAAAATTAAAAACAAAAAAAAAAACAATTGTAAGAAAGACAAATGAAAGATGAAAAATGGAAAAAGTTATGAAATAAAAGAAAAAAATAACACATTCTGAACATAATTAAAAACCAACGAAAACGACGCAAAAAAAGAAACAAATGGGAAACGAAATAAATAGAAAAAATAGAAGCATTTGAACATGAAAAGCAAAGCAAAAGAAAAATGTCGAGGAAAAAATCAAATCAAAGGCAAGAAATGAAGAATCAAGGAAAAAACAAAAACATTCTGAAAATTACAATTAGAAACAACGCAGGAAACAAATGAAAAACGACACAAAAAACGAAGAGACGAAACAAAGAAATTCTGAACATAAAAATTAAAAACAAAAAAAAAACGATTGTAAGAAAGACAAATGAAAGATGAAAAATGGAAAAAGTTATGAAATAAAAGAAAAAATAAACACATTCTAAACATAATTAAAAACCAACGAAAACGACGCAAAAAAGAAACAAAGGGTAAACGAAATAAACAGAAAAAATAGAAGCATTTGAACATAAAAAGCAAAACAAAGGAAAAATGTCGAAGGAAAGAATCAAATCAAAGGCAAGAAATGAAGAATCAAGGAAAAAACAAAAACATTCTGAAAATTACAATTAGAAACAACGCAAGAAACAAATGAATGAAAAAGGAAGAATAATACAAAAAGAAACATACTAAACATAAATATTAGAAAGAATTTTTTAAAAAGAGCAAAAAAATATCCTGATCCTAGAGTGGGAGTTTCACTCTTTCATACCCGACACGGGGGTTTCTTGCATCCTGACCCTAGAGTGGGAGTTTCATCTTTCACACCTGGTGCGGGCGTTTCGCACATCCTGATCCTAGAGTGGAAGTTTCACTCTTTCTTATCTGCCCAGACAACACAAACTGGTTTAATAAACGTTTTTTTATGTTTAAATTATTGTTATAAACATTATAATGTCCGCCTGAGAAACATATATTATTCGTTTACCATATACACGCTTTTGACATATGTATTCTAAATGTATTATTATAGTATTATAAACGTTTTTTAAACCATTCGGTCTTACTTTGAAACTTATTTTCATGTCAATTCAGTAACTTGGAATGCCACATTCGTTTAAAATACGTATATTTATGAAACCTTTACAATATGCGTATAATATACATTAATTACTTATACTATAACCAAAACTAAACTAAAATATCGTTTTATCAACGTTTATTAAACCAATCCGTATTGCTTGGGTGCTGAGGGTATTTCGCACATCCTGATCCTAGAGTGGGAGTTTCACTCTTTCTTACCTGGTGCGGGCGTTTCGCACATCCTGATCCTGGAGTGGGAGTTTCACTCTTGACCGTAACCCTGATCCGATTCCCGGAGCGGAAACCAGAACGTACGCGGAGTTTGCGTGGTGATTAGTTGTCGTTAGTGTCTTTAAGAAACATCGTACTTTACCGTTGATTAGTGTCCTTAAGACACACCGTATTTTACCGTTAATTAGTGTCCTTAAGACACACCGTATATTTCCGCCACCGAAAAATATCGTCCGGAAGTTTATCATTTCGTTTACCAGTCCGTAAGTTTTGTTACCGGAGTAAAAAACATTCCGATCGGTGAATACGTGTAAATATGAACTATTTTGTAAATAAAAACTGTATTTGCTAAGTGATCGACGCTTTTATTTCTGGACCTGGACACCGACGAGCAAACCCGAACCGCTGAACCAACGTCAAGCTGAGCAACAATCAGCAATAATTGCAGACCACCCCGAAAGTTGACGAACCGTTACAAAATTAATGGGCTTATACAGAGTGATTCTTGAATAGACCAACAAAGAAAAATTTTCGAAAGAGAAGATATTACAGGACAAGGAGAAAATGTTAGAAAATTTTATGCATTTTGGTTTTCCAGAAATAATCAATAAAAAGCGGCATTACTTCCATGGCGAACAAATAGTAGGCGATGAACGAAATAAATACAGTGTACTATAATCGTATTTTAAAAACGAGTGGATTCACAAACTTTCTTCTCGATGTTTACATGACGTAAGGCAATTATAAATTTTATGATATACCGGGAATAATCTCCACCCTAGTGGCCTTGCTCTTGCTCTTGCAGGATTCAATAATTAGTTAAAAATGGGTTGATCACGGTGTATTACGATAAAGAAAATTATTACTTTTTTTTCAAATAAATAAATAAATGAAAAATCCTTCTGATACTTCGAAGAAAAAAATTCATCCAAAACTTTCGACTTAGTCTACGAGCTAAGCTTTCCTCTTCAAGGCACACTTCCTCCAGAATTAAATAAAAATACCGCCGATGTTTTTACAACTTACGTCCCCGTGTAATTTATGCGCAAGGCAAGCCGAAACTCGATAAGCCGCCGAATTTTAGCCGATGTTTGTTTTGGATCGCGCGCGCTTTGATACGAAATTTATTCGACGGCCGGCGATTTCCATCGAACTCGCGAAATAAAATATTGAGTTATGCAGCCTCGCCCCCCCCCACCCTCACCCCTGAGCAGACGGCAATTCAATCTTAATTACAAACAGCGAGGATCGAGTTTCATTTTCTTTTTATTATAAAAAAAAAATCTACAGCAGATCAATTGTATAAAATAAAGCTCCACTTTGAACACATGCTTTGACAAGTAAACAAATAAATCACTACAACACGAAAACAATTCAAATCAAATCTCCGTGTTAAGAATTCCTGGTGTTTTTCTTTAGTTTTAATTGTGTTGTAAGTAAAGTTTATTCCAACAAGCAACGTGTCCGCCATAAACATTTCGGTCCAGTCAATGTCTTGACTGTAGAGTCATCATGTGATAATAATGTAGTTGTTGTAATGATCATATCGCTTAAAAATGTAACAAATTGCGATGAGTTGCGAACGCAGAAATTTGATGTGAAACTACTAAGTATATAGTTTTATAAACGTGTCTGGGGATCGTGTGCGCTCCGTAGATTATGAATGTGTAATCCCATTGTCGAGACACAATGTACGAGAGCTCTCCACCCAATAAAATGTACAAAGCGCATAGGAAAGTGTTATTACCGGAGGTACAATGGAAGCAGTCCGAGTGCGATAAATATGAGATATATTGTAACGCCCTCTCAGGCGCTCTCCTGAATACAATATTGGCTCATTCGGAAATTTATATTGTCTGCGGCGATGATAAGGGTCCGTAATAAATTACGGCGAAAAATGCCATTCGGAAAAGTCTTTTTGTATCACCAATTTATATTCACTTTTGTTTTTCGACGCTGCACATTATTCGAATTCTTCCTTGCATTAAACGTCCTCTCGGTATTTTATGATGGAATTTGATATTAATTTTTTTGACAAAGGTCATTTCGTTTGTTGATTTCCCCTTGCTCGGATTGCTCGTTTACTTAGGCCATTGTTCTTCCACTTATCTTCCACGTTTGTTTCTTGACGATCGTGTTTTTGTTCCTCGCCGCGAAAGGCAGATGCGTCGCAAAGAATAGCGTTGTTGCATTTTACACGTGAGACAAATTTTTATTTACGCCCAAATAGAACGTACCGTTGTGTTTGCGTAATTCGCCCAGTTTTTGTCAAAGATACATCGCCGGGTTTCAAAGGGAAGCCATTCGCCTGCGACGCCGCTCGTTTTCCGACAAACTTCATACTTTCAAGGCGGAAGCAATCAAACGCCGAATATTTTCTGCTAGCTACATAAATCCTACTTATAATAAACTTGCGAGACAGTTGAAGAACCGCTTCAAAACATTACCCTTCCGTAAACAGAAAAATTTTAAAACTCTTTATTATAAAATTCCTACGCGAAAACCCTAAAGTAAAAACAAACGCAGTTGCTTACAGGATATGTCATTAACGATTCTCGATTCTATATCAATGGTTAGTTCCTAAAAACATAGCCAAAACGGTAAAATCAATTGATATTTTATCGCGCACACTCTTTCCCAAAAAGGTAAACTAAACAACAAACAAAAAAAAAGACGTCGATACGCCCCGAATCCCACAATCGAGTGTGACGGCGTGTTACCTGATAGCGAATAATAAGAAAATACAATCCCGAGACGGATACAAACGAACCTACCAGGATTACCCGTTGGTCGGGCTGTTGTTGCGACCAAAATCCCGTGTCAGTGGAGAAGGTCGTGGGCAAACAGTTTCGCACAGGTAGCTGTAGACCGAGAAAGGGCGCCACCTGTTGAAGATCGCAACAACTTGCAATCGCGGGATTCCCCCAACAGGAGAGAAATCCCCACTCACCAAGTCGATTCAGCTCCGAAAATATTATTCGTCCCAGAAGAGAAAACAAAAAAAAAGGAAAAATTCGCAAAATATCATCAACAAAAAAAAACACAAACGCCACGTTAAATAAGTTTTAATAAGGGTCGGTGCGACACAAAATAAGTCGTGCAGACAAAAAAAACGATACAGTTCCATATAGTTTTTTGCCAAAATAAGAGGAAAAAATATGCTTATATACAATAAATCGTTAAAGCCTAAAATGAGTAACATTAATTACGCAAAAAGCGCGATAGACAAACTCAAACGCTAGGGATCCCACACGTCCGTTTACAGGACAAGACTGTGAAGCAGTCAAAAATACGTATTTAAATAAAACATTTAAAGTAAACTAACTTTACAAAAAGGCAATCAAAACCAACACTTAAATCTAAACGCCGAAAATTAACGTCAAACGTTTGCCGCTATACAAAGGGCGTCCGCGCAATTACGGCAATGAGCGTGTCGGACGGTGTACAGCACAAAAATGAGAGTTAAAAAAAATACGATACCCAGGAGGCTTCCAAAGCACCCCGGCTCGCAGTACCTTGGTGGGCGGAGTCCGTAGGTCCACCTCACGTTTGCGAAATTTTCCGCTGCCAAAATTCGCCCCGACGAGGTTACGGTTAAATTGTCCTCAAGAATAGGTGACGAGAGTCCGAAGAAAATTCGCCTTCGGGAGCAATCCAATTTCAAACGCTCGATCAACTTCCAGACGGAGGGAGGGGGGATTAACTACCCTCCAAACCCGGATGCCACCCGTAACTGCTCGCTACAATTTCAAGAACTATACAAACGAATTAATGTCAACGAAAAATGAAGAAGGGACTTACCTCGGCCTGGGAAAGCCGAGCGCCCGATGAAAGAAACGCCACGCGGCGCATGCGGTGATCCAAGAAGATCCAAAAATGTCGGTGAAAATCTGGTCAAACACCTCTACCAAACCGTGATTTCTTGAGTGCAACTCACAAAACCCCAACAGGGCGCGGAAATACCAAAATTTCGTATCCGCAGAGAGACCCACGGGAACACACGCACGCACACGCCAAAAACCAGACCAGAAAAATGTCGGAGAGCCGCGCCCTTGCTGCCCTTGTACTTACGCCTGTCTCCTAGAATTCCACACGTTTTCAGACTTAAAACCAATGCGCCACATCGACTCAGCGCGAAGATATCCACCACCGACCGGAACAATCGAACCATTCAACCACGAGGACCGCTAGACCACAAAATAGCGAGGACGGAGCGGAAGCGACTCTAACAATTTTCTTACCCAACCATGGTACTATGTAGTTACGGAGAGACGGACGGATTTTTGGAGAGCAGCCACAAACTATGGCATTCTGTGAATGTTGATTACGCCCTCGGACTTGTGAACTTGCACTCGACAATACGGTCACTAACTGTTTCATCTCCCCGTGAAATCCAGCCGCCCTTTTATATCGTTTGATAGAGGAAATTCCGACTACGTAACACTTTACATGTGCGCCAGTTGTTCTATGATTCAACCTGATTTTGCGAAACCGTCTGCTCGTACGCTTCCATAATGCTCGGCTTTAGCGATGAGTCACCTATACAGCTCAGATCAGTCATGACTCATATCGGCCAAGCTTTTGATAAAGCGAGTCGTTTGATTACAGAATTTTTAGGTGGGCGAATTTTCCGCGCTCGCGTAGGCGACTTTGTATCGAGTTTAACTTACGTAATGAGCTTAATGATTATTTATAAAATGCTGGATTCTTACGTAACGATTTGAAACATTGTGAAAACAAGAGCTGTCCTTCAAAATCGGCGGTCCTCGACTGTACTAGGTATTTGACATTAATTTAATTTTTCTCTTATATTGTTGGCCGCAGTTGACATAAAAACAAAAACAAAAGGCGTCCGATGTAAACCGTTAAAATGCGGGCTTAAAACACCAACGTTAAAAACAAAACAATCGATTTATAAACCGTCCGTAGAAAAGTTCGCGCGATAGAATTGGTTCGAATCGATGTGAGAACAAAAGGCAATCGTAAACTTTGCGTAAAAATTTGTTTAAGATCGACAGTCGTCTGTCTCAAAGTTCGTTTTGATTTTAACGAAACAAAGTTCGATTTAAATTCGTTTAAACCTTATTTGTGAAACAAAAATATCAACGAACAACTGAACTCGCGATTTACAAACCGTAAATTCAGTACAAACAGAACCAAATCGACAAACAAAAGGCGATCGTTAACAAAACACAAACATTTCGATTACATTATTTTTCTTTCAAGTCCATTGGCATTAATTTCTCTTTAGTTGAGTTTTTGCTTTTCCCTTTCCTTTTCAATTGTCTTAGAACTCAGCTATATTAGAGTGATTTGTTAAATTTTTTTATCAACTCTTGCCTTGAAATGTGGACGGCATGTCTTAGCTTAAGTGAAAAGTACGTCATTGCACTCCTTGACCAAAGAGTAGGTAAGATATCGAAGAGAAGACACTCCGTGCCGGCACGTTTGATCTTTGCCGAGTAGTTTCAATGACCTCGAACCGGTTATCCCTTTAAATTGGCGTAGGCGCAATACGGAAATGTCCGGAAACACTCGATAGCATACGAAAGAACATTTAAATTGGCGTAAATGTTCTTATCAAGGCCGGCGCTTCATCAATTTAGAAAATTAATGGGCCTCCAACAAGCACAAACTTTTATAAAGAATAATATTTTTCTCTAAAGTTGAAAATAAAAAAGTTTTTCCTCTTTTTCAGTCCATCTGGGTGGGGGGGACACACCGTATATCTAAATAAAATAAATTTTAACAACTCGCAATAAAAACGTAATCTTCTGATTAGCTTTAAGAGCTCCGCCGCTCACATAAAAAGCTCCGACGATAATATCTCGGTTATATAGACTCCCGATCATATGCTTGTAGAAGAATCGAACGGCTTTCCGAAATTGAGTCATAAACGCGCATTGATTTCGGGCGAGCCGGGGGCGGCAGGGGGTGCGGGGGGGGAGGTAAATAAAAAAAAAGACGGCGGAGAATAGTTCAACTAGAAAAGTCTCTTACCTCATTCCGGCCATAATCCGGGCTGTCCTTTTGATTGACGCGCCGCTACGACGACCCCGTCTGAAAAGACGTGCTCCTTATCTGCTCTCCTTTTAAGTGTAAATTGAACTTCAGGTGTTTCCTTTGCGCCCCCCGATCTTCACTTGTTTGGATATTCTCGAGTATCTGCGAACTCGGATTAGATTTTCTCTCGCTCTGAATGGGGAATCCCCGAGGGGCATTGTCTTCATATTTCGTTGATGGAAATTGATTAAAATGTTATTTCCTTTGAGTCGGGACGTTCTGCGTTTTATTGACGAATTGATTTTAATAGGCTCGTCATCATAGGATACGTTCAAAAGTCTTAAGAAGTTATTTAAGACGTGCGAGTTTGTTTGTTTGAGTTTTGATAAAGCCTTTCTTTTCCCAATTTATTTCTGACCGCTCAATTTTGGCAAGGTTTCGACAACGAGCCTCCCAGAGCAACCTCCAAGAAATCTTCGGTTTGGCATAAAAAGGAAATGCTTCGAGGATCAGGATTGTTATTTGCTTTTCTACCTATAGTGGGTGTGTGTGTGTGTTCATTAACTTGTGAAAAAATATTCGTCCCTTAATTTTTTTTTTAATTTCAACTTCGCCGATTGTCTTCTATTGCTTCATTCTTTTCTTTTCGTCAATTAACTGTCGCTTGTTTTTTCTCTAGTTTACTTACTACTGGATTGGATTGGAAAGGAGAGGCCAAAATGAAGTTGATTGGACGAAAATTTAAAAGTTGCTTCCGTGGCTTCCAACGTTTCGGTGCCACTTTATAAAATTCTTCTGTAACGAAACGTCGATAGAAGAACAATAAATTACGTTCAAGTTCCACCGGAAGCCACAAAGAAGAAAGGCAACGGCCTTCAAGCTTGACTGAGACATTAAAAAGTCTAAGAGCGACGGGGGTGAAAAATAGAAGAAGGAAGAAGCAAAAGACAGGGAAAAAAATGAAAAGAGATGATTAGCAAACTAAGACGCGCCCGAAGTTGTGAGGAAATTTGGGAAAGAAGGAGAAAGTGACACGAGAATAAAGGAGACAATCCCACTGGCCTGCCACCAAAAAGGATCAAGAGCAGCTGAAAACGCGAAGCTGCATCATGCTGACCAAAAAACAGAAAAAATCATCTTAAAGATAAAAGAGGACAAAAGTCTACGAGGAAATAAAAGAAAGAATGAGCTTTCGCACTTGCTTTCCTTCCTCATTTATCTCTTTTCTTTTTAGTCAATATTTCTTTGTCTTCTTCGCCGATTCTCTTTCGTTTCTCTTCGTCTTTCGATATCATTTCGTCCAATCGTTTCATCCTTGCTTTTATTTTTCAAATAATAATACCTTTGTTCAATATTTTTCAATCTTATTTTCTAGCTTTCTTCGTCGATCGTCTTTCGTTTTTCTTCATCGTTCAACACATTAAGCCGTGATTCCTATGTGGATTACGTCTCATCGTTCCTTCGTCATTTCGTTCTTTTGTTATTGGTCAATATTTCTTCGTCTTTGTGGGCCGATTGTTTTCCTGCTTTTTTCCTCGATCGTCTTTTGTTTTTCTTCATCATTCAAACACATTAAGCTGTGCTTCCTATGTAGATTTCGTCCCAACATTCATTCTTCATTTCTATTTTCGCGCTTGAAGATAGTGACTCGCCGGGCATTCCGAGCCGCCGGTCGTGGCTCGAATGTAGTTTTCCGCGGAGTCATTCGTCCGTCGATGTTTTGACTCAAACGCGTTTAACAACTTGTGCTACGTTCGCGTTACCTGCAACCGCTCCACCTGTTCTTATCCCAATCCTGAGTCGTCGTCTCACTAATTCTTACCTGGTGCGGGCGTTTCGCACATCCTGATCCTAGAGTGGAGTTTCACTCTTTCTTACCTGGTGCGGGCGATTCGCACATCTTGATACTAGAGTGGGAGTTTCACTCCTTCTTACCTGGTGCGGGCGTTTCGCACATCCTGATCCTGAGTGGGAGTTTCACTCACAACCATACCACCGATCCGATCGGCGGAGCCTGTACCGGAACGTATGCACAGTGCGTTGTCATTTGTTTGACATTAGTGTCCGTGAGACACACCGTATTTTACCGTTGATTAGTGTCTTTAGGACACACAGTATATTACCGTTGTTTAGTGTCCATGAGACACGCCGTATATTGCCGCAACCGAAAAATACCGTCCGTCTGTTTACCAGGCCGTGAGTTTTGTTACCGGAATATAAACATTCCAATTTGTAAACACCTGTAAATATAGACTAAGTTTGTAAGTAAAGTTGTGTTGCTAAGTGATCGACGCTTTTATTTTCGCTGAACCCGGACACCGACGAGCAAACCCGAACCGCCGGACCGACGTCGAGCAGAGCAACGATCAGCAACTACAGACGATCCCGAAAAATGACGAACCGTTACAATTTTGTTATTATAATTTTATTTTGTTTTGTTTTCCCTTTGTTTTAAATTTTGTTTATATTTGACGTTTTCAGTCCGCTTGCATTCAATTGTTGACAAACTGTTTTGAAATAGAGATTTTTTTATTTTTAATATTTTTTCTTTGTTCACTTCTTTCGCAGATCGTCTTTTGTTTTTCTTCGTCGTTCGGACGCTTTTTGTTTTTTTTATTAAATCGGTGCAATTGTGTGTTTTTTTTAATAATTTTATTCATCAGCCGATTGTCTACGTTCCCCTTCATAAAAACATCACGTTTTGACTGTTCGCTTTTTTTTTTTTTTTTTTGAAGAGAGTTCAAGAAGAAAGTAAATCCGCCTCCGGAAACGAAAACAAGAAGGCGAGAAATTAATAAAAAGCAAACATAAATAAATAAATTGATTTTTTCTTGCTGGTGAATTGCGTTTCCTTTTATTTCCTTCCCGGATTTTTCTTCACCCTTGTTGTTCGATTGTTTTGTTTTTTGGCTGTCTTTCTTCACTCGTGGTTCAACATTTTTCGTTGTCGTTGACTGATTGATCGCCTTTTGTTTTCTTACAATCTTCTTTTAATTGGTAGTTGAAAATTGCAATTAGTTTTTTTTTTCTCGTTAAACAATTGCATTTCCTCATCGTACATTGATAGTTTGTTGTCCTTCTCATTCGTCTATTGCTTTTTTTCAGTGACCAGACTTTTTTTTTGTTTTCCTCATGAATTGATTCCTTGTTCTTGTAGGTATTTCTGATTTCAAGCAACTGCATTTTTCTTCAAATTTTCTTTGATACTGTTGTTGGTCTTCTGCTGTCTTTTTTTACGAAGTTGTTTTCCTTTCTCTCTTTATTCTGCTATGTATTTTTTTGTCTTCCTTCTTCGTGCGTCGATTGTTTATTACTCTTCTTATTCGCCTGCTGTTTCTTGAATAAAGAAGAAGTAGTTCTTGCTTTAACACCCGAACTATTGCACGTAGAACTTCAAGAACCACAGCGCCGCCTGTACGACAAAAGACTTACTACGTCGTTATTTTGCCACTGCTAAGAAAATCGGACTTAAAGAGGTTTGAACGATTTCCCGAGTTAGCACCAGAACCCTTGCATGTGGAACTTCCGAACTTCAATTACCTCAGCGCCGCCTGGGATTTACTCACGTCGTTAACCTGCTAAGAGAATCCGGCTTGAAGAAGTATTATTATTTCGTTAAAAGGTAGAATGTCATAGGCCTTCGTCTTTAGCTTTAGATTAGAAATATGCAAAAAGCTACCCGGAAGAAAATATAAAAAAATTAGTTTACGTCTTTGATTTTCGAACCGAATTCGAATTGTGATTTACCCGAAGAAACGAGCGCCCCAAATCAAAACCTGGATTTCGAGAACGTGCTGAAACGTCTTCGTCTTTGTGCTCGGAAGTATGCGAGCATTAAAAATAAATTTTTATACTTTTGGCAAATTGGTTTTCTCCCGGCGACAGAGAGAGAGAGCGTAATGCGATTTGAATCGACGCTTTTGATCCCTACGTCTGCCATTTTAATTTCAATATATTTATTATTACCGCGTAATTGTATCCACAAAGCTTTGAACGCGAGCGAACATAAATAATTCAGGGGGTCTCGGCGGTGAACAAACGAAATTGAATATACAAAGCAGAAGTCGTGCGTTGGTTTTTCCAGAGCACAAAGGATGCGGGCCTTTCCTTCTCCTCCTCCTCTTTTATTTTATTTTATTTTTTTTAATAAAGTCCCGATGCTAATTTGTGTAATAACCGTCTTAGCGTGTGTCCAAAGTACGCATGAAAGCGCGTAACCAAAACGACCGCAAGCGACTTCGATCTTTAGCACGCCCCAGCGAGCCCTTTGATATTGCCTTTACACTTAATTAGCTACCGCAAACACACACACACACACACTCGCGCGTACACAGATGCAACCGGTCAGTGGCTCACAACCGTCAGATCCAGGGCTTTTGCCTGCCGTTTGAATATATCACAATATTAACCGCATACTCGCTTCCAACTTACAGGACCGACACAAAGGACCGACCCATATAATTAAATTAGCAAAGCCAAGTTAAATATTTATTTCAACTGCCCCCCAATGAAAGAAACTGTTCTATTTACTTACGCTCATGTTTCATGTGGTCCGAGCGGAAAAATGATTTGTCTCTCATTTAACATACAAATTCAACTTACTTTTTACTTTATCTTTTACTTACAATTAGTTAGTAGATCGATTGATTACGATCAAAATGTGCAAGCTGTACCTCATCGCATACGTGTTCCAAAACGGGTGCAGGTGTCTTACGGTCGTTGCAAACTTGCGCGACGTCTTACATTACGTTTAACTTAAATGACAGTATGGAATGGTTTGTGTAGGTATTAAAAAAAATTGCTTTATCTGAAGGAAGTATTTCAAAGAAGAAAAGTTGAATAATCAATTAAATTTGTAAATTCGTTTTCCAATTTTTTAGCATTTATTACCCCTGTAAGCTGACGATGAGAGAAGTAACTTTGCATAAAGCGCTTGTTTGAAGAAGTGTAAAACTTGATGCTTCAGGAGGGCCAATAAAAGCAGCCCCTCGTCCGAAGCGCGAACTTATTATTGCATTTTTATGTCGATTCGAGTTCGAATAACAATCAGCAGCGCAACTTCTTCTTCCTTCATTAAAATTTATAAAATTAAACTCGAAATCGAGAGGTGCGGAAAGTTCCACAATGATTCGGGAGGTGCAGGAAGTGCGCCGCCCCCGCCCGCGCCACAATATGAAGTGATAGCGTGAGCTCACCCTTCGCCAGCGCCGCCGAGATTCAAAAGTACGCGTGTTTGCGTTTTATATAAAACTCAGTCCCTCGACTGAAAAGTAATAAAGCTTCCTTGTAAGTTTTCGGAGTCAAGCGGCGGTGGTGAAAAACGAACGCGCCAAAAGTGGAAAGTTCTTGTCATTCATCTTGAAATTTGATTTGATACACAAGCAATTTTTTCTCCTCACTAAAAATATACTATTTACGACTTATCTTTTGAAGATTTTTTTCAACGAAGGCCCAACTAGGCCTGAAACAGCTGTAGAGAACCTGCTCGAGGAATCCGCTGTAATCAAAACCGATTTGCACAAAATCTCTTTTTTTTAAGTTTTTAATTTGGTACGAAAATTGTTTGAGGAAAAAGAATCTCTGGATTTACGATACCTACGAAGATTAAGTATAAATGACAATAGCATTCGAAATTAAAAAAAAAAAACAGTTTTTCTTTGTGTTAGTAGCGTAAGTTGTAAATTGCTTTTACCCGCTCCCGATCCTCCGCTAATGATACCACGTTTGCTAGATCCCTCGAAAAGAGCATTATGTTGACGTTTAAAACATTCACTTCGCTATCGCATCATCGGAGCATTGTACAGGTGATTGTAAACATTTCATTTTTGCTGTAAAACACAGAAAGAATAAAACGACAAAATAAGTGAAAAACAATCGATTCTTGCCCTTTTTTGGATAAAAATAAAATAATATCCGAAAGTTTTCTATTCTGTCATCGATCGTATTTTGTTTCTTTACTTATTTATTTTCTTGGGTCTTTAGAAGAAAACAAAAACGATTGAGCCTTTGTTATTTTTTTACAAAGAAAAAGTCGATATTCGATTGTAAATCGAACATCTTTTGTTAACGCTTTTAATTAATTTTGTGACGCAAGAAAGATCATATTTTTGTTTTTTGCATGTGTCAATCAATCGCCTTTTGTTTAAATTTTTTATAAAAAAAAAACCGTCAGTTTAGGAGAAGGTGAACTGAAACAGTGTAGAATAATAACCATTAATAACTAAAACATTTGAAAGATTATAAGAAGAAGACCTGCTACCCACTTGAAAACTGCAAATTTTGGATGGGCAAACTAAGATCGTCTCAAATGCCGGCTAACTCGATGGGACGGGCGAGGTCATATATAACCACAAAGCAAAGGGGGCAGTAAAGTAAAAATAAAATCAATCGAAGTCACCAGTCATTACATACTTGGCTTTATTTGTGCTATGGTTGTGGAAATAACAAAACTAATATACCGCAGGACTAAATTAAATGAGCGATAAGCAAGAAGAACGTAGAACGTCAGGTGATGTTAAAACACGAAGCACGGATCCGCTTTTTGTTTACGAAAACATTTATCAACAACTAGAAGAATTGAAAGATTCGAAAGAGATGGAGACCAGTCGCCAGAAGTTGAAAGAAGAAAGATTTGGAAAAAAATAGCGAAAAGAATTTAAAGATTGGCAGAAGAAGGAAAAGACCAATCATCAAAAAATTAAAGTAGAAAGATGAGGAGAGGGAAGACAGTCGTCAAGAACTAAAAAAAATTGAAAGATTAGAAGATGAAGGCCGTCATCAAAAACTGCAAGAAGAAAGTCTAGAAAAAAGATAATAGTCGTTGTTAACTGAAACAATTAAAACATTAGAAGAAGAATAAGGCCGAGAAGAACGAATATCAAAGGTTGCAAGTAGAAAGATTACAAGAAAGAAAATAGTCTTTAACAGTTAGAACAACTAAGAGAGGAAGACCAATCGTCATCAAAAATTGAGTTGGAGAAAGCAAAGTCATTATAACAACTAGAAGATTAGAAAGAGATGAAGCCTAGTCGTCAAAATTGAAAGAAGAAAGATTTAGAGATTTAGAAAAGAACAACGGTGATCAACAACTAAAAGAATTTAAAGATTAACTGAAGAAAAAGAAGACCAACCATCAAAAAACAAAAAGAAAGATTGACAGAAGCAAAACGGTCATCAAAAACTAAAAAAAATTGAGAGACTATAAATAATTTTATTTCTTGTAAAATGAAGATTATTTTATTCTATTCGCTTAACTAAAACAGTTCAAACACTAGTAGAAAAAGAAGTTGAAAGAAGAAAGGTACAAGAAAGAAAATAATCATTGACAACCGGAACAGTTTAAAGATTATGTGTAAGAAGAGGACCAATTATCAGTAGTTGAAAGTAAATAACTAAAATAACTAAAACAATTGAAGCGTTAGAAAAAAAATGAAGACCGTTCGTCAAAGATTGAAAGAACAAATATTAGGAGTCACTAATAACTAAAAAGATTCAAAGATTAGAAGACCAATCATAAAACGTTGAAAGAAGAAAGGTTAGGAGTAGGACGAAAGTCATCCTGAAACAGTTGAAATATTAGCAAAAGAAGACTAAGAAGGACAATCATTAACAGTTGAAAAAGGAAACAGTACGGGAAAGAACAGAAATCTAGAACAATTTAAATATCATAAAAGGAAGAAGACTATTCATCAGAAGTTGACAGAAGAAAGATTAAGAAAAGAAACACCAAGTCATCAATAACTAAAACAATTGAAAGATTATAAGTAGAAGAAAAGAAAGAAGAATAGTCACCAAAAATGAAAAAGAACAGGACAGGAGCTATTGGAAGATTGGAAAAAGAAGAAGACCAGTTGAAAAGAAAATATTGGGAGGAGAATAACACTCATCAACGACAAAAACTATTAAAAGAGTATAAGAAGAAGAAGACCAGATATCAAAAATTGAAAGAAGAAAAGTTGAAAGAATGAAAACGATTGCTGTGATTGGCCAGCTGTTAATTCTGTCGGTAATCTGATTGCTCTATGAAGGAATCCAAACAGCCCAATCAACAACTAAAACAATTAAAAGATTATAAGAATCATCATCTAAAGTTGAAAGAAGAAGGGCTAGTAGAAGTAAAACGGTCATCAACAATTGAAACAGTTGAAAATTAGTAATAGAAGAAGAATAAGAGCAGTCATTAAAAGTTGAAAGAAGGAAGATTAAAAGAGAAAATAACGGTCATTATTGACTGAAACTATTGAAACACTAATGGGAGAACAGTTGTCAAAAATTAAAAGAAAGAAAGTTGGGAGAAGGAAAACAGAACAATTGGAAGAATAGAAAAAGAAGAAGACCAGTCGTCGAAAGTTGAAAGAAGAAAGATTAGGAGAGGAAGAATGGCCTTCAACAACTGAGACAACTGAAACAATAGAAAATGAGTACTGAAAGAAGAAGAAGCTCAGTCATCAAAGGTTGAAAGCAGAAAGATTAAGAACTGAAACAATTCAAACATTAATGGAAGAACAGCCGTCAAAAATTGAAAGAAAAAAGTTGGGAAAAGAAAAACAGAATAACTGGAAGATTAGAACAAGAAGATGACCAGTAGTCGAAAATGAAAGCAGAAAGATTAAGAGAAGAAGAACGGCCTTCAACAACTAAGACAACTGAAACAATTGAAAAATTAGTAGTAAAAGAAAAGAAGGTTCATCAAGAGCCGAAAGAAGAAAGGTTAGTAGAAGTAAAGCAGACTTCGACAACTGAAACAATTGAGACTTAGTAGTAGAAGAAGGCAAGAACAGTCATTAAAAGTTGAGAGAAGAAAGATTAAAAGAAAAATAAGACATTAACAATTGAAACATTAATAGAAGAAGAGTCAAAAACTGAAAGAAAAAAAGTTAGGAAAAGGAAAACAGAATAATTGGAGTATTAGGAAAAGTTGAAAGTTGAAAGAAGGAAGATTAGGAGAAGAAGAATGGTCTTCAACAACTAAGACAACTGAGACAATTGAAAAATTAGTAGTAAAAGAAGAAGGAAAAAGAGTTCATCGAAAGCCGAAATTTTTAATTGCTTCGACAATTGAAGCAATTAGAAATTAATAGTAGAAGAAGACAAGAACAGTCATTAAAAGATGGAAGAAGAAAGATGAAGAGAAAAGTAACAGTCATTTAACAGCCGTAACAATTGACACATTAGTAGAACAGTCGTCAAAAATTAAAAGAAAAAAGTTAGGAAAAGTAAAGTAGAATGATTGGAAGATTTAAAAAAAGGCCAGTCGTCGAAAGTTGATGGAAGAAAGATTAGGAGAAGAAGAACAGTTTTCAACAAACTAAAACAATTGAAAGATTATAAGACGAAGAAGAAGAAGACCAACCATCCAAAGTTGTAACAAAGAAGTTAAGAGAAGAAGGAAAACAACATTCAGAAACAAAACAGTTGAAGGGTAGAGGAAGAAGAAAAACAAAATCAAAAGATTTTGAAACTCTAAGTCCTTTGTAGAGAGAGAGAGAGTGAGAGAGTAAGAAGTGTCCTTTAATAGATTAATGTCGCAATTTAACAAGGGGCCTCTTTTTATCTAGTTCAAGCAGCACCATCTTTGAATGATTCTACTATTTAGATTCAAAACCCAATTCAATTTCGAACAGTGGCGCACCTGTTAGGAGCGTTCCGGAATTAAACTGAAAGAGCCCCGCTCGCACGAAAACCGCAAATATTTTCACAGCTTCGACGATTAAACACTTTTACAATAACGAGACCTAGCACATTGTAAACCGTTTGCTTTCTACTATTCTGCACTACGCTAATAATTAATCACTTTTGTTGAGTGTAAAGCTGCCACAGTTATCTAATAATAATTTCTAGCGTGATTAATTGCACCCTTAAGAAACGTACTTCCGGAGGAGCTGTGGCGAACAACGAAAGCAGACACATTTTATTTTTATTAAATTTAATTAAGAAACTTATTGGATAACGCGCTGTAAGTACTATGTGCTACAATCGCAAAGAACAAAGGAACGGAAACGAAAATAAAAAAAAAATACTATGATTACAAATCACAAGAATAATAATTTTTTAATTAAACACTAAATAGTCAAAGGGGTGATTACGTGACTGTAAAAACTACGGGGCGATTGATGGTGGAGATTACCCGCTATAGTCAATATTTGGAGACGAATTAACTAAGAAATGTGTAGGATAGCGCGACCTACCAAGCAGGGGCGCAAAGGACTTATTGATTCCCCCCCCCCTCCCCCGAACGAATAGGTCTCCGCAAAAACCAGCAGGGAACTGCTTCCCGAATTTTCTTAGAATCGGTCAGACTTGTAGGGTACGTTCCGAAATTACAGGGACCAGTGGACTGCAAAGTATTTACAGATGGCGCCTAATACCGACTAAAACACAGAGCATTGAACGAGGACGAGTGGTTTCAAGCTTCAGTGTTGAATGTAGAGGGGGCGGGGCGGGTTTAGCTTCATAGAATGTTAACTAGAACACTTCATCCTAATTTTGAATTAGGAAAAACTCAAAAATAATTCACTTTTCATTCAAGTTGCGTTAAAACATCATCTTCATTTTTTTTCTATATTGCAGAGTTTAAAAAATACTTTCGTGTCAAGTAATATCTGATCTGTGTAGCGGAGTTAATGATTTGAAACAAAAAATGTGTCTTGGCACGTTTGGGCAAATCAATAATTTACTCTCAACTTGTCCACTTTACGTTTACTGATGCGCTTACTTCGCTCCGTACGTGAGCTGACAACCAGTTCAAGATATGACGAATTGCACCCTCGAGCAAAGCCCTCAGCGCACTTCTGTACAGAAACTTTCTTTTTCCTTTACAGAAACATTTCTTTTTTTTTCCTGCGCAGGAGCTTCATATTTTTTTTCCAAAGCCTTCCGTGCAGCAGCTGTCAGGATCAACACAAAGCCCTCTGTACATTTATTGTCGGAACGACATTCAAAGCCCTCTGTGTAGCCATTCACCACCACCACACACACACACACACCTCGTGATTCGTGAATGACCCTTCTAAGAGGAATTCGTGGTTTTTTAACTAGCCTTGCGATACGGCAATGCAGCTAAATGAACGGTAATGACTCCTAATCTTACGAATACTAAATAAATTGACACAAATGATTGATAAAATTTATGGAAGCATGAAAAGTCAGATGTGAATGGCTTTTCTAAAAGGGATTCACTATGCTCCTATCTTGATGTCACGACGAGAGTGAGAGAGAAGTTCTATTATTACGCCCCCAAACTCTATGCCTTAATTCACTTTATAAAAATAATTACACAAAAAATAATTTTACAAAAATAATTACAAAAAAAAAATGGTTTGAGCTTTTAGCCAGGGATTGCTCTCAGTGTCCCCTTACACTAGACTACGTGAATGACGAAATTACGTTCTTTATTCTAAATGAAACTTAGTTATAAATAAAGAGAAAAAATATATAAATGGATACATTGTATGCTCACAATAGTTAAAAACATTACAAATCAAATTAAAGAATTTGGCGAAAAGCGAAATTCTCAAACAACAACTCAAAGTCATGTATTATCGATTAACAATTAACACAGTACTTATAATAATTCAGTCAAAGGATTAAAGTAAAACTTAGATGTAATTACAGATTAATTCAATACGATATGACACAAAGTCAGAAAACGATATCATACGAAATAATGCAAATCGAATTCAAAATAATTTTATAACGAGAAGGGACAAATACAACTTTGGCTTTGAAAAATGCTTTTCGTATTGACGTATGTCAATGTCGATGAAGCTATTAATTTTTTTTTAATTTCGCCTAATATCCTTATAGAAGGTTTTGACATAATTTTTTGTTGGATATCAAACAATTTAAAAAGACAAATAAATTAAAAAATCGACGTTTGTCAAATTTAATGTCGATGAAGCTATTCAATTTTCTTTTTAATTTCGCTCGACATCCTTATGGAAGCTTTTGAGATAATTATTTGCTAGCTATCAAACGTAGATGATGCTTTTCAATTTAAAAATTAAACAAATTTGACGTTAAATAACATTGACGTTGTGTCAAATCGTCAAATGTCGATGATGCTATTCAATGTTTTTAAATTTCGCCTGATATCCTTTTCGAAGCTTTTGAGGCAATTATTTGTTAGTTGTCAAACGTAGATGACGCTTTTCAGTTGAAATAAATTAAATTAAAAAAATCGACGTACGTCAAATTTCGCTTTACGTCTTTATTGAAGTTTTGTTTGTTAGTTGTCAAACATAGATGGCGTTTCTCAGAGAAAATTAATTTTTTTCTCACGAAAAATCGACGTATGAATGTCGACGAAGCTATTCATCTTTTTAAATTTCGCCGGAATTTAATTTAATTTCCGGTCCAGTGCCCGTCTTGTCGAGTGTAATTCCTCAAACCCAAGGGCGTAATCGACATGTACAGTGTGTGGTTGATCTCCAAAAAATCGGTCCGTCTCTGTATCTGGTATGATGGTTTAGAATGAGAATTTATTCTTTGGAACATGGCCCCTTATGAAAAGAAAAAAGAAAAACTGCAAGTAATGACGTATTAATTTACTGAGTGAATTTTCAACGTAACTTACACAGATCAAAATCACAAGCTAGAAAAGTCTAATGTAATTATTGATATTTACTACTTCTACGGCGAGATTTATTAGAATGAGATTTGTGCACTTTTCCGCTCCTAGTCTTCCCGGCCGCTTTCCCATCGTGACTTCCATCTTGCGGGTTGATTTTCCTGCCCCTCAACGTGTATAAATTCCTCGCCGGTGGCATATTTTTTGTACATTTCTTTGTCTTCGTCTTCCTCACCTTTAGCAGAGTCGATATAGAATCGTCTATCATACTCATCCCTGAAAGCTCATTTGCCGGAGCTACCTTAGAAATGGTTGGATCGCTGGTTGTAGACCATGAGCAAGATGCATCTCCAGGTGCATCCGGTTGTACACATCTTGCACCGCAGGGTTGAGGTTGTCTTGGTGGAGCTTGGCCTGGGGGAGGACTTGAAAGTCTTGGATTTGAAAAGGGGCAGGGATTGCGACAGGTGCAACCGCTTTTCGGTTCGTGATGCGAAGCCGTGCATTGTTGCTCATTAGAAAACGCCCGGTTATTAGCGCAATGGGAAAATTCATGGTTTTGAAAAGTAGGGTCGTGATTAAAAGAGGAATAGTGAGGGTTGGCCATCGCACAACTGTTATACGGCGGTTCATTTCCGGGAGAGGGGTTGACCTCCGGCATGTTCCCATTGCAGTTCGAGTCAACGCTGGTGCTTGAGGGCTCTCCCATAGTTGAGTCGCGCGTACTTGGTTGCGGATGAGGTCTCAACGATGCTACATATTGCAGGGCTCTTTGCTGGGCTTCCCTGCTCTTCATCATCGTCCAAGATGATTTTCTGTTTTTCCTTCTAAAATGTAAAGTTTTTTGCAAAAAGGTGTGGGAGATATCGTTGTGAAAAAAGTACGTACCGTATACATTTATTTTTAATAGCCATTGCTCCTCCGTAAATTTTTTTTGCTACAAACATAACCGCGCCTTTTTTCAAGCTCCTCGGAATACACCAAAGGCCCACGCTGAACATGTAGGCGTACATGCATAATTTCAAAAGAGAAGGTCGTATAAGCCACGGTGGGTTGTTCACTACTACTTGACCCTGCGAATCAAATTTTCTGCAATTTTGATTAAATTGAGGAGGAAGACTCTACCTGAGACGAGAAGATTTTGTCGAGGTACCGCCTCAGGACGACGGTACTCAACGCTAAAGGTAGGTTTACTGCGCTGATTATCGGGGAGAATTTCACATTTCTCATTTCGCACCGCGTTATACTGAAATTTGACGATTATGATGAATTAGCTTTTTGCTTTATCACGCGAAATCAAAAAGACGCGAATGACACGTTATCGTAAATAAAAACATCAGAATCCAAAGGTATCTCGTGTATTTGTTTATTTTTTCGAAATATAATCTAATCACTCTTTTTCTTCGTCCCAGTAGGCGAGTTAGGGTGACATTTTTGTTAGTACCACAATGAAACATAGACGTCAGATGAGACGGTTATGTTTATCTTTAATTTTATGGTTATAATTTGAGTCCACTGATGGAGACGTTGTTGTCAGCTCGACTGTAATGCATATTTCACGATGCCATAGTCGGTGCTCCTTCGTATAATATTTGGGAACATAGTCAGATTAGTAATGTGGAAATGTCATTAATATTTTTCATGTCAGATTCTGGCATCTATCAAACTTCAGGGCAGCAACTTAACAAAACGAGAACACGGCCTACTGAGACGAGGATAAAGAGTGAATAGATATTATGTTGCAATTTGTCATTCTGATAATGCCGCGTATCCACGAGCCAGTAGCCAGTGACTGGCTCCGTATAAACACCACTGGACGCTAACTGGCTCCAGTGAACTAGCCACGTTGAAATAGGAATTCACTGTACTGGCAAGGCCCAGTCATTGGACTCCAGCTACTGGTCTGTTTACTGGCCTCGTGAAAACGTGGCATTACGCAAGAAGAAAAAAATTGTTCCGCGCCTCGAAGAAAAAAAGCAAATATTCATAAGTTAGGCAGGCCAAGTAAATACTGGACAGGTTCCGCTTATAACTGAGATTTCTTGCATCATTACACTACTACCCCTATTTTTTATAGACCAAAGGAATACGGTAAATTTAATGTTTCGAGTGATGCCATTTCTCCCCCTCTTAGAGACGCCGCTATCACCGTGAACGATTCCAAGACTTCATTTGCAGGATACTCGCAGCTGAAAGCCTTGAGAAAAGGAACGCTTATACAGCTGGAAGATATACACGGAATAAAAAATCGTAAACAATTCAAAGAAAATGTTCGGTCTTATCAGGATTGACTTCATTCGAAGACTACTCGCAGCTGAAAACCTTGAAAAAGGTAAGACTCCTTCTTGAAGCTCTTGAGACGATTATTTGTTACCTATCAAACGCAAACGACGCTTTTCAGTTAAAAAAAAAACAACAAATTAAAAAAATCAACGTACGTCAAATTGTCAAATGTCGATGAAGCTATTCAATTTTTTAAAATTTCGCTTAATATCCTTATAGACGCTTTTGAGATAAGTATTTGTTAGCTATCCAAAGGTAGATGACGCTTTACAATTTTTTTTTTTTTTTTAAATCTTAGATGTAATTACAGATTAATTCAATACGATATGACACAAAGTCAGAAAACGATATCATACGAAATAATGCAAATCGAATTCAAAATAATTTTATAACGAGAAGGGACAGCATTTTGTAAATCAAGTAAAGCTGCTGTTAGTTTCTTATAACTTGACTAATTGGCAAATCAATTAATATTTTTTTACCCAAACCATGGTACTGGATATAGAGAGACGGACGGATTTTTCGAATTTTGATCACACACTAGGAAGGACATTATTTTGAATGCTAATTACGTCCTTCGGACTCTTGTGATGTTCACGACCACACGACTATTAGCTCAGTCGCCTTTTATATCGTTTATACCGGAAATTCCGATTACGAATAATCTTGCACGTGGGCTACTCGCCCTATGAGTCACCGTGATTTTCCTAAATCGTCTGCTCTTATGCTTGCATAACGCCGACTTTTTAGATGAGTCATCAATGCAGCTCAAATTCTCCGAATGCAGTTTTATTGTAAAAGGCAGTCGTGACTTATGACGACAAAGCAAGTCGTTTGTTTACGTTATTTCTAGGTCGGCGAATTTTCCGCGGTCGCGTAGTCGACGTTGTATCGAATTTAGCTTACGCAATGAACTTAATCATTTACGAAATGCTGGTTTCTTACAGAAGCCTTAACATTTAGACGTGAAGGACTCTTCTCTTTAACTAACCTTGCGACGATAAAGACTCCTAATTGTACAAATACTAAAGAAATGGTTACAAATGACTGATAAAGTTTGCAGGGGCATGAAGAATCAGAAGTGGCGGTGTTTTAACTAATTTTGCGATGCGGCAATGCAGCTGAATGGCCAATGGGGAGTAGTCATTAATGAAAACCCTGTCTTCCTGCTTCCTGACAGTAGATGAATCCAATTTTCTTTGCTGCAATCAAAAACGGGCGTTCACAAAACAAAGACTGACAAATACAACTTTCGAATAAATTTTAATTAGGTCCTCCACTCGGCGCCTTCTCAGTACCACCCAATCGTTTGTCCGTCGTTGCTCCTCGCAAGAAAACGCATCTTTCTACACCATTATTACTTCCTCATACTTTAGATGCCAAAAGTTACACCAGACATTCAAATATACAACACATTGCTTTTGCTCTTTGGCAGTGTCAAGTCAATTAAAGAACTAAACAGCCTTTGATACGATTTTTAAATGTTTTTCTTTAATTTTGGATCAGAATTTTAAAAGACGTTTGCGTTTGCTTAAGTTGCGTTAAAAATTCGGTAAGTCCCTGTATGTATGTATATACAGGGTCATACCTAGCACATCCAGCATAAAATATGAAATGTGAAGGCCGATTTTCTTGCTCTTGCTGAACGCTGGTTGTTCGCTACATAAACGCAAATTTTACAATCGATAGGCGTGCGTCAAAATGCCTGTAAATTAAAGTAAAGTAGTCGGATCGCCTTAAATACAATTAATTATTCAGTTTTTGTTAGTTTATTAGCGAATTCAATGAGTGTTCTGTAGTAAGTATTTAGCGGAGGTGACGACGTTTGCTGGGGATATTTGGAAGTCGTCACAGGACGCGACGATCACTTCTTCCGAAAATGTAAAACGCTTCATTTTACCTGCGATCCATCGCAGAGAAATCTTTTAGTTTGATTAATGAGCTAGAGGCTAGACGATCGAGCGAACCAATGCCAAGGACGCATTCTAAGACGTTAAACAGAAGAACTTTATTAGATACTGTGAAGCGCGTGACTTTTCATTCAACACAACTGCCAGTGCCGTATCGTGATTTTACGTACGATTTTTGCTTAATTACTTGAAAACTAAGAGGTGGAATTGTTTTTATCATTTCCCTGTAAACTATGACATCAATCGTTGGGTGTCGTCACAGTCACCCTGTATAAGAAAGAGACTTCGCGTTACGTTTCGAATGTAATCCTTTTCGAAGGATGGAAAGGTTAAAGGCGAAAAGGATGAGAGTAGATTTTTTCTCTTAATTGCTTTTGCTTCAATAACAGACGTTCCTTGCCGTTTGATCTCGTAAGAAAAATTAACTCCACTTCAAACTAATAGGATTACAGCAAAAAACCTAAGAATCTCACCCTCTAAGGATTCCACCCCCGCTCTCTAAATGAAAGCTTCTCTGATATAAGTTTGTGTACATATTTCGAAGAGAATTTCATTTCGCATTGACTTGTCAAGATTTTCAGCACGTACCTAAACATACCGATTGCTCCATTGAAGCTTGAAAAAAAGGCAGGTTCAAGACTCTATTATATGTATAATAGGAGGCGCCTATTTTGTGCTCAATTTAACTTAAGTCGGATTACACCTGTACATTTTCAACTAAAAACCGAACACACGGTGTATAAATAAACAGGGGGGCTATTTACGTACAGACCGCAATACAAATTGGATTAATAAAAAGCTCAGCCCTTGTAGAAGCGGCGAAGCAAAGGCAGAGTAAATATTTAAGACGTGTTTGAAATATACAACATATTTCGTCTTTCGTTCTTTCTCCGCACTCCCTTTCGGAAAGGGGCGGGCGGCGTAAATTCATTTCAATAGAACCCCCATTCGGTGAGTAAGTAAAAGGCCTCTTTCTCTCCCGCCCCGTACGCGATATTTCACTAAAAAATTGCCGGATCATAAAGCTCCGATGCTTTATCAAACGAGGAAACAAGTTGATGTATACGTGGAAGATGCACATTTTTTTTTCGAGGGTGGAACGCGCATTTATCAATAAACGGGGGAAATATGGGGTGCGAGGCAACGCGTTCAAAATCAGTTATTGAATCCGATACAAATTTGCGTAAGCTATCCGATCGAGTCTTTCTCTTTTATATTTTACGACGAATCCTGAGGGTGGAAAGCACGTGTTTAGGGCAGCAGACGGCTTACGAAATTAATTACATTATGTGACCGACTGGCGGCAAATCTGTAGAATATTAACAACGGAAGTGAACAGAGCTTGTTTGCTTTTGCGGGTTGATACTCGTCGCTGGAAATAACGGGGCGAAACTACCCCGAAGCGTTGGGTAATACGAGATTATCCATATACTTATGATTGCGAGGAGAGCAGGCGATGTAATATTTGAATTTCAGATGGAATTGCTCGAATGAAATCACGCAGATATTAATTAATACGTTTCGAGTAACTCTGAAGGGGGGGGGGGTAATATCACCAATACGTGAAGTGAATTTGTTGCTTTCTTTTTGCACCACGTGACTTTCGCTTCGAATTCGTCGTAACAATATATTTTGTAACGTAACGTTACGGTTCAAATTTAAATCACATCCAGTGCTTCTCAAACGGTTTTTTTTTGTTTTTGTAAAAAGCGAAGGTAGATTTTTTCGGAGTTGTTTGTTTGCCCCATAACTTCGCTTCCTTTCTTGTGTATTAATAGTAGTTACAGTGAAAAATGAAACTTATCCGATTACACCCTGTATATTACTTTATTAACGAAACTGTTAATTTCTTGGCTTCGAAATATTAGGGAAATATTAAAAGACCGGGTAGACACACGGAACACCAACAACCACTCTGCAGTGTTTAGTTTAATGACATTTCTTTTAACTGGCCGTTATTTTTTTTATTTTCCAAATTGCTACTGCGTCGTTTTATTTCGAAATAAACGTGTAGGTATTTAGTGAACGTATCGCTTCGCTGCCGAACGTAAATTGAGCGTTTCAGACGCGTGCAAATCAAATCTCTTCAGTCGTAAAATCCCGAAAGGTTGTTAGTACGATGTGTGTCGCTGAAATTAAATTCGGAATAAGGGTGGATGGGGGAAGAGAGAAATGAGACACAAACGTGTCTTCATAGCTATTTTACAAAATCCGTGGAATTTTAAGTCGATACTCCTTGGTCCGCAAATTATAATACGAAAGACACAAGTTCTATACTTGCGCATTCAAACATTTTCCAGAACATGTCCTTGAACTTTGGCAAAAAAAAGTGCTCACAATTATGCGACCCATTTGCATTTAAGGCGCAGGGAAAACGCGCTTCAAAGTAGATACTTTAGTAATTTCAACGAATTTCATTTAGAGAGATACATAAGAGGCCGCCATTTTGAAATAATAATGTCATGAACCAGAATAACACACAGATTTTCCAAAGGCATCCTCTCTAAACATTATACCCTTGTATGTACAACTACACACTTAAACAGTATATTCCTTAACATGAATTAGGCGTAAGACACCTTTTTTATAAATCTTGCTCCAAATCTTCTAAATGCCGGCTTTCCACGTATAATTGAAGCAGTGCAGTACAGAGCGATTTTCTTTGAAAACGACGACGTTTCCGTGACGTTTACAACGCGCCATCTACCGGAGCTCGGTGGTGATCAAGTTAAATGTCGTCGCCTTCACCCTGGCGCCATGTTTCCATGGCGATTCCAAAGATTTTCGCATGAATCGTCAATTGAGGTTACAGTGCGAGATTACCTAGTGCCATCTACCAATTGATTTCGCACTGTATCGTTAGAATTTAGCAGAAAAACATTCGCCGTCGATCTTGTACTCTGAGTTTTCGACTTCATAACTCTACATACTTCAAGGAGTACCCACTCAGCAATTTTTTTATGTTGAGTGAGATTAGCGCGCGCTATCTATCGATAAACTCTGCAATTTCATAATTAAAGCTTGAATGTAAAAGTCTCTACAACGTCGCCTTCATATAGTTACATTGGACGTCCATTTTTATGTGATAGGCAGTTACAGTCACCGCAAAAATGTTAAAAGAGAAAAATACTCCTGATTTAAATTACTGACTTGCCGGATGACAAATGGCGTTGTCTCTAAACAACGGTTCTCCCGAGCTAGAACAATGGAGAAGGGGGTGGGTATTTATTAAGGGCGCCAGAAAGTGTGTACCCCCGGTTGCAAGAACTCCACGTATGAGACTCCCTCCCTAAGCCTAAATGCGTTCGCCTTAGGTAGACCAATAATTCCAGGAGATTTTAAATTCACTGGTACGCTCAGCGCAGGTTCGATACAATAAAACATTCACTGTGGTACAAAATTTATTGTAACACACAATATAAATAAATCCTAAAATAAGTAAACCGTTACTCGGTAACTTAGCCGACAACAAACATTAAAAGATAATACGTACCGATAATCAGATCTGATTTTACGTAAGTCAAGATAACTCTCTACGATATTGCAATTGACTACTTGATTATCTACGGTGAACGTAGCGCAACTTGTAGTCCGTAATTCTGATTCGCAATTTAATTATTTATGATCAACAACTAAAATCTAAACTGATCGGTCCGTAAACGTCAGATTGAATTACGTTGGAAACCTAACCTTCATTTGACAGCTTGCCCAGTCCGAGGTCAGTGTCGACGTTGCCAACCGAAACGCGGTGGTCGGTGGGACTCTAGTCGGTGGTAGGCTATTATATTCCAATTAAAATTCTCCTGTTGTTGGTGATGTGGTAGTGCACGAAAAGAAGACCCTTCGCCTAGAGCCCCAAAGAGAATTAGAAGAGTCCCCTCCCCCAAAAAAAAGAGGTCCCCTGCTGCACTTATTATTATCTTCCACCCCATGACCCTTCCTACAAAGAAAATGTCTTTATAGCTAGTAAAGGAATCTGCCATGTATTTTTAAGCATAGACTAAAACCAGGTTGCTTTTGTAAAGCCGTCGTAAGATGGCGCGCTTGGGCTTCATTTAAATGAAATAAATCGAAGATCCGTTCTTGTTTTCTTTTTCTTTTTTCTCTGAGCCGTCATTGTTGTGACGATTGCCCATCGATGTGAATGAGTTTAATGACGCTCCCTATCAAATGATTCCGTTATCATTTCGAAATCAACCATAAAACATTCCAACGAACTTAGTATCAAACATCCCGGCACCTCGTCGGACCCCGCTCATCTCGAATGATTAGCTTCAAATTAATTTTAAAGAAGCAGCTCATCGAAACGTTAATTAGGAAACAAGGAAGTGGAACACGTGATGTGTTTTCTCACGTTCTCACGTTCTCACAAAAATATTTAAGTTATTTAGGTATTTTTAATTTCTTTAATTTGTGTTCATTAATAATAATACCTAGTTATCTGTTCTCATAACAAAAAAAAATAACTGTCTCATTATTTTAATTGTGTATAAAGTTTACATGAAGTAACTTCTTTTGCAATGATTCATTTCCTTAAATTAATAAATATGAAGACTGAATTGAAAATATTTTTTTAATCTGAAGTAAAAACTATACAGTGTGTTACAATTAAAAATGGCAGAGTTGCCTCAGAAACTAGACAATAACCATTTCTTACTTCCTTTCTAAAGTTGCTACTTATGCTACAAAGTCGGAAAAGGGAACAAAATTCTTAATCGGTCGACTTTAGTAATACTTGTCGGCGGGGGGGGGGGGATAATCTCTCAAATCCAATCCTATCTGTCAAGTGTTGCCTTGTATATTGAAAATTAGAAACCGCGGGACATTTCAATCACAGTGACCTCGCAAATTCTCAAATAAATAAGTGAAGCTTTCGGTTATGAGCTTTTATTTAAAACGCAACCTATCGGAGGGCGATCCATTGAATTCGACAACGTCCATCCACCCCGGATATGGCGGTTCGGACCGGATATTGAAAGAGGTCCGTCCCTCATTATGCCGAAAGGTCCCAAGGACACAATCGATCTAATAACAACTTATCAAAGTTATCGCGCACGACGTCTAAGATTTTTTTTTTTTTAATAAGACTTGGGGAGATTGAATTTAGTTTTCTGCAACGGTTACCACCATGATCAGGGGGCGTGCTCGTCCCCATCATGTCCTTTGCTTGAGGAGGTCCAAGCATCTAAGACCAACCAAAATTACTATGGAAATTCTTCTGCTTTCGTCTTTTTTTTTTTAATTTTACGCTCTGGCATTATTTATGATGGCAATTTCATTAATTGTGGAGACACGTCAAGGCAAGAAAAAACCAGTTAATTACTGCGCCTCCTTAATTTACATATCCTGATTTATGAGTAAAAACCTCGGCGCAAGGGAAAGCAAAAAAAAAACGCGTCCAATTTAATTAAAACAGGAATTGATTCCGGGGGGGCCGGGGGTTAGTCAAATTCCACACGTGTTGGCGAATTATGTTTCGGAAAATAAGGAGACTTTAACTCCTACAATACCGTTTCACTTAGTATAATGCTAATCGGGGCGATTAAGAGGAACACTTAGCTTTTACGGGGCGATTCGAAAGCGTTTCTGTTTGTTTCGTCGAATGTATTTTAAAGAAAATTAAATTTCGTCGAGCTTCCGGGGCCCCAATGATTGCGCCGATTACTTTAAATACCGACTTACGCAGTTACGGGGGTGCTTCGTGAAGTTTCCGGACGAAATTTATGGGGAATCTCAAATCCTTGATGAATGAAGCCACAAAATTAAGGAGACTCGTAGAGATTCACATGGGAAAGAAAGGGATGAGACTGAAAGCTCAAATTAAGCGAATTGCGCGAGCTTTTTGCTAAAATAACTTTCGAAAAGGTTGCCACAATTAAGAGGATATATTAAACGACGTTGTAAAGTTCCTTAGGATGGAAGATCTTCGCAGATCAAGTTCTTACATTTAGTTTCCGGGCGAAATCTATGGGGAGTCTCAAATCCTTGATGAATGAAGCCACAAAATAAAGGAGACTCGTAGAGATCCACATGGGAAAGAAAGGGATGAGACTGAAAGCTCAAATTAAACGAATTCCGCGAGCTTTTTGCTAAAGTAACTTTCGAAAAGGTTGCCACAATTAAGAGGATATATTAAACGACGTTGTAAAGTTCCTTAGGATGGAAGATCTTCGCAGATCAAGTTCTTATATTTAGTTTCCGGGCGAAATTTATGGGGTCTCAAATCCTTGATGAATGAAGCCACAAAATAAAGGAGACTCATAGAGATCCACATGGGAAAGAAAGGGATGAGACTGAAAGCTCAAATTAAGCGAATTGCGCGAGCTTTTTGCTAAAGTAACTTTCGAAAAGGTTGCCACAATTAAGACAACGACGTTGTAAAGTTCCTTACGATGGAAGACCTTTACAGATCAAGTTCTTATATTTACTTACAGATGGCGCGCTGACTTTTATCATTATAAGCCTCAGCCGAGCAAAGTATCTCGTTTCGGCTTGTGAATGGCGGACGCTTTCGTTTAAGCAACACCTGGTTATTAATCAAAATATGCTAATAATATTAATGATAATAATAAAGGGCCGCGGCTGTCCTAAGCCGTAGAAATAAAACAGAAACAGCAGGCGTGCAATAACGTGTTGTTGATGACCATTGTTCTCCCATTATATTCAAATCGCCTTGGTAATAACAGGCGATGCAGGCGCAGCACTTTGAAAGCTAATGCGCCATTTCAAGCCGAGGACTTCCATTTTTATCCAATTAAGTCGCACTCAGACTTGACATTAATAAATACTGCTTAACTTAACCACCGGGTACGAACAAAAAGAAAAAAATACGCAAACCGAAAATCATTTCCTGAATTCGAGGTTGTCCGATTTTCGTGGACAATACAACACGCAATTGCCTCCTCCTGGCTCGCAATCGGCACAATTTTTTTTTAAATTTGCTTTCGTGCGGATTGTTCGTAATTAGCGGTTGCTTCAGTCCGGGTGTTAATTCGTTCGAACCGTAATAATTAGGAGCGAAAAGCTAATTTTAATTATCCGGATTGTGTAGGCGATGTATAACGAAAATTTGCTTTAAATTTAATTTTTTATATACGAGGGCAAGGTAAGAAGCTGCGCGACACCGTGCGCTTTTCTATTCTAAAGTAATATACTTTATTCAATCGTATTGGAGCTTTTGGTTTAATGCTTATTTAATATCCAACAACTTCACATAAAGATATTGAAATACCTACTACGATACAAAGGTATCATTAAATCCTTCCCTGTAATATTAAAACTCTGAAATAAATGTAACATTTGATTACATTCTGACGTGTTTATGTGTGTACAAGACGGTCGTATAAACTTAATGACATTTTAACGAGCGTGTAAATAAATATAAGCGGAAAAAATCCGCCGTGGAAGGTGTATTCGTTGGTTATTGTCGTGGGCGTTCCACGAAAACCCAAATACTTGTTAAAACAAATAATTCATCGATGCCCCGATCTGATAAGACATCAATTTCGTTAAACGCGACATTAAATTGAGATCTATTGCATCGGCAAAGTTTTCTCGTTAAAAGATAAGCTGGAAAATAATGTACGGCTCGGAAAATTGATTACGAGGGGCGCTAAATAAGTTTCGACCCGTTCGTAAGGAGTCTTAGGCAGAAATCCACTTTCAATTAGTTTTAAAAAATCGACTTTTCAACTTTGGAATCCAATTTTTGACAATTCGATATACAATTACATAAGTACATGTAAATGTTGAGCTTATACTTTCAGAAATTGCATATTCCTAGCGAACGGAAAACGTATGCAAATGTATGCAAGGAACTTGACCTTGCGGTTCAAGAAGCGCAAGGAAAACGCCATTGTGTGCATATCCGAGGCACAAATAAAAAATGCAGTTGAATTCTTGATTAGTTTTTCGCAATTTTCGAATCGCATTTCCTAAAGGAAACTCAGCACGTGGTTACGAATACCGCGGCTTTTTTATACGTGGGTTACATCAAAACTCAACAGTATTAGTCATATTCTCATATTAGTAGTTGCAATCCCGTTTATTTGGTTAGTTGGGATCACTTTAAACAACACGGTACAGATAATTTTTTTGTCATATGTAGATCTTAAGAATTTTTAAATGGCTATCTTTCGTGATATAGGTTTGCCACTTGCAGTCGGAGGTCACGTTGTATTCTTAACTCAGACTGATCCGATCGTCATATAATAAAAAATTATCTGTACTGTAATGCGCCCGCCCCAATTACTTGGTTATTGACTATAACTGACAAGTAAACAGACAATAAAATTGTATAAACAAATAATAAATATGTACCAACAAACCCCACTTAAGATTTATTGCTAAGGAAAGCCTGTCTAGACCGTTTACCTAGAGTCCCGAGAAAACCACACAGATGTTTGACTACCGCTGTGCATGCAGTTAACTACACTCCCTGCTTATAGTCCAGTCAACGAAGGGGTTGTAGAGGACATAGAGGGGGGGGAGAATTTTTCTCTTCAGGAATGTGTTGGGGATAGTTCGGAGGTAAACATACTAAAAGTCCCCACCCCTACCCCTGCCGTTTCAGGGGTGGAGGGGGAGGAGAAGCTCCCTTTTTTCGGTTTTTCGCTTATAACTCGGAAGCTGTGCGTCGTACGAAAAAAAGTATTTTTACAAAATTAAAGATAATTCAATTTCCCACAAAAATATCTACACTCATTTTCTTCCTATGTGTTATAGTTTCCGAGATATTCGCCACCGAAAATCGATAATTTTCGAAAAACTTTTTTTTGCCTCACGTTGTCAATCTTATCCTTTTAGTTCCTCAGCCTTTTGTTTTACAGACTAGGCTGAGGAATTAGAAGGACAAGATTTTTTCGTACGACGCACAGTTTCCGAGTTATAAGCGAAAAACCGAAAAAAGGGAGCTTCTTCTCCCCCTCTACCCCTGAAGCGGTAGGGGTAGGGTTGGGGACTTTTAGTATGTTTACCTCCTAACTACCTCCAACACATTCCTGAAGAGAAAAATTCTCCCTCCTCCATGTTCTCCACAACCCCCATTTGGGCATTCATTGACTGGACTATTACTGGGGTTGCCGGCCAGGCTAATGGTTAACCCTACGAATTGGGTTACGGTTGAATGACTTTTGCGGAACTCGTTCAGTACTAGTAATAATCATAATATTACCTAACTATGGCCGATCGTCAATGTAACCCCGCAAGTACGTTGTGATAACCTGGTTCTTTTTTTGGTGGAGCAGTGAAATAATTCTCCAGGACAAGGAATTCGATAATTTAGTAATGAAACGCAACACTTAAATTTAATTAATCATTTATTGAAAAAAAAAAAAATGGGGAAAAACTCCTGATCTCCGCCTCTGTGGGATCGGAGATCTTGAGTGAAAAACCCTTGCGTTGAAATCAACACAAATAGACAAAATTTACGATTCTCAGAAAGTACAGTATAATTCGTTTAACAAATTTCACTTTCGAATATAGGCGCGATCTATTTTCTTTCGATTCACACCGTCGGTGGTATAATGTTTACATAGATGTTTACTGGAGAGCTCTGCTCCTTAATTAGATTACTAATTAATGAATTTCAAATTAACTGGAGTCTTCGTACAATGTCGGTCACTCTGATCGTACTCAAAGACTTGTTCTGCTTAATAAACCAACGCATAAAGTGTCTCAGTGGGACCAAAGTTTACTTAATTAATGGAGTTAATTAATGAATTGATTAGATGTTTTGGAGAAGTATGTGATACAAATGCCGCCTTCAGGGATCAATTTGCAAGTAGATCAGTAGCAATCACCTGGTTTTTCAGGGGCCCCCCGTGGGAGGTGTTGTTTTAACCCTATCTCTAGCTAACCTGATTAATATGGTGCGTGTAGTGAGCCAAAACCTTCTTCTACTCCGTCACCTGAGCGAATTAAATGAATTGCTTTTGAGGACGGTACTTGACCCGTGTGCCTTCTTGTTGAGGACCCTCTGTATGTCGCTCTTTCGTCGTCTAACCTAGCTAATTAACAATTGACCGTTGATGAGAAGATTAGCAGACTACCTTTAATTTTTGACTCTCCCTCGTATATTTGCTTTAAATAAATACGTATATCTTTTATATTGTCTAAATTTTATAGTTTGCCCAACACGACATTCTTTTTAAACTTTAACGGACACTTTTAAAGGCTGAAAGTCGTTTCACTGTCAACTGATAACTTCGTGAATTAATCGATGAAACGTCGAGCGATTGTGAGATTTTTAAAGTTTCTGTTAATTAAAGATTAGAAATAAGGAAACACCTTATATACATCAGCAATTACCGTTTGAAGCATTTTTATTTCTAAAAATCTCATTTCTCAGAAAACCAAACTTTCGTTTGAATAATTTCGGCGATATTAAAAAAAATAATTATTGGTAAAGTTGTATTGTATTGTTTATTGAAAATGATCAGTTTTTTTAACAAAACTACAAAATCCTGTACGTTTCCAACAAATTTAAAAAAAAAGAACATAAGCTATCCACTTAGAAGCTCTTTTTTCGCTTGCGAGACAAAAAAACACCGCCCTCTAGACCCTACAGACGAAACTAAATTGACCAAAACTCTGGTTTTGATGTTGTTACGTCCGAGCCGCCGATGATTCAATTTCCGGCCTGGTCACGTCATCTACAATCCAGCGAATTTAGAGTCAATGACCTGTCTGAATCAAGAAAAAAAAAATAGGACAAAGTAATACTCGAAAACAAATGACTGCTTTTGTTTCATCTGTTTGAAACAAATTAATACTCTAGGCAAATCAAATACTCTGTTTAAAAAGTAACCGTAAAAGAGGTTAAAAAATTGTTACGACCTTCTTTTGTTTCTTTGTTTAATTTTTCTTTGTGTTTAGTCATTTTTTAATCGGTTTCTCATAATCGAATTAATTTTTCTTATTATAGATGTTGTCGTTGTATAATTTATCAAGTTTAGAATTTAAGAAAGTTTACGCATTTTCAATGTATCCGTAAAACACGAGCACGTTTGTTTATTTTATCTTACGGTTTGGAATATGATACGGGGGGCGTCTCAGATAGAGGGATGGAACGAAAGAAGGATGCTAGGCACTTCAGTCTCCGGCGGCGGTCCTTGTAGGGCGAACGTCTTGGTAAAGTTGCGCTAATTACGCAAACGGGCTCGCGAGTGTAAATTGCAATGTCATGTGATGAAGTAATTGTGCAAGAGTTAAGGCTTGCTGATGATAGATGATACTCTGAGGTAGAGTAAGGTGCCAATCACGTGGTGTCCGCTGATGGCTCGGACAGAGAGTAAGAGATTGGGCATTCTATCATAAGGATGATCGCTCTTTATTCGCCGATAGTCGGAGAGAGTAGGGGATCATTCCACCTGCACACGGCATTTGACCTTATCCGCTAACTGCAGAGGCGTGAGTAATAAATGCCGGAGAAACAACTAGTTATATACTTGACCAGATGATTGCATTGTGCTTTCCAAGAAAGGTCATGACTTGGTGTTGACTGGACTGTGGCCAGTGTAGCAAACACTGTGGAAGTCAGTAGCACCAACGATTCTGAAAACGTACGCTCAGAAGGCAAGGTATGCTAATATCCACCTCGGGTTCGTCGTTATGCATGCGAAGTACGAAGGATACCTTCTCCGTGAATTCGCATTCCAGCAGGAAGCTTCCGGATCTAGAGTCACCGCTGGAAGGGGCGGGGCCGAGAGAGGGCCCCGGTGAGTAAATAAGTCCTACAGTCTTAAGTAAATACTCGTAAATGGTTATTTGTAATTTTGCATGACATCCTTATCGAATCGAAAAGCGAAGCCCAGATGTTAAGACGTTTATCCTAAGCTCCGCAGTGGACGAGAAAGAGAGATCTAACAAAAGGGTGAGTGAATGTTTATTGTAACTCGGTCCTCTGACATTGTTATTAGTCGAAAACGTTTAACACAAAAAAAAAACTATCCAACATAGAAGTAATTGATACTTCATGTAAATTATTTTCATTTAGTTTTTTTTTTTCTATTGACGACTCGATTGTTTCGCTCTCCGCTGCACGCTTTATACAGAGTGTTTATAAAATACGTTCGAATATTTTACCCAGATTTAACAGCTTTTTAACAAAGCTGCGAAATCCTGTACGTTTCTAATAAATTTAAAAAAGAAACGCATGCTATCCACTTAGAAAAGCGAAAAAAAAACAGCGCCCTCTAGACCCCACAGACCATAGACCAAAACTATGGGTTTTGATACTGTTACGGCCGAGCCGTCGATGGTTCGTTCAATTTCGGCCTGGTCACGTCATCTACAATCCGTCGAGTTTCGAATCGAACGCTAGATGGTTCCAGAAGTTCGCTGAAAAATTCGAGAAGTGTCGTAGCCAAAATTATTTGTAAGGAATGGGTTAGCCTGTAGTTTAAAATGCCTAATAAATATCTGTATATCAGGGGACGTTTGTTTATGTTTTGACGATAAACCTAGCCGAGGGAACGTAAAATATTAAGAGGAGAGGAAGGACAGTCTTCGGTGAATGCAGAGTGAGAACGGACGGTAAAGGGCGTAACGCAATGGCCCGGTGTTACGCGTTGAGTTGACGGGATGTGTGACCTGGAGGGTGGCTGCAGAGTATTGGCCTAAGAAGGCAATGTTCTGGCAGAAGTAGTATCGCGGTATACCCTGTTTATTTTATTGGCAATGCGGGATGAGGTGGAGTTATTCTGATATAGCGAATATCGTCCTGATGCCGCTGATCCGGGGCATTGCAGGGGGTCATACCGTGCACCAGTATACGATATCGTGTGTGACTTGTCGCAGAGGTCAGCACCGCTGATGAAGTGCACGATGTCGGCGAGACAGTCCACATTCATTGTGAACGGGAATTCAGTTGGTTGTATTCCTGACTTGGTGCTCCAGAAAGGTCTAACATGACCAGAAACGGAGTGTGCTGACACTTACGCGGTCAGTGACATCAATTGATCCTAAGAACGTAAGCTTAGGAGGCAAGGTATGCTAGTATCCATCGGAAGGGTGGGTTTTCGAATTACAGGTGAATGTGGGGTTAATGCATACGAAGATAAGAAGTCAGCGTCCAAGGATAACTTCCGTAGTGTCCATTATCAATGTGAGGGAATGGTTGCTACTAGATGCACCGTTGGATTTCCGCGGGGGCGCGCAGGCCCCCCGGTATTTTCGGACATCCGATGTAAGTCGCATTGTTTGTTGTATGTGTATCCGTTTCTCACGATGCATCGTATGCGCGATAAGCGAGATGAAGAGAGAGAGAGAGAGAGAAAACTAAAAGGGACTAACCAGCGAACGAGTGTTTATCAGAACGAGGTATGCTCTGTTTAACGTTATTACTATTTTGACCAAATGTACAAAAAAAAAAAAACGCTCCAACAGAATGAAATATAAGCGAGGATCGGCACGCTATTTGAATCAGTTATTATTCCAAAAGCGATATGTGTGAATACAGCGATTAGTAGAACGTTCAAGTGTTATTTGTTAGAGAAGTTTTTATTGTATTAAGCGAGCGTTTTTAAATTGAATTAAATTTTTTTTTCGCCAACCCCCAAATTCGCAACAGCGTTAGCAATTTCTCAGTTTTGATTTCTTTTTTTTTTTCCTTGTGTTTGTCATGAAGAAAGAGTAATACGCGCAAAAAACTTTAATATTTCTCTCATCGCACCGCCTCTAGAAAAAAAAAAAAACAGCAAGCCTGAAGAAAATTGTGCGAAAATTTCAACTCCGACAACTTTCTTTTTTCGTTCAATCAAGTAATGATTTTTTTTCGCTCTCTTTCGACTCGGGTCCGTTCACCAAAAAAAAAAAAACCATTCGATTGTAATCTTGAGGTGTAGGTGTCGACGTCTCAGACACGTTTTAATCGGCGCCAGACGGCTGAAATTTCAGGGGGACCGGGGGCGGGGGGCGGGGTGTGATTGCCTTAAATCACGCGAAATGTTTCAGTGGAGGTGTTTTTCGAGGTGTAACAAGAAATGCTTAAATTCGGCCGACAACCTGAAATTCAGCCGGTGCTATCATTGCTCGCGCAAGACTGGCGAAAGCTGAAAGGAGGAATAACATTCGTTATCAGCGCTGGTTCAGTAGCGCACTGAACCTCCGAGGCAGTGCCTGAATGAAATCCTACCTCGGCGCGGACGCACGCGAACACGAGTTAACAACAAAAAAAGAAAGTGATAAAAAAATTTAATTTAATTGAAAAAAATATATTCGCAAAGCGAAAAAATTATAACGGTGCTGAGAGTTTTGAACGGGCGAGGCGGCGTTGATTGTGTGCTTTTCTTTTCAAGTTTCAGACCTGAACTTCGACTGAAAGGTAAGAAAAAGTTTGGTGAGTTTTGCCCTTCTTTGCCATTAAGGATATAACAAGGATATAAGAATATTTTGTCCTTATTATGCAACAAATTAAGGACGATTTTAGTTTTCATCGGCTTTTCAGTCGTTTATACCAAACCAATTCAATATGATTTATAAAAAAAAACCCCGTGCGTTGCATGCTTTCAACCATACGGGTATTGGACCCAAAAAGTTGGCCAACATTATTTTATCGTCTTTTAACTAGAAGATTGCCTGCTTGATCAAAACTGTAATATTAAAGAATATCTGCATATATGTATATTTCTTTAATTTTAAAAGACCATGTGTTTGAAATAAAAAATACTAAAAGTAATCTTGGCTAATGCATAACACAAGGCTGCGTATTATGTCGTTTAACGCTTTATGCTATATTCGATAGGAAAGCAGGAATTTGCAATTTAAAAAAATTGCATCGAAATTTCTATGGTGCGTAATCAAAGTGGACACCCGGTATAATGATGTACTCATAGTAATATCATTGAAAGTTATAGAGTAATTCAAGTAAAAAGCAAAAGATCGAAATTTTTCGTTATTCTTAAAATTCATTGTACAGGGTGTCCCATTTTCGATGGTATCTTCGTTAATAATGGAAATAGAAAAAAACCGAGCACGCAATATTGGGTCAACTTTTTATGCTAATTTGAATGGCCAACTTAAAACTTTGCTGTTCCTTGCCATTTTCGCGGTACAGTTGAAAAACGAAAAATTCATCAAATTTTCAAATGCGCATATTTTTTTTATTTTTAAAGATATCGAAAAATGATAAAGGCATTTTTTATTCGGCTTTTAACGTAGATCATGATTCTTTAATCAAATCGCACCAAAAGTTCATAATAACCGAGATATAACCACAACTAATGTTTTTTTTTAATGGAAGCCATAGTTGGCTTTGACATCACTAAAAAGGGTATTTTTTCTGCTTGAATCGTGATCTATGTTAAAAGTCGAATAAAAAATGCCTTTATCATTTTTCGATATCTTTAAAAATAAAAAAAATATGCGCGTTTGAAAATTTGAGGAATTTTTCGTTTTTCAACTGTACCGCGAAAATGGCAGGTAACAGCAAATTTTTAAGTTGGCCATTCAAATTAGCATAAAAAGTTGACCTAATATTGCATGCTCGGTTTTTTTTCTATTTCCATTATTAACGAAGATACCTATGGAATACCATCGAAAATGGGACACCTGTACAGTGAGAACGTAAAGTTTGGAATAATCAGTATAAAGCGTAAATTATTGATTTTTAAGAAAATTACAAAAACAGGTCAATTTTTGATTTAAATTGTGCGTTCTTTGGCATTGCACCTGAATGTTACAGAATGTCACAGATAAAAGTGATGACGTCACTGACATTTTTTTTAAATGACAACCCCCAAGTTTGAGTTGATATTTCGATAGCCCCCGTGACTGTCAAAACGATACTACAAAAATGTTGACCTCATTTTTAAGAAAATTAATAATTTTAACGGTCTTAAATGCATTTCAATTAAAAAATAAATAAACTTAGGATATAAGACATCGTAAATGAATAAAATTATATCAGATTAAGTGTTCAAAATGTCTGCCACCAACTTCTTGGCAATATGCCAGTCTAGCTTGAAACTCTTGCAGAACATTGGAAATAGTTTCGGGCTGTATAGGTCTAATTGTTCTTGTAATTCGATCTTTTAATTGATCTAAATTATTGGGCTTTTCTTTGTACAACAAATCCCCAGAGGAAAAAATCTGGCAGGCCATTCCACTGAACGTAAAAATCTAATTAGTGCATGCAACACCGATAAACCAAACTTCAAATTATTTAAGTCAACTCTGTTTGCTTTTGACAAATCATTAAAATTTTTTGAAGTGGCTTATTGTTGACGTTGTTTGCAGATTTTGGCATCAACCATGGTAAGCATCATGGTACGTTTTACGAACACGTCTTCTGATGGTCTCCTTATTTTTGTTTCTTCCAATTGTTCAATCTGTTTATTAAGAAAAGAGTACTTCTTGTTATCCATGGAAACAAAATTTCGTGTCGTAGATTGAATTATACAGATTACAATTATGCAAACGTTAGCAAAACATGTCCCATTTTATCCAGTCTACCATTCCTAAAGTGACCATACGTCCCGTGTTTAACGAGATAGTAACCGTTTTTAAAACTATTGTCCCGTTGTCCCCGAGAGATCTCTCGGGATGCAAAAATCTTGGCCGTAAATGTCTTATTAGAAAGATCTGGGTCGTACGTGTCCCGTTAGAAAGATCTTGACCGTAAATATCCCGTTAGGAAATCTTAGTCGTAATAAATCTGTTTTCATCAGATAAATCATACAAGGTGTGAAAAGAGAAAGAAAACCGGTCGATGGTAATTGTATTATGCAAAAAAAATCTTCGAAGAAACACACCCTTTTATATAGTGTAACTAGGATGAGAAGACCAACAACGAATGTGCAGCTGCAAAACATAAACATTCACTTGCATTTATGTAATACCCGTGTGCAAATCTAAATGTCAAGGTGTGTGACTCATCCGCGTGCAGATCCGAAGGCAAAAGTCGAGCTGTGTGCAAATCCAAACAATTTACGTAATACCCCGGGAACAAAACCCCTATAAAAAGGCGGCAAGCCGAACGTTAAAGGCATTAGAGTACCATCTAGTCAGAGTGTCATGTAGTCTGAATTGTCTGTAAGTGCCCAAAACAAGATGTAAGTAATTGTAGTTGTAATTAATTGAAGGCATTATTCCAAAAACCAGACAAGTCCAAAATATCTAGTTTACAAGTTGTCGCTATTTTATATACTTCAAGGCAATGGCTATCTAGTGGTATAATTTGTTTCGTTATGAAACAGACATGTCCGACGATTTTGCACGAAGAAATATATGCGACTCTATAAAAATAAGACAAATCCCACTTATTTCCTGCAAAAGCCAGACAATTATCATTTTAGAACTTGTCTGGTTTTTGGAATAATGCCTTCAATTGTTAATAAATGTTTTGTTATACTGAGCTACGACCCTCATTTCATGTTACATAAATTATTACCGTAACAATAGTACAAGATTGTACTCGACTAAAATCATTAAAGATCCTCTAGGTAGGTTGATCGATCTGTGGTTTTGTAATGAGGATAAAGTATTTTCTTTCATTTTAGCGAAGAATATACAGAATCATTACAAAACCACTGATCGACCAACCTACCTAGAGGATCTTTAATGATTTTAGTTGAGTACAATCTTGTACTATTGTTACGGTAATAATTTATCTAACATGAAATAAGGGTCGTAGCTCAGTATAACAAAACATTTATTAACAATTAATTACAACTACAATTACTTACACCTTATTTTGGTCACTTAGAGAAACTTCAGACTACATGACACTATGAGTAGATGGTACTCTAATGCCTTTATTTTACTTAAAAAAAAACGAATTGTATGTTTCTCTCTACATTACATTGCGCTTTTATTTATTTATTTTTTGTGATAACTCTCAAAGATAATACGTATAAAACCCTACAACTTTTGTATTGAAAGTTTTTCTCTAGCTCCTAAGATAAAGTCTCTAGGCAGAGTGCAATATATTTAAAAAGCCTTTGCCTAGATCCTCTAGGCCCTCTAGGGCTCCAGGGGATTCTATGAAACAATGGGTCCTTGTTTAATCCTGAAAGAAATGCGTTCCTTTTGCATATTAATATTACCTTCTATATACAGGGTTTTATTTAAGCGTAATCATTAAAAATTCACAAGATATACAGGGTTCTATTCGACTGCATTCATCATAACTTTAAACAAATTTTCAATCATGATTTTTAAAAAACAGAAACAAATCGCACGAGTTTTGAAACCAAATTAGATTTTTATCAAAACTGGGATAAACTCTGACGGCAGTTATAATTTTTTTTTATAAAGGATAAAATCACGCGTCACCATGTATATTCAAAATCGGCAAAAACTGCGAAATCTATTTTACTTCTACAAACAAAAAAAAAAAGGAATCGCCATGCAATGAAAGTATCTGCTCCGGGAAAATTTCCTTCCGCTTACTAGATGAAATAAAAAGAGCGCCCTCTGCACATTCCTAGCAGAATTAAATTGACTAACGTTTCTTGGTTTTTTTCTTGTTTTGAGGTATCCTTCGCATGAAACGAAAATTTCTTTCTTTTTTTGTGTTAATTAGAATGTATAGAGCGCATTTTCACACTACAAAACCATTTTTACTACGAATTTGCATGCTGCTATCAATTGAAACGATTAATATTCATTTTATGCGTTCCACTGGAAGTGTCGATAAGCCGATTCGAACGAAAGCATGCAAGTTTCATGGCGAATTAAAAATTTATCTCTTTTAATAAAATAGGGGATGCAGGAATTGATTATATTTTATACTCGTAAAGCGGCTGAAATGTTCGAGATTATTTCTTAGGGTTATTAGGATTTTTGAAGTTCAAATAATCATCTTTTATTAAATGCTCACTTTTATTGCGTATAATATAAAGCTCGTTTATTCATTTTGTGTAATAATTCAATTTCAAGTAGGCACTTATTTAATATTGTCTCAACAAAATTTAAATAAAAAAAAAGAAAGAATAGACGTGAATGAACGCGTGAATTCGCAAACGTCCTTGTCGTTGTTTACATGATATAAGGCATTTATAAATTTTATGATATACCGGGCAAAATCTCCCCCCTCCCCCCTGCAGATTACCTAGTGACCTTGCTCTTACAGGATTGAATAATTAGTTAAATCGCATTCTACACACAACATATATGCACAGACTCATGACAATTTTAAGGATTTATTTAAGCTGAAGCTTACATTAGGAAATTTATTTAATTTACTTCAGTTTAAGATCCCGACAATCATATAACAGTTCGGCTTTCCCTTACGTAAATTTCCCTTACGAGAAACAGAAATTTCGTTTCCAAAAACACGTTTTCGTTACATTACGCTTTTAATAAGTAAACAAATTTGTTTCGGCTTATTTCTTGTTTAATAAGAAGAAAAATCAGTATATTTATTAATCGATAAATTAGTTTATAAACAAAAGTCTTAAAAATGCTTTCATTTAAATTTTTCGCCCTTAAAGGTAGGCGCACACTTGGACCGGATGAGGAGCAACTAATCGAGCGCAATTTTACTTTTACTTCAACGAATAGAAGCGAAATGAAGGATCCTGCGAGATCATAACAAAAGAAAAATATCTTCTTTTGGATCGAATGTCCTTGTCGTTTTGCGAGATTTTTTCTATTTTCGCTCAGTTTGTGATAAATCGACTTCTAGGTTAAAAACTTTTAAGAGATTTCGATGTGTCACAGTTTTCTTTATCGTCTTTATCATCAAAAGTGACGGAAAATATTCAGTATTCAGTCCGTTTCAATATGGCTGCCAAATCGGTAGGCGCGTAGGTGTTGCCATTTTTTCTTACCGGACGATATTCGCAGGAATTTTGCTATTGGCCAGTTCGAACCACGTGACCTGCTTCCCTGCTTATATTGCTCGTTGCGCGCAGGACTAAGTGAGTATTCTGTCACACGTACTTTGACTGTGTTATTTCTGACTCCGGTACTTGAAAAGGAAACAAATTCCGTGATTTGATAAGAAGCACTCTACGTGAAAGACAAGTATCATTTATTGCTTTTCGAAGCCCGATCACCACTACTAAATCAGGTGATTTTAGCAAGAAAGTTTTGTTCGTCGGTTGGGTTGTAACGTTCTTTTATTCAGTCTTATTGGAACTTTTATCCGTGGCTTTACTTGGGGCCAATCTTCGCCGAGTTATTTTACTGTAGCAAATTCTTGTGGCACCGGTGGACTTTCGGACTTGACCCTGACAATTTGATGTTTGGCCTTGCCGTCGAAACAGGGAGACACTACACACGGGGAAGCTGGGTGACAGTGTGACTTTAGAAACCCGAACGACTCTCTCTCACTAGACCAACTGCTGCGAAGACAGTTTAGATGTCTTAGGGTCGGATTCATATTTCTCTATTCTTTTATTTTATGCGTTACCCTTTATGAGAGACATGATGTCAATTTCATAGTAGTGAGTTTTGCTTTGCATTTATTTATCTTAATTTAGATATAAAAGCAAGCGTGTAGTAACTGGTGACTCTTATTTATTTCTTTTTAATTATTGCCCCCCTTGTTTCGGGGTTACGTACGACCTCGACGCGTCCCATTGGGTGAGCCGGCCATTGGGACGAACTTAGTTTGCCCTCCCATAATTTGCAGCCTTCAGGTGGGTAGCACAATTCAGAGGATTTCCGACTCACTTAATCCTTGGACCTACCTACCCTTACGGGTGTAAGGCATTTAGGGAAGTTGAACTACCTGCAGTTGATTATTTCCAAGTTTCTTTCCACCTCTCTCTGGCTTCTTTTGTTTCCTCCTTTTTTTCACATTTCTTCCAGGTAAAATTTTCTCGGTGTCCCTCCCCCTTTTCTTTCGGTTTTGACCTCAAATCCGTACCATCTTCACTGTCCTCCAATTTTATCCATTTCTGTTATTCTCAAGAATCTCATTTCTATTGCTGTTATTTTGCTTCTTTGTCTTTCCCCGTTAATGTTCATGTTACTACTGTTTTAAGCACTTATTTCTTTATGGATTTATTTTTTCATAGGAAGGTATTTTTAATGATTACTTTCAGCTGTTGTTCTCTCTTCCATCACTCCACTCCCTCTACCGATATTACTGTTCCCACATTTGATAGAATTTTTTACTCTGTCTTTCTTTTTGGCAGGGAGCATCATTAAGTACAGAAGACCATTAAATTGTCATTTTCTTCAACCATCGTGATTGTATGATTTGAAAACTGATTAATAACATTAATACTTGTCCCTCCAAATAATTAATGAGTAGGTATAAAGTTTTTAAGGTGTCTATTATTATTATCAAAGAGAGGACTTTTTACGATATGACGAAAGCACGCATCGTCTGCCAGCTGAGTCGACGAGTATATTGTTGGAGGTCATCCTGATTTATTGCACTGACCACCCTTGCCTTTACAATGAGCTTTTATAGATAATCAGAGCTTTGTCTACCCCCAAGCTTTTCTAGATTTTGTGTCAAGCACTTTACAATTCCCAGAGCTTTAGTCAAAATTGTATCGATTGCTTTAGTGCTTTAAGCTTCCACCGATTGCTCCTGGACTTCCCTATAGTTTAAGTCGATCACTTTCCAGCTTAAACGAAAAACTGAGCACCCAAAGCTCTCCTCCAGTACATATCGACTACTCCCTAACTTCTATAAACAACTGGAGTTTCTGCAGACTACTTCTGAGCTTTCTTCGAGACGATACCGACGATACTCGAGGTTTATGAACAATCAGAGATTCTATTGACTACCCCCCAAGTTTATCTAGATTTTATGTCGACCACTTTAGAATTTTTAGGGATAATCGGCAATCCCCAGAGCGTTCCTCGAATTTATATCGACTATTTTGCAGCTTTAATAGACAAACGAAGCTTCTACCGTATGTTCCTGAACTACCTTAGAGTTTCTATTAACCATTTTCCAGCTTAAACGAAAAATTGAACATCCAGAAGCTCTCCTCCAGTTTATATCAACTATTCCCGAGCTTTTATAGAGACTACGTCTGAGCTTCACTGGAACGTATGGCGATCACCTTATAGCTTTTATGGATTTCGTTATTATTTTTTTTTTGTAGGAATGTATTTTTAATACTGCTGAATGATTACTTTCAGATGCTGTTCTCTTTCCCGTTATTTCTTCCTTCACTCCACTCTCTCTATCGATATTACTGTCCCCACCCAGATTTGATAGGATTTTCTACTCTATGAATGGTTTTGGCAGGAAGCATCTGTACAGTACAGAAGACCATTAAATTGTTATTTTCTTCAACCATCATGATTAAATGACTTGAAAATTGATTAATAACATTAATACTTGTCCCTCCAAATAATTAATAAGTATAAAGTTTTTAAGGTGCCTATTAATATTATCAAAGAGAGGACTTTTCGAAAAGACGAAAGCACGCATAGTCGGCCAGCTGAGTCGACGAGGCGCTATCGCTTATGCGTTACGAGATGACGATAAGACCGTAAAAATTCCTCTCTCTGATTATTATATTACGATCAGTCTTTTCTAAATACCATTAAACTTTTGCAAGTATTTTCCTAGTCTGTACGTTAAATAAAAACAATACTAATGAATGGTTAGGGTTTAGATAAAGCGACCAAAAGTTCTAATTAAATTCCAGAGAGAGAAAAAGACGTTATGAATAATTTATTAGTCTCTGAAAACCGCGTTAACTTACTCGAAGCTCGAAACGTAGTGTATCATTAACCGCTCGTTTTAATTAGTTAAGCCCCAGTTCGACTTGTACGTACCGAGAAATAATTTGTTCCGTCTGGCAAATTTGGTAATTAAATTTGAATTTTTAATGCGCCCGCGCGAAACAAACTTTTAGAGGCGTTGCGTCACCTGAAAGGCATTTTTGGTAGGAACGTTTTCATCCTGATAAGATCTTCGGACGGTAATAACTTAATAATGAGGCAATTCGTGAGCGCACTTCCGTTGATAAAGGCCTCCTAAAAGTGTCGAAATTTGGACGGCTTCAGACATCCGACAGGCCTTGACATATTGATCAACTTCGTCTACGTTTATTGTCCATCATTAAATTTTGTTTAATTACGTCTAACAATATCGAAAACAGGATTTTTTTAAAGCGAGTGCAAAATACACATTAAATCGTGAATCCCTTCCAAACCCTTCCAAGTGCCATTCATTATCAAGGAGGGCCACGCCGAAGATTTCGGCCTTTAATTGATATCCGATACGCCCCCCCCCCCAAGTGATTTGCAAATCTCAAATGGAATGATGGATGAGGCAGGCAGGTCTCAATTAATACTCCTTTGAATAAATTGACGGGCCACCCCCTAACGAGGATTAAGACGCAAGAATCGCTGACGCTTCCTCTTCCGCAAACCGTATTTGCATTCTGCGATCCTTCCCTTTAGAAAAAAAAAAATGGGAGACCCATAAAAAATTCATAAAAACGAGGATGGGGCGCGTAAGGGCAACGAGTTACAATTTTTCCTGTGGATTTTCTACGCGGGTTGACAAATTAGGGGATTTGGTGGGTCTGTCGGGTGGAACCTAGAGACAGACGTTGATTAACATATACTATTCCACTCGGATTTCATGTTCCCATGTCTATGGCATAAGCACCCCCCTGCTTATGCCATCGATTCGCGTGTGAACGCCCGGATCTTGAGACGGGTTCCGTGTTGGCCCCATTAACTAATTGCGAGAGGCAGGAACTTCTTCGCTTTCGAGGGGTCCAAAATGAATAATTCATGTCCTAATTCGAAACGAAAGCTTCGATTGAATTTCGAAATAAGTTCGCTAATGGAAAATCGAACGCCGATACTGATTAGTAAGGAAATTCACACAGCAGAACAGAAACAGCGAAAGCGTTTTTTTTTTTTTTTTCGTACATATTGTTACGAGTCGTCTTCTGCAAATCCTTTCGGAGTTACAAGATCTCTAAACACTATTTCAATACGTTGTTGTTTGAATTTACACACTGACGCAGAGTGACCCCTGAAGACTTTAGAATAGGCAACCCATCAATCAAATCAGAAATGATTTCGTGTCTTCAAAATGTGGTGAAAGCACAGATGTAGAACGGGTTGCCTATTTTCAATTTTTTAGGCGTCACGAATTAAAATGGATATGTTGCAAGTTACGAAATATTTTTGGAGGGTTGTTCTCGTCTCGTCGGAGATCATCCTGAGCACCCTTGCATTTACAATGGACAATCAGAGCTTCTATTGACTACCCCTAGGCTTATCTAGATTTTATCTCAATCACTTTACAATATTCATGAACATTCGGCAACCCCTAAGACTTTCGTCGAGATTATATCGACTAGGCTAGAGCTTTGAACTTCCACCGATTACTCCTGAACTTCCCTAGAGTTTCAACTGACAACTTTCCAGCTTAAACAAAAAGCTGAACACCAGAAAGCTCTCCTCCACTTTATATCGACTGCTCTCGAGCATTTATAAACAACTAGAGCTTTTGCAAATTGCTTCTGAGCTTTCTTCGAGATGATATCGACCATACTTAGGCTATTACGAACAATCAGAACTTCTATTGACTACCCTCAAGCTTATCTATTCTTTATGTCGACTACTTTATAATTTTTATGGACAATTGGCAACCTCCAGAGCTTTCGTTGAGATTGTATCAACTACTTCAGAGATTTAAGCTTCCACCGAGTGCGCCTGAACTTCCCTAGAGTTTAAACGAAAAACTGAATACCCCAGAGCTCTCCTCCAGTATGTATCGACAACTACCGAGCTTTTATAAACAACTGGAGTTTCTGCAGACTAATTCTGAGCTTTATTCGAAACGATACCGACGACACTCGAGCTTTTATGGACAATCAGAGATTCTGTTGACTAACCCCAAGCTTATCTAGATTTTATGTCGACCATTTCACAATTTTTATGAACAATCGACAATCCCCAGAGCTTTCCTGGGGATTATATCGATTACTTTGCAGCTTTGATGGATAACCGAAGCTTCTACCGAATGTCCCTGACCTTCCCCAGAGTGTATGTCAGCCATTTTCCAGCTTAAACGAAAAACTGAACACCCCGAAGGTCTCCTCCAATTTATATCGACTACTCCCGAGCTTTTATAAACAATCGAGCCTCCACACACTACTTCTGTACTTTCTTCTGGACGATAGCAACGATACTCGAGCTTTCATGGACGACTAGAGGTGCTATTGACTAATCCTCAGCTTCCCTATAATTTATGTCGATCACTCTCGGGCTTTTATGGATAACCAATTACCCCAGAGCTTCTACTATCTACTACTGAGCCTATGTCGATCTTTTATGAACGACTAAAGCTTCTACCTACTACCTCTGAGCTATCCTCGAGATTATATCGACCACATTCCAGTTATTAACTACTTCTCAACTTCTTTGGAACTCATGGTGATCACCTTATAGCTTTTATGGATAATCAACTACCCCAGGGCTTTCTCCGAGTTTATATTGATCTTTTATGAGCAATTAAAGCTACTATCATCTGCACCTGAGCTTCTCTGGAGTTTACGTCGCACATTTATGAACGACTAGAGCTTCCATCTACTACCTCTGAGCTTTCCTCTAAATTATGTCGATCTCACTCGACCTTTTATGGACAACCACAGCTACCCCTCAGCTTTATAACTACCCCGGAGCTTTGCTCAAGTTTATATTGACTCACTTATATTTTATGGACGATTAGAGCTTCCATCGACTGCCTCTGAGCTTTTCTCGAGTTTTCGTCAGTCTTTTATGAAAAACTAGAGCTTTCTTCTATACCTCTGAGCTTCCATCTAAATTATATCGACCACCCTCGAGCTTTTATGGGCAATCAGAGTTTCTATTGACTACCCCTCAGCTTCCTTTTGGTTTACGTCGATCATCCTCGCGCTTTTATGAATAATTAACTACCCCAGAGCTTTCCTCAAGTTTATATTGACCCACTCTGTGTTTTATGGACGATTAGAGCTTCCATCGACTACCTCTGAGCCTTTTCCGAGTTTACGTCGATCTTTTATGACCAATTAAAGCTTTCATCTACTACCTCTCAGCTTTCCTCCAAATTATTTTGATCACGTTCGAGCTTTTATAGCCCACTAGAGCTTCTATCAACTACCCCCGAGTTTTCCTAGAATTTGTGTCGATTACTCTCGGGCATTTGTGGAAAAGCAGCTACTCTAGAGCTATTCTCGAGTTTATATTGACCACCCTCGATCTTTTATGGACAAGTAGAGCTTTCACCAACTACTCTTGAGCTTCTCTCGATTTTTTATGAACAGCTCAAGTTTCTACCTACTACCTCTAAGATTATATTGATCACATTCGAACTTTTATGGTCTACCAAAACTTTTACTGGAAACCTGGGTATTTATGAACATATTTTATGAACAAATAGAGCTTCTACCGATCACCTCTGAGCTTCCTTGGAGCTTATGTGGACCAATCAGGTCTTCCAACGGCTATTCCTGAGTTAATGTCGATCACACCCGAGCTTTCACATCTTCATTCTTTTATGGACAATTGGAGCTTCCACCGACTAAGTTTCTTCCTGAATCTTTTATGGACAACTAAAGCTTCTGCCGAGTGCCCCTGAGGTTCCCTACCATTTATATCGATTTCTCTCGAGCTTTTATGGATAACCAATTACATGAGCGCTTTCCTCGAATTTATAAATCGGCCGCTTCCGATCTTTTGTGGACCATGAAAGTATCTAGCGACTACTCCTGAGCTTGCCTCGTGTTTATATCGACCACTTTCGATCTTTTAAATAGAAAGAATTGAGCTTCTACCGATCACCTGAAAGTCTAAGTACTACTCCTGAGGTTCCCTAGCGTTTACGTCGATTAGTCTCGAGCTTTTATGGACAATCAATTACTCCAGAACTTTCCTCGAGTTTATATCCACCACTTTCTAACTTTTATGACCAAATAGAACTTCCATCGATCACCCTTGAGCTTCCTCAGCGTTTGTGGACCACTCTTGAGCTATTGCGGACAACCAGAGCTTCTATCGACTATCCCTGAGCTTCTACCGACTACTCTTAAGCTTATTCAAGCTTACATCGACCACTTTCGACCTTTTAAGTATATTAGAGCTTCTACCGATAACCCTGAGCTACCTTAAAGTTTATGTGGATCACTCTTAAGATTTTGTGGAGCTTCTATCGACTGTCTCTAGGTTTTTCTAGAATTTTTTATGGACAATTATGGCTTCTAACGAGTACTCTTAAGCTTCCTCGAACTTACGTCGACCTTTCTCGATTTTTATGGACAAATAAAGCTTCTGCCGATCACGCCTGAGCTTTCTTTGAGTTTATGTGGATCACTCTCGAGCTTTTATGGACAATAGATAATTCCTGAGCTTTCCTTAAGCTTATGCGGTCCAATCTTGATTTGTTATGGGCAATTAAGTCTTCTAACGAGTGCTCCTAAGCTGCCTCGAACTTATCTCCACCATTGTCAATTTTTATGAAAAAATTGAGTTTCTGCCGATCACCCCTGAGCTCTTTTTAAGTTCATGTGGACCAGTCTCGAGATGTTGTGGATAAGCAACTTCTCCAGAGCTTCGCTTGAGTTTGTGTCGACCACCCGCGATCCTTTATGAACAATCAAAGCTTCTGCACACTACTCCTCAGCTTTGTTTGAGTTTGTGCATATCTTATGGGCCACTAGAGCTTCTACCAATTACCTTTGAAGTTCCTGGAAATTATTTCGATCACGCTTGAGCTTTAATGGACAACCGGAGCTTTTTTCCACTATCCCAGAGCTTCCTTCATTTCTTAAGATGATGTGGAAGAATCTAATCACATAAACGAACACAAAAAAATTATTACGTGCCATTACATGGAACGTATAGTAAAAAGTTCCTCATCGGCAGTTAGATACGTTTGATGGACGTTGTTACGTTAACGTGCCCGCACCGTGCTCGCCCTTCAACAAAAAAAGGGGCCGAATAAATATCTCAGTTTTAATCAACCGGAGAAAAAAATTCCTCTGTTATTTCCCGGTTTACATTCGTCGCTTTGAAATCCCGGGGGTTGTTAACAAAGGCGTTTAAAATCCAAGCTACATTCGACAACGAAACTCTTCCATTTACGAATTATCTCCAACGTAATTAACGACATAAATTTGTAATAAAACGCAGGATAAATGAGGGGGTGGGGACTTAGTATGTAATTTATTCAGTGAAATTTCAGGTTCGTGGAAGTGCGGCATTGCTGAAATGACAGGCTTTGATTTCGCTTTTTTTTCTTCAAACTGCTTATCGCCTTTTCATTATGTACGTGCGCAAGTATGTGGAACATATCGTAGACGCCTCAGATAAAGACACTCATGCTCGAAAAAATTCCAGCATTATGTTAAATCACCAGGGATTTTTTGTTTCGTTTATTTTGAAAATGCAGGAATTCCTTGGTGACTAACAACAAGATTTAAATGACTGCGCCCCTTAATAACTCTGCCCTACGCCAATTATATCTACGATAACAGCGCAGCTGTGTAACCTTGACCTTGTTCACTTATATCATATTTTAGGTGGTCATAACTTGCAGCAGCGCAACCTTGATCTTGTTTATACTTGATCTTTACTTGATGAATTCGAGTCTTTTGTTTTGTTGTTTAAACTAACATAAAGCACATTTTTGTTTCGCCTAGACAAATGAAAGACAGTGAGGAATACGAAGAAGACATCAAAAAGAAGTTAGCTGCAAATTCTGCGGCAGAAGTAACTGAAAAATGAACCCAGCCGCAACGACAATAAGGAGGATAATATAGTCCCATTTATAAACGTCATGTTGGGGGGGCTTTTATCTAAACGACCTGTCCATTGTAAAGACCAACAAGTTAAGCGCCATTCTGTTTGTGCCTGCATGAATAACCGTATATTTGCCGGAAGCAAACGCTTCTGCATTCAACATTAAACACCACAAAGCTGTGATGTTATTATAATTAAGATTAAAACTAGCAAGTACATATCAACTGCACCATGAGAAGTAATGTGGCAAAAGAGGAAACCTTTTTTTCTTCTTCTTTCTCCCTTAGGTGGTAATTCACGTAACACAATCGATAAGTCGGATTCAATTTAAAATCAACCAATCAAGCGAATTTAAAACATTCAATTGGGTCGAATTTCCGCCTCTCACAAAAGCACCCCAAAGGCATCTCGGATAATCGCGTTGCGAGAGGCGTTTTCCGAAATGGCAAGGGTAAAACTTATTTAATTAATTAAACGTAATCAGCAGAGTATTTGTTACGTTATAGTGAAGGTTGCATCTGCAAAGAAGGAAAACTTGTTTCGTCGGCGTTGCGTTTGCTTCGTAGACGAAACTCGTTTGTGATTTAATTTTAAATAACACAATCAAGTAATGCGGCTTGTTTGAAATTGTTGCCGCTTAGTTTCGTGCTTGGAGAATAAACAAAATAAATAGAGATGTAATGCGACACGTCAATTCGATTAAAAATATACAAGAGAGAGAGCAGCAATAAACAACAGCAACGTTTAAAAATGACGTAAATGAAAAACAACACAATCGGCGGTCTTCTTAAAGAAATAAAGAAAATTGTAAATACAAAAAAAATTTCAGCGAAATTAATAACATAATATTGCAAAAAATAAACTGTGAATAATAAAGTAAAGAAAGATAATTAATCGACGAATCCACAAGGACTTTATAAAAAGCGTCAACGTAACACAAGAATTAATTGCACATGAAAAAACAAAAAAGAATGAAACAATTAACAATTAAAAATAGAATCTGATGCACATAGATCAAAAAAAGATCGACGATTGAACAAAAATAAACTTGAAAAATCGAAAAACAAAAACAAAAGGGGACTAAAACAAACGATGCAATACAAAATTACAGGAACGGGAAACAATAGATCGACGATTTCAGTCGGCGGAAAAGCAATAAAAATCAGGAAAAATATCAGAAAGAATAACTCAACAGCAAAAAAAAAACAAAAGCAAATTGAAACAAACGACATCGATGACAACGAAGGTAATGACCAGGGATCATATTTGGGGTCACTTCCTGCGGAGAAAATACTGTAACTAGGATAAGAGAACCAGTAAAGATGTACAGCAGAAAATCAGTCGTGCGTAACGTAAACATAAGACGATAACATAAACATAAGAATGACTCACTTGCAATTAGGTAATGTATGACTCACCCGCAGTGCAAAAAGATGCACATGCACATATGACAGCGATGATTCATTCGCGGGCCGTGCGCAAAATCTTATGACTCATCTACGGGCACAGATCTAACGCAGGGCCGTGTGCATAAATGTCAAGGCAATAATTGACGTCACGAAACCCCTATAAAAGGTCGACAAAGCTAACGCTAGCGCATAATTAAAACAGTTCTAGCCAGTGTCAACTAGTCTAATTGTCCGTAAGTGGCCCAGGTACAATGTGAGTAATTGTACTTGTAATTAGTTGTAAATTATTGTTAATAAATGTATTGTTATAATAAGCTACGACCCTCATTTCATGTTACTTAAATTATTACCGTAACAATACGAAAACTTGCTATTCAGAGTGTACACAGGAACAATAGATCGAAGAGTGGGAGGATCGATCGCCGATTGCGCTGCTGCTTTAGACAAGGTGGGGACGGCCGAGTACAGTCAAGTTAGAAGTGCGTGGCCAGTAAGTGGTCTCAAATATGATCCTTGGTAATGACTGTACGATGATAATGACGACGATGATAAATACCAATGACGATAACGATGATGGCAACAACTCGTCCTTATTGCCAACGATAACGGCAACGCTAATGACACTAACGATAATAACGGTAGCGGCAATGACGTTAACGATAATGGCGATAATGGTAACGACGAAATCAATGTTAACGATAACGATGAAGATAATAATAATAGAATGAATAAATCGACAGAAAAAATATAAAAGGAAATGGAAACAATCGGTGACAATACCGGTAATGGATAATGATGATAACGAAGACGATGTTAACAATGACGGTGACGACTATAACGATGAAAACAACATCGACGATGACGACAACTCATCCTTGTTGCCGATGATATCGACAACGCTAATGCAGCATCAATGACGTTAACGACAATGGCGGCAGCGGTAACAACGATATCGATGAACGGTAATGACGTTAACGATAATGGCGATAACGGTAACGACTATATCGACGTTAACCATGTTAACTCTATTGACCATCTTAACGATGATGACGAGAACAAAGATGATTGCGTCAACGATGATGACAACAACGATGATGAAGTTCTGAAAAGATGACAATTTCATATTTGTTGTCGAAAGCATCGTTGTTATCATTATCACAAAGATAAGACGACAGCAAGACGACGATGATGATAATGATAATAACGATAATGACGGTAGCGGCTATAACTTAACGATAATAGCGATAACGGTAACGAAGAAATCAATGTTAACGATAACGATGTTGACGACCAAACCGATGAGGATAATAACAGAAAGAATAAATCGACAGAAAAGACAAAGGGAAATTGAAACAATCGATGACAATGACGGTAATGACGATAACTATGATAACGATACGACGATAACGATGACGATGATAACGATACGACAATAACGATGACGGTAATGACTATAGCGACATCGATGATGACGACGACCCATCCTTGTTGTCGATAACGACAACGCTAATGACGCTAGCAGCAATGACGTTAACAACAATGGCGACAATGATATCAACAATATCGATGTTAAAGACGTTAATGATAATGGCGTTAACGGAAATGTTAACCATGTTAACTCTGTTGACTACCTTAACGATGAGGCTAATAACGAGATGACAGAACGAAGATAATGACGTCAACAATGATGACAACGACCATGACGAAGTTCTGAAATGATGACAATTTCATAATTATTGTCGAAAGCATCGTTGTTACCATTATGACAAAGATAATGGCAAGACGACAATGGTGATAGCGACGATGATGACGCCAATGACAATAAAGATAATAGGTGAGTTTTTGCAACGTTAAAAATATTGTTACGTTAAAGGCTACTTTGCTTAACAACCTTATGAATTTAGCCAATCAGAAATCGAGTTTTAACGTTTAACGTACGCAAATTTTAACGGAACGTTTGGCAAAAACTCCCTAATGACGGTAGCGGCAAAGACGTTAACGATAATAGCGATAACGGTAACGACGAAATCAATGTTAACGATGACGACCATAACGATGAGAATAATAACGGAAAGAATAAATTGACCGAAAAACAAAAGGAAATTGGAACAATCGATGACAATGACGAGAACGATAATAACGATAGCGACAATGACGTTAGCGACAAAGACGACTACAGTACCAACGATATCGAGGTTAACGATAACGAAGTTGAGGACCATAACGATGGAGATTTTAACAGGAAGAATAAATCGACAGAAAAAACGAAAGCAAATTGAAACAAACAACAACGGCAATGAAATGATGATAATTTCATCATGGTTGTCGAAGGCATCGTCTGTGGCATCGTTGTTATCATTATGACAAAGATAATGGCAAGACGACAATGGTGATGGCAACGATGATAACGCTAATGACAATAAAGATAATGACGATAGCGGCAATGACGTTAACGATAATGGCGATAACGGTAACGACGATGAGTTAATCGACACAAAAGAAAAACGGAAATAATCGATAACAATAACGGTGAGGACGATAAAGCCTAGTCCACAATTGCCCGGGAACGAGAACGAGAACGGGAACGGGAACGTTAAAAAAGTTCAATCATTTCATAATCGTACAAGTGTCCACAATGCATCGTTACCGTATTTACCGATGCATTGTGGACACTTGTACGATTATGAAATGATTTAACTTTTTTAGCGTTCCCGTTCCCGTTCCTGTTCTCGTTCCCGGGCAATTGTGGACTGGGCTTAACGATGATAACGATACGGTGATAATAATGACGATGATAACGATGACAGTAACGTTTATAACGACATCGATGATGACGACGACCCATCCTTGTTACCGATAACGACAATGCTAATGACGAGAACGATAATAACGATAACAGTAATGACGTAACGGCGATATCGATGTTAACGATAACTAAGTTGACGACCATAACGATGAGTGAGGGTGATAACAGGAAGAATAAACCGACAAAAACAAAAGGAAATTGAAACAAACAACATCGATAACAACAATGACAATGACGATAAGGATGGCGATGATAACGACATGATGACGACGAAAACTCGTCCTTATTGCCGATGATAACGACAACGCTAATAACGGTAATGACGTTAACAATGATGAAGATTACGGTAACGATGATACGATGTTAACCATAACTACTTTGACGACCTTAACGGTGAGGATAATAACGACAATGACGAGAACGAAGGTGATGACGTTAACGATGGTGACAACGACGACGATGATAACGATAGTAGTGATGCTACGGAAAATATGACGACCACCATGACTACGACAACGATGATTGAAATGATGACAATTTCATCCTTGTTGTCGAAAGTATCGTTGTTATCCTTATGACAAAGATAATGACGGCCACGACAATGGTGATGGCAACGACGATGACGACGGAGAAAGCTAGATCGAAGCAGATAACAACGTCGGCAACGGTAATAACTGAAACTATAATGACTATACCTAACGGTAAAAGCGACAACAGTAGAGCCGATGATACGATGAACGAAAAACAAATGAATGTCGATTATTCACCAGAGAAGAGTTAAAAAAATTTAAAGACTCTGGTCATTCTTTTCTTTCTGTCAATCTTTAATTTACAAAAGCAATGCCCTCTATTGTTCTTTGTTTGAATTTTTTCCTTTTCATTTTGCCTTGTCACTTTTGGAATAACATAGACGTTGGGTGGAGCTTTCTTCTTTTGTTTTCTGTTGATCTTTTAATTTTCTTCACCCCGTTGGAGAATCGTCGATCTTTTGTTTCTTCTCACATTGCTCTTCATCGCTATGGCATTTCTTTTGTTTCTTTTTTGTTGAATTATTTTTTTCATATTTCATTAACTCTTTTCACAGTTTCTTCTTTTGTTTTCTTATCAGCCCTGGTCTGTCTTTTTTTTGTTTAAGTTCATTAACCTAGAATTAATTTTAATTATTATTTTCACTTCATTTTTGTTTAACAAGCCACCGCCATTCCTTTGTTTCTCGTTCGACTTATTCGAGGTTCAAAGTTTTCGTTTCACGCATTAAAGAAAAACTGCTTCCCATCCATCCAAAGACGCAAACTTCCAAATCCAAAGGTGACCCATTAACAGGGTTGCCAGATTTGGCGACCTATCGCCATTTGAACGATTTTTAATCAAAACTTGGCGGCAAAAAAAGCAAATGTTGATTGGTCATTTTAAAAGAAAATTAATGGCATTTCCTTGACCGCTAAATTTGAATCGTCGATTGCTTTGTTTGGGGAATTTATGACAAATCAATTCCGTAAATAATGTTTCGGGATTTTGGAATCCCCATCAAGATTAATTTGAAATTAAATTAAAAAAAGAAAAAGTTAAACGCATAGTTTATAAGGAAAACACAATTTTGCTTTTAAAACGAGAATCACCATAAAAAAATAAACATTGAGAATTTCACTAAACACTCAGACTTATCTCTTTGATTTAATTAATTTTAATACTCGACAGGATGTTAATTAACGGACCGGGCATAATTAGCAAAAGTAAACAAAATTTAAAATAACTGGCCCAAACTGGTATTTAAAGCGCACAATTCGCATATCCTCTTCAGGTTTTCTCAAAATCACAGGTCAAGGCTGGAATGCAACGTGTCATCCCGGCCTTGCCTTGACGATAAAAAAAAATCAACTTCCATCCGGCGAATCAACTCCATCCATTACATCGTTTGCATGCGAACGCAAAATTCATTTATCTGTTATTATTATGGCCGTCGTAATTGAGGTAATTTGTTTACGAGGAAAAAATTATTTTAATTGACTTTAATAATAACGCCTCTACACTTTATGTATTGTACATTATTTGTAGGTCCAACAAATTTCTAAGTAGAAATTATTATAAATAATAAAAACAACATAGGGCTAAAATTAAACCCCTGCGGTACACCTGAGGATGGAGTTTATTTATTTAGGGAAGAAAAATTCGAACATTTTGCGAAAGGGGTTCGTCCCAAAGTACTTTAAAACCAACAAATTTATTTATTTTCAAAGGGGTCAATTCAGGACCTAATATTTTAAGCGGCCGACGCGACGCGCAACAGGTAAAGGAGAGCTTTAATTAGTTTCCCCGAAGTTTTCCTCTCAGGAGGCTATGATGGCACGTCACGAAGACAGATTTCCATTCGCCTTCAGGCCAGGCCGGGATGAAAGCCGAATTTCCCTTTTTAATATCACCCCGCTGGGTTTTTACGCGGCCGGCTTCTGTCGGAGGGTGGATCGTTCGAATTTCGATGATGGGGTGACACTTTTCAATGAAATTAAAACCTTCGCCTTCGCCGCCCAAATATCTCGCTGACAAGTCCATTAGGGGCGCTTGTTTGTGCTTTTAATGGCAACATTCGTTGGCCCGCCTGTGTTATGCGTGAGGGTTCGTTTAGTTCATTGAGAGTATTTTGAATAAACTGCAGTTTAAAAACGCAATTACCAAGAAGAGAGAGAAAAAAATGTTAACTTTAATATTGTGCCCCAAACCCCCAAACGTCGATACTTCCATGGCAAACAAATAGTAGGCGATGAACGAAATAAATACAATGTTTTATAACCGCATTGTAAAAACGAGTGGAATTGCAAACGTCCTTGTCGATGTTTACATGACGTAAGGCGTTCATAAATTTTATTATATACCTACCCGGCAAAATCTCCACTCTTCAGATCGCCTAGTGGATTTGCTCTTGCAGGATTCAATAATTAGTTAAAAATTCACGTAGCGAATCGCGTTATTCTTCAGGACGCTACAAGTGCATTTTAAACAAAAAATTCCTTATGCAGACCCATACAGTTTTTAAGGATTTAAGTTGGGAACTTTATTTAATTAATTTGTTTAGTTTAAGTTCCCCACAATCTTATAATAGTTCGGTTTTCCCCTACATGAATTGTTATCGATACTTCCCGAAAGCAATTCATTTATTTGTTTATTCTGCAAAATTTTCCCGTTAAGAAAAAACTTAAGAGTTCTAAATACATTCGATATTAAAGATTGAAAGGCCAATCTATTAAATTGTGTCGTAAAAGCGATTGTCTTTTGCTTTTATTATTTTTTTAAATTTTAATATTTATTTTTTGAATTTTTATTGTTCCGTTTGGATTACTATTTAAATTCTATTATTGCGTACTTCTCAAAAATTCTATAACATATTTCTTTTGCTTTCTCATTAAAAAAATACTATTAAATTTTGTTTGCCTTTTTCATTTTTTCATTTCATGTTGGGTTTTTGGTCTTCTTTTGTTTTTACTTGAATTGAATTGAATTTTAATTTTCTCCTTGTTTTTCACTTGTCTCTCAATAGCTAAAGTAAATCACATTTCCAAACAATAAAGATTTGAGTAAAATATGTTAAAATATTTCCAGTTTTATAAATCGGGGAGAAGGTACACTGAAAAAGGCAAAGAAGATACAGAGAAGAGAAGTCACACAACAGCTGAACAAAGGCAGAGAGAAAACCTGAGTTCCCGTGTATCAATTTAAGCGCCATCTGTTGACCAATGAATGAATTAAACGGAAGAAAGGCATTTCCGATTATGAAGAATAGGAGGGTACGTTGAAAAAGACAAGGAGGAAGCGAAACATTAAAGAAATGCCGAAGGAATACTAAAAAAATACAGCTCGTGCGCCATCTGTTGTTCAATAGCTGAAGTAGACCACATTTCCAATAAGGATTTAAAAGAAAGATATTAAAATGTTTTCAATTTTATAAACTAAGGTGAAGCTGCATTGAAAAACACAAATAAAGCGAAACATTGAGAATATGGCGAAGAAAAGTCGCAGAATTTCGAATTCAGGAGGAGTACGACTGATGCAACATCTGTTGACCAACAGCTGAACAGAGGCAGAGAGAAAACAGCAAAGAAAATCAGATAATTTTAAAATCCTAACAAAACTGCCTCGTAGACAGAAACGAAAGATATTTCCAATTATGAAGAATAAAAGGGTACCTTCAAAAAGACAAATAGCGTATTCCACTGGCTGCACTAGTGCACATTCAGTGTATCTTCATCTGTTACTATTACATGAGGTTAAAATGAGTTGACAGTATAACGAGTGGAAAACGCCAAAAGAAAATGCGAGACATTAAAGAAATACCAAAGGAAAATAACAAATTCTTGCGTTCCAAAAAAAAAAAAATTACAATACATGGGCCATCTGTTGTTCAAAAACTGAAGTAGACCACATTTACAAACATCAAAGAGAATTTTAAAATCTTGGGAAAAGCTGCCTCGTAGACAGAATAATAATAAAGAATCTTAAGAGTTTCTGTGTAACCTGGGTATTAGCTGAAGCGCCATCTCCTGACCAGTGAATGAATTAAACCGAAGAAAGGCAATTTCCGATTGTAAAGAATAAAAATACAAAGGGAAAGCGAAACGTTAAAGAAATACCGAAGGAAAATAACAAATTTTAGAATTCAAAAAAAAAATTTACAACTCATGTGACATCTGTTGGTCAATAGCTAAAGCAGACTACATTTCCAAACAATAAAGATTTGAGAAAAAGACATTAAATATATTCAATTTTATAAACTGAGAACTGAAGAGAAGATACACTGAAAAAGCAAACAAAACGAAACATTGAAAATATGAATAAAAAAAGTCACAGGATTGGAAATTCACAAGGAGTACGACCAGTGCACCATCTGTTGATCAACAGCTGAACAAAGACGGAAAAATCAGAGAATTTTAAAACCTACCCCGTAGACTTAAGAGTTCTTGTGGGTTAGTTGAAGCGACATCTGTTGACTAATGAATTAAACGTAAGAAAGGCATTTCCGATTATGAAGAATAAAAAGGCGAAAAGAAACCGAAACGTTTAAGAAATGGCGAAATAAAGTAACTTTTTGAATTTAAAAAAAAAAAATGCAACTCATGCGCCATCTGTTGTTTAATAGCTGAAGTAGGCAGAATTTCCAAACAATAAAAATTTAAGAAAAAGACGTTAAAATATTTTCACTGAAAAAGACAAACACTGATAAAGGCAAACAAAACGAAACATTGAAACTATGGCGGAAAAAAGTCTCTAGTTTCACAAGAAGCACCATCTGTTGATCAACAGCTGAACAAAGATGGAAAGATCAGAGAATTTCTGCGGGTTAGTTGAAGCACTATCTGTAGACCAATGAATTAATTAAACGCAAGATTTATGAAGACATCGCAACGATTATGAAGAATAAAAAGGCGAAGAGAAACTGAGACATTAAAGAAATGGCGAAGGAAAATAATAAATTTATGAATTCTAAGAAGAAACTTCGATTCATGCGCTATGTGTTGTTTCATAGCTGAACAATTTTGACGCCGCCAGTACACAGATAATTCAAACACTTCGAAACTTTTGTTTAAGATTGATTTTTTTCCTACACTAGTAGAAAATTCAATTTTACCGCCTCATCAGAGAGGAGAAAGCAAACGTTTCCACGGCTAGCCCGGCAAAATGAACATAAATGCCTAGCCGAGAAAATAATTTACGAGGCTTTACCACTAGGTGGCGCGACAATAATTTCTGGAATGCGCTCTCATCGACATCAAAAAATTAACAAACGTAAGTTTTTTTTTTATTTAATTCCAAAGGATTAAAATTATCAAGAAAGAAAAAAACAACTCGGCAGCGGTGGGATTCGAACCCATGCCTCCGAAGAGACTGGTGTATTAAACCACTGTTTTGACCGCTCGACCACGCTAGTACATAGAACACCGTCTTTTAAAACATCTATAATAATTTTAATCGTAACTAAATTTTAATATTTTTACTTCGAGAAAAAGAACGTTTGTGTGATACTAACAAAATTAATTATAATGTTGTGTAGGAAAAAAATAATGTGTAAACCATGGCGGTAAAGCAGTTTTCGAGGTCTCGAGAAGTGGCCAGGCTCGGCTGCGCCTCGCCTGTCCATATCTTCTCTCGACCTGGAAAACAAGCACTTTACCGCCTCGATCTACAATATACTATTATTAGACGTCAGTGAAATAGCCTTAACTGTTATTTAATAAACACGAAATTCATTACTCAGACCCACGCAAGTTTTAAGCATTTAATCTAAATTGAGAAATTTAATTTAATTGTTTAATTTTCGTTTAAAATTCCGACGCTTTTATAATGGTTCGGTTAATTTATTTGTTTAGTTTAAAATCCCGACAATCTTAAAATAGTTCGGTACATTCGAATACATTCACCAACTCTTACACAAATGACGTTTTCTGTGTCCACATTTAATTAACAGCACGTAAATAAAATTAATTTTTTTTGTATTACAATAAAATGCAGCAATCCTAATGTCAACCTCTTACGTTTCAAAAGACGTCACCTTCACCCCGCATAAATCACCCCCCGTGCCGGTCTTAGTTCATCGTGATTCTTAAAAACTTAAAATCGTGCTTACAAATCGGAAGCCTCCTAAGAGAGCACTTCGATCAAGCTCAAGCTCGAGTTCTGCAAGGCTCCTGCAATTAATCAAGAACAATCCGAAAAGTGCTCGAAGGAAGCGAACGTTCTGGATCTCTCGGGATGATGAGCAAAATCAAAACCGCGTGATTTAATCGGCTTTCTTACCGGCTACACTCATATCAGTCTCTGGAGGAATCAATCTGAAACTTTTTTTTTGGCAAGACGTCAGAGATTGTTTTCACTCGAGGCAGACTTCACTCCACAAACAAATCGACTTTATTGCGCCATAAGTTAAATAAAATTCCCCACGTCCCACTAAAACACGGGCAAAGTAGTTTTCCGTTTTAAACCAAGCTTCCCCTTGAGCTTGAGCTTGAAATTTTGTGCGCGCGTTATTAAGAGTCTCGGCAGTTTCATTCGGGCGCAAACATAAATTAAGACAGTCGGAAGTTATTATGAAAAGGGGGAAGTGGTCCTTCCAAGAGATTAGTGGTTGAAGTTTGAAATAAGCTTCTTCATTATTAAGATTCAGAAAGTCGTAAGGAAGACAATCACACGCGACAGCTTACGCAAGATTGCAGGGCTTGAAATAACTTCGCATTTAGAAAAAATGCGATTCCGAGTTAAAATTTAATTTTCTTCTCCTGCTTTACATGTACATCCCCTTCTCATTCTTGGTTGGCTCTCATTGCCCCTTCTTTGATTTGCCTTTCCAGTGTCTCGTCTCGGTCACGTCTTTCTCCCTCTGATTGATGACTTTATTTCTTGTCCAGTCTCTTAACGAAAATTGTTAGCCTTCTTTTCATGATTTGCTGTTATCTAATCGTGCCCCAATCGCATACATCAAGATTACATGAATGAGCATAGAACTTGACCTTGATTGACCAAAACTGAAAAACCCATTTTGCCATTTGACAGTTCTCTTGGGGACTAATTCAAATGACGATGTACATTTTCAAAACATCCGCCTGTCGTTGGCCGACTCCGCAAAGTTTTGGTCAAGACATTTCCGTTGGCATCGGGAATCAATCGGAGGTGATCCAAGGCCACGGGCCAGCCGAAAACTACAGCGAATCATGAATTGTGCAAAAAAAGGAAGTCCAAGATGTGGCGATGAGGACATTCGAATCGAGTGCCCTATACGTAGTTTGAAGTGGAATGGATTCGGAGACTTCGAATTTAGAACAAGAAAAACGTCACCAAAAGATTTCGCTTTACTGCAGAGTTTAGAGCAGTCCTATATCAGATAAAATGGTAGTCGCGTAGTGGATCAAGAGAAGCTGATCCTGGAACGAAATCAGAAAATCAGGCTTCGAAAGGCCTATAAGAAAGCCTTAGCCTGCAGTTAATCAAATCTGGGAGTAATATCTTCCGTTGAAGCTTCGAACAAAATAAACCGGCATGATCAAAGCGTAAGATGGCCGGCCGGAGCATCCACAAACAACGACCTACACGCCAAGCTTACAGCAACAAGACTGGCGCGCTTATAGACGAACACGCGTTGACGAACAACCACTGGAAGGGGGCTTGTTGGGAGAAGACAGCAGAATTACGCAGAGGAGTGAGTGAAATGGAGCAATACAGTAATGCGTGGGTTATTGCATCTGTCTATTTTCGGTTCCCATAATATACAGGGTGACCCGAAAAAGTAATAATAATTATAATAAATTTTAAAATCGTAGCGAGTGGACCTGATTAGAGGACAGCACCTCTCGTAAAGAAATTTTAAGAGAGAAAACTGAAGGCAAAGAAGAATCGTATGTTTTTAAAACGTATCGTAGATCAAGACGAATGGAATCCCTAACCTGCCTTCACTTTTCTCAATAGAATCGGTTTATTGTTTTACTACCTCAAAAAATGTCGCCTCAGTTGATGTAATGAAACACATTTATTAGTCCGTTCTGGTTATTGAATAATTTTTAGCATTTTAATAAATAAATAAAGAGTAACGTCGGAAGCGAAGCGTCATTTGTTTGAATTTGGTGTAGTTTTTGTAACATTCATTTTTAACAGTTTGTTATTGCGTGTGTAAGTGTGTGTTGTCATACGTGTTTTCGATGGTCGTTTCAAGAATACGCAGACATGCATGTCTTATACGGAGAATGTCGAGGAATTGCGCGGTTAGCAGCACGTCTGTATGCGGAAAGGTTTCCCGATCGTCAACGAAATCTGCACTGTGAATTGATGAAATGGGGAAATCCAAAGCAGCCAATGACAGTACTTGTTCTATCAACTATCGTGGTATACGGGAAAGACAATCACCTAGCTTATGGAGTGAGGTCTTTCATCTACTAGAAGATCTTGAATGGTATCCGTATTTTGCATCTCGTTCCATCGTTACAACACATTTCAGAATGATCTGGAAAATTCGAATCGGAATATTTAGGGAAAATGTCGTTCCAGCAGCGAAATAAAAATTATTTATTAATCCCGGAAGAGATGGTGATATTTGGAAGGGCCCTTAATTTTTTGGTGTGGCAAGTTCATGAATGTGATTGATTGAGGAATGGCACGAATTTTAAATTCCGTCGTTGCGTCGATTGGAAAGGACCCTCCCCCACCCCCCCACACCTACGTAAATCCAATAAAAACCGGAAACGCAGATGAAGAGGAACGAACGGTTAACATATATCGTTCGACTTCGAGAATCTAATTACCGCCAGATCCTCCGCAAAAATTAAAAACTTTGGGTCCCGAAGGAACGCCGGCCTTAAATTGGGACGTAAATCGCAATTAACTTAAAAATTATTAACTCTGCGGAACGGCACGTTTGGGGCTGAGATTTTCGCGGAAATTTTGCTCCGAAAGATATCTCATTTAAATGTATGATGCGTCCGTTATTGAGAGAAGTTGGAGGTATGATTACCGTCCATAAATAACCGACCGTTAAACGCCTGCAATTAGGCTTGTTTTAATTACCTGAGGACTAATTCCTCGTGTATTAATGATGCTAGGAGCGTAAGCCATCCGTGATTTATACGTGCGTCCTGATTTACTCCTGTCATATCATACTCTGGAAACTTATGGTGATTAATGTAGGATGGGCTTTACATTTACTTTATACTTATGATGGGTTTGGGGAAAACTTTCGTATTCCACGTATTCTTGTTCAGTTTTTTTTTTTTTTTGTATTTACAGTTCGTTACCTATTCACCGTTGTTCACGGGACACCCTGTAGAATCGGCCTCAATGGAACTCGTCGTGACTTCTCTTTCATTTGTTTTCTACAGACTCCAATTACTGTTGTTATTTCGCGCGTGTTTACTCAAACTTCAACAACGCGGCCATATTGTAATTACCTCGTTGCTTGCGCTATCTCATTTCGTGAGTGGCACTGATAACCAATGAAAATTGGCTAACGCTCTGTAATTACGTTTTTCTTTATTATTATTTAGTCACGTTATTTGGACGCGAAATACAAGTTCGTGTGGCAACTTATTGTCCCGACTATAAATAAACTACGCAAGAAATTTTGTGTGAACTTCCTCTCTTTCTCTCTCGTTTGTTGTCCGTTCCCGTTAAACTAAGCCATCGTGTACGCTAATACAGGATGTCTGAAGACTTTAGACTAGGCAACCCATCAATCAAATCAGAAATGACTTGGCGTTTTTGTAACGTACTCAAAACACGCAAGTAGTATGGGTTGCCTATTTTCAATTTTTAAGACGTCACGATTTAAAATACAAACCACAATGTAGATCAAATGACAGCAAACAATTGAAAATATGAAAGCAAAGGCCGATTACGTAATGTCATAGCCGATGCGAGGAAGTACTTTTCTGAAAGCACTTTACGTATGGAATTAATATAAGAAAAAACATTCCATGTTTTCAACTTTAGAAAGCACTAATATTTGCTTTTGTCACGCCAAAAATGTGAAATGGCACGCGAATAATTTAGTTTATTAGATGACCTAGAACGATCACACGTAAAACAGACTTTCGTGACAATATATTCCGATGACCTTGACAATATGATGTAGTATGTTATATGATGATGATTGAAAATAAACATGTTTTTAAATTCTTCCTGATGTGTGTAAGGTCGGCCGAAATTACCAATATACTTTTTTTGTTTATCATTAAAATGTGGTAATGCGTATACATAAATTTAAGTAATCAAAACGCTCACCAATTCCTTTGGCTACTGGGTACCGTTCGCTACCATCACCTCCCATTGACATGGTGCATTCATGCAACAATAACATGTGTTTACAATCATTTGCAAGAGACAACAGTTATTTACTCACCGGGGACCCCAGTCCCCTGGCCCCAACGGTCTCAACCCCTTGGTCAATTCACAACTCAACCTAGTGCCTCCATCATCGTACTTGATGATGTCCAACCTTGGGCCTTCAGTATCATATCTGTTGCTCTTTCATAAACTATAGCTCTAAAATGTAATTTCCAGAAACACAAACCACATGCAGCACAGATAGCCTCAACGACATGCAAACATACTCGACCCTACGTCTTTGTCATATCCGACCCGTGGATTTTCTACCACCAATCCACTCTTCCGCCAAGGTGACTTATTCCGGGGTCACCCGCATCTCACAGGTGACCGACGCGACGTCCTTACCATGGACGCCCCTTCACACCCGGCACGTAGGGGTGGTGACAATTACATAATAACCTTAGAGGGGCTTGCTATCCGCTACATCGGGGCCCTAAGGAGTCACCATGGGACCGTGAACAGTACGTCGTTCACTCTCGGCTGCGCTTTTACCCTGTTAGTACGATTTCCCTTCAGGGGTGGCCACCACCACACTGCTTAACGAACATTAATATGTCCAGCAAATTGACGTCACAAACTCTACGTCAGCATGGCCACCCCAGCCAACCTCCTAGTCAGCGGTCAAGTGATGTAGGACTTGCCACGCTTTGCCGTACCATGCAAAAAATACTTCAAGCTAATTCTCTACATATCATGCATTAACTACAATTTATAACTTACCTCTAGAGTACTGCGTTCCTGGTTCTCTGGGGGTAGTGCACAATATTTTCTGAACACACCCTGTATACACACGCCAGGAATATATTACACGCGTACTATACAACCAACGCGAGTTGCGAGTACGAGTTGCAAGTTGCCTAACTTTATCTGCGCGTATTAATTAATTATTTTTCACGCCTTTCTATCATATGAATTAACAACGCAAACTCTTATCAGTGCGCCTATCGATTACGTATCTTAAACTCGACTGTGTCGATCTCCAAAGCAAACCTCTTGCTGCCCGAAACTGTTTATTGTTTATATAAACTCAAGAGGACCCCAGCATCTTAAACCGTAGATAAAACTCGCATTGCAAGCAAACGTTTATAATTCTTTAATTCTAAACGCATTATATTTTTGCTTAAAAATGAATATCTAACATGTGTCGGAACTTACCGGAATTGCACCTCGTTCCCGTTAATAAATTTATTCATCCGGGCGCAGAGATATACCTCGAATGTAAACTTTCATATTCAAATTACTTAAGGCAAGTTAAACTTCATCCTAATCGTAAGGTATGCATGAACAGGAACTTGCTTAATCTCTCTGTACTTCAATATTTAGTGAATGAACCACGTCATAAATCCAAATGGAGAAGCGCAATCTTTTTATTCCGAAATTTGCCAGAACGAATAAATTTGGCGCTCAAGTTCGGTTAACGCTGAAATATCCCTCGTGTGGGTTTCCAAATTTATTGCTTCCGGTCTGAAGCCGGAAGAAGTCTTAAATGAAGTATGAGATGAAGAGAGCAAACATAAAAGATTATTTTAAAACCGTGGAGGAATTTTACTTTACCTGCATATTTTCTTGTTAGTACCGGCTTGAGTATTGGAGCATGACTTGCAGGATTAAAAAAACTTGCTGGAACTTTTATTTTGTATTTTGTATTTTTTTTTTATCATCATTATTACGGCGGAAATATGTTCACTTAAATATTATGGAAAGAAACGCCTTGCTCCGCCAATATGAGTCAGAGTCAGGGCTGACCTTTGAAATGAGGCTGCGTTCGGAGAAATTTCTAGCTGCATATTGCATTACCAAGCAATCGCATTATGTAAAAATATCTAAAAGCGTACGATCCGAGGATCGGAATATCCGGTTTAAGATGATGTAGAAAGAAATGGAGCTTTACGATAGGGATCACATAGTCAGTAGCCGTGTAATCGTATATACCGTTCCCAGAGTCTGAAGGGGGCACGACAATTGTGTTCAAAATAAAAACAGACAGATAGCATTGACGCTTTAACGAGAACGGTCGAGTTCAATTCTCATTTGGCTTAGCAGTGTTTCCTTAGGCGCCTGTAGTCTCTATTCATTTTATAGTTAAATCATCATTTCGGTATGGTTTAAATACAGTGTGTTAAGAAGGGCAATTAAAAAACGAACGCGTGCGGCGCGACGCGAGTGCTTTTTTAATCAGAGTGAACAGGTGCGGAAGTGGGACACGGATTATACGTCTTAGGTAATTGACATATATTTGTTTTCCTTCAGCGCACCTTTGGTGGTAACAGTTGCGTAGGGATAATTTGATTTGCATTAATTCGTGACTAGAGAGTCAGCCAAGTTCATATTGACATTGCATTGCAAATTTTGTAATTTAATCAACCAACAGCAGTTAACTATTCCCCGCATCTACCTGGGAATTCCATACAGTGTCCTTTTAGAAATCATTCTGCCCTTGGGGATTTTTTCCGGCAAATTGGAAATACTAAAGGTTGTTTTTCGATTTGTACAGGGAAGTCGTCAATCTCAATCACTGGCGTGGGGCAAGTTGTACCTGCTGTCGAAATAACGTGTGCCAGCACAATTTAACTCAGAAATCAAGACAGTTAATTGGCATTACGAATTTCGTGGAATCACGAAACCAAACAATTTGAGCTACATATTCCTAGCCATCTTCTTAACAAAGTTTCTTTCACACACTGTATATGTGTGTGGATCAAACTGTGGTCTTTGCCAAGAGATTTATCGGTTAATTAAAAGCGATTGCCTAGAGACTGAAATGCCAAAACCACCCAAAGCGGAGTACAAAAAACAGTCAAACTAATTTCTTGCACTATAAATTAATTAGCTAGGTTAGACGGCGAAAGAGCGACAGATAGAGGGTCCTGGAAAACAGGCAAGTGAGTAGAGAGTACTGCCCTCAAAGCAATTAATTAACGCTCTAGTGGAGGAGTAGAAGAAGTTCGGCTCACTACACTCCACCGTATTGATCAGGTTAGCTAGAGATAGGTACCCAACACCTCCTACGGGAGTCCCTGAAAAACAGGTGATTGCTACTGATTTACTTGCAAATTGATCGCTGATCAATAATTTTGTATCATGCTTCTCCAAAACATCTGATTAATTCATTAATTAACTCCATTAATTAAGTACACTGTGGTCTCATTGTGACACAGTGTGCGTTGGTTTATTAAACAGAACGAGTCTTTGAGTACGATCAGAAGTGACGAACACTTGTACCAATACTCGAGCTAAGTTGAAACTCAATTAATTATTAATCTAATTAAGGAGCAGAGCTCTCCAACAAACATCTGTGTAGACATTAAACCACCAACGGTGTGAATCGAAAGAAAGTAGATCGCGCCGAGGTTCGAAAGTGAAAGTTGTTAAACGAGTTATACTATACTTTCTGAAAATCGTAATTTTTGTTTATTTGTAATGATTTCAAACGCAAGGGTTTTTCGCTCACGATATCAGATGCCACAGAGGCTGATATCAGGAGTTTTTCCCTTTTTTTTCTCTCTCTCGATAAATAATTAATTAAAGTTAATTGTTGCGTTTTATTTAAAGTGTCAGATTCCTTGTTCTAAAGAGTTATTTGCTGCTCCACCAAAAGAACGGGTTATCACGACGTAGTTTCCTATTCACAGCGATCACGTAAGCCCTAATTAAAGGTATTATTCTGTATATCGGGTTCTCCGAAGGGTCGTTAAACTATAAACAGAAGTAGGCCAGTAAAACTAACCCCTTTTGCTGTAGGGCCGGCGGTAGACCTTTAGGTACTCAGCAGGTAGCGACCGTCTGGAAAGGACGATTAAGAGTGCATGCACGTGGCGTAGTGAAGTCTGGGTATGCCTTTGGAATCTCCCATACGGTCGGCCCAGTTATTTAAATTGGCCATAAATCTTAAGTTGGTTTGTTTGTACATTTTTATTTCTGGTTTACTTGTACATAACATTCAATAAAAAAGGATAATTAGTGGGCGCATTACAAGTCCGAAGGCGAAATGAATGTCATAGTCTGTGAACAAATTTCGAAAAATCCGTCCGTCTCTTGAAGGTTAGGGTGAGAAAAACATTAATTTAATTGCAAATTTGTTATGTTATTAGAAATTAACAATTGCTTTAAGTTATTTACGAAATGCTACAGAAATATTTGTCGTTACCCTTTTTGTGAACGGTCGATATATTTTGCATTTTTAATTCACTTCCTACAGCTTTTAAGTCCAAGAACATACTCCTCCGATAATGACGACACTTCTTCATATCTACTTCTACCAATCAATGAAGATCCTAACTTTAGAAATAGTCGCCGACGCATTCAAAAATCCCCCTTTTCATTTATCTTAAATTTTTGAGTTAAATCATGTTTTATTTTATTCGTGTTGGCCGACAATAAAATTTCGACTCGACAAATCTGGTTTGCAAACAGCACGAGGAACTCTTAAAAGGAGTTTCACTTTTCCGCTCGGTTTTACTCTCTCGCAAAGGTCTTGTTTGTTTTCGACCTTTTGTACCGCGAATCTTAAAATTCGCAGCTCGGAGTTTAAAAGCGAGGATAATTTCGTGACGCGGAGTAATTAAACATCGTTAGGTGTGTCACTTCTCGTGAAAGGATTTCATAAAATCCAGACTGTGACGGACAGCTTCAAAAGAAACAGAAGCTCCTTTTGTAGGTGGGGGAGCGAGTTCAATTGAATCCAATTTAATTGAAAATAATAAACAACATGTTGCCAAGCCAGCGGTCAACGATCAGTCGCTTGGTGCATTCAAGGTTTTACACGTGTACGGAAGTCGACATATCCGGTTAGAAGGACCATTAAAAACATAGAAGTATTATCATTCACCTTGTCCAACGCTTAATATGGTGGGGGTACACTTCTCCGCTTATGCCCATCCCTGACTTAGAGCGCTTCGCCTACTGTACACACTTGACGAATTTAAAATATTATAATTTGTGGGGGGTGGAGTCTTCTAATTTTTTAATAAATTTATAAATGGCGAGCATCACTAACATTGGTTCGTCGTTTAGAGAATAGTGCTCCGCCTACTTTGCAAACTTGACCAATTACAATAACACAATTTATTGAGTTCAGTTGAATTTATATCTTGCACAGCCAATCAATCACAAATAAATAAATAATAGTGTTCCGCTGGTGTGATTGACGGCTCTATTTCAACGGTGTTGCTCTCATCGGTCAACCAATTGTGAAGTTGCCTGCAATCATAAGAAACGACGACTCGAATTATTTCATTGCTTAGTAGAGCTCCGCCTACTCGGCACACTCGGCAAATCAGAATCACGCATTCTGTTGACGGGGGCGTTTTCGTTTGGGTTTGCAACTGCGTCTACCAATCGCTTAATTCACTCAATTTTATGTTATTATTTCATTGCTTAGTAGAGCTCCGCCTACTCGGCACACTCAGCAAATCACAAGCACGCATTCAGGTGACGGGGGTGTTTTCATTTGAATATACAATTGCGTCTACCAATCGCGTGAATGATTGACCGTTCCGTACGCATAAGCGGCGCTTTTATTGGTTAACGAGTTGACAAATTCGAAATTTAAAAATTTAGGAAAACCAAAAGTGCATAAAAAAAACCCATCAACTGAGGAAGAAGAACAAAAGAGATTAACTGAGCAGTTGAAGAATCGAATTGGGCGAAAGAGAGACAATAAATTGAAAGAAGAATTAAATAAACGACTCGCCGAAAATGTACATATCAAAATGAATTGAATTTTGAAGAGTTTAAACGAAAAAAAATAAATGACTAAACAAAGGAATGGCGTACAACAATAACAACAAAAAAAGACAATAAACTAAGAAATAAATAAATAAATGACAATAAACTAAGAAATAAATAGTAAATGAATGAAGTAGAAGAAAAAATAAATATGAAGGGAGTTGAAACGAGAAAAATAAAATAAACGAAAGAATGACGTTCAACAACAAAAAAAAAACAAAAGACAATGAACTAAGCAAGGTAAATCGATACTGAAGAATAAAGTGGAAGAAGAAAATACGAAGGGAGTTTAAACGAAAGAAAGAAATAAATAAATAAATGAAAGAATGACATACAACAACAAAGAAAAACAAAAGACAATCAGCTATGAAAATAATATGAAGGGAGTTTAAACGAAAAAAAAAATAAAAAAGAATAAAGTAGAAAGAACGAAGAAAAAATAAACGAAAGAATGACATACAATCAACCAAGCAAGATAAATAGATATAAAATAATAAAGTAGAAGAATAAAGGAAATATGAAGGAAATTTAAACAAACAACCAACGAATGGCATACAACAACAAAAAAAACTAAAAATAATCAACTAAGCAAGTTAAATAGACATAAAATAATGAAGTAGAAGCAAAAAGGAATATAAATGAAGTCTAAATGATAAAATAAATAAATAAAGAAGAATGAAATAGAAGAAGAAAGGAAATATGAACGGAGTTTAACAAATGACGATCAACTAAGCAAGATAAATGGACATAAAATAATGAACTAGACGAAAAAGAAATATTAACGTAGTTTAAACGACAAAATAAATAAATAAAGAAGAATGAAGTAGAAGAAAAAAGGAAATATGAAGAGAGTTTAAACGAAGAAAAAAAAACGAACGAATGGCATACAACAACCAAAAAAAAAAGAAAACAAAAGACAATCAACTAAACAAAGTTAATAGATACACAATAATGAATTAGAAGAAAAAAAATGTGAATGGAATTTAAACAAAAAATAAATAAATAAAGAAGAATTCAAAAGAAATAATTTTGTAAATAATAGAGTAAAATTCAGAGTAATGTATTATTTGTGTTTTACAGGATTTGTTTGCATAATTATTAAATTCAAGTGTTTTTCAAATAGATTAAGTTTATGTAAATATTTTTAGAAATAGGCGATTTAAAATTACATGTTTATTATAAATAAAATATTTAGAATTTTTGAAATGTAAATACGTAAGATCAAGCTTAGAATTGTAAAATTTAGAAAAATTGATTTAATGATGTTATGGTAATACGGACGTTAGAAGGAAGCTGTAAGGAGTTCGGAAATTGAATCAGTGAGGGCGCTGCGTTTAGCTATTGTAAACTAAAGTCCCCGGTGTGCCTGTAAAACAGCAAAGTGTCCGCCTTAAAGATTTTGGCGGTTTCGTGAGAAACCGACCAAGTAAATAAATTTCGACTTTGTAAACCTCCGAACTTTTCTAAGAGCTGTATTTATTTGTGCGATTCTTCCGAAATTAAATTAATAAACTGTTGTTTTTCTGTCACATTCTACGAGCATTTTTCCTTATTTATTCACACACACACACATACACACACACGTACACTGACGCAGATAATTTTGAATGTGAAGGCTCGCGAATACCATCTACATCCAAAATTTATCACACAACAAATACACTCTACGAGCAAGAATCAACCTACGAGATACACTGCAAAATACATCATCGGAGCAGGAGCCGTCGCAGCAACAACGAAGTAAGAAAGCGACAAGAATAATAATAAACAAATACGATATAAACAAAATAAAGATTTAGAAAAAAATTGACAAATTACCCTGAGATACAAGAGATACAAGAATGAAGTAAAAGTAAACGGAAATACGAAATGAGTTGAAGGAAGTCGGTTTATAGCAAATTAAACAAAAAATTTAAAAACAATCAGTATTACCCCAGGAGTAACATGAAAAATAAAACAATCGACAATCGATCATCACCGAAAACAAGCATTATCACTATTATGTTATCATTAATTATTATTACTACGAGTATTATTATTTTAGACTTTATAACTCTACTAACCGTAATACTCAATTAATGGGCAAAATTTTAATTATTTCTAAAAAAAATAAATCGTGTTTAGAGACTAGCATTTTGTAAATTTATATTGCATCATATTTCAACTGCAACATAATGCAGCTGCGCTCGCGCATATAAATTGGCAAATACAAGTCTCCAACCTCGTTATTTCAGTTACGAGATGCGCCCAATAATTCTTCCTCCGCGTCAAATTGCACAAGATGACGGAGACTTACTTCCTGCTCGCCTGTTCCGGCGCATTTATCACTTCACTATTCCTTCCTTAATTGTGTTAGTTTAGTGTGAAGGAATTTGAAACATGAAAAAATTTTTTTCGGCCTACAAGCCACTCTCATTCTCTTATTGGTTAGTGTCGAAATGGGAGGAGTAAAAATGAGCGTTGCTTTGTCATCATTTCAAAAACGAGCTCTCTAATTGGTTGTTCTCTACTTTGAACAAATAGTAGTTAGTAGGCGTTACTTTTTTTAACTTATTTTCGGTTGTATTTCAATATTACAATGTTGAGTCTAGCACATTCCCAATCGCTTTACTCAGCTGAACTAAATACTACCTTTGACAGTATCAGTCTCTGAGTGGGTACACTCGAATTTAGATACAGGCGTTACTCGTTTTCTTATTGGTCAGTTTCGAATTCAGAGGAGTGAAAGTGGGCGTTGCTTTGTGGTCATTTGAAGAACAGGCTCTCTGATTTGAAGAGACAGAAGTAGGCGTTACTCTTTTCAACCAAAAAAATATATACCCTCTGCTTATTTTGGAAACAGAAAAAAGGAACGTAGTCGCATTACTTTTTTTTAGATAGAAATACTGAGCACCGCCCACGCCAACTCCCGTGAATTCAAAATGAGAAGCGAGCTTCTTCCCGATTGGTGCGACGATGTTGCGCCCACTTCTGTTTCCTCAAATCAGGGAGCTCATACTTGAAACGACGACAAAGCAAAGCCCATTGTCACTCCTTGGAATTCTAGACTAACCAATTAGAGAATGATTTACCTTTTTGAATCCGAAATCGACCAGTCTTCACAGACTTCATTGTTGCTTAGTGCTGTATCTCTTCGTCCTTTCGAGATACTTGAAGTTTTCGCAGTGAATGGAATCAATTTTTTTTTTTTGGGTGAAATGTAATTAAACAGGGCTGACTTTATTATATTTTTAAAGGGTAGATTTTTTTTGTGTCTGAACGCCCCCGGACACGTTCCGAAACTTTCGCGTTCCCATTAAATTTGATTTAACGGCGTTGTTACATTCCGGCCGGCGAATTGGTGGAGGGAATTTGGCACGCGAATTGGAGACCGCATGTTACGCTAATCCCCCGCAATTTACGCCGGCGAAGAAGTCGTAAGTTTGAATTAATGTTCACAACAGTTGTTGTAGAAGTTGGCGTACCGGAACTAACGTTCCGGAAAGGAAAGAAAAACGAATCGTACACTGAGAAAAATGGCACAAAGGAGTACGTTTATATTAACAAGAATTCCGAACATTTTATTCGGATTCGCGTTAAAAAGCGACTCAGCGTACTACTGCAAAATTAACACTATGTGGTTTGTTGTTTAGAGTATCATTTCCTGTCATGATAAAATTACCGGAGTAATTAACAAAAAGTCAGACATGACATTTTATTACTAATTTATTCAGTATAATATTTCATTATGGTTTATTCACTACGTATTATGTAGAATGATAATTTTACATTCTTAAACTTAAACAGTTTCATTGTGCTAAGAATCATGATTAATTTAGAGTAAGATGCATCTTATAACATGACAGCATTATACTTTTACATTATACTTTTATTTTATCGATGTGGAGTGATGTTTTATCAAAATCGCAAAATTCCATTTTCCTCAGTGTACACCTACGCAGAAGTGTCTGCGGCAGTTCTTCAATATAAGTACAATTTTTTTTTGATAATGTTTAAATTATTATATTTGAATATACAATCCCCCCCCCCACAATGTTCATTTTTCGATAGTCTTCCAGCAAAATCATGGCCCGCCAAGAATGACTCTCAACATCGCCCTATCAAGCTACCTCCCATCAAAATAGGAAATGTCACATTTTCGAAAATCTTAAAAGTCCGTTGTAATTTTTTTTCATTCGTGTTTGTGTGAACTATGCAGTTCATCATGGCGTTACTAGAAGAACTGGATATTATGAGGTGTTTGGTGATCGCCTTGTGGACGGTGTTGGTCATCGCGGATTATTACATCTGTGGGGGAGGTCAACCGAAAGAACAAGAGCAGAAACAAGAACCAGAGAAGAAACCGGATGAACCGCAGACACAATCGAAAGAACCGGAGAAGAAACCGGAAGAACCAAGGGAAGAAGCACAAGAACAAGACCAGCAATCCGAAAATTTCTAATTCATTTAAAATACAAGGCCTTCGAGTGTGTGCTATTGTATTGAGTTTACTTTGAGATTAAATTTCTGTACTTTTTTTTACTGTGCCCTTTTATTTCCTTTCACTTCAGATCTACTAAATCTCCGTGTATCTGCGGATCTTTCCATTTTTTGTTTCCTGGAATGTTGAAGTTGATTGGTTGTGTTCTTGTAGCTACTTTGCAAAGTGGTCCTTTCAAAATAGATCAGACACACCACCACTTGCTTCTTCTGGATCAAAACATTGCAATCATTTATTTATATACAGAATGCTTCATTGAATCTTGAAAAAGACGGTGGCAAGGCGAAAATGGCTGCACTGTACAATGAATGATGCCAGAACAAGTTAAGACGTGCCTACTTTGCTGTACCTACGTTCCAACCACGGGGGCCCCTGAGCAGTTAGGGGATGTAGCGTATATTTTTAGCTAAAAATGAAACTCGCGGTGCATACATCAAAACTTCTAGGTTAGACAAGAGATTTTTTTTCGGCTGCATAAACCCATTTGCACGCCGCTGCTCGGTGAATGACTAGTACAACAAACATCTCGACAAAATCGCTCTTTTGCCAAGAGTCAAACATTCCCAAACCGGGAATTTATTGCTCAAAAAGCACCACTGGACCACTGCTGGTAAGTGCTTGTGTTGTCTAACAAATTTAGACTCAACTTGAAAGGCAAAATGAGTCATTAAAGTTGCTCGACCAAGGACAAAAAACTTCCATTTCAATGTAAAGGTCGCACTTCGAGATAAAAGAGTAAGACTTACGCAGTAACTTTCATTCTTTATTACTTTTTCACTTGGCCGTTAAAAACGAAGGTGTTACCTTCACTCGAGGATCATTCTCAACGATTCTCTGTGCCCAACAGTCACTCGGTTTCCTTCAAAATCATAAAACGCTTCGTTTTGCTGTAATTATTTGAATAATTACTTAATCCGAGCGTAAATATCTTTTCAAGGTCGCTCCTTGAGACTTATTCGTGCTCATAAAAGAGTGAGACATTATTTGCGATATACATTAGCTCTTGTTCTTTATCCCTTTTTCACTTGGCCGTTAAAAGAGCGAAGTTGTTACCTCCACTCGAAGATCGTTCTCAACGATTCTCCGTGCGCAATAGCCATTCGGTTTCTTCCAAGATCGTAACAAGCTTCATTTTACTGTAATTACATAAATAACCTTTCAGAAGTAGAACTGATCTTACGAACTTAAATTCCGACGTCAAAGTCGCACTTTGAGACTTATTCGCATTCATAAAAAAGTAAGACTTTATTAAGACACATTTGCAGTATGCATTAGCCCTCATTACTTATCACTATTTTACTTGGCCGGTGAAGAGCGAAGGTGTTACCTCCACTCGACGATCGTTTTCAATGATTCTCCGTGCGCAACAGTCACTTAGTTTCTTTCTTGCAAAATCATTTTGCTATAATTACTTGATCCGAGCATAAATAACTTTTCAGAAGTACAACTGATCCTACGAACTTAAATCCCGATGTCAAGGTGGCACTTTGAGACCTATTCGCATTTATAAAAGGGTAAGACTGTATTAAGGCACATCTGTGGTATGCGTTTAGCACTTTTTTTTACTTGGCTGGTAGAAAGCGAAGTAGTTGCTTGCGCACGACGATCATTTTCATCGATTCTCCGTACGCAACAGTCATTTATTCCATTCATTAGCTATAGTTCTACGTAACAGATAGTGGATTATCGTGTATTTGGACACAATTATACATAATTCGAAAACTAAGACGTCAATTCTTTTTACGTGTATAATATTTCGATTGTTATTTGTCTTTTTTTAATATACGGTCAGATTTTTTCGATTTAAATACCTCGATCGTCATTTGTTTATTTTTAAGTCAACAAGGAATCGGTTAAACATATTGGTTTCTTCCGAAAATGTAAAACGCTTCATTTTACCTGTAATCCGTAGCGCACTTCGTGAAAAAAATTATGGGTCCGAACCGAAATATTTTTCCATCCCAGTTTTACGCATTACATAGTTCGATTATCGTTTGTTTCTTTTTTTAAATCAGCGCTATCACAACTGCAAGAATGATCGTGATCTAATTTGATGTTTGTAAGTCGCCGTAAGTTTCGGAATTTGATCACACGCTAGAACCTTCATTCTTTTGAATGCTAATTAGGCCTTCGGACTCTGGTGGTGTTCACGACTATACAATTAGTAGTTGTATGATACCTGTCGTAAAGGTCAGTCGCCTTTTATATCGTTTTATACCGGAAATTCCGATTAAGAAACATCTTGCACGTTGGCTACTGCCCTATGGGTCCTCGTGACTTTCCTAAATCGTCCGCCCTTATAAAAAAACGTATAATTTTTTCATGTATTCGAATCGAAATACTTTTTCATCCCAATTCTACGCATGAAATAGTTCGATCGTCACTTGTTTATTTTCAGTTTAGTGCTACCACAAGTACAAGGATGATCGTGATTTACTCTGATGTTTGTAAGCCGGCACAGGACGTGACGATCATGTTTACAAGGAATCATTTAGACACATCGATTTCTCCCGAAAATGTAAAACGCTTCATTTTACCTGTAATTCATAGGCTAAGAGATTTTTTTACTTCAATTATTTTCAGGATCCAAAAACGTAATATTTTTTACGGGTTCGATTCCAAATATTTTTTCAACCCAATTTTACGTAATGAATAATTCGATCGTCATTCGTTTATTTTCGAACGATCGTGATCTATTCTGATGTTTGTAAGTCGCTACAGGACGTGACGAACACATTTATGTACAAGGAATCGCTTGGACATATCGGTTTCTTCCGAAAATACAAAACGCTTCATTTTACCTGCGATCCATCGTGAAGAATATACGTGATGGTGACCTTGAAATAATGCATCAAGTTCATTACTCTGAATGAGATCTTAACATTTTTAGAAACTACATTTACAGTCATTTTTAAGAATAAATACAATAAATTGAGTCTCAAGGTCATTCAAGGTCCTGTAACTTAAGGAAACTATACCGTAAGTGGAATTCGAAGTCCAGTCAGTGAAAATTAAATTAAATGTGCCGCTCTGTACTACGACGTATCTAACTGTAAGCTGCAAGGATGCGTTCAGAATAAACGCCCGACAAAGTGTGTTTACCTTGACAGGACGATTGCCCGGACAACAGGCTATTATGAACGCTTTGAAACGAGCTGTCAAAAGGGTCAAACAGTGAAAATTGAAATACTGAAAGTGTCCTGAAACCAGAACAATGGATTGCATTGTTAGTATTATATGTATAGTATTAGTATTATAAGTAAAAAGTTGTTTACCGGACGAAATGGTGCGTTTATTATGAACGGAACAACTTTTTACCTTGAGTTTATTATGAACGCGAGGAGTAAAAAGCTGCACGCCCGACGATTATTCTGAACGCACCCCAAGATGCTTGCGTAGAGTGAGGCGGCGCTGTTTTCACTGAATGGACTTCGATTTACACAGTATATAGAAATATAAATATTTTCTCGATCAAGACACCATGATTGCTCAATGCAATTGACCTTCATTTCATCTTGGCGCACCAATCTCAAGGCCAAACTATTACGTCCTTCAACTTTTATCTGAAACGTTTGTTTTTATTGGTCTTTATTTTCTTATATTGTAACTAGGATAAGAAAACCAGTACAGCTGAAAATCAGTCGAGCGTAACGTAAACATAAGACGATAACATAAACATAAGAATAACTCACTTGCAATTAGGTAACGTATGACTCACCCGCAGTGCAAAAGATGCACATGCACATATCACAGCGATGATTCATTCGCGGGCCGTGCGCAAAATCTTATGACTCATCTACGGGCACAGATCTAACGCAGGGCCGTGTGTACAAATGTCAAGGCAATAATTGACGTCACACCCCGGAAACGAAACCCCTATAAAAAGGCGACAAAGCGAACGCTAGCGCATAATTAGAACAGTTCTAGCCAGTGTCAACTAGTCTAATTGTCCGTAAGTGCCCCAAATACAATGTGAGTATTAGTTGTAAATTGTTGATAATAAATGTTGTGTTATATTGAGCTACGACCCTTATTTCATGTTACTTAAATTATTACCGTAACAATATGTTTGGGCGTCTCAATTTTAATGTCAGATCCTGTACGCGAAACAAAACCAAATCTGTCAAAATTAATGTTTTATTATAAAAAGAAACGTTTCACCTAATTTCATCGAACTTTTCAATCGTAAGCTCATCAAGAGATGCTTTTTCGTTAAACATTTTTTTACTTGGCCGATAAAGAGCGAAGGAATTATCTCCGCTCGAAGATCATTTTCAACGATTCTCCGTACGCGGTTCCATTCGGTTCCATTCTAAATCGTAACACTCTTCGTTTTAATAGGGACAAAAAATTGTTTTCTCACAAAAATGTTATTTTTATCTGCGTCAGCTCGACGTGTTTTTCAAACATAATTTTTTTTTTTTTTAGAAGTGGAACGTGGGCTTTCATAATTTATTTCTCCAATCCGAAATGCACTTGCAAAATGTTAGGCACTCAACGTTTGTAGAGGCACGTACGGGGCGCGAATCAAAGACCTGCTTAAAACACTCGAAATCCAGGGCACGTGCGGGCGAAACGGAAACTAATTTGATTGCCAAGGCGCGAGAGAAAGGCGACGCACGCTGTGGAAGTGACGGGAAAATATTCGGGAATGAATTTTTTTTTCATCGGCCGATGGATGAAACGTCGAAATTGACATGCAATTTTCCAGGTCGCGCACACACACAACGCACAGCACAATGCCTGTGAATTCAAGAGAGATAAGAATCGGAGAAAAAATCAAAATTTCTAATTTTATAAACATCAGGACCTTACGCTACAAATTGCTTGATGCACCACTTAATCACTTGATGTCAGCATATAATTTTCGTTGCAGTTTTACGAGAAACTCGGGGCGCAATTTTAGGAGCATATTAAATTCTGGTTTGCAGCATTTCTTGCATGCGTGACACGAGGCCGTCGAGTTTGGCTTTAAAAGCTCGTCCTGAAATGAACGATCGCGTTTCATGTTCCTGTCGATCGCTTTTAATTATGTCGTAGATGGAGCTGCTTCGCTCGCAATTAATTCGAACGCGAAGCCCTTGTTTACGACGTTGTAGCTTATAATTGAATCTTTGTTGTGATTTTCATTGTAAATGGATTCAAACTTTAAAAAAAAATTTTGTAAGTAAAAATTGATCTTCGTGAAAGTATCTGTGAGAAACCATCATTAAGTTCATTGCGTAAGTTAAATTCGATACAACATCGACTACGCGACCGCGGAAAATTCGCCCACCTAGAAATAACGTAAACAAAAACTACATTTGGAGAATTTCAGTGGCATAGGTAATTCATAAAAAAACGACGTTATGCAAGCATAAGAGCGGACGATGACTCATAGCGCCATTAACCCACATGCAAGATTTTTCGTAATCGGAATTTCCGGTACAAAACGATATAAAAGGCGACTAAGTTTTACGATCAGTATCATACAGCTAGTAGTCGTACGGTCGAGAACATCTCCTAGAGATCAACGAAAACTTTCGAACGCAAAGTAAAAATTTTACTCTTTAAACGAATATTTAGAAGCATAATTTATTTTTTTATAATTATGTGAAATGCTCTTTCTGACCTGTGTAATCACGTTGTATATGTGCTTACTACACCAATAAATATCTTATCTTATCATATCTTATCTTAACACAATAAACGAAAACAAAAAAAGACAACAAAACAAAGAATATAAATATAAAACAATAGCGACAAAACAAATAAAACGAAATAATAAAAATTTAAAAAATAATCAAATTAAAAAAAGTTAATACCAAAAACAAAAGACAATCGATTTTACAACACAAAAAAAAATTGAAAAGAATGATGGCAAAGCAGAAAAAATAATAAAAATTCAAAAAAGATCAAATTCAACAAATAATGAAAACAACAGACAATCGTTTTTATAACACAATTTAATAAATTAGTTATTTTTTTAAACTAAGAAAGATGACGAAACAAAGAAAATAAAATAATAAAAATTTAAAAATAATGATAACAATAGAAATAAAAGCAAAAGACAATCGATTTTACAAGACAATTTAATAAATTAATAAATTAAAAACAAAAACAATTTGAAAACAATGGCTACAAAACAAATAAAACAAAACACTAAAAATTAAGAAATAATCATGTTGAAAAAAGAGATAATAACAAAAACAAAAGACAATCGATTTTACAACACAAAAAAAAATTGAAAAGAATGGTGGCAAAACAAAGAAAAAATAATAAAAATTCAAAAAAGATCACATTCAACAAATAATGAAAACAACAGACAATCGTTTTTATAACACAATTTAATAAATTAGTTATTTTTTTAAACAAAGAAAGATGACAAAACAAAGAAAATAAAATAACAAAAATTTAAAAATAATGATAACAATAAAAATAGAAGCAAAAGACAATCGATTTTACAAGACAATTTAATAAATTAATAAATTAAAAACAAAAACAATTTGAAAACAATGGCTACAAAACAAATAAAACAAAACAGTAAAAATTAAGAAATAATCAAGTTGAAAAAAAAAATAATAACAAAGACGATCAATTTTACGACACAGTTTAATAAACAAAAAAAAGTAATTTGAAAGAATGTTGGCAAAAAAAATAATAAAAAATCATCAAATAATGAAAACAAGACGATAGATTTTATAACACAATTTAATAGATAAATAAATAATAAATTTTTCTAAAAAAAAAACAAAGTAACTAAACAAAAAAAATAAAATAATAAGAATTCAAAAATAATAATAATAATAAAGATAATAGTACAAAAAATTGATTTTACAACATAGTTTAATGAATTAAAAAAAATATATTTGAAAGCAATGGTGACAAAACAAGGAAAACAGAATAATAAAAATCCAAAAATAATCAGATTTTAACAAATAATGAAAACAAAAGACAATCGATTTTGTAACACCATTTAATAGATTAATAAATTTAAAAAAAAGAACAAAGGAAGGTGACAAAACAAAGAAAATAAAATAAAATTCAAAAATAATGATAATAATGTATAACACTAACAAGAACGCAAAAAAAGGCGTAATTAGCATTCAAGAGAATGTCCTAGTATGTGATCAAGCTCCAAAAATCCGTCCGTCTCTCTGTATGTAATACCATGGTTTGATGAGAAAACATTAATGCAAATGCACATTTGATGAAAAAGAATAAAATATTTGGAGTAAATAAAATGTAAGAAATCGGCAATTTGTAAATCTTAATTAAATTTGGAAGACGATGAGTCTACACTCAATTTTTTTTTTAAGTGCTTAACATGATCGGTTTCCTTCTAATATAGTTTTGGGACATTTTCAAGTGTAAAACGCTCGCAGGTGATAAAGTGAACGTCTCTTGACCATAGTTGATGATAGATATCAGCTGGTAGCTGTATGGTCGTCAACATCACCAGAGAAGTAATTAGCATTCACCGAGTATCATAGTGCGTAGTCAAACTCCGAAAATCCGTCCGTCTCTCCGTATCCAAAACCATGGTTTGGGTGAGAAAACATTAATTCATTTGCCAATTAGTTATGTTTTAGAAATTAACAACTGCTTCATTTGTCTTACAAAATGCTGTTAATTTGAATTTGTTTTGCATTGTGTCGTACGATATTACATTTAAATTTTACACTTGTCTAAATTATGCTCTTCATTTATTATTGAATTATTATAAGTCATTTTTGTTCTTTCTTAAAATTATCTTTGAGTTATTGTTTTAAACTGTTTAGAATTTCGCTTTATGCCAAATTCCTAGAGGAGCACAGCGTCCCGACGAGGCCTTGAAAAATCGATAAACCTGAAAGTAAAGGATAATTCGTACTCTTTCTTTCAACATTTTTAGCCGCCCGTTCCTCACGGATCTATTTTAATAATGGGTGTTCCTTAGGGTTGGATTTTGAGATCCCCACTATTTTTGTTATACACCAATTTTTCCAATTTCTAACTCGTCATATTGTTACGATATAATTTACATATCTCAAATGAGGGACGTAGTCGGCTTAAATAATACAATTATTAAAAGTAAAGGACTGAAACTTACATGGTTTACGCCACACTAAATTACAAGAGGAGAAGACCACTTGAATGTTTTACAAATTAAATTACCGAGTATTTATAGGGTTGAGCTTTAGAAAGTTCAAACAGGAGGGCTTATGCAATCTGTGGATTGGTGACTCATGCTAGGGTTAAACCCCCCTATGTAATTTGTTTATATCAACTCTATTTTTCTTGTTTTTGCCAAGCATAAGCGGATTGTTTGATAGAAGCTGTGTTATCTGAGGTCGACGTTCTAATTTCCTTGTTACAGTATTTAGATAAATAAAAAAAAAAGTTTTCGACTGATTGACGATTTCCCTCGAAGCTAAACCCCCCTTAATATTATTTTTCTGCGCCAGTATAAATCAGTTAAACCGCTTATCAATGGGCCGCGGAAAGAAATCAGACAGACTCATCATTTTTCACTCCGCCGAGAATAAATCTCTTTGCGTTTGTGAGCAGCCAAGTTCAGGCGTAATAAATTATATTTAAAAATGACTCCGGTTCGTCGTCGTGCAGACCGAGATTAATTTTCAAATCCGTTCCGCATCGGTACACCGGATGAAACGGAGAAGAGAAATTCCTGCCTGCCGGCGCACGGCAAAAAAATAAATAAAACGAAAGCGATTTTTATTTTGTTTAGAAAAGGAGTCGAAACTTTGGATTTTTCCGAATAGAGGACGATCGTTCCTTCGAAATGCGCGTCGCAGAGGTCCTTCTCGGGTGAACACAAAGCCGGGCTTAACGAGAAAAGTCTCTTGATGAGCTTGCGATTAAAGAGTTCGATGAAATTATACTTTTCAAGGTGAAACGTTTCTTTTTATAACAAAACGTCGCGTCGTCAGATTTTTTTTGTTTTATGTACAGGGTGCGATAAAGATGAACACAAACAAGCGTTTCAGATTAAAGTCGCAGGACGTATTCAAATTTTCAAATACATTCGTTCTAATCACAAATTATAACGATTATAAACTCAAGGTCGTTCAAGACCAAGTGATCTAAGAAAAATTCACAAAGATTTTCATCTTCCAAAAAAAAAATTGACGCGTCAATGAAATAAAGAAAATGATAAAGTCGCTTTTATTGAGAATCACCCTGTATCAACAGAAACGCAAATGTTTTTTTTCAATTTCAATTTCTGCGTAAACGAGTGTGTTTAGACTTCTCTCTAAATTAGTTTTTTGTACAGTATAATTTCCCAAAATACCCTAATATGAAATGTCACCGAAAGTTGGCGTCACGCGGATGAGGAGCGCCATAAAAGCCGGAGGCCTTTCATGCGAAGTCTCTCGTCTTTTTATTTTCCAGATCGGTCATCTTAATTGGTAAAGAAATTCGAAGAGTTCAAGTTACGCACGAACCCCTCGGAATAATCAAATATGTACACCTTCCGAAAGAAACGAGATGATTTCGAATGTTGTTTGTGTTTGTTGATTGCGTTTGTTGTTTCGAGCAAAACGAATTAAATAAATATAATTTGGCAAGGCAAGAAGTGAATTGAATTGGAAATTAAATCCCCCGAAAGAGCTGAAGCTTTATCAAAAAATTAAGGTGAACGGGGGTGAGGGTTTTAGCAATATTCGATATCTTGAAACCCAGATAACAAGTTCGTTAAGCTTATTTTTTTTTTCTTTTTTGTTTTGTGCAGTAGGTAATTGTAATATAAAAAAGGGCACTTGCTGATTAACACTTTTTTTTTAATTTGGGTTGAGGTGGTCCCAGTACCGCCAGTAGTAAAATGGCGGCAAATTTTTTTCCAGTCGCAGAAATAATTATTTGCACGCAAGTTTCCATTTATCCTAACTCACCTTAAATGCAAATTATCTTTAAACTTGCCAGCGAGCAATTATGTAAAATATTGTCTTTGTGCGTGAGAACTTTGTAATAGTACTGACGAGCGCGCTTAAATTTCAACCGTACTTTACATTGTGTTAAATCATCGGAAATTTAACTTTGTAAGTTTCGATGTTGACAGAAACGGCGACTCCGAAGTTCGCAAACTATTCCATCTAACTTTCACCTAAGTCGGGCTGCTCCCTTTTCGGTGAGATTTAAATCGTTGATGGAAGTTGACGTTTTAAATAGTTTCGGCTTTGACAATATTAGGGGAGCTCTGTGTAGGTAGGGCCGGGGGGGTGAAAGATAAAGAGTTTCCACATAATTAACCCCAGCCGCAATTTATTTAATTATTATTCTTCGTTGTCGGAGGATGTAGTTCTAGGACTCAAAAGTTGTAGAAAGTGAATTAGAAATGCAAAAGTATACCCAAAATTAAAAGGGGATATAAATTGTCCCTACTTTTTGGGAGGAGAGACTTAGCAGTAGTGAACTTCGTTTTCCAGCGTTTCCTTAGGGCTTATCGATCGCCCCTTAGGCTTCAGGTGAAGAGTCTTCTTCCCTGCACCGCCCCAATAATTTTTTAATATAAACTTGCAAACTAAAGTCGTCCCAATGACCGCCCAAAGTCAGTGGGACAGGTTATACGTTACCCCAAGACGGAAAGCAGAATTTAAAAAAAAAATAAAAATAAATAAAAGTCACCAGTTCTGGCACACTTGTCTTTATTGGTGTAGTGTTTAAACTTGTAAAAGAAAGATAAGCTAAACCAAACTCACTTTCCGATGCGTCATCGAAATATGCCAGTAGGGAAAGCCCCAAATAAAAACTCCCGTAAAACGTCCGGAATAAAACCTTCGATAAAAAACCTAATTAAAATTACGACCTGAACTGCGCACAGTTTGCTTATAAATCCTACCTGACTTATATGCAGAAATCAGGCTTCGATAGGCATAGAAGATTTCCTTTAATTGCTTGGCATGCACTTACCAAATCTCGGAATAATATCTTCCGTATAAACTTCGGTCAAAATAAACCAACACAATGACCGGACCACCCACAAACAAACAAAACTGCACTACACGATTAGGCGTTGACGAACAAACAGTGCAGGGGGAGGTTGTTAAAAGATAACAGTCGAATTAGGCAGGAGAGTGAGTGAAATAGAACATTTTCATATAGCGTGAGTTGTGGCTTTTGTCTAGTTGTGCATCCTGTGAGATGAAAGAAAAACAAGTAACGTATCTCTGTTTCCCACACAATACAGGGTGATCCGAAGTACTAGAGATAATTATAACGAATTTTCCAACCGTAACAAACTCCCGTTCACAAAAGGGGGTCGGCGGCAAATTTAAATAAAAACTTTTGATGATGAATAAAAAATTTATAATAATAATAGAAAAATTAAAAAAATCCTATTTCTCTCTCTCTCGCAGAGTCAAGAGTTGAGTGAGCAAACACCAATTTAATTTCCAAATAGTTATTAGTAACTAACAACCGCTTAAATAGATGTACAGAATGCCCTTTCTTCTCTTTATAAAATTGTTTTACGAATTAATCTTCAATTTCGTTGAATAAATTTGATAATAAACGTGTTCGTTTTCATTTTCGTGTTCCAGAGAAAAGAGGGAAATTTTCTCACTGAGAATATCGAAAGGCGAAAGCTCAGTGATTGCCGATGGAATTCAGAGATGTCGCTGCTTCCAATAAAAAAGCTTTGATTCTTTATTTTGTTTTGTTTTTTTCTTTTTTTGGGAATGAAGGACATTATTTCACCGAAAATAAATCTCGAAATATGAAAATCAGGATACTTCTCGAAAACGATCGCCAATGGGATTCAGAGATGGCGCTGCTTGCAAGCAAAATATTTTTTTAGTTCATTTTCGTGTTATTAAGAACACTCCTTCAGTTTTCGGAAATATTGTCCTTAGAGAAATGAAGACTCCAAATCAGAAGACTTATTGACAGTGATCGACAATAGCGTTCAGAGATGGCGCTGCCTGCAAGCGATAAAGTTCATGTTCATGTTGTTGGGAAAACCCCCTCGTCGAAAGTATTGTTTTTGAGAAATGGGAAACAACGAAGTTTCAAAATCAGAGGACTTATTAAAGTGATTGCAAATACGGTTCACAGATGGCGCTGCCTGTAAACAAAAAAAAAGTTTTCACTTTTTTTTGAGGAAAGAAGGAAATTTCCTCCGTTTTTGAGGAACCTGGAAAAACGACGGTTAAAAATCAAGACATTTATTCAAAATATTTGCCAGTAGGATTCAGAGATGGCGCTGCTTGCAAGCAAGAAAATTTTCAGTTAACTTTCGTGTTTTTGAGAAAACTCCTTCGCGGAAAATATTGTCTTTGAGCAGTGTGAAGAAATGAAGACTCAAAATAAGAAAACTTATTTAAAAGTAATTGACAATAGGGTTCAGAGATGACGCTGCCCGCAAACGAAAAAGTTTTCTATTCATTTTCACGTTTTTAGGAAAACCCCCTCGTCGAGAAAATATTGTTTTTGAGAAGTGGGGAACAATGAAGGTTCAAAATCAGAAAACTTATTAAAGTAATTACCGATAGGGTTCAGAGATGGCGCTGTTTGTAAACAAAAAAGTTTTCACTTTCGCATTTTTGAGGAAAGAAGGAAATTTCCTAGCCGAAAATATTGTGTTTGAGGAACCTGGAAAGACGAAGGCTCAAAATCGGGAAACTTATTCAAAAAGATTGCCAATAGGATTCAGAGATGGCGCTGCTTGCAAACAAAAAAGTTTCCGGTTCATCCTCGCGTCGTTAAGTAAACTCTTTCGCGGAAAATATTGTCTTTCAGAAGTGTGGAAAAACGAAGGCTCAAGATCAGTATTCAAAGTGATTAACGATAGGTTTCAGAGATGGCGTTGCCTGTAAACGAAAAAGTTTTCTATTCACTTTCACGTTTTTGGAAAAACTCCCTCGTCGAAAAATTGTCTTTGAGAAGGGAAAGGCAACGAAGGCTCAAAATCAGAGGACTTATTAAAGTGATTGCCAGTAGAGTTCAGAGATGGCGCCAACTAAAAATAAAAACAATTCCTCGCCGAAAATTTTGGTTTTAAGAAACCTTGAAAGATGAAGGCTCAAAATAATTGCCAATAGGATTCAGAGATGGCGCTGCTTGCAAACAAAAAAGTTTCCGGTTCATCTTCGCGTCGTTAAGTAAACTCTTTCGCGGAAAATATTGTCTTTCAGAAGTATGGAAAAACGACGGCTCAAGATCAGTATTTAAAGTGACTGACGATAAGTTTCAGAGATGGCGCTGCCTGTAAACGAGAAAGTTTTCTGTTCACTTTCATGTTTTTTGGAAAACTCCCTCGTCGAAAAATTGTCTTTGAGAAGGGAAAGGCAATGAAGGCTCAAAATCAGAGGACTTATTAAAGTGATTGCCAATAGAGTTCAGAGATGGCGCCACCTGTAAATAAAAAAAAATCTTCGCCGAAAATTTAAGTTTTGAGGAATCTTAGAAGATGAAGGTTCAAAATAATTGCCAATGGGATCCACAGATTTCGCTACTTTCAAACAAAACAGTTTTCGGTTCATTTCATATGCAGAAATTATTGTTATTGAAAGTTTAAATAACTTACAACAACTAGATAAAAGTTGCATCAATTCTCCAAGAACGTCTTCGCAAAGTGAGGTTTGTATTCACAGCGCCATCTTTTGTCCGACAGAAAAATTAATTTTGTTGCCTTTTCCAGGAAAAATAAATCAAATTAACATTTAAATGAGAAACTGCATCAAATCCTCCAAAAATTTGTTAATAAACTGACGCTTGTTTCTCAGCGCCATCTTTCGACCAACAACAAAATTGATCTTGCTACCCTCTCGAGACAGAATAAATCAAATTAACTTTTTTTTTACTGAAATTGTTTTCTCTAATTAAAAACTGAATCAAATTCTCCCAAAAATTTATTCGCAAACAGGCGCTTGTTTCTTAGCGCCATCTTTTGGCCAATCGCAAAACATCTTTTTAGGTATCCTTTTAAGGCAAAGTAAAAGAGATCAGCAATTTCTTTTCGTATAAATAAATCTTTAAATAAAAATAATTGCATCAAATTCTGCGAAAATTTTTGCACAAACTTGAGCTTGTATCTCAGCGCAATCAAAGCGAAAGGGGGGCCACGGCCGTTCGGAAAAAGGGTCTGCCGAACATTCCAACACTAATTAATTTTTTTTAAGTTCCGGAACCCCGACGGCTTATTATTTACATTTTTTTTTATCTGTGGTGGTTGCCCAACGGGAACCTAAGTCAAAGACTTGTCAAGACCTCAGGAGCGGGAGTGTATTTGAGTGTGTGTAAAGTGTTCCATGGCTTTGTTACTTCCAACCTTCTCGCCATTTAAGGGGAAGCAGTGTCGAATTTTATCCCCAACACTGAAGGGTGCCTGAAGTCGATACCGACCAGCCCCGAGAAAATCCCCAGTGCGGTTCGAACCGACGACCATGCGATTGCAAGGCCGGTCCTCTTACCACTGGACCGTTCAGGCGTTCAAAAGTTTCGAAACGTGCTGTCATCTGCGGTGGACCTGTCCAAATAAGTTTTGAGGTCTCTTTATCATTAGGGTTCTTTACGTTACCCTGTCTAAATGACAACTTATCTGAAGGAGGCCCTGTGTTGAGACTGGACCATTTCCTAGCGACAGTTATCGCCTGAGATTGTTTACGTTAAAAAGTAAAAGTGAAACTCTTTAGAATTTTTGGTCGTTTATATTTTCAGCAGAAGTTTCAAAAAGTTTTAAATGATGGCGAATTCTACAAATTATCCAGACATACTTCGTTTTTTGCACCATTCATAGAAGAAAGCAGCTAGTTTTGATTGACCTTGAAGGACCTTCTTCATGCAGGGATGTGGGTTAACCCCATTTACTTTCGGCTTAGGAAAATGCCAATAATTCAATCAATTCTTTCTTTTTTCAGCTCAGAAGATGATCCTCGTGCAACGACCCTGCTGAAAAATGCCTGCGTCAGACATCGGGAAGATTGATCGCAGAATCTACTGTTTCGGGTCCCGGAAGATCTGAAAAGGGCGACTTTTATTTCCTTCCGAACCGTGCCCCGTGTAGGTAAGTGACATAATTTAGTCCTTCGTATAACACGGCGCTTAACGGCGAAAGCAAAAAACAAAGTCGTAAAATTTCTCCGCCCCCAGCGAGAGCGCCCCTATTGTATCCACTAATGATAATACATTTAACACAATTTATCCTTTTCACGAGGCTTTTGTTATCAAGAGACGGCGGATGTCCTCGTACGTACTTACAAGCTGATTTAATGTGCGATCTATTTGTGGAGGAGGGAAGATATATCATTTGTCCACCACCTGCCTCGCCTCGTCCATTTATTTATATATAGGGGGAAATTTGGGTCAGTTACTTCTTGTCGTTGGATAAAGAAAATTAGTTGAGCGTGGCTGTGAATTTATGGTCGCAAATGGTAATAACTAACGGGGCTACATCCTTTTGGCGTCTTAAAGTGGGTCAGTTCTACGTACACACAATTTCACGCTGGAGTAGTCGGCCTATTACGTTACATTTTCTTCGCCCTTACGATTTTGTAGGTCTTCGTCTGGCGCGGTAAAGTTAATCGGCTTGCGAGGGTTAATAGAAATTTGAAAACTCAAGTGGATAGGACTGACACTTTTGAATAGGCCACCAACAAAACAGAGGAATGGCCTGTTAATAGTATCAAATCAAACCCTAGTGGATAGGCCACCAACAGAACATAAAAGAATGGCCTGCTAATTACATCAAATAACGAAGGGGGTGAAATTACGCGTGACCTTGCCTGTCCCATTGAGTTAGCCGGCAATTGGGGCGATCTTAGTTTGCCCTTCCAAAATTTGCAACCTTCAGGTAGAAAGCAAAACTACTATGACTTTCGAAATGTAAATTCTTGACCGGTGTGTGTAATAATAAATTTAAAAAAAACTTGAAACCTCGGTCAGATTTTCATTTATTGGCTTTAATATTTTCGGGCCCGTCCGGGTCCGTCATCAGAAGCTAATGGATGAGTAAGTGTAGTTTCGACCGAGAGCGAGAGAACACTGGTCTCTTCGACCCCCGGCAGGGGGGTAACCCTGCTTACTAAAGCGTGGATCCAACGGCTGCGGCCGTTGGTGACCATTGTGGACGTATGATAGAGTTCCTATGGGTGTGACGAGCCCACCGTCCTCAGTTGGCGCACCAGTGCCTGGGTTGCACGTAACCTAATCTGTAGGACTCGGCCGACTTGTTCGGTCGTGGCCGAACTTCCCACCAGTGAAGCAAACTGGTACCGTGGGGACCGGTTAGCCCGGAGGATACCCTCCCCTCCTCTGGAGGGAGCGAGCAGAGGGGACCTCCACCGGTCGACTGGGTTGGACTCACGGGGGTAGTGGTTGATGGCCCGCATGCTGGGTTAGGGATGATGTCCACCCCATCCCGACGTGTGAACTGCGGATCTCAGTTCCGGCACTAGCCTGGATAGCTAGTAGAGATTAGATAGGTCTCCCTTCACCAGAAGGGGCGAGGAGCGTGCAACTCCGAACCAGTCTGGTAGCAGGACGACACTTTATAGTGTCAGCCACCGAGAGGTGGGCTTCCCTGCGCGTTGATTGAGCGTATCTCAATCCGATGGCTCTGGTCGGGGCCCGGGACGGTTAAGGGCTAACTTGCTCAGGTATCGCTCGTAGCGTTCAGGGTAGATAAGGGGCTCTCTGTCTGTCTGTCTGTCTGTCTGTTCTCTTCGACCGAGAGCGAGAGAACACTCTCGCTCTCGGTCGAAACTACACTCACTCATCCATTAGCTTCTGATGACGGACCCGAACGGGCCCGAAAATGTTAAAGCCAATAAATGAAAATCTGACCGAGGTTTCAAGTTTTTTAATTTATTATTACTGTGACTTTCTTATTTTAAAAAAAGGCTCCAAGTAATGTGATTTCGAGAGAGACCAAATATGTTTCAATATGCGATCGGTTTGCATCCAATTCCGGCAGCTTCGACCTATTTAGGAACGTTATATTCCGGGCACGTAACCCGCCCCCATGTGTTGCCAAGTAGAAATGAAGTCCGTAAATCTTTACTGTCGCCGAGGAAGAGCTGATATAGGACAAATTTGGAAGCCTTTCATGAATGCATTAGTTTCGATCCAGTTATTTATAGAATTCACTCGAACTCAATCTTCCTAATAATATAATTCACGAAAAGACCAGGCAATTTTTTTAAATAAAATACTGAGGTCCACGTTAGGAGTTCTTAAAAGAACGTTGACATCGCCGTCGCCCCAAAACAAGAAAAAGTGAAAGCTTTTTATTTCACGTCTCTAACACTCGAGATTCTGTCCAGACTTGCGCGAAATAATAATGATCATTACCTCCAAAAGAGACAACTAGGCCAACCCCGTGGGGTCATTTATCAACTAAGATTTATGAGGTGGAGTTGTTGTGCATTCAACTTGCAGTCCGCAAGGAAATTTCGTTGCGAATTTATTTGGAAAAATTTCAAGCACTCTACTTCTTCAGTGATGCCTAAAAGTAGAATTTAAATTGGCTCTTTAAACAACAAGGCGCAGAATATTCTCCGGTGATTGTTGGCGACACTTGCGGAGATACTAGGAGTCCGGAAAGTGTAAACTAAAGCTTCAAAGCACGCCCCCGCAACCCACAATAATACGAGAAACATCTCGTCGTCCGGCGATAAAACGCGGACGCACTTTTTTGTGGCAGGTATAAAATCTGGAAGGGACACAGAAGAAGACGTCGGTCGTCGTTCCGGAAAACTCCGGAGAACAAATATCGCCGCCGCTTTGTGCTGTGGATCTTCTCTTCTATTTTGCTTATTGTCAGACAACCCCCATTGTTCAATAAAACGTCGTGAATGCAGCGTGGCGTCTCCTGAAACGAACGAAATTACTTTCTCTCCCCCAGAATTCAATTTACAATCAATTTCTCATCGCAAGTGTCGGTTTTGAAAAGACGGGGGTTAATACGTTAATATCATCTCGGGGCGATTCGTCTAGAATTGGATTAATTGGGCCTTACAAAGTTTGCCGACAACTGATTGAAACCCCTCTAACACTTGATGTTGGAGGCCCCTATTATCATAACTTCGGTGTTTGCTCTCGGAACTGTCTGAGGAAGTTCAGCCGCAAATCCAAACCCCCCAAGGAGCTGATGGTGAGAAGTTGTAAACACAACAAAGGTAAATACGCTTTCTGACAAAGTAATAGTTCACTTTGTGACATCGTTATTAGGTGAGAGTCGCCAGATGGAAATCATCAAGGGGCGTGACGGACACGCCCACCGTGATTTCAACTTCATGAAAAACAAAAGAATCACGGGAAGCCCGGCCTGGGGCGAATACATCGATGAAATAACGTCTTGCTTGAATACAACGGAAGAACCAATCGAAGTGCAAGTGGGCGTGAACAACCTACTACAAATATTTAAGTAGGCGTGGCTATAATAATTCACGTATTCGTTAGGGTGAGCTGCAGTGCCAGAAATTCGTGTTAGTTACTATAGCAACTATACATTTAAATAATAATAAAAAGTAATAGTTCACTTTGTGACATCGTTATTAGGTGAGAGTCGCCAGATGGAAATCATCAAGGGGCGTGACGGACACGCCCACCGTGATTTCAACTTCATGAAAAACAAAAGAATCACGGGAAGCCCGGCCTGGGGCGAATACATCGATGAAATAACATTTTGCTTGAATGCAACGGAAGAACCAATCGAAGTGCAAGTGGGTGTGAACAACCTACTAAAAATATTTATGTAGGCGTGGCTATAATAATTCACGTATTCGTTAGGGTGAGCTGCAGTGCCAGAAATTCGTGTTAGTTGCTATAGCAAGCTATACATTTAAGTAATAATCAAAAGTAACTGTGAGTGCGACGCAAATATTGCAAATTTAAAAGCGAAAGCAAAATGATGACGTGAAAAGTGGGCGTGAGCACAGAAGACAACTGAGGATATAAGCGGACGTGTACGTATAATAACCAATAACCTATCAAGAGTACAAGTGGGCGTGCATATTGATTCTACTTTAAAAACCAGTCAATCAAGAAAAGTAGTTCGACGTGTTTATAATAAACTAGAAAAATTGTGATAATAATAAAAAATAATTATGAGTGCGCGGCGATTTTTGGGAATTTAAAAACAAAAGAAAAATTACGATAGTAAGCTATGTGTAAAAAGAGGGCGTGGACATGGAACAACTGACGATATAAGCGGACGTGTACTTAATGAAGAAAATTTATTAATTTCGGCAAATAGCGAGATAACCAATCAAGAGTGCAAGTGGGCGTGAACATCGACTCGACTGTTAAAAACCAGCCAATCGAAAAGTAATTGGGCGTGGTTGTATTAAATAATCTACTTACTCGAGAAACTAGTATGAGACTAGATGTTGTGCATTTAATTAGGCTGACGTAAACAATAAATTAGGCGTAGTCTTAGAAGTTTAACTAATAAAATAGCAAACAACAGAAAACTACAAATACTTTGTTGTTTGTTTCCACGGAAACAAACAACGGAATGAGAAGATTAAGTTGACCAAAAAACAAAAAAAAACCAACGATGATAAAATGTTTAATATTGTTGCATTTTATTTTCGACTTAGATAATACCGTTGGGTATACTTCCCTTTTGCTATACCTGTGTGGAGGATAGCATACCCTTGTTCTGATTTTCGATACGGCACGCGTGTGCAAAAATTTCCCAGCATCCCTTACGCGAGTAGACGCGTGATCCAGCTTTGATTGACGGGTTGTTCGTTGAACTGTACGTGCGGGTTTTGTTCTGCGTCTCACCACGGTGGCCATTTTTGATGCCTTCTGAATCTCGTGTTACCTGAATTTGCGGTGTTACAACAGGGGTTTTGAAATTGGGGAGACGTTGTTTACTTCTCTGAAGCCAGAATTGACTCGACTTAAGCACTGGAACGAATTCATCGCATTTCGTCAAGAAAACCAGCTCTCATCGGGGTTTCTTCTTTGGCGCTTCGTATTTGTGACGACTGCCTTTCTCCACGCGGCCACTTCGAACTCGCCGTTGAACGCATCTAAGAAAGGACATAAAGCAACTTCACCGGCCTAAGAAGACTTCGCATCTTGCAGGCATTAAACAGTTTCACCGGCCTAAGAAGGCTTCGCGTGTTACAGGCATCGCAACCACGGAATTCTAAGGTCGGAACAAACCAAATTATTTCTTTATTTTGTTTTATCTTTGTTTTGAATGCGGTAATATTTAAATTACTACTGTCTTTTTCGTTGAGTTATTGTTCACGTATTTTTCGTTACTCTTAGGTTGGGTTTCTAGTTTAACTTTAAACTCCTGTTTATTCCCATGGTAGCAATTATAAAAACAATTGTTCGTGTGGAAATAAACAGGAGTTTAAAGTTAAACTAGGACTGAGAAACCCCGCCTTAATGACATAATAATCACGTAATTGCTGAATTTGTTACTGAATTAATAATCACGTATCTAACGTTACTTTCAACAAAACAATATTTACGGACTTTGTCCGTAAACGCTAGCGAAAAGGCCTAATCGCAAACGGTAAATTTTCGATTTGTAATTTTATATTTTTGGAGACAATTTGTAACATTGATTTACATATTCTGGGGTGTGCAATATTTGACTTTCAACCCTTTTATCTTCGCTTCGGTGTTTCATTTCCGATATACCCTTCCTCTTATAGCAGTTGCTCTCTTAACTGTGGAGCGACGTTTCGACCGTCACTACCAGCGTGGAAGTGCAACAATTTCGATACCTCATATCACCTTGGGTGTAGCCTGGGTCACCTTCAATCGCTGGTGGCATGCTTTTCCGAAAACGACGTTTTGTGGTCACGGCTATTTCGTCCCCATTTTGACCGTCTCCACTGATCTCGGGTTTGACCCAGGTAATGTTGACTCCACGATATGTAGCAACTGAACGTTTGGTAGGTATCAATTAGAAAAGATATTCTGACAAATTTAACGACCAAAAGCGTGACAATATTCATTAATTAACTATGACGATGATTGTAATTGACAATTTTAATTATTTATTTAGGTATTATACTTCTTTCTTAATTCGATTTTTGTCGAAAACGTTCTCGTCGTAACCCACATTTTCTATTTACCCTGTTAAAATAATTATTTCTATTTTATACTAATTAAAAGCTACTTTCGTCCTAAAAACACTTTCGCGAACAAACTTTTTATCCCACTCGCCCCTAGCTTCATTATTTATCAAATTTCGAACGGACTATTATTACACCGACGTTAAATGACATCCTCCCCTTTTTTTCTCACCTGAAATTCGAGACCTAAGGTAATTTCTTTTGCAAATTTCATAAAGCCACGCCCTAGCTTAATTATTTATTAAATTTCGAACGGACCATTATTACACCGACGTAAAATGACATCCTCCCCTTTTTTTCTCACCTGAAATTCGAGACCTAAGGTAATTTCTTTTGCAAGCCCTTCGGCAGACGGGTTTTTATGAAATTTCATAAAGCCACGCTCGGTATTTATCGAAGCCACCCCCATAACAATTTCATCGGGGGCGTTCGAACGGAGACGACTTCGTTTAGAATTGGGCGCTACAAAAACAATTAATACCAACTAATTAACCACGTCTGGTTGCCTGAATTAAGCGAGCACAGACGAAGAAACGTTTGTATTCTAGGAACTCATGCACGTAAGGGGTATTTTTGCCCACAACCTGTCACTCAGCTTTAATCAAGCCGTCCTGGGGTGTGATAAAACTTCTTTCATTCCGCAAACGCCTTCTCTTTGTTTTCGAACGCAAAGGGCGGAAATAAAACTCGCGCCGACTACCCCCCCCCCCGCCCGCCCCGTACATGTACATGTGTTCTTAGATGATATAATCCCGCCGACGACGCGCGACGTTTTATTTTCATTTACAGGGATGATTCACCCCTTAATGCGGCACGGCGGTGAAGATGAGCCTACACAGTTCTAAAGGCAATTAATTAGCGTCTCTTTTTTTTTAGTTAAGGCGGCGAGACGGTCCCTAATTTAAATTGATAAGATTTAATCCGGAGCAAAGGTCCTCAGGGATTTAGGAACACGAGTCAGATGCATGCAGGATATTAAAAGGATAATAATAATAAATGTGTTTCCTCTTTTTTTTATTTCATTTCTTGTCGTCACTTCATGTCCCTTGTCATTGGCTCTACCCTCTTCATTTTTTTTTGTTTATTACTTTATGTCTCGCGTTATTAATCAAAATGTAATTTTTTTCTTTGTTTGGCGAATTATTCGTGAAGAACAATTACCCGTTCCATTTTCAAAGAGTGCACGCTCTGATGCCCGCAGATTACCTCCAACGCATTCGATTTTGTTAATAACGTTCTCTTCACCGACGAATCAATGCTTACAAGAGACGGTATGTTTAATTTTCACAACATGCGTGTGTGGGCAGAAGAAAATCTGTGGGCAGGTATGTTAAACGGCACTTTAGTCGGTATGTTTACGTCCCGCGCAGGGGGGGAATTTCGAACATTTATTGTGGGTGAAGGTCCGTTGCGTCTAGCGGTTCTAAACATTTCACAAGGAATTGCGGGATGTTGATATGAATTTTTTGATTTCTTTTTCGTTTTAATTTTGATGCATTCGTGAGAATATCTGTTACCAAATACGCCATTAATTTTTTTGCACGAACTTGAAGAACACACTGTACATCTGATTAGACATCAGATGCTGCTGAATACAAGCTTGTGTTCGTATGCCGATGGATGAAGTGACATTTCTTATTTCACGAATGTTTTCTCGTAACCGTTTAGCAGGATGCTGAATCCGTGCAAACAATTATTCCTTTCTGATGTTTGAAATGTGCGTGTACATACATTAAAGCTTTCATGGTTCCCCAGAAATAAAAATCGATAGGATTGTGGTCAGGGGATCCAGGTGGCCGTTAATTCCAGAGTTCGACCTGCACCAAAAAGTGTAATACTACTAATATACAGGCTGTGCCAGATATAAAAAACCATTCGTTTCAGATCTATCGTTGAGTTTCACTTGACCGGCATCAACTTCCTTCCTTGTGACGACAGCATACAGAAAAAAGAAATTCTCGGACTGTGTGCTTTCCAGAACGAATGTCGACGCTTTAAACCGATTCGAAGCGAATGGGATTCTGTTACTGTCACAACACTCGATTCGTTTCGAACACAACAAAGACATCGCCTTCAAGTTCAACACGGTGGATATTACGAGTCTCACTTTCCTCTCGATTTCTTATAAGCAGCGGCAGCTTTAAAATTTGTTTCCAGAAGGGCCCTCAGGCAATTCTTTAATACATTACGACGCGTTAGCTGATGTTCCTCGGGTGCGCACTTCGTTCTTTGTGCCCGAGGACGACGCGCTCTTGATTTATAAGGGAAAAAATGTTTTACGACGAGTTGATCCACTCCGTTTGATCAACCGCCCCGTTTCGTTTGAAACTGCGCTGCAGGGATGATCCACCGCGACGTCCTATATTGTATTAAACGTAAACCTGTCGGTGTCTTCGATTTGGTTTAAACTGAATCACCTCCAATTCTCTTTATTGTCTAAAATTTTGGATAAAAACAGAGAATTGAACAAAACAGTCATTAACAGCGTTATCCCTTAAATGGGGACGCTCTGGAAGGGATGAAGTTACTTTCTTCTACCACCATTTAAAACTTTCTTTATTTAAAAAAGAACTTCTCGGAGCTTCTTCTGAGAGAAAAAAGCAGATGCAATGAGAAAGGCCAATAAAACTTTTGGATTCGATTGCGTCCTCAGAGCTTTCGAAAGGTAACGAATTAAAACAAGTCGTTTCCATTCGTTAAAAAAAGAGGAGGAGAAAGAAAGGGGAACGCTCTTCTAACGAGGATCAAAAACCCAAACCAACCCAAAGCAAAAAACTAAAAAAATTAGGAAAGAACTTGTGAACATTTTGATTTTCAAGAGCAAAGGTTCAAAAAGCTTAAACCTAACCCGAGGCTGAAAAGCAAAAAAAAATGGGGAAAAATGTTTAAAAAATTTAAATTTCAAGAGCAAAGATTCAAAAATATTAAAGGGTAAGCCAAGCTATGGCAAGAAAAGGGAAAGAATATGGAAAAGAACTTTAAATTTCAAGAGAAAGGTCGAGGCTAACCCAATCCAAGCAAGAAATTTTAAAAAAAGCCTTGAAATTAAAACAGAAAAGAACAAAAAAATTCAAGAGACAAACCTGAAAAGTTAAAGGTCAAGGTCAATGGAAATTTCAAGGGCAATCTAACCTAACTGTATCCGACTCAAGCAAGAAACTTAGGAAAAAACTTTAAAAATAAAAAATTCCAGAACAAAAACTGAAGCGTTAAAGTTCAAGGTCAACCCATGTCAAGCTAACTCTGATTAACCCAAGCAAAAAATTAAGATTGATAAAACTAAAACTTAAAAGTCAAAGGTCGAGGTCAAATGAAAATTTCAAGGTCAACCCAACCTAACTGTAATAGGAAGAGAACTAAGCAAACTTTTTCCTATCGTCATTCTCACTTTCTGGACGAGGAGATGATAATCAGAGGTGCAAAAAAATCCAGAAATTGCAATGGGACCCTGAAAACAACTCCTAACCAAGGCACCAAACTGGAAAAACAGACAAAAAGGGATGCGCAATTCACTCATGGAAAAGAGCAACAGAAGACATGGATAGTGAAGATTCCTTTTAGACTGTAACTCAACAACAAGAAGAAAAAGGGCAATTCTATAGGAAAGGGAAGGACAATAGGCGACAGAGAAGTGGAGGACAAACCTAAGGCCCATTTAGATTTAGACTATAGGAAAGAAAGAGAGGACTTTCCAGTTTTTCTCTTGTTTCTCCCACATGGACAGAGCTTTTCAGAAATTGCTTTGACCTAGACATATAATCGGTATGACAAATAGAAAAAAGCGAGGAGCAAAATCAAGTCGACCCAAGCAAGATTATGCAGGAGTTCACTCATGAACAAGGGCAACAGAAGATAGAGAGAGAGAGATGGAGGCAAGAGGCGAAGACCCCTACAGTTCTATGAAAGAGAGAAAAAAGACTCTTGTGGTTATTTTCTTCTGAAGACCTTCATTCATGGGAGAGACGATCATCAAAGATATGTCAGAATACACAACCCTTAACAGATATTAAAGGTCGTGATAACCACAAGCCAAAGTCATGGCCTTCTAAATGAAAAGCGAGTTCTATCTGGCCTGCGCAAAAGTGCAGTTCAGGCGTGCTCCGCCAAGCACTGCTTACAGGGCGCTTTCTTAAACTAAAATCTTGACAGTTCTGTCACATGTGAATGGTGGATGAGTTTGTGTAAGAACAATTAACGTTATTGTTGTAAAAATTTGAGCATACTGGATATTATTTACGTTGGAATAAGGTGGGGTATTTATGTCCAATTTCGACAACTTAATTTAGCATTAAACTATTACGGTTTTAGATGAAAATCTTACCTGCATATAAAGCTGCATATACTCAGAATTTCTGTGGTAAGTTACAACATGTATAATAAAGTTTTTTTTCTCATTGTGCGTAATTATCAACGCCTTTTTTAACACGTTTTACATTATCAAAAGTCGAAACTCTTTTATGTAACTTGTAATTACCTATTCATAACACAAAAGCTTTTTAAAGTGCCAGTCTTTCCTTATTGCGCAAGCGTACTTCACTCCGATGAGATCAAATGATTTGTGCATGAATCTATAAAATTTATACTACATAAATTATCTTGTACTACAGTAATTACAATATTAATTAATTTTGCGTGAACTCACTTTGATTGACACTAATGACAGTGCACTTCACTCATTGCTGTCAGTGCCCCATAACCAGCGCCAAAGTGTCGACTTTTGGCGTTTTCTCGAGCACAAAAATTCAATGTAAATTTTTCAAAACGCCCAGGCCAGTTAGAACTCGCTTTTGATTTAGAAGGCCATGGCCAAAGTAATCCAAGATCCCATTTGGAATTGGAAAGGACAAGAAAGCAGTAATAAAGACAGAAGTCAAAGTAAACTAATTTTCGATCTTTCTGTCGTTGACACTCTCATTTGCATGTCCTAGAACGAAAAAGAAGGCGATTGTCAGAGGTACGACCTTTACCAGACTCTATTATATCGATTGGCCAGGCACGTCGTCAGAATGAGAGAAAATAGTCCATCCAAGAGGGGCGCTTAATGCAAAAAATGTAAGGAAAAGAAAAGGAAAGACGAAAAATCCATTCTAAGAGTTCGCACATGAACATGAAGATGCAAAGAACAGAGAGGGATGGAGGCAAAAGCTAAGACGCTGGAGTTAGAGGATAGTTAGGCTTCGGGATAAAGACCAGACGTCACTAAAAGGTATGTCAGGAAGTCTAAGCCTTCTGGAACTCTTTCAGGCCTAAGAATATGGTCAATCAGATAAGTACAAACAAAATAAACTGGCCTCTTTCGTCATACAGAAGTTCAAGCGTTGGAGATAGATTGATAGAGAAAGATGCCTTCAGAACAAAGCCAAATATTACAAAAAAAAAAATTCCTAAGACTTCAAAGTCCATTGGAAGGCTCTTCAAGCCATGCAGAAACGCATGTACTGGAGATCGATTGATAGAGCAAGATGCCTACAGAACATTACTCCCGAAAAAACTGAGGCGTCTCCTAAGTCTTCAAAGTATTCAAAGTAGGCTCTTTAATTGAAAAAATGAAGTCAATAAATGTAAATTATAAACAAAATAATCTAATCTATTTCGCCCATCTCATGGAGGTCTTCAGGACCACAGTCTTTAGAGCAAGAAACAAATCAAGACCTTCTTGAAGCAAGGAGACCTAAACTGTTCGTTGTTGAATTTGAAAAACCTTCCTTCAAAAAGACACAAGGCAACTAATTAGCAACCAATTAGCAACAACAAACAATTAGTATTCTAAAGAGAAGAGCCTTTATGGGGAGTATTATCATTTTAGGGTTGACTGTAAGTGATTGTCAATAACGTATGATTTTGTGCACATTCAATATGTTCTCGGTGATGGAAACAAATCTAATATACATTCGTATAGGAAATTGTCTATGCAAACTTCCGCACTAAAAAAGAAAAACAAAAACTAAATCTTCCTTCCGGAATTCCATTCCGTTCGCGTTCCTTTGAATCCATGCATCACCGACCCGGATTTGCGCGCGGAAAATAACCCGGAATCATTTCGATTTGTTCGATTTGCAGAGAATTGAAATGGAACGTAACTTAATATGGATGGTATTCATTTAATTAATTAATCGCCCGCTCGCCCTGCGCCCCCCCTTGATGTTTACGATGGATATTTATTTTTACGATATTGGCCAGAGCGTGAATATGGATGGGGCGAATGTAATCTCGGTGGCCAAGTTAAATATTAGTAACCGAGGGAGGGTGTAGTAATATCGAAGGGTTTTTCGATATTACCCTCGAGCACGTTGGTGGTCGCTTTGACGTCCCCCATATATTACACGAAAACTTCGCGAAATATTTCGTAGCAAATTGGGGGGTGTTAATCGTCCCTTTTTATTTAAACTGGGCACAACGCATAGCTTACATTTTATATACAAGGCCATCAAAAAAAAAACCAAAGATCCTGACAAGGACGTAGGTAAGAATCAAACTAATAATTCTAAAAAGAACGACCCAGAAAAATGGAACAAAAACAGAAGATGTAATAAAAGCAACCGAGCACAATCTTCTTCTTCCTCTTCTGTAGTACATCAAATTTAAATAAAAAGTTCATAATAAAGACGCCACTTTTAATTATTTACTAAAGGGCTCGAAAATGTATTTTTCGTATTTTTTTTTAATTCAACCTGCGCGTTCACCATTTTTTGTTAATTATATTTTACATCGACCCCCATCATAATTACTTGAAAGCAACTTGTTTTGCGCTCTCTTTTTTTTTCGCTTATTTAATTTTCATTAAGAGCGAAAACGTTTCGTTGTGAAAATAATAAGGCTCTTAATTACAAAAAAAAAGTATTTCACTTTGTTTTAATTTGGAATCGGCCGCTGCGAGCTCCGACACTTTATTATCGCCGTCCAAGGTCATCTGGTGTAAATTATGAAATATGTAGTAATAAAAATGGTTGGTCATGTTTGGATAATCGTAAAAATCGAATCTCGTGTAACAAATGACGGTCAAAAAACAATATTCGAGTATGAATACTTTATGAGAATTTATTAGCCGAATAGCGATTAACCGACTTTCAACTTGAGATGCTCAACAAAAAGTAACGGTTGCCTGAAAGACAGCTGGTGTTGCTGAATAAATAACGGTTAATTAATATACGTTTTGCAGTATCAGAGTACGCAGTAAAATTAGCCATCAGAATATCTAATGAATACGAATAATACGTAGCCGTATTCATCCGTATAAGGGGGAAGAGAGCTGCTCGTAATCATATAAATGACAGTTAAACAAGATTCGTTTTAAGGCATCCGAATGTCGAATAACGATTAATCATTATTCGCAGATTTATTAGCCGAATAGTGTTAACAAATGGAGCAAATAATCATTAAAGTTTAATGAATTGTTATTTGGAATGCAATTAATTGTCACTAATTGCTATTAACTTTCCGAATAGCTAATGAATATGAATAACGATTAACAAATGCAGCCATATTCGTATAATGAGGAAGAGAGTTGCTTCTAACCATATAAACAACGGTTAACCAATATTCGTTATAATACAAGAATATCGAATAACGATAAATCATTATTCGCGAATTACTAGCCGAATAGAGACTGGCGTTTAAATGACCAACCGATTTCTGATAGATAGGAGTAAAGGCTAATGAATAAACAGTAGCTATAAGGGAATACAATTGATTTCATTTTTAGCTATCCGAATGTCTAATGTCTATGGCTGACGGTTAACACAGGCACATTCGTATATGGAGGAGAAAAGAGCTTATGCTAATAATTTAAAAACAACGGTTAACCAATATTCGTTATAAGACGAGAATATCGAATAACGATTAATCATTAATCGCAGATTTATTAGCCGAATAACGAATGACGCTAACTAACTGATAAGTTTCAACTGATAGAGTATGAGTAAAATATTAAGAAACATTGGCTAAATAATATTCGTTGTATGCACAGAATATAATTAATTGTTATTGGCTATCCGAATATCTAACGACTTAACCGTTGCTCAAAAATTTATTAACCGAATATGAACGACGGTTATCAACTGACACAGTTTTTTTTTTTTGTTCAAGTGATTCAATCACTTTAGTTGAACGACGGTTATCAAATATGGCAATATTCGTATAAGAAGGAAGACAGACAGCGCTAATCGTATAAATGGCCGTTAAAAAATATTCCTTATAAGACGAAAATATGGAATAACAATTAATTATTAATCGCAGATTTATTGGCCGAATAGCGAATGACGTTTAACTGATCGACAAGTTTCCGAAAGGATTTGAGTAAACCGTTAAAAAATATTGGCTAAATAATATTCGTTGTACAGGATACAATTAACTGTTATTAACTATCCGAAGATCTAACGACTTAACCGTTGCTCGAAAATTTATTAACGGAATATGAACGACGATTGAGAAATATTCATTAAACGCAGATTTATTAGCCGAATAACGAATGACGTTTAACTGACTGACAAGTTTCCGAAAGGATTTGAGTAAAGTGTTAAAAAATATTGGCTAAATAATATTCGTAATAACGACGGTTGACAAATATTCATTAATCTCAGATTTATCATGCCCGATTTCTTCATCGCCTTATCTTGAGGTTAAATTTATCTGACAGTTAGAATGTGACACATAGTAAGTGTACGGCCAACTGTACGTCACATTCCGACTGTTAGATAAATTAACCTTAGGTTAAACATGGTGAAGAAATCGGCCATTAGTCGAATAGGAATGACGTTTAACTGACTGACATTTTTCTGACAGATTACGAGCAAAGTGTTTAAGAAATATTGCCTAAGTAATATTAGTTAACGGCCTAACCGTTACTCAAAACTTTGTCAACCGAATATGAATGACGTGTAATAAATGTGGCAATATTCATATACAGAGGAAGCGCTAATGATTTAAAAGACGGTTAAGCAATATCCGTTTTAAGACATCCGAGTACAGAAAAACTATTAATCGATTCGCAGATTTATTAGCCGAATAGCGAATGGTGATTAAAGTAAATAATGTTCGGTATACGGCATCTGAAATCGGATAACAATTATATTACCCGAATATCTAATGTAGTTAAATGTTATTCCAAGGTTTATTACCTAAATAATTAAGCAGTTTTCTTCCGAACGTCAGTGTAAATAATGGTTAAACTGTTCCTTATGAGACAGCCGAATATTCGCAACGGTTAATCATTATTCGAAGATTTATTAGTCGAATAACGAATTAACAAATAATCTTTAAGCAGTTTTCTTCCAAATAGCAATGGTTAACGAAGATAGCAAAAATGTAAGTAACGGTTAAACTATTCGTTATGAGATATTACGAATATTCGCAACGGTTAATCATTATTCGCAGATTTATTATCCGGATAATGAATTAACGAATAACGTATAACAACAGACTGATTGAATAATTAAGCAGCTTTCTTCCGAATATCAGTGGTTAACGAAATATATAAGTTACTGTTGTGTTATGAGATATAACGAATATTCGCAACGGTTAATCAATATTCGCAGATTTATTACCCGAATAACGTACAATAAACTGACTGAATAATTAAGCAATTTTCTTCCGAATATCAGTGGTTAACGAAGATGGCAAATTTGTTATAAATAAATATGAAAGTAACGGTTAAACTATTCGTTATGAGATATAACGAATATTCGCAACGGTTAATCAATATTCGCAGATTTATTAGCCGAATAACGAATGATGTTTAACAGACTGATTGAATAATTAAGTAGTTTTCTTCTGAATATCAGTAGTTAACAAAATATGTAAGTAACTGTTGAACTATTCGTTGTGACATATAACGAGTATTCGCAACGGTTAATCATTATTCGCAGATTTATTAGCCAAAAAAGGGATTGACGAATCACGTTTAACAGACTGATTGAATAATTAAGCAGTTTTCTTCAGTATGTCAGTGGTTCACGAAATATGTAAGTAACTGTTGAACTATTCGTTATGAAATATAACGAATATTCGCAACGTCAATCAATAATCGCAGATTTATTAGCCGAATAACTAATTAACGAATGACGTTTAACAGACTGACTGAATAATTAAGCAGTTTTCTTCCGAGTATCAGCGGTTAACGAAGATAGCAAGTGCTAAATATGTAAATAATGGTTAAACTATTCGCTATGAGATATAATGAATATTCGCGACGATTAATCAATATTCGCAGATTTATTAACCGCCGAATAACGAATTAACGAATAACGTTTAACTGACTGACCTAAGTTTAATCGATAAATAAGGGCTAAATACGGAATAGAATTAATAACATCCGAATACGTAATGGTTAAATCGTTACGTATTAACCAAATATGAATGACTAGTTAACAAATATTGCAACATTCGTAGATGCAGCGATTAAAAGTTATTCGTTGTGATATCCGAATACCGAGAAACGATGAATCATTATTCGCGGGTTTATTTAACCGAGTAGCAAATATTTAACCGAATGATACGTGTTAGGAAATGAAGAATGAAATGCAAGTTTAATAATAATAATATTCAATATGCAGAATATAATTAATTGTTATTAACCGCCCGAATATCTAACGCCTCAATCGTTATTCAAAAATTTATTAACCGAATATGAATGACGTAACAAATCTAGCAATATTCGTACAAGGGGCAAGCACCATTTGTTGTAGGTCAACCGAATATCGAGTGGCGGTTAATCAATTCGCAGATTTATTAGCCGAATAATGAATGACGTTTAACTGATTCGATCGATTTCTAACTCGGAATATGAGAGAAACAAATAATACTTAATGCATAAGTAACGGCTAAATAATATTCGGATAACAATTAATTAAATTCCATTCTCCGAATATCTAATGCGGTTAAAGATTTAGCAGCGGAATAATAAATAATATGGCAATAAACTACTCGTCATGCGTTAGCTGAATATTAAACAACGGCTAACCATTATTCGCAGATTATTAGTCAATTAATGAATTAACTGAGTATTTGATTTTGAGAATATGACAGCACAGAACCGTATAAGCGTCAGCTGAAGATGTCTGGTGCTAATGAATGAATAACACCGAAATATTCGGTATATGATATCCGAATACATTAAGATAGAAATGTTAAAAACCTTCTACGTGAAATTACTTGAATATGACACATTATAAAGAGAGTAGGTACGCGTTTCACGTCGAGTAAGTGAAGTCATATTTCAGTTTTTTTTATTGTCATTTCATTGCGACCCTAGTGGAAGTAAAGAGTGCATCTGGTCCTTGCATCTCAATTCCAGTCCTCCAACAAATTACTCGCCGTGTTTATTTGGTTTGCTGTAAGACTCGACAACTTTCTACAGCAATTTGATTAATGCTGATGGGGCGACTTACAAAAAGCTCAGGACCTTTTCCAACTCAGGAAAAGCTACGAAGAAACAAGTTGGTCTTTTTTACAGTCGGCGAAATCCTAAAGAAAATATCAAAAGCACGACTTGCTCCAGTAAAAAAAGTTCGCCGGACGTAATTTAATTTCAGAATCGAAACTTCCGCGGCGCCACTTCCGATATAGACTGTCACCGTCGATAACTTTCGAACCTAATCCAGCGCCTTCAAAATTTCTAAACTCGCAGAAACGCGAGCCGCGCACTTTAAAAATTTAATAACGCGTTTAAAACTCCAACATTAACATTGAATTACATGGCGCGGAAATCGCGCTTCCGCCGACAAAAGCGTCCGCGTGGCGTTTATTAACTCTCGGAGAAATTTATGGAATATTTCAACCATGAAACAATGCGTATAAATTTCAGCGCTTTTTTAAGAGCGCGCGGCCGAAGCCTCCTCGTTTTTCTTAATTACACTTTATAATTAACCCTCGCGCTTCCAAGTTATTTTTGTTTTAATTACGATAACGACTTTTGTTAATGATGACGAAAGGAAAATACTATGCAGGAAAATACGGTGCGGAGTTACCAAGCCATACTTCAGCTGATGAGGCTACAACTAGAACCCAAATAGCTGCATAAAAGATGCTTGGGTTTCACGTGCATTCAAAACTGATTTGACTAAACTTTGCTAACTCAATTTTGTATCAAAATCCAGTTTTATTTTCCGGGTGAAACTGTGGAAAACATTTTCCGATATTAGACGCGAGATGACGTCTAGAAATAATCGCCCCTTCCCCGAAGATTCTTGTTTCAGTTTTCAAATGAGTGTAGACACCAAGAAGTATAAAATTATTAGCCAATATTGAAATTAAATTACAAAATGTAAAATATAAAAATTAAAAAGAAATGTATTAAAAGATTCTTAAATATGCACAACGAAATTTTAACAAAAAAGTTCCACTATTAGTCGTAAGATGGCGTTTCGTAATAATCACACTTTCCTGAAGATTTTGACTTCTCTTTATATTGATCGCAGAAACCTAGAAGTATAAAAAGATTATTTCAGCTATAGTCGACTAAATATATTGTAATGATTCGTCGACACCAGCCGGCGCTAAATTGTCTCTTGCGTAACAGCCGTCTAGTCGACGCGCCTTAGGCGACAGCCTAGAGAATTCTGACGGCGGAATAAACTAGACCAGACAGTCCGTCGCCTCCAGAATGTTCGCGAAAAACAACCCCGGCATATAAAAATGCACGCGGCCGGGAGTGGGACAGTTCGAATTGAATTCAACGTTTGACGGAATTAAAGTCGCGTTATAAACTTTCGCTCGGCTATTAAAATAAATTAGGATTAAGTTTGTAAATTATCTAGTGTTAAATGTTAGTGTTAATTAGTTTGCTTGTAAATAAATTAGTTTATTAACTATTTCGTGTTTTTATTTTAAAATAAAAATTAATAGAACGTTTAAAATCGTTACAATATGTATGACTGAATTCCACAATAATTCGAAATATAAAAAATTAAATAGCAAATACAGAATGGTCATAAAAGATTGTCACGATTGGCAAGTCCCTGTCAATGCACATTAACTTAGCAAGAAAGTGAAACTGTATTTTTTAATTCGTTCAAATTTTATAGCCACCTACGTCATGACAATCTTTTATGATCACACCGGCTGTCCAAATAAGGAGAACCCATGTAAATGAATATGTATGTAGAATCTAGAGAAACGTGCAGTTGAGGCTCCTTAGAATACTTCTGCCGTAGAAGGCGACTAAAAGTGTCATAGGCTGCGAGTATAGCGGAACGGCGTACGAGGTTAGGCGTAGAAAAAATGCGCTCGGCCGCGAGGATTGAGTCGGCTCGGCCTGAATCTAACTCCGGAAGCCACAGCAATACGAAAAGCGAGAGTTAGGAATAGAGCCAAACGTAAAAGCCTGAATAGAAAGACTCGTTAGCGTCCAAAATGGCGTCAGACAATTCGCACAATTTTTACCTGAGATTTCTAGTTTTCTCAAGCTTGGAATGGGGCTAAAATACCCCAAAACTCAATCGGTGGTGCACTAGGAAAATTCCGGCAGAGCCGTAGATAAGCACTTCTCAATCTAATAAGCAAGAGCTTCGATAGTTTCTAGGCGGTAAAATACGTCAACATGGCACCAGGGTCCGACGAGAACTAACTGCGAGGCGCGAAATTGAGGTGGAAGGGACGCCGAAGATGCAAGTCCGCCATAAGCGATAGCCAATAGAATAATTATGACGCCAAGAGTTTTGAATAAAAGAGCCAATGTGAAAGCGAGAATTCAAAGAGACGTTTCCGGCGCAAGTTACAGTGTGATGAAATTAAACTGTAACAACTCAGCTTCGCCCTCTCCATCTCTCTTCTGTTTTCCTTCTGGGCTTATCATATCTTATTGTTAGTCAAATTCATTACTGTATCAATGACAATTCTTTCCCTTTTGGCTTTGGCGTAAGAATTTTTCCTTCCAGTAAAAATTTTTTTCAGGGAAGGACGGAGTTGTTACAGTTTAAATTACGCAAATTTGATAATTTCGAATTAGTTCACCCTGTATATTGCCAAAATTGAGCAATGTACTACACAAAAAACAATTAGATATCTCAAGTAAAAATTATTTTAGTCAAAATCTACCTATTGCTTTTGAAGTTTGTTACAATTTATTTTCGATCGTGCGCGAGCACACCCTGTATAATGCATATTTCAACGATTCGAGCTAATTTTAACCCGTTTTGTTCCGTTTCTCCACTAGGCGTAGAAATGTGCCATTCCATGCCTACGCATTTCACTCAAAATTCTCTTTTTAAAATATTTTTACAAAAATATTTCAGACCAGCCGAATAATTACATATTATAATAAATAACCCCATCCTTGCTTTGTGTCAAGTTTGAGTCTGCGTAATTTTTAATTGTCCAATTTACATGGTCCTATTTGGAGACGCGTATATTAGCGGTCGAACGAGTTCACGCTTAAAGAATGTGGTTAGGACCGGAAATTGTCGCCGATGCTAGTAACCTATGCCCTTTATCTTGATTGGCTTATGTTGACGACTTAAAATCTGTCATTGGCATATTCGAATATATCTCTCTCTTTAGTTGTTTTTTTTTTTCTTTTCCACCGGTCGGGGGTAGCATCATTGTCTCAGTAAGAATCTGTCTGTCCCATGAACTACATGTGCCTGTCGTGGAAAATTTAGTGTCGTGTTCGCTTCATCGAGGAGGTGAAAGTGATTGATACGGCTTTATGCCGGACTTCTAAGTTCATTTGAGGACAGGAAAACTGCAGTTACCCCGCAGTTTGTGACAGCCCAGCTTTGCGACTGGGTAAGTTCTGCAGGATGCTCTTTTCTCTCGACCTGACTCTGACGTTCGTTTTTCTCTTCCTTCGTTTATAGGCTTTTGGTTACGACTTTGCCGACCCTCCAGGTCACGGCATCGACCTTTCTTTCGGCTTCTGTTTTCGACCAGCTTTCGGCTGATTTCAATTAAGGCCAACCTCCTATTGTTGATCTTGGATTGGCCCGAACTCCAGTATCTCGTGGCCCTGTGCGACTGCAAAGCGACGCATCCACCCGGGGAGAAGCCGACGTCTACGGAGACGCCCCTAGACGGACGTAACGACGCTATTTAGCAGGTCATATGTTTCTATTGACTAATGTAATTTTCTTCGGCTCTCGGTGGATTGAATATAGCCGCATTTGTGCACGTGTTCGCGTACACTCGCGAAATTAAGTTTCGATTAGCGGAGGATTCTTCGAATAACGCGCATCAAGCGCACACCGCGGTTTCTTTGCCGCTAGAATAGACGATTACCATTTTGCGTCATTTTAAATAGTTTTGTAGCAATTTCGGATCCGAAAAATTAGGTAATATCGTAGTATGTTTATGGCCTAGTTGTTTATTTAAATTGTTCGATCTGCGTTGATTTTATTTTATTTGTTCTGTGTACCTATTAATAAAAGTGTTCATGTTTTGGACGTAACGTGTTTTCTTAATTTTTCGCGTTTCCTTTTACAAAAAAAAAATTAAGAGGCGCCTGTTTTTGGTTTGGCCTTCGCGTTTTGGTTAGAGAACCCCCCGTCCCACTGCAGCTGGCTGGCAACATTGGAGTAAAGTTTCGCTCCAATGTAAAACTTCTGCCTATCTACGCAGGTAGGTAGCAAGTTATTAGAAAAATAAAACACTCATTTTATAAATCCTGCCCCCAAAGAAAAAATTAATCCTTAACATTCTCACCCTGGTGAGTAGGTCACCAACAAAACAGAAGCGAATGACCTGTTTATAATTGCGGCCTGATTCTAGTAGCTTCGCGTTCATTCTCGTAGATTCCCCTCGGAGATACAGAAGAGGGATAATGAAGACTGGGCACCCTGTACCACGGAGACGAGTAGGTAGTCGCCATTTTGAAGGTCGGTGCTCAAAACCGGAGTCAAGTCAGAGCTGGCTTGTGTTGAGTGACTCACAGAAAGAAAAAATTTGTTGAGATATTAAATTATTTTAATTTACGTTGACATTTTGAACTCGGTGCAGTGTTGCCAACCTGGGATTTTTCGCCGTAAATTCTGGGATTTTTCTTCGTTAGGGAGAAATTTAATTATCTTCAGATTTTGTCATGGGAAAAAAGGGTCACGAGGCAAGATATTTTCTACCTTTTAAATACAACGGATAAAAAATTGTAAATTCGCCATCCCCACAACTAGCGCTGCAATCGCTGCTATTATGGTAGGGAAGCTAGTCAGTTAATGTCAAATCATTATCATTAACTGACTAGCTTCCCCACACATGTTACAGTACTTTATTTAAATATGTAATTACTTTATGACGTGTATATAAATACACATAATAATGTAATTACGTAAATAAAGTATTGTAACATGTGTGGTGTATTTAACCCAAAAAACAACAAACAAAAGTAGAAGGTACATGACACATGTCACTGTTTGACAGCTGTCACAATTGTGTGAATTACTTGACCAATTAGGAATAAAGGAAGCTCCTGATTTTGACTGGAAAGTAGCGATTTTCTTTCGCTAATGAACAACGTAAAAGTAAATAACGCGATCGTACACATAACCTCAAAATATCGAGATTAGGGTTCCATGTTTTTAATTATTTGATGATCTTCATAGGATGGCCATGGAGCATGGAGCTCCTGCTTCCTGTCATGCTCTCGAAGCTTAAAGCCCCCTGCCTTTTTATGTGACGTTTCCTCTTTCTCTTTAGTTTCTAATTTTTTTCCATAAACTATGTAGTTCCAATGTGTTTCCTTTTGATATTTTGTTTATATCTTTAATTTCTGCGTGTTACATTCTAGTTATTTCGTGTAGTTACGACAATATCTGCAGTTTTTTTAAATTAAATTCTTAAAAAATGTACAAAGTGGTTCAGAATATCTGTTTGAGTTGGCAATACAATTAAGAGCATTTTTTTATTCGACTATTTGCAACACTGCAACCGGATATATGTTTTGTTGGTTTATTTGACGTAACGTGAACAACGACAAGATTGTAGGTCATGTGAATAAAAATTAGCGTTTCAATTTGAATGTGAAATGTCAAACGACGCTTGTAAAGTGACGACTGTCGGTGTCAACCGGAAGTTATTCCAGTTGTACCATTTAAAGATAAAATTCGGCACTGCCAACTCAAACGGTGATTCTTGACCACTTTGTATTTTATAAACTGACAGAAAAACTTTTAGGGATAACGTGTTCTGAGCAGTCGGCAACACTGTCCTCGTGTGAGATCGCTCAGACTCTGGAATTTTTGTTTGCTAGACAGACTGATTCTTTCGCTCAGGCTTTGTTAATACCAGTTAATATTTCTTATTGGAATTAATGTTAAAATTAAGAAAAACGGAGAAGATAATACGAATCGCATTAACAAGTTGGTTTTCGCAGTAAACTTTCCAGACGCTGATAATTTTATTGTACACTATTTTCTAACTTGCTGACTACAACGTCAAGTTCTTTGTGTTAAATGAAAGAAAGGATTCACTTGACTGATTAAAACTCTAAACTAAACATTAATTTAATCGAAGTAAGTATATTACTGACGCTACCAATGTAATGTTAGTAACCACATTTTTATTTTATTTACATATTGCTATAGCCTGATGCATAGGCCACCAGCAACACAGAGAAGAATGAATGGGCTACCAGCGAAACGTACCTATATGAAAGCTAACATCTACATAACCTCAATTATTTGATCTTTGGAGCCACTGAAGTGAAGAACGTAGAAAAAAGTTGCCAGGCAGTAGAGGGGAGGTTTGAGTTTCGACTTGCCAAAACTAAAAAGAAAATATTTTGCAACGTCTTCTATAATTAAGAAAAGAATAATGAAAACACCTTTTTCTTTGCTTTGTTTTTTGATTTACTTCGATTTTGATAACAAACTTTTGAGTTTTCATTTTTTTATTATAAAAGATATTACACAATATGTATCTTTTTAATAGTTTTGGCAAGTCGAATCTTTTTTTTGCTCAAACAAATCCATACCAAGGAAGCAATCTAAAATAATTCCTCACAAAGAAGTAAATCAACAGAGGGCGTTGGTAGATGCAGTAATAAATACAGTGACTTTATAACCACAGTGACGACACTGAATCAGGAACCGCCATTAACAGGCTAAATGTCAAATGAAAAAAGAAATATTTTTATGTAATTGGAACAGAAAAAAAAGCGAAAACAATCATTTATGCTTATTTATTGACTTTTTAGTGCAGACAACACAAAAAAGACACGTTTGCACTAAAAATAAGCAACATTAGTTGTCGCCATTAACAGGCAAATGAGAAATAAGACTACTACTGTCGCCACTGTATTCTATAAAGTCACTGTAGTAATAAAAAGTGAAACAAAAGAAATTTCAGAATAAACTAACAAGATAATACCGTTTTGACCCAACAGATGGTGCCAGCATGTCCGATTTTTTAAAATACTTTTTGAAGTTAAGAGGATTTGACTTGCCTTAGGTTTAAATGATTCAAAAGCCATCGTAACCCCGAGCAGCTCCGAACTGACCTCTCAAATAAACGGAAAACGCCTCTAGGCGTTTATAAAAGCAAAAATGAGCGCGAAGTTTGAAAGCACGAATGTGTTTAGTAGGTGTAGTTTATGTCTGGCCCTAATCTCAACTGAGCCTAAACGAAAATAAGTTCGAAACTCCATTTCTTCTAGAATACCCGCGGTCTCTTGCGATGGTAACGACGGTTGGTTGGTTGGAGGTTGTTTGTTTCCCACGACGTATCCGATTACGACGAGAGCGAGCAAAACGCTCGAGGTGAGAATCCATTTCACGCTCGACACGCCGACGGAACTTTGCCAAAATGTTTAATTCGAAACCCACCGTGCGCCCAAACTTTGCTACAACACTATTGAATTATTCAAGTTTTTCCGTCTGTGATCCTCGACGCTATTTACTATCGATGTTTTCGGCGACGACCTCAACTTTCACTTTGGTTCTTTCCCTGCAAAATCCCCAGGTGAAATTTCCTTCAATAATTTATTGTTCATTCGGACGTTTATTTTTCTTTTCTACTTTTCTTGACCACAAATTTATTTATTTTCTTTTGCTAATTACTCGTTGAAAGATGAGGGAGTAAATTTACAAACGTACTCTACGCATGCAGGGCGTCACGAGGGTTGTCGCGAATCACTGCTAGATTCGGCGAAATAACTTCTGAAACACTGAAACCTTGAAAAAAAAAATTGCTGAGATTGCAACTGGACGTAAGTGCGGAAAACACCTGGCTCGCTGCGTTGGCGCAATAAGAAGAAAAACAAACGTTATGGACAATTGCACACGACATCTGAATTAACGTAAACAAAGCGATTGATTTGTTATTCAAGTTAAAGCAAAACATGTCACCTTGCACCAAGTCGAACGTATTCTTTTCAAGAATTGCGGTTGCATACCATGAAGAAAAAAATGATGAGATTGCAACTGGACGCAAAGGAGGAAAAGAAAACCGTCACAATGTAATAAAGAAGAAAAACAAACGCTATGGACAATTACGTTCGACATCTGTCGGTAAAAATATTTTTGTGCAGTATGAAAATGTTTTGAATTTGAATATTATGGTGATGTCACTTTACCCTTCTTAAAGAGTCGAACATTTGATTTAAATACTTAGTGACTCCTAGTATTTCTTCTTTCCACTGTTGACGACTGGCCTGCGTCTTTCTTCTAATTTTTCAAATGTTTTAGTTGTCAATGACTGTTTTGCTTCTCCTAACCTTTACTTTTTCAATTTTTGATGACTGCCGATGATTGGTCCTCTTCTTATAATCTTTCAATTGTTCTAGCTGTTAACTTTCTTTCTTTCTTCAACTTTCGATGATTGTGCTTCTTATTTTTCTTTGTAAATAATGTTTCTGTTTACTACTTTAGTTGATGATTTCTTCTTGCAACTTTTAATGACTGGTCTTCTTCTAATCGTTAAACCTTTTTAGTTCTTGATGACTGTTTTCCTTCTCCTATTATTTCTTTTTTCTTTTTTTTATTATTGCTCTTTTTCTTCTTCTGTTAATGTTTAAATTCTTTTCGATGTTCTTTTCCAAATCTTTCTTCTTTCAACTTTGGCCAACTGGTCTTAATCTTTTTCTAATATTTCAAGTGTTCCAGTTGTTGATGATTGTTTTCCTTCTCCTAACATTTCCTCGTTCAATTTTTAATTACTTTTAACTGTTGGTCGTTGGTCTCCTTCTTATGATATTTCAATTGTTCTAGATGTTAATTTCTCTCTGCAACTTTCTTACCTTCAACTTTTGGTGATTGTTCTTCTTAGACTTTTTTTTCTACTAACATTTAGTTGATCACCTTTCTCCTAACCTTTCTTCTTTCAACTTTTGTTGACTGGTTTTCTTCTCCCAACCTTTCTTCTTTCCATTTTTTGATGACATTCAACTGCAGTTGATTGATTGATTCTTCTGCTAATCTTTAAATTCTTTTCGATGTTCTTTTCCAAATCTTTCTTCTTTCAACTTTGGACAACTGGTCTTAATCTTTTTCTAATATTTCAAGTGTTCCAGTTATTGATTGTTTTCCTTCTCCTAACATTTCCTCGTTCAATTTTTAATTACTTTTAACTGTTGGTCGTTGGTCTTCTTCTTATAATATTTCAATTGTTCTAGATGGTAAATTCTCTCTGTAACTTTCTTACCTGCAACTTTTGATGATTGTCCTTCTTAGTCTTCTTTTTCTACTAACATTTAGTTGATCACCTATCTCCTAACCTTTCTTCTTTCAACTTTTGTTGACTGGTTTTCTTCTCCCAACCTTTCTTCTTTCCATTTTTTGATGACATTCAACTGCAGATGATTGGTCTACTTCTTACAATCTTTCAATTGTTCTAGTGATTAGTGACCATGTATTTTCTTTCTCGTAACATTTCTTCTTTCAACTTTTGATGATTGTTCTTCTTAATCTTCTTTTTCTAGTAATGTTTCAGCTGTTTTAGTTGATGACGACTATTATCTTTCTCCTAATCCATCTTCTTTCAACTTTTGAAGATTGCTCTTATTCTTCTAGTCTTAGTCTTAGTTGATGACGACTTTTATCCTTCTCCTAATCTTTCTTCTTTCAACTTTCAATGATTGGTTTTCTAATCTTTCAGTTTTTTTAATTCTCAGTGACTAGGTTTCTTCTACCAATCTTTCTTCTTTCAACTTTTGATAACTGGTAATGTTTTCGTTCTGCTAATTTTTCAATTCATTCATATTTTTTTTTGTTTTTCATTGAAAATAAATATTATTATTATTAACTTGTTCCATCAATTTTATTTCGTTTGGGCAGTTGTATTAAGCAATGTTTTGTGTTGCAGTTAAGTTTGAAAATTAATATCATTTAAAAAAAAAACTGCCACCTACATTTTCTTATTGACTTGCTTTATTTTTTTCTTATCTTTTGATTTTGTCTTTTCTAACTCTGCTTTTCTTTGTAAGTTACGTTCTTTTTATCATTGGTACTTCGATCTTTTAATTTTATAGCTTTTCCTTGGTGATTTACACCTAATTTCTTTTCCGAATTTTTTTACTTCTATTTGATCTTTATTACATCTAATTTATTTTTTGTATTTGTTCGTTGTTCTCTTTTTTAGTTCTACTAAGTTTTGTGTCTCCTTTAGTGCCTAATTCTTTTACAACTCGCACCCCGAAGACTTCTCTTTTTATTATGATCTCAAACTTTACGTCTTCTTTCTTCTCTTTCCAATTCCGTGGTGCTTTAATCTTTCTTCGCGGTCCTTTCATTTCTAAACTATATTGGGCTTCCTGAAAGGCCTTTCCCAGTACGCAGAGAAAAGTTAATTCCTATTTTGAGTTCCGTCGGGTCGTTTTTATAAGCAATTTAGATTCTTCTCTGTGCGTGTTTGTTTCTCTACTACAAGTTAGGTTTCGCAGACACAAGACAATCTGAAGTATGGAGATTTTGCCTGGTATATCATAAAATTTATAAACGCTTTGCGTCACATAAAAAACGACAAGGACATTTGTGACTCCACTCATTTTTATAATGCGGTTTTCATATACTGTATTTTTTTTTCGTTCATCACCATTTGTTCGGTATGGAAGTATCGTCATAATACAGTATGTTTATTTTTTCAACAGTGTTATTTCTCGGCCTATTCAAGAATCACCCGGTGTATCTTAATTTAGTTTTTTTTTTTATTGGGGGGTGAGTTCGCGCGAACTTTAGCTTTACAACTTCGAGAAATCCAGGAGAAGGCAAGAAATAATCGGGGGTTGAGATACAATTTAACAAGAATCCTCCCCGAACTTTCCGATAAATTATTCAGGCAGTTAGCGGCGAGGAAGTGTAAGATACTGCTTCCTTGCGGAAAATTGAAAAGGAGTTTCACATGTTCGAACTTGCGCTGCGCGCAGAATTCCGATTTCACTCCCAGTTACACGTATCGAAGGTAAACTTTCCGGCTTTTTACATAAATTTAAAAAAACACCGTTGTTAACAAGCTTCACCTCACAAGTGAAGTTCTTCTTAAAATGATTTAAATTCAACCGGCGCCTCCACCATTTTTATAATATCCTCGTCCGGATATTTTTCATTAATCTTGGGGGGATAATAACAATTTTAATGCTTTTGTAACCATCACGTGAATCGCAATCCAACTTAAAAGGATCAACTATCATTTCCCGAAACTCGTTTGCACTCGCCGCAAAACGCAGGGTCGAAGTTACTTCGACCGCCCCTAAATTAAACGGGGAATTCAACTCGATCCCGCGCAGAAAATAATTAATTAACGGAAAACCCCTTGTTTCATCTACGAATCCGAACGAATAAAAAAAAAATCGTAAAGCCCTTTGAGGAACTGATCTTGATCTGGGAGGTCGTCGCGATTACTTGACCGATTCGCCCTCTAAAATATTAACTTCTCTAAAAAGCTACGAACAGTGCCATCATTTCGAGGGTCGTTATTATATTCGGTGGACGTGGGCGTAGTTTTATTCCGAAATCGTTCGTGAAAACGCCCGCGTTAAAGTTACAAGGATTTTACGTAATGCCCGTAAAATATTAATGTATTACTAAAGGACCGTCTTCATATTGCGTCGCTTAAGAATTTCTCCCTTGTTGAGTGTACGTAAATACATATATAGAATAATTTAGTGAAGTGCCGTAAGGATGTGTACCTGGCCCTGACTTCTTTTTAATTTGATTAAATCTTCTCTGGTCTTTCTGATCTGCTCTCCTCATTTTACTTTACTTTTTGAAACGTCGCGACAGACTTCAGTCTTCCTTCTAACTTGTTGGCCTCGCCACTTCTTGTGACCTCTTACCGGAGTGCCGTAACTGTCAAAAAGCACGATCATAAAATTGCACCCCTCACCAATATGCAGAAACTAACTTCAGATTCGGACTCAGCGTCCTCGATTCTCCTAAGAAGTCACTGGTTTCCCATCTTAACTCCACGCGCCCCACTTGTAAGGAACCCCAATTTTTATCGCTTTTTAATTTAGCCCGAGGTCCTCGGACCGAACGTAAATGAGTTTCCCTCGAGTTAAATAAATTTAGAGCATCGCGAACTCTGCCCCCTAATTGAGTCGAGTAAAAGTGTATCAAACTCAATAAATGTTTTACAAAAGTTGGAGGGCAATTACGCCTGGAAGTAACGAACCAAACACCGGGGTATTTAACGATGTGAACAAGCGTCCGCCTTTTTAAAATAACACGGGGAGGAAATTGTTCTTGTATATTAATGACGCGTAAATAAATATTTGTGCTTGCGCAAGCCAGGAATCGATTCCTATCTCTATATTTTTTGCCTCAAGAAAAAAGGTACTAATAACACCTGTTCGATACGTAATGCTCGAGTCTTTTGACCCCCTCCCCCCCCCCAAAAAAAAAAAAGAACGCTGAGGTCAAACTTATTACGAGGTAATAATCGAAGTTCGACTCACTCCGAGTAAACTAGTTAGGTTTTTCTTTCGATACTGAATCGTTATTTTCCGAGAGGTGGCGCGCTAAATTGCCCGTATTTATTTCCCGTAGTTTTTACCCCCCACACCCCCAAAAAATACGAAAGAAAAAAAAACGTTTGATTGCGTGGCCAGCGTTTAGGACTCGACGATCCGTACTCTATTGTTAAAAATATCGAAGCACGAAAGGGGGTGATAATTTCGAAAAGACTCCGACCTGGCTTTATTTAACCCCCCCCCCCCCGAACATAATGACGGACGGCGGGAATCGAACCGTGTCGTAAATAATTTCAACCCCGCTCGATAAGCCCAAGCAAATCCAAGAAAGATTAATCTCTGTTTTAATCTGGTTTTGTTTTTTAATTTCACACTTTTACCAGCTATCGATTTATTGGGTGGGAGGAAGCGTTTTCCACAAAACAATTTCCTCCGTGTACGAGCTGCTTAAGCGCTACAAGCGAAAGCTCTTACGCTTCGGCGCGCGCCTTGATTTATGAATTCTTTCGCAAGTTTTGGTTACATCCTCGCTTAGTTTCTTCTTAGCAGGAAGTTTTAATAGCTAAAAGTCCGGAGGGGACCGCACTTGTGATGTATAACAATTTTCGGGGGATTTGGAAACACTTTTAGGCGAGAACTTTCTTTGTCTGTCTCCCGGTTATAAGAAGTAGTTGTGAGGAGAAAGGCCTCGCTCTAAATCATACTTATAATCGTGCGACATCTCAAACGAAACCGAGTGTCGCTAAGACGCCATCTTTAAATAGTTCTTTTTAAGTGGCAAGGAGTTATCCCGAGCACAGAGACAATAAACAACCCCTAAGGGATAATATGATATTCGTTTTGCCACAAAAGCTGCGTTACCTGCATAGGTTTTGTTATTAATGATCAAGAGCTATTAGCATTTTAATACACTGCGGTAAGAAGTTGTGCAAGTCTTTAAAATCTACAGTGAATTACAAATTAATAAATTGTTACGGAGAGAAAATCCGTTGCACATAATTTCTTCCGGTTGTTAATTGTTTGCTGCGAGTCATAGGCCTTTCCAAGCTTGCCCGTCGACTTTACGGCAGGTATGTTTTTAGAGTCACGTTGTGTGTCGGTCGGTCCCTAATTCATGTCTTCCTTTCTCTAGGTTTTATTTTATTCCGTCTTCTGTCCACCCACCCCCCTTCTCTGGGAGCATCTGTCCCATATTTCTGTCCCGTTGTACTGAAGCCAAACTGTCATTTGCGCTCCTGTTACGCCTAACCTCGACAGACGACATTTTGACGTTTGCCCCTTGGACAATCAAAGGTAATCTCTTTTATTTACAACAAACGGCGTTGATAGACGCTATTAGTTTCGTATTGTTGTGTTGACTTTAATGCACTTTGTAATTGAATCCATAATTGCGTTAATTTAATTTTTAACATTAACTTAACATCCCAGTTTGCATACTGGTTGATTTCTTGTGCAATGTATTGAGATTATTACTTTGAGTATTGTATAAAGACAAGTGTGTATAACGGGTAATTTCCATTTCTTTTCGAAGAAATTCAAACCTTCGTATTGGGATTACATATGATCCAGCCCTCCTCCACGAGTTAGCCGGTCGTGAGATGAACTTAATTTGCACATTTCTACGTTTGTAACCAGGCAGGTCACAAGATAATATTTACTCCCTTGGGAGTAGTATCGTATTCGTTATGCCACAATCTGTGTAACCTGCATAGTTTCTTTCCTTTTTATTAAGGGCAGTTAAAATTTCAATAGATTGCAGTATGAAGTTTCGCAAATCTTTAAAATCAAGAGTAAATACAAATCAACGAGCGGACATTACATTAAAAACAAATTAATAAATAATATATATTTGATTTCATACCCCTTAGGGATAATATCGTATATGTTTTGCCACAAATGGTGCATTACCTGCGCGTAGTTTTTGTTATTAATTATTTCAAAGCTGTTATAATTTAAATACATAGTAATAAGAAGATGTGCAAGTCTTTAAAATCGAGAATAAAATTAGACTCAGCAACCAACGAGAAGCAGCAGCAACAACACCAGCAGCAGCCAGCAGCCCTGAGAAGTTCTTCACATATCGGCAATTGGCGTAGCCCCGGGTTTTCTTTAGTCTTTTTTTTTAATCACCCCCACCTAAGGAAGAGTCAAATGTAGAGAATTTGGTGACCATGGTCCAAAAAAGATTGGATTTAGACATTAAGTTGCAGGATCAGTATTTGGCGACGTTTCGTCCTGTTGATGACACATTCAAACCATCGCCCAGAAGTCCTAGTAATCTACTTCACAATGCGATTACGAAGAAGAGAAGATTGTCCAAATGACAATGACTTGCCAAGCTTTAAGAGAAAGCGAAGGTGAGAGAGAGAGAAAGAGTTGGGGGTTTCCAGGCTGTAGTGTTAGCAGTCGAGATGTTTCCATGAAGTTCACTGGCCTTCTTTTATTTCTTTCTCGCTGAAACGTAAGATTTTCAAGTATTTTAAAAGTTTTTGGATTATCAAAACTGATAGGCGAAACAGACGGATAAAAATTACAAAATTTAAAATTTTCGTAAAGTCACCCGGCACCACCACATAGAGTGAGAGAAAGGAAAAGGACACTCATGTGAGTGGCCGGTTCTGGCTCACTTTTAAATGGTATGGTTGCCTACCGTCACTTTGCTAGGCGTTTCGTGCGTCGGCGTGTGTAGGAGTTGCATACGTGCAAGGCGTAGGAACGGTGTGTGTGTAGAAGTTGCCTATGTGAAAGGCGTGTATGTAGAAGTTGTCTATATGAAAGGCGTAGGAAAGACGCGTGTAGAAGTTACATACGTGTAAGGTACAGGATCTATTCTTTTTTTAAGAAATAATTTTTACTGCTCGGGACCCGTCGCTTAGGAATCGTCCATCTAAATAACTGAAGCCAGTTGAGCGTGTATGTTCTGAGTTGTGCAATCAAACTTTTCCTTTATAACAGTCTATTTTCTTATCACTTCTTATACATCTTGTACTTAAAAACAAATTGGGTTAAGCTGTAACGGATATCACAAATTAACGCCTCTTTCAAGAAATAAATTAAAAGACAAAGTTCTTAAAAAGTTGCTGGCTTCGGGATTTGCAGATTCAACCCCGACAAGAAGCTGATTAGGCAGAATTAATCTTTCTTTCTTTCTTTCCGCCTTGGCCCCGTTTAATCGAATATGTAAATGAACGATGAAACTTAGCGGAATTACGTTTGCAGTACAGGGACGACTAATTGGTCGTTAATTATGAACATATCGCTGCACATTTATAATGGCCAGTTGCAATTCAACCAAGGCTCGAATCGATAAGTCACGAATTCGATTGCCCCGCGGACACGTCGCAGTTACTAAAGCGTCAATTAACTTAAACCGCGACACAATCAAGTACTCGAGCTATGCACGAATAATAAAATAATGTAAACTATTAAATTTCAAACGATCCGCGAGTAGGGAGAGAGGGTGGTGGTAACGTTCGAAAACTTTATTGGAAGAGTGCATGATGGCACTGTAAGCAATTTTTCAACGCCACGTTATATGGTCTCTCGGGTATTATTTTATGAGGATCATATGGCAATTTTTATATTATTTTGTACTCACATCGCATCAGGTTTCAACTGGAAATAAAAAATAGATAACGTAATACAAGACGATAATAAATTGTAAATAAATAGGGGTAGTAAATAAATGTTTCCGAGAGGAATCGATAGCAATTGATGCGGGGAGAAACCGAATCATCATAAGACTGTCGCGTTCTTAATCCAAACAAATAAATTTCCTAACTAAGCCTCAGTTTAAATTAAATCCTTAAACAGAGAACCTACCTCCACCCCTTAGATTCTCTCCAAAAAGAAAAATGACAAGCATCAAAAATATCTTCAGTTAAAGCATCACGAACCCACTACGCTTGAGTGGAACTTAAGGAAGCTCCTTAACTTAAGGGTGCAGATCCCCTAAGTTATTACAACAAGTTGAACGTGTTTGTTTACAAACTAGCCGAAACTATGGATAGGATAAACATTTGGCGCAGTGCGGGATGCTTACATAAACGTAATATAGCAAGTTCACAATCATTTAATTACCGCAATGTGCCCTCTCAGAGATGAAAAGGACCGCCGAGGTAATCAGATCAGATACAAACCTGAAAAAGAGAGTCCCTGCTAATACACGTTCGAACAAGTTCGAGTCAATTTAATTTGGGGGCTGAAATCGTAAACACGTCGCGTCAGTCAGTTCGAATGTACTACGAAACTCCCTGTAGCTCCTCTTTATAAATATCTGAGGAGCTAGCAGGGTGAACACAAATTAGATGGAGCAGGTGTCCTGTTTAAAAAGGGAATTATTAAATCGGTCGTCTTTTATTTTTCTTTGAATGGGAGAAAGCGAAAGCCTGGATTTTTTTTGTTGCATCACGAAAATTGATAATCGCTTGGAGGTTAAGGGAACAACAACAACATTAAACAAATTGAAAGAATTAGAGATGTGAATAAAATGAAAATGCTTTATTTGTTTTACGTGTTAAAGCAGATGTTCAATGTTATCAATGCAAGCTGCAGCCCGTCTTCGCATGTTTTTCAACAGTCGAGCAGTTCAAATATCACCTACGCGACCGCGGAAAATATGCATATGAGCAAAAGGTTTTGGAAAATCAAAAAATTGAAACATAGGACAACTGGCACACATGTGAAGTGTTACGTAATCGGAATTTCCGTTATAAAATCATATAAAAGGAGACTGCTTTCCGCGAGAGATATGAGACGTCTGGTCGTGTGCAACTCCCAAAGTCCGAAGGGGTAAATACTCAACATTCACACAAAGTCATGATGTGTGTGCGAACAAATTCCGAAAATTCGTGCGTCTCTCTGTATCTAGTACCGTGGTTTGGGTGAGAAAACACTGCCAGTTTGTTACGTTTTTAGAAACTAACAACTGCTTATTTGAGTTATGAAATGCTGTTTTTTTTTTCGTTATAGAAGAAAGAACGTAATTTCGTCAATTCCGAAAAATATGTATAGTGGCGGACAGGGGCTAAAATCTCATTCCATATAAAGGGCACATTGAGAGCCATTGAAAGTAAAGGATAATTCATCCCCTTTCTGCTATAATTTTAACCACCCATCCCTCACAGTAACAAAGAGTTAAAATCCGAACTGGCGGTGTACAACTGCACGGCGAACCTCGGTCTTGGTCAAGAAGGTGACCATGACGTCCAGGTTCAATGTTCACGGGAGAACCAGACAGCTTGGTATATACGCTACGTCTCCGTTCAACGACTTCTTTGATTGCGTTCCGTAGGACCTGGTCTGGTCTAAACGTTACGGGATTTACCAGTACCCATTAACTTCCCACAAATGGAAGCAAAGTACCTCAACGATAAAGCCCAAATAACAAAAGAACGAAAACAACGTTACGCACGCATTTTGCCCGCAGAAATTACTTGTCACTTGTAGTCAGGCTTCGAAAAGCATTTGAAGATGCTTGTATTCCACGCAGAGTGCCTCTTCTCAGATCACGGATTAATATTTTCCGTTCGGAGTTCACCCAAACATTCCACTTTGATGAAATAACGAAATGACTCACAGCCCACAATAAAACCACTCGCAGAGCCCTTCCGAAAAATCAATACCATTGACCGACATGCCCACCTCCACGGCGGCGGTAAACGTCATGCAAACATCGAGAAGGACGTTTGTGAAGCCACTCGCTTTTACAATGCGGTTATAATACTCTTTTATAACTGCATTGATTTCGTTCATCGCCTGCTATTTATTCGCCATGGGAGTATCGTCGTTTGGGGCACAGTATTTCTGTTATTTGAACGACCAATAAAATCCCCTGTAAAAGCAAATAGAATTCTCATAAAATTTTACAATGCAACGCGTCTTCGATATCCACAACAATAAACACTAATCCGACGTTGCCTTTATTGTTTCAGATTGAGTTTGCGGCCGTAATTCACTTGGGAATGGACCTCCAGTAAAAAAAAAAAATGAACGCGAACAATTCAACGGACGAGGCGGAAGGCGCCCTCTACGACCGCGACGAGAACCTGGCCAAAATCGAAATTGCAACCCTGGCGATCATCTTCCTCGTCACCGTCTTGGGAAACAGCACGGTCCTGCTGGCCCTCTGGACCAGGAGGAGGTACGCGGGCAGGAAGAAACTTTCGAGGATGTACTTTTTTATTTTGCACCTCAGCGTGGCGGACCTGATAACCGCGTTCTTAAGTGTACTGCCCCAGTTGGCCTGGGAAGTGACCTATCGCTTTAACGGGGGCTACTTTCTGTGTAAGTTAGTGAAATACGGGCAGACTTTAGGCCCGTACTTGAGTTCCTATGTGCTTATGGCTACGGCCGTGGACAGGCATCAGGCTATCTGTTATCCGTTGACGTACTGCTCGTGGACGTCGAGGAGGTCGAGGGTTATGGTTTGGATTGCTTGGGCGGCGAGTTTAGCGTTTTGTGTGCCACAGGTAAGAATACTTTGAATCTAAGATAAAAAAACATAATTGGAATTCCAACTGGAGTAATAGGGACAACCTCCAATCACCATAAGATTGGAATGACTTGGGTAGAATTCGAATTCGAACCACCAAACACTATAGGGTTATCGCCCGAAGTGTTTGGTCACCCCTTAGACCCATCCAAATCAGTTCCCTACATAAAAAAAATGCAATTAGGACTACATATGATATACCAAATAAAGGGAGAGAACCACCTTTGCACTTCTTTACCGCCACAATATGGAGACCAAAGATATCGGGAGCATTCCGAGGGTATTACAAGTTGTGTTTCCTTTTATTTCTTTAAGCGACTTGCTGTCCAAGACCTTTGCATTACAAGGACTTTATCGACGGTCTTCCACAACTCTCATTGGCGAAGGTGTTTCGTGGCGCCCAACACATTTTTTTATCCTGTGTTGCCTCCTCCAATCAGTTATTTTTTTTGTTTTGCCAAAAAGGGCTCGTTTCTTCTTCTTGATGTTGGTGACTTCCAGTAGCACCTCCAGGTTCAAGACTGTTAGTATTTAAAGCGACTTACGTTTCGAAGACTTCAAACTTTCTTCCATAAAAGGGAATGCTGAAGACGTATGGGTCTCGTCAGTCAAATTTTGAGGAGAATGTCCAGAGCTCGCTCGAAAGTTGCGGCGGCCCTTATTCATCCGCTTCCGGGCCAAAACAACGTTCATCTTCTTTCTTCTTCCAAACCACATCTGAAGGGTTGGGCTTGGGTTCCTCGGGCTGGGCTTAAAAAAATATTTTAGTTTCACAAGAGTCAAGAGTAAATGAAATTCAAGTAAAAGCAACCATCTTAAACACGCCGTCGCGACGGAATGTGTTTTTTATAAGACACGCAAACATGATGATGGTGATGCTCGACAAGCCATAAAATTGAATAATCTGTTTTTTGTCTAATTCTGAGGCGAGAGAGTGATCCCCGTGGATATATGTATCAGGAAACATCTCCTGTTTTAGAGTCTAATGAAATGAAGCTTCCGGTTGTCGTAATAACAAAATTTTATGTAGCATCTGCGCTTTCTAGAATAAAAATATGTAATATCCGGAGGATTTAGCTTAACGCGACGGCTTAATGAGCTACATTCAGCCGGTTCAGATTCGTCTTCATGAACGAAAATTGTATCATTGAAATCTTCGTTCTGTACGTTTCTTTCGCTGCGGAAACGGACATACACATTTAAAATGTAGTCGTTTTAAATAAGACTTTAATTTTGATAAAATTCAAATAAATTGGGCCGGAAGTATTTAGTACCATTGTTTGGGTGAGAAAACATTATCTACAGATGACGTCACCCGTCTTTGAGCAACCTAGATGGCACTGAACGGTCTTAATTTATTTCTAGTGTTTCGTGAATTCATAAAGTTAGTCGATGAGACTTCACATTCACTCAGAACGTTCCTTGAGTGGGTGCGCTCGACCGAAACTGAAAAATTTTCTAAAATTGTCAATAAATTTCACGTTTGAATTAAATTTAAACCTGCACAAGGGGATTATCTATTCCGAGCTCATCCGTTTATGTCGGGGGCTTTAGATTCAAATCTGGTTGACGCGACGCTTTCAAAAAAATAAATAAATTACGGGCATTAAGGCCTTGATCGCATCAACGGGAAGGCAGTTAAAAATTTCATTACGGGAAAATAAAATTTTAATGTTAATTATACTGTATACATGCGAGCGAGCGACACGCCGGATAATTAAATCAAATTACATTTCTGAAATGCCATCGGGGTTCTGCGTGACTTTACGGGAGCAACGCGCTCAAATATTAAACCTATTTAATTTTATTAAGGGTTGTTATTATTATCTTTAAGTGCCGTAGGTTGCGCGTGTGAACGTGCTTTTAAAGGTCTCCTGTGATGAATTTAGTTTTAATTTGATGTCTTGTATTTATTTCAATTCCACCGAGTATGTAGCCCCCGAGCAATAAATTTGACGTAGGTGTTTTATTTAACGTTGTATATCGGGTAACCCTTAATAATTGTTCCAGCGAGAAATTTAGGAAGCCAATACCACAGCATAGCATAGTTATAGAGATCGTGTCCAAAAACGACGAAACTTTATTCATTTTCGAGTAGAATAAATGTTACCACGAGCGTCCCCACGAGCATGCCCGCACGTCTGTTTTTACTTCAAACAAGTTATGCCGCTTGTTGAATAAATAAAATTCAATCACTGTCTTGTGACATGCGGTAAAATAAACCGTGTTTATTTATTTATTTATGTCATTGTGAGCGTTTTTGAAGCTATAAGGGGTGTTATTAAATTCTACCTGCAAAGCGATAAAAAATGCTGCTGAAAAATATCGAGGGTAGTCCAGACGCTTACGATTCTTAAATTAATCCATACATTGTTTGTTTTGCAACGTCGACGTATTCGGAATGGAATTAAACCCTGCGAAAGTATCGGAAAATTTGCAATTCATCAAAGTCACGTTTTTACTTAATTGCAAAAGCTTGTGAAAAGCGGCCGTAAATGTTTTGAAATTTATCGAAACGATTGGTATGCCTGTTATTCGACGAAATTAATGGATCAAAACCGTATGTGAAACAAACGAGAGCGCCAGGAAAAAAAATAATTAAATACAGGGTGGTACGTGATTCTTACAATTAACCCACATAGCCTATAAAAAAGATAAAGTCAAGCATGAATTACACCATGCCGAAGGCGTCCCTTGCTGCCGACGTATCCAAAAGGACCGACCAGGTGCTTCTCTCTGGATGACTCTTTACCCTGGGGCCGAAGACATCCCTCGCTGTCATCTCCATCACTTCACTGCATCTACGCAACCCGCGAGGTGTTTATTGAGGTCCACTTACAATAAATTATAAATTATTTACAATAAATACTGTGAACAGTTTAAGGTTCAAATCGTTAAAATTAAAAATAATTGTCCGCAGTCGTTTAACACATTAAAAACACGAAATAAATAATAAATAATCCTACTAATCGATATCTAAATAAGAACAGGTACAAATCGCACGCCTATGTACAGTTTTCGTTCTTCCAAAACCTTCGAGTATAAATCCAGCACCGTCTAGAGCCCGCCTCTTGAAACTTCTAGAATAATCGAGACATTCTTCTGGAACAATCGAGACACTACATGTCGTAAGAATCATAAAAATAAATATATCTGTGACATACTAGATGTATCAATATTGTAAGAAATCGGCAATGTCGTAAATCATTACAACATCCCCTACGCGACCGTGCGAAAAATTCACCCACATAAAAATTATCTAAGCATACATGACTAACCTTTGCAAACTGCATTCGAAGAATTCTAGCTGCACTGGTGACTCATTGAGAAAGCTGAGTATTATACAAGCATATGAGCAGACGATCACAGAAAATCACGATGAATCATAGGGCAAGAGTTCCAAACAAGACTTTTCATAATCGGAATTTCCGGTGTAAACTATATAAAAAGTAAAGTGTTGCCTAATCGGAATTTCCGTTATCAAACGATATAAAAGGGCGGCCGAGTTTCACGGAGATATCGGACAGCTAGAAGCCGTTTGGTCGTGAACAACTCCCCGAGTCTGAAGGTGCAATTAGCACTCGAGGAATGTCATGGTGTATGTGAACAAATTCCGAAAATCTCTCTGTTCCTAGTACCATGTTTTGGGTGAGAAAACATCAATTTAATCAACAAATGAAGTCAAGATGACAGACGTTAAGAAAGTTTAAGATGGCAGACGTAAGAAATGTCAGAATGACAGACGTCAAGAAACATCAAATTGACAAACGTCAAGTAATGTCATATAAGGGCGAAACTTCACGTTGACATCTACATAACAAAGCAACGATGGCGATCGTCAAACTTCTCTTACTTCAAAACTCTGTTTCTTCTTGTTGGTTTCCTCACCTTTTCTTGATTTTTTTTGCGTTTCAGTTTTCTAACCCCATGTTCTCCGTTATCTGCCCCAGGAGTTCATTATATGTGAATCCACTTCCTTTTTTCAATGCTGCTACAGCTTCTGTTACGTCTTACTTTTGAAAACTCGGTTCTTCCTTGTTGGTTTCTTCTTTGCGTTCCTTTTCATGCCTTCCATTTGTTTTCGGAAGGTTTTGTCGTATTCTCTCCACTTTTCCTTGATTCCTTTCTCGTTTGTAGGGATGTCATCCAGTCTTAAGTCCTCTAAACCCATATTTTCCACGTGGACTTTTCAAGTACGTGAAGTAATAACTACGTCTACTTCAAAACTCGGTTTCTTCTTGTTGGTTTTCTCTTCACATTCAATTTCATCTCTTCCATATGTGTTGGGAAGTTTTGACGCATTCCTTCCACATTTTCTTGATTTCCTTTCTGATTCCTTCCAGGCTTAACCCCATGATTTCCATGTTCCTAAAGCTCTTGTTACTTCTCACACTTCTCTCTTGATGCTTTCATTTTCAAATGGATTTTCATCCGTTCCATTTGTGTTTGGAAGGTTTTTGGCAAATTCTCTCCATTTTTCCTTCTTCCCTTCCTCATTTGTAAGAATTTCCTCCAACCTCGTGTTCTCTAAACCCATATTTTCCCTGTGGACGTGAAATAATATATTCTTCTACTTCAAAAGTCTGTTTTTTTTTTTGTTGGTTTTCTCTTCATATTCATTTTCATCTCTTTTTGATATCTTACATTAACCCCATTACATTTCTTACATTAACCCCATGTCCTTCAGTATTTCCCCATGAGCTTATCCATTGCCGACTAAAAGTACAGGCCGTACTCAGTGGGTGGGGAGACTCCGAATCTCGGAGTCTTTCATTCATTAATTCATGCGCCATGAATGCCAGACTCCGAATCCCCACCCACTGAGCATGGCCTGTACCTCTAGTCGGCAATGGCTTATCCCTTCTTCAATGCTCCTACTTCTTCTCAATATTGACCATCTGGTGCGTGATAGCTTATGAGGCAGCAGCATCGCTTCTTCTCTCTGGTTCAAGACTCAATTCCTTCCTCTTGGTTTGTTCTCCTTGTTTTTTTTTACTTTAATTTGTGTTTAGAAGTTATTTAGCGTAATGATTTCTTCTTTGATGCTCTTAATGCGTTTAACTATTCACTTTTAGAAGACAAATCCTTTCGGAACTGTTTTTTTGTTTATACCAGCATGCTCCAGATAATTAACTCGATGGAAAGCCTTTTGTGGGGCGTAATTATTTTTGATGAAACGTGAATCAGGTATGCGCTCCCGAGTAAATACATCCTCGAAGGACAGTCGTTTCCTTCATTGTTTGGCGGTGATTAATATTCCGCCCCTTTTGTTAGGAACAACAAAAGTAAAGGATTAAAGTCTGAGGAATTTTGAAGGGCGGATTCGCCCCGACTGTCAAACTTAAATAATTTGCCGAAAATTGCCAAAATTATCCTCGGCGCACAAATAAATTAATTCGATTTCAGGACAAGACAGGCCCGCACGTTAATTTACCTTCCACAAAGGATTCGTTTCGTTTCAGCGACTAATAGAACGCAACCGGCTTTAATTATCTGAAAAAAAATACGAGTTTCCAGTTCAGGAACGCAACCGGCAATTAACGAGGGATTCGTTCTCACACGCTGCGTAAATATCGCCGGTGGTGGTCGTGCGGGGGTGGAAAACGCGAATCCGACAAATCGCGATATAAACGATTTAATTTTTCGTTCATCTGGATGGAAATTTATGCGCTTTCAGCTGAATATTCCTCCCCGAAACAAAGCCCAATCTTGACAGGCTTTATTTATTATTAATTAATTAACGTCGTTTTGGATCAACGGCCGCCGCGGGGGCGTTTTATTTATTTTTTGGATAAACCAAACACAGCAGGGATTTCGCGTGTCCTTGAGATTTAACCGAGGTCCTCTAATACGGACGGGACGTGACGTTGAATAGGGGTTGAAGTGACGACGCTTATTCCCTTCCGTAGAGAAACCGCGGCTTAACCAAACACCTCTGCGAGAATTTCTACGGGCATTTCATTTTTAATTTGATTTCAGTTTGAGCACAGCTACAGGCAACTGAGCTTAATCAAAATCGAAAACATCGACGACATTAAAAATTTTAATAACGACGAGTCTCCCGGCGAAGGTATGTCCTACATAAACTCGCGCCTCTGGCTTTATTAATTTCCTACCCAAACAAGTTTCTCGAGATTAAACTCGATTGAAAGGATCGCCGAGGATTCGAAATTAATAAGGAACAATACTCCGTCGCGTTCCTTCGGCGATAATTAAATTTACAATGTCTTACGAAAACAAAACGATTACTTCAGTAACTAACTCTTCAGGCGCTTCCTTAAACGCCACTGTATTTATTATTAAAATGTTTTTAACCTTCCGCTATTCAAGAAGTTTTTAAAACGTAGGACAAGAAGCGTAAACTTATGGCACGTGAAGGTTTAGCTTGGGGCACCCTGTATAGATCTCTACCCCACATTAACATGATTTTGCTTTTTTTTGTTTGAGTTATCGTTTGGTGTGTGTAAAGGGACCTGTTCATAAAAAGTGGGGGCGGGATTAACAAATCTGAATTGTTTTAGAAACGTCAGTTGCATTTCATTTCGCACCGTAAATCAACAAGAACACCTGCTGTGCAAGAAGTTTAGAACAACGAACGCGGAAATCAATCAATTAGAGGAGACACAATGGGGGAAAGCCTCCTTGGAATGTATGTACTTGATGGTGATGGATAGATTTATTCGGCTGGCGGCATTCAGGATTTGGTTCCCTTTTATTTAAAACTATTTAAGCCTCCCTTGATTCATTTCGTTAATGATGTTCTATTTCTGCTTATACAAAATAAACAAAATAGAATTCGTTTTAAATAAAAAAAAAAAATGTTTCTTCTTACAAAGGAAATGTTTACTTGTTCGACCAGCAAAAGTGAAACATTCAAGCACAAAAGCCGCATATTTACAAAGGAGTTACCCCCAAATATGAAACAGTGAAAAAAAAGGAGAGTTGACAACACACACAAAAAGCTTATTTCATGTAAGAAAAAAATTGCGCAGAAAAATATCCGTTTCTTTTTTTTCTTCAAAAGGAATCCTATCTGAAATCTAAGGATTACTGAAGAATTAAATGGGTGGAGTTTCTGAGCTGAAAATAAACCGGCGATCTTTTGTTCTAAAAATAAGTCGGGCGGCGGTTTTGCATAATTAAATCCGACTTGCGATGATACGTTAATTTCCTGCGGAAGACTTACGTATTCATTTAACTTTTATAAATGATTTTGAAATCAATAATAATGCGTCACTACACATTAAGACTTAAAATGTTTCTGTCGAAACTGTTGAAGACCATCCACGTCTGGTAGTGATAATTATTGTGTGTGTAAACAGCACAGACAGTTTAATTTGCTTAATGTTTAGTTACGTGCGTTTTTAGGAAGCTCACGTTCAATTTGAAACTCGTAAGTTTTTGCATTTCATGACACCCAATCAATCATAATGTCCTTTGCTATTAATATATGTAGTGTAAAAAAAAATTAAAGAAAGAGAATAAAATTAAAACCTTGCTGAAATACCGTGCCTTCAATCAATGTCTACTTACTACTGTCGAATTGTCATTGTGTGATAAAATTATTTGAAATATCAACTTTCTTGTAAAAAAAAAATGTTATTGGTTCGCCAAAGTATGTATTATTGTAGTAACATTGACCCACTGACCTACTCCTACTTTATTGCCTACATACAGGATGATCCTAGGATAGACCGACAAGAAAATACTTACGAAAGGAGAACGTTCCCAGGACATGGGAAAGATGTTAAAATGCTTCGGTATTTCCGAACTGTTCGAATTTATTATAATTTTTGGAAAATAAATAGATGAAATTAATAAAGTTTTAAAAATTAATGAAAACGATATTTAGTTGCTTCTCTTTTGTCTCTTTTTAAAATTATTGTTATTATTTTGACAGATTTATTTAAAAATATTTACTTTCTTCATTTCATTCATTATGTAATTATTTCTTTTTTTAATTAATTTAGAATTCGATGCTCATATCTTCATTTAATAATAATAATAATAATATTTATTTGCATATATAAAACATACAGTTTTTTTGCATTGTCAAAGATACAATAATAGTACATAATACATTACAAATAATTTGTTTTTTCTTACTGTTTAAATTTTGACGGGCAGTTATTTTTTACTGACTTTTTCATATTTCCGAATTGTTGAATTTTGTTATAATTTTTTTAAATAAAAATTAGAAGAAAAGGACTCTTTATTTGGTCATTTGTTTTTTTTTTTAGCTGTGACTCACTTTAAATATACAGGGTACTGAAAATTTGGCGAAAATTGGAACATTAGAGGAAACTTAAATTTTATATAAAAAGATTGTTGGAAAATAAATAGACGAAATTAATAGATTAATATTTTTCTTATAAGTGATGTTCATTTGTTTCTCTGTTGTTTTTTATTTATTTTTTTTTTCTATTTTTTTTTTAAATATTTACTTTCAACAAAATTCAACAAAAATTTATTTAAAATTCGGCGTTGATGTCTTCATTTCTTTATTTTTCGGACATTTCCGAACTGTTCAATTTTATTATTATTATTTTTTTATATAAAAATCGGAAGGAAAAGGCTCTTTCTTTTGTTATTTGGTCTTTTTTTCGTTTTGAATTCCGAGTCATTTTAAATGTACAGGGTGCTGAAAAATTGGCGGAACTACTGCTCGATGGTATGTACCCATATATGGAAGAAATAAATAAATAAAATAAATTAATAGATTTTTAAAAATTAATTAAAAAGTATGTTCATTTGGTTTTCTCTTGTTTTTTTTTTTTTTCATTTATTAACATATTGAAATGAATGACGCAAGACTTATTTATTTATTTAATATTTACTTTCTTCATTTAATTTATTATTTAATGTTTTTCTAATAAAAATTATTTTTTTTTTAATTCTGACGGGCTGCTACTCTATTGATTTTCCGATATTTCCGAATTGTTCAATTTTATTTTATTTTTATATAAAAATCGAAAGAAAAGCTTCGATTTTTTTTAACTCTGACTTACTTTAAACATACCACTCCGTGGAACGTTGTAGTAAATTAAATTTTGTATAAAAAATTGTTGGAACAATAAGCAGATAAAATTAATAAACTTGTAGACATTAATTAAAAATGATGAAGCTTATCGCAACACCTCCATTAAAAAAAAACTACTAAAATTCAAATTAAAAAAAGAAAAATTAATTCCGAAAAAATATTTAAAAAAGAAAGAGAGATGTTAAATTAGTATGGAGGGGGAAAGGTTAGGGGGGCGATGATAAAGGATTGTTTCTTCTTCTTATTACTTAATTCTAAGCGGCCGTTTTTATTAATCTTGCGAATTTAATTCAAACAAAAAAAAATCTTTTTAAATACAACGGCGGCGATTCATTTTCAAAAGTTTCACGAAACGTTTCTCACTATGGTACAAATTTGATCGGAAATATCAAGACCGAGTGTTTCAATGTATGTTTACAGGGCGTGCAAAAAACAGGTGCCACGAACACGTTTCTTTTCTTAATTCAAACGAGTTGCAGTGACCCGTGTAATTTGATAAAAAAATTACAGGGCGTGCAAAAAAAACAAGTACCATGCATTTGTCAAGTAAATATTTTGTATTTCAGTTGATCACGTCAATAGGCAACACGAACATTTTTTTTTAATTTTTTAATTTGAAAGCATATGAATATATGATAATTTGGATAAATTTATTTTTTTTATAAGTGAATGTTAAAGTTGTAATTAATAAAAGAAATTTGAATTTATTATATTCCCGCCAAAACGCACATTTCAATCGTGTGACGTCACTGTTCATAAGTCGTCAACTTAGAACGTCAAATCGTAAGCTGACGACAAATATGGACACATAAAATGTAATAAAATTAGTAGTTAAACATGTTATTATTATTGTACTGTGCCACAGTGTAAAAGTATCTTTATTAAAGCGCCGAATAAATTATTTATAAACATACCAAAAATATAGAGAAAACTGCGGTTATAAATGTGACGTTCCTTCTTGACATTTTAAATGTCAAAACAATGAAAACACATCATGGAAAAATGTAGTTATAATTTTTTGAAAACCATTTTCATGTATGTAAAATATATCTCACTAATTTCCATATAAACAAAATAATAAGAGCAAGCATTCAAACATTGACAATAAACACAATAAACTACTTACAACATAAACGTCAAGTGAAATATTTATTGAACACTGACGTCACAACCAATGAGAAGCCGTTCGAAATCACGTGATTTATATTTGAAAAATTTTCTATTTTAATTATTAATTTAACAGAATAATAAGTAAAAGCAGCTTCAAGATTAGGTATTGCTTAATGTATTATTAATTGTAGTTTCCATTATATAGCTTTAATTTGTATTTCGTATTATTGTCATGTACCCTATTCCGTTTAAATGTCATGTTTTGGATACATATTTATAATTGTCGGTCTATTCAAGAATCACCCTGTATTAGGCGAAGCTATTTGTATTACGTATTGCAATGTTATTGCCGTCACTTTGGACATTTGTTTTATTTATTTTTTTTATTTTAATTTGTTGCTCTGTTCTCTCAGGGTATTTTGTTATATTTTGACCTTTATTTGCTTTCTTACTTCGTTGTTTTACTCGCGTAGGCTCCTGCTTCGATGGTTAATGTTGCAGTCTAATATATCTCGTAGACCAATTCTTGCTTGTAGAGTGTATTTGTTGTGTGATAAATTTTGGACGTAGATGGTACTCGCGAGCCTTCACATTCAAAATTACCTGTGTCAGTGTGTGCGTGTGCGGGTGAATAATAAAGAAGATATTTCGTAGAACAAAACGGAAAAAAACGACAATTTATTAGTTCAATTTAAAAAACTTTCACAAACAAATTATTTGCGTAAAGAAGTTCGGAGTGTTAAAAGAAGTTTAAATTAGTTTGAGCGGGTTTTTCACAAAACCCGCACTTACATAAGGTTAACATTTTTGATTGTTTTGATCCAAGCTGACTTGAGCCCTTGATACCCTGTATGTCAACATTATACATTAGATGGAGAAGCCAAAAATAAATTGCTTTACATTAACTTTTTGATGTTTCCTCTTTTTTTGTTTTCCCAAAAAAGAAATTACTTAAACGATGGGACTCACTTGTCGAGGAAATTTAGTGTTATTGGGGCGCAAATACCCCTACAAATTAGCCGCTGTAAATAAACACCCTGTATATATTTTAACTAATGATTCAGTTGACGAAGCAGAGAGACAGACAGACGGATTTAATGAGGATACAAGATCTACAACTGTAAATCACAGACTAGGGCTTTCATGTGATATTAGTTCTATTCAGTCACGTGATTAACATTAATTAAGCCGGCGCTGTCTAGATTGCCCTGCATATTTGCACCTGCATCAAATCGCTTCGCATTGCACTCACCAGACAAACAAATTTAATTCCAGGTGGAAAATGATTCCCCAGCACTCCAGTTATTACAGAATTGAATATTAATTTTCACGCTGTTGTTGTTTGCTTAGAGGTTTTTTTTTATTTTGGAATGCATTTGCATAAACATAAAATGCATTAAAAGTTCTTCAACTAGGAAGAAAAGTATGAACGTATTTCCTCGCCGGAAATGGTTTAAATAGGTTATGTCATGTCTACTGTTGTTATTATAAACAGTCGCTCTCGATGATTCGAGATGTTTCTAGATTATTGCTGGAATTGTACGAGAATGTTAGAGGTAGAGGGATACTCTATAAAAGCAGAACCGGTCGTGAGATTTCCAGCAATTTTCTATTGGATACCTTACATTTAAATTATTGTTATTTCCGAATTCATTCGATTAAAATTTTTTTAGCCCGAGCCATAAATAAGTAAATTTACCTCGTCAAGGAGATGTATTGAATTCATTAAAATTTGAATTCATTAAATTAAAGACGAATGCAAGGATTTAAATGCTTCCGTTGGAATTATTTCCGAAAGCGTTCGCAACAACAATGTAAATATCATTAACGGTAAGGACGGGGATTTACGTGGCGATCTTTTGTCGAAGAAGGAATTACTAAAGTATCCCCCTCCCCGAGCCAAGTTTTTAAATGGGGTGGAAAATTGTGTGTAGGTGCACGCGGAAATGTTATTTGTTGTGCTTGGGTAGAGTCCTTTTTCAAATCGTTTGTGTCGGTAACAAGGTTTATTGATGGCACGTGGAAAATTGTTTTTCTTCTTCCGGAAGTTTCAATTCCAAATTGGTTATTATTGTCATTTTGTTTGCTTGAATCTTCTTGGGATTACCTCGTCTCTTAATAGTAACTGATATCCTGCTTTCACTTCATCTTTTATTTTGAAATGTTTGTCCTGTCCTTTAGCATCTCCGACTACCAGCTTCTTCAAGTTTTCCCTTTTTTCAATGCTTTCTCCTGCTACCTACTTGAAGGCTGCAAGTTTATGGGAGGGCAAATTAAGTTCGCCTCAAAGCCGGCTATCTCAATGGGACGGGCGGACCCATATGAAAAAAAATAATAAACAATCACCAGTTACTACACACTTATCTTTATTTAAAGAAAAATAATAAGTTCTAGTCTTGCGTAAACAATTGCAAAAGTCAGCTTAAACAAATAGCGCTAACCGCTACAGTTAAAAAAAAGACAGGAAATACGGGACCCGCTTTACTTTTACATACGTTTCGAAGATTTTTTTTAGAAAATAACTAAAAAAAAAAAAGAGAATTACCACTTCAACGCATCAATCAGCGCATCGGCATACAGGGACACAATAAATAAAAAAATCCGACCTTGTGTGTCTAAGCGTACGTCAAACATCACTTCGATCCCGAAGAAGTCGTGCCTTATTCTCGTAACGAGGGAGAGAGTTCATTGTGCGCGAGTGACGTCAAAATGACGTAGACCTTCGTGTAAAACTATAAAAACATTTCGAGAAATGCGTCATTTTCGGGAGCTATCGCTCCCCCAAGGGTTATGGCCAAGGGGGGAGAGTCATTGCACCGTCCAACGTCTCCTTAACTTGCGTAAAGCGTCTGGTCTGAGGAGTCTAGCCTGATCCAAACAGCACGGTATCGTCGGTATCAAATACGTTTTCTCACAAGACAAATCAAAGCCTAAATGAAAACGGATAGAAACAACGCAAACTAATTTGCGCACGTTGAAAATACCTGATTGATTTGTGGGGGTCAGGCTTCGAAAAGCAGGTGATATTGCTTCAGTTTCACGTAGGGTGCATCTTTCAGAGCACGGATTACATCATTCTGTTCAGCTTTCTCACAAACAATACAATTTGAAGAAATTACACAATGGCTACCAGCCAAGGAAATAAAACGCGTGGTTAAAAAAAATACTGGCGCGATGGTACTTGATTCTGCGCGAATGTTCAGAACACAGACCGGTGGGTGTCACCTGATCCGTATTGACCAATCACAGACTTTTCCGAAAAATCAATACTTTTGAGCGAGGAGATCTACGGCAAGGACAGGGATGTCACTAGGGCATTCTGCCGTTTCGGCAGCCATGTTGTGACAAAATACTGTAACACTCTTTTGAGACTATATTGTATTATTAAGTTCTGGCTCCATGTTGCACGCCAATTATGTACTGTATTGTCACGATGTCATTATCTAGGAAAATAAGTAAATTTAAATTCATTTCGTAATTATTGCAATTATGTGCATTTCAAAATTATGCAGGATCAGCACCCGAATAGTAGGACAGCCGCGTTACACATGCTCGCATTCCACTTACGTAGAAATGCAAGCTCCGCGGAATGTAAGTGTGTTGTTTACATGTGCCAATTAAGATTGAGGCAGTTTTAAGAAAACGAATTTGGCAAGGGTTAATTGATGCTGACGCCTTTAGAACTTTGTACTTTGAACCGAACCCCCAGCCATGAACGAAAGAACCAATTCTGACGTAGATTTAACAAAGATTTATAAAAGATAAGAACCCAATCCGCAGGAGTCGGTAAGAAGTCAAGAGTAAGAAGTCGATAATCAATAGTAGATAGTCAAAAGTTTAAAAGATTAGTTAAGTTCGCTAATTAAGTGTAAAAGTTAAAAAAGGTTAGTTTAAATAAAATTAAGAAAGACAGAATAATTATGTTTAAAACAAGTTAGATTAAAATTAAATTAGATAAAAGACAATTTCCGCAGTTTATTCTCATAATCTTATCTTCTCATAATTTAACTCATAAAATTTTTATTTTTATTTTTAATGCGACAGTATTATCAATTTCTTGCCCCACGTTGAACGCCAATTATGTACTGTATTATTAAGTTCTCGCCCCACGTTGGGCGCCAACTATGTACTACATTATTGAGTTCTTATCCCCAAGGAATGTCTTCAAACAAAATCGCATTCCTGTAAGATTTGTGAGAATTGGCAAAAACAAATTCAGAACTTCAAGAGAAAAAATTAAATACACCGCCCATACACACACGTACACAACAGAAAAAATCAGAAAGAAAATAATGAAACGTAGAGAGAAGAAGAAACGTTCTGACAAAGGGGCTAAAAGTACTCATCGGCCTGATCTAACAACATAGAGAAAAAATTATAAACTAAAGCAAGATTTATAAATTAAACTCAAAAACAAAATTTCACAAAACAAAATGCCCAAGTGGAAAGTTTAGGACAAACAGGCATTACGTTAATTATTGGCTTTCCAAGATAGAGATTCTTAGCAGAGCTTGAATTTAAGTTATGTTTAGAATGTGACATTTACTTACGATCAGTATAATGTCAAATACATTCTGATTGACATTTAAACTTCAACATAAGTATCAATTATTAGAATGTGATTAACATTTTATTAAATCTATAAATAATGTCATAGTCGAAACACCAAATTTAAGCTCTGCTTAAAATGTTGGTGCAATTGGGCATAAGGTTCTTAAAAAAACAAAACTTAAGAATAACTTAATGAACTACAGGGTGTCTCGATTTAAAAGTATTGGAACATCGAAATACACCCAAGTTTGCCGCTTGTTTCGTAGTAAAAATTCTCAAAAACAATGTCGATGTCATGTGACATTACGGTCAATTTTTAAATTTTTTTTAAACATCGAGTAAGTCGATCGCAGCCGCGATGCCAAATGCATCTAGTTCAAAAGTGCCTTCTCCGACGAGCTTCCGAAAAAGCTTATGAAAGAGACCAAACTAAAACCACTATTTCTATGGACGATTATTTTCCTTCAATTTTAGACAGTGTTTATCAAAAAGGAAGAAAAGAAAACGACGATCGTTTTACCAAATTTGAATTATTTTTCAAACTTTATCAAGGAAACTGGCCATTCCTTTATAAAACTGCACACAAGACGAATACTAGTTTCATTTGGTATACGGTCGAGTGCGGCTGCGATCGACTTACCAAGAGGAAAACAGTAAGAAATCTGAACCGATTTTTCGAGTGCGGTTGTGACCGACTTACGCCTCCCTTTTCAAGAGGAAAAGAGTAAAAACCAAACCAGTCACTTCTTTACATCTAGCACTAGCAGACGCTTTCAAACAATTGATACTGCCGACTGCGGCTGCGAACGACTTATTAGGCCTCAAATAAATATTCTTCAACGAGTCAGAAAATTTTTGAAAAAAGCGGGAGAAGATTTTACGAAGTCGAACATTTTCTACCGATTTTGGACGAAACAAAACGTAAAAAAATTGAACAAAAGACAGCCGATTAATGAATTCCTCTATTCTTTTATCAATTTAGAAATTTAGCCAATTTGCCAATTATGCAAAACAAAAACAAAAGAGAAAAGGCAATCGATTTAATAAAACTGAAGTGTCTTCTCTTTTTCACGCGTTCAAGGTTTCGCCAAGGTGCTTGGGGCTTTCACTGCGGTTGCGACCGACCTACTACGTTTTAACAAACATTTTTGAACTAATTGGAATTCGTTAAGGGAACGAAAGAATAGCGGGCGGAACGAAACGAGAGAAATTGAAACGAAACGCAGTCGGATTTTAGGTAGAAACGACAAGAAGCGAAAACAAAAGACTAAATAAACGAGGAAAAAAGAGATGGCATTTGGTATATCGAAAAATATCTGCAATTGAGAAATAAATTGTGAAACCTTTTGAATGCACCTCGTAGCATTTAAAAGCCACACCCCCTGTCACTTTTTTGAATCGCATTTGTCACCTGTGATTTGCCTTGTCGTTGTTAATTAGCGTCGCAAGTTAAACAATTGAAAAAATGCAAAGTTTTTCTTTTTCTTTTGACGGTAAATATACAGGGTCTGTTCTTTCTTCACCAAGGACGGATTGTCGTTTTTGGGGATAATTCTTGATTAGTTATTTCTCAAAAACTAAAGCGCATAGAATTGTTTTAACATTTTCCCCATACTTTCGAAGATCGCTCCTTATCGAGTTTTTTTTTTGATCACTCTGTATCTGTCTCTGCGGCTGTGACTATTATACCCCAGACGTATATAGGTAATCCCGTAAAATTTATGACAACGACGTCGTATTGGGATAAGTTAATTATTTACGACGAGACAGGCACAATTAACAGACCCCCCCTCCCCTTAAAAGCCCCTGGGCAAAGACTGACTTTAAAGCAACAGATGGGGCGCGTTGTAAATCACATCAAACTGTAAGTTACAGTCAGAATTTCACATTCGGTTTTATCGAAACCCAAAACGGACACATTCATAAATTTTAAAACCCGAAATTAAAAAAAACTCTTAATTTATCGTCCCTACTAAAATAACGCCGCCTTGCTCGTTTTGCAACATCATTTCGCTTGTCAGATTTCGTTCCGGAATGATTTATTGCGTTTATGTCCTGTGACAAATATAAATCCGGCGGCGGCAAGAAAATGCCCCGCGAAGGTGAACAATACCGGCGTATTTGTCGATACAGATGTATTTACCTGTGCGCTCCCCCGGGGGCGGCGTAATAATTTCAAGGCGGAAAATGCGAAGCCGAAAAAACATCAATTTTCTTTCGCGTCACAATAATTTCGGACGGGACATAAATCTAAGTCGCTTTTGTTCCACGTTTCGGAAAATTGATATTTTCAGTCAAGCAGTCATTAAGTGACGAGAATTTTATTTTTTATGCTTTTCTCTTTACATCATACGCACGAACGCTCTTTTCTATTCCGCAAAGGATACAACCCCCCAAATCGAATTGCGTAACAATATGATTCAAGATTTGCCCCACGTGGCAGTGCATTGAATACACAAGCTGGAACAAAAGTATCGAATAACGACTGTAAAACTTTTAATTGAAAAGTTATGAAAAAATGTTTAACACGAGAGTTCTTTGATGTATTCCTTCGCGTTGTCTTTTGTTTTGTTGCTTTGACAACCAACTTTTGTTTTTGAAAGGGTACCTATAATAATTTTTAGTGATTTTGACACAAGCGTACTTTCCTCGATATGACTGCGCGCCTTGGATTTAGAGTACAGTGAAAGATTTCTTACTGAAAGAAAATGTTTTGAGGTCCATCTAAGGAAGAAAAAAAGAAAAAGAACAGTCATTGAAGGAACACTATATTTCCTTCATCTCTGAACACTCTGTATTTATTCACGTTTCCAAACACGTTTCACTGGTAGGCCGGCAAATTTCAAAATAAAATATCAGATTTTTTTTAACAATTTCTGACTTTTTAGAAGGTATAATTAGAGAGCGGATATTCAGGCTGAGGCTTATTTCTTTTTGTCGTTTGCCGATTTTATGCAACTACTGCCTCTTCGAAAATTATAAATTATATCAGCGATGGGCGCGAGCTCGCCGAAAGCTCGACCTCCACCCTCAATTATTTGCGACGATCCCGATGTTTCAGACAAACAAGCGCCGGCATGTAACTGTAACGTAATTAAAAACAGAGAGAGCTGAACGAGTTAGTTCATGTTGGTTTATTAGCGTTTAACAGTGTCGTACAAGTTCGAGACCATTTAAAATTGAAACAATATTTATAATAATTTTCGACTTCATTCGATGTGAATAGCATCGAAACGATTAGGCCGTCTACTATTTCATATTTTGTGGAACGAAGCCGACTACCCCGCCGATACCCTGGTTGCCTATTGCTTAGCGTAGTGGGGGATCATTTCCCCTCTCGTGCTCATCGCTGAATTATATTATTAGAGAGCGCACAATCAAGTATGTAAATGCAAATGCCTAATCTTTTTACCAATTTTTATCAAGTGGTGACTTTGTTTGAATTGGCTTCCGGTTGAAACCGCGTCACGTTGACTTCTTCTACTGCCGACGTTTCGTTTTCCATTGCAGAAGAACTTCCTCAGGGCTGCTGATGGTGTTGCTGCTGCTTCTCGTTAGTCGTTGAGACAGTCTCAACGACTAGACGACGGCCACGGAAACCTTCAAGTTAAATTTAAATGGTGACTTTTACAATAAATAATTAGAGAGCCAGGCTAAGGCTGACTTATTATTTTTTTCGCCGGTTTTTGGACAACTAGTGCCTTTGTGGAAAAGATTAGCGCATAATCAAGCAAATGCCAATACCTAAATTTTTTGCCAATTTTTATCAAATGGTGACTTTTCACAATTAATAATTCGAAAGCCGATAGTCAGGCTAAGCCTGATTTATTATTTTTTACCGATTTTTGACAACTAGTGCCTTTTTGGAAATTATTAGAGAACACACAGTCAAGCAAATGCAAATGCCTAACTTTCTTGCCAATTTTTAGCAAATAGTAATTTTTTAGACGAAATAAATTAATAACTAGAGAGCCGATAGTCAGGCTAAGGCTGATTTATTGTTTTCTTTTGCCGATTTTTGACAACTAGTGCCTTTTAGGAAATTATTAGTGAGCGAATAATCAAGCAAACACAAATGCCTAACTTTTTTACCAATTTTTAGCAAACGGTGACTCTTTAGAAGAAATAAATTAATAACTAGAGAGCCGATAGTCAGGCTAAGACTGATTTATTATTTTTCTTTGCCAATTCTTGGAAATTATTAAAGAGAGCGCGTAATCAAACAAATGCAAAATGCCTAAATTTTTTTGCCATTTTTTCGCAAATGGTGACTTTTTAGAAGAAATAAATAATTAGAGTACCGATAGTCAGGCTAAGACTGATTTAGTTTTTTTGCCGATTTCTGAAAAGTACCGCCTTTTTGGAAATAATTAGAGAGCGCTTAGTGAAAGAAATGATACGTCTAAGTCTTTTGGCAATTTTTAGCAACTTGTGACTTTTTAGAAGACATAAATTAATAATTAGAGAGCCGATAGTAAGGCTAAGGCCGATTTTTGACAGTTAGTGCCTTTTTGGAAATTATTAGAGAACGTACAGTCAAGCAAATACGATGCCTAACTTTTCTGGCAATTTTTGGCAACTTGTGACTTTTTAGAAGACATAAATTAATAATTAAAGAGCCGATAGTAAGGCTAAGGCCGAGTTATCATTTTCTTTTGCCGATTTTTGATAGTTAATGCCCTTTCGGTAATTATTAGAGAACGTACAGTCAAGCAAATACAATGCCTAACTTTTTTGGCAATTTTTAGCAACTTGTGACTTTTTAGAAGATATAATTAGAGACAGTATATTCAGGCCAAGGCTTATTCCTCTTTTTATGTTACCGATTTTTGGTAGTTAGTGCCTTTTTGGAAATTATAGATTATCATTAGAGAGCGCCTAATCGAACAAATGCAAATGCCTGACTTTTTACCAATTTTTAGCAATTTGCGACTTTTTAGAAGAAGAAGGCTTATTTATTTTTTTCATTTGCCAATTTCTTGTTTGTAGTGCCTTTTTGGAGATTATAAATTACTCTTAAAGAGCGCATTATCAAGCAAATGCAAATATCTAACTTTTTGCCATTTTTTAGCAATTTGTGACTTTTAGAAGACATAATTAAAGACCGGATATTCAGGCTAAAACTAATACCTTTTTTCTATTGCCAATATTTGGTATTTAATGCCTTTTTGAAAATTAGAAGTTATTATTAGAGAGCGCATAATCAAGCGAATGCAAATGCCTAACACTTTTGCCAACTTTTAGGAATTTGCGACAAAATTAGAGACCGGATACTTAGGCCAAGGCATATTCCTTTTTCATTTTACCAATTTTTAATAGTGCCTTTTTTGGAAATTGTAAGTTATTATTTAAAACAAATGTAAATGCCAATTTTTAACAATTTGCGACTTTTTAGAAGAATGATTAGAGACCGGATATTTAGGCCAAGGCTTACTCCTTTTTTTTTGTAGTTAGTGCCTTTTTGGAAATTATGCGTTATTATTAGAGAGCGCAAGCAAATGCAAATGCCCAACATTTTTGCCAATTTTTATCAACTTATGACTTTTAGAAGACATAATTAGACACCGGATATTCAGCCTAAGGCTTATTTCTTTTTCTATTTTACCGATTTTTGGTAGTTAGTGACTTTTTGGAAATTAAAGAGCGCATGAATAAGAAAATGTCTACCTTTTTGCCAATTTTTAGCAATTTGCGACTTTTTAGAAGATATAATTAGAGACAGAGATATTCAGGTTAAGGCTTATTCCTCTTTTTTTAATTTTTGGTAGTCAGTGCCTTTTTGGAAAATATAAAATGTTATTAGAAAGCGCATAATCAACCAAATGCGATTGCCTAACTTTTTGCCAATTTTTAGCAATTTGCGACTTTTTAGAAGACACGATTAGAGATCAGATATTCAGTTATTGCCTTTCTGGATATTATAAATTATTATTAGAGCAAATGCAAATGAGAGCACAATCAGACAAATGCTATTGCCTATTCTTAACAATTTGTGCCTTTCTTTAAGATACATTTTTTATTTTGAATAATTTTCATGCCTTTTTACGTAATCAAACCACGCCAATGACCTTGAAACTTCAGAGGATAATGGCAGTCGGATTTTCTGGTATTGACGATATACCCAATGCACCGCACCGTCAAGAAAAAAATTAGAACTTGACCTGTACTTGATCTCTGAAGAGTTTGCTGACCAGCAAAAACTTATTGGTTCAACAAACTTGCTTTTCAATTTTAATTTTTATAACTTTTAAAACCGATGGAGTGCAACGAATCCATAGTGAGAAAATAAATCTGCGAAAGCAGCAGCGATCAAACGAAGAGGGGAAAATTGATCGATGTAGTTTTCAAGTTTCAATGAATCATTCGGTATGTTGCGCGTACAATTAATTTTTTGTGGACGATTAATATAATTAAAAAATAACAAATTTGGCTTAAGTACATCTTTAAATGCAAGTGTCGTTTGCGAATTATTTTCAAGAATATTTCAGAGTGAGGCTTGAGAAAGAGATCGTGAGCGATTTGACTTTTAAAAAGTTGCTCCACGTTACTTTCTTGCTTTGATCTGTGGCCAGCTCTTTCTGCGTGATGATGAGTCTCCGGAGGAACATCTCGACGTCCCCGACAAATCCTAAAACGAAAGTTTCTTCTTCTTTTTGGATATATTATTCAGTGACTCCGGGCGATAATTGCCCCAGAGAGTAGTTTCATTTACTTCTAGTAAGAACACGCATAAATTAAGTCGATAATAATATTAAAAAAAAGTTAAAAAGCAAGAAATGAAAAGAGAACGACATTAATTTATTTGCAAACTCTGAACTGAATACAATTTGCGTTGAATAATATCCTTCACTTAATAATATTCTAGAAATTACAACTATATTCAACGTTGTAGTACACTGATAAAAATGGCAGTAAAATTACACATATTTTTACATAGAATGTTGATGCGATTTTATATAGATTGACTAACGATTTGAATTTTACATAAAATTACATTTATTTTTCCTTAATTCTTGTAAAATGTTGTACATTTTACGTATTAATAGTAAACTGTAACTCAAAATTACAATAATATGTAATTTTTATTTGAAAATATTGAATTATTTACACTAAACTATTGAAGTATGTATATTTACAGAGAACGCGTGTAAATTTTCTTAATGGTTATAAGTGTTGTGGTAAAATTACTAGAAATTACTGGAAAGTATAGGTAAAATAAAATGCATTCTGTAAATTTACGTAGTTCCCCTGGTGAACACCACGGAAGATTACCAAGAATGTGTAAAAGTACTGAATAAAACATATGAAATGGAATTTTACACTTCACTTCTAACAATTGTAAATTTACTAGGAAAATCATAGGTAACAAAAAACCAATGTTTTTCTTAGTAATTTTACAGAATAATTTTTATCAGTGTATTAATGAGCGCACGGTGATATAAATAATGATCATGCAACGCAGTATGAATAATTTATTTAATGATGCCGAGTACCGAGCTGCAAGGATTTCGTTTTATTTATTTATTTAAAAAAAATCGAATCGTCCCCTAAAAATTAAAAACGCAGAAGTGCGCGTGGATTTTAATTAATTTTTTAATTACTATTTACGACTCTCGCTGAATCAATTCAATACTAAGTTAACTCGAACTTGTAAAAGCTGTAATCGACATCATTTGCATGATACCAATTAGCATTTGCATTTACCTCCGGTTATCTTGATTTTAATGGCAGCAATTTGTCTTCACTTTCCTTTAATTGACTTGTCTTAATTTGCATTTTGTTATTTATTTATTTAACAGTTTTTTTTTTAATACTGTCACACAAGCAGATATTTAAATGTCGAGGAAGTTTAATCAGAACTATTGTGAACGTAGCTTCCTGAAGTCGATTGGAAAGTCGAGGAAAGGGGCGACTAAGGGGATGAGAAATACCGGATCACATTTCCCGCCCCGCCCCAACAAAAACTTTCCGCCACAAAGCGCCGTTAATACAACAAAGCATCCTGTACAACATGAATACTCTGTTTATTGTTTTTTGGCGAAAGTTCCTCCGCCGCTTTCAGCCGAAACGTCCTACGCGAGGAGAAAAACTTTATTTAAATAAAAAGCGCCGCTTCCTGACACACTTCAGTGCGAATTCATTAATGACGGCCCTACGAAGTTAATTTATTATTACCAGGAGGATGCGGCAATCTTATTTCTGGAATTCGAAAATCCTGAAATAAAAGATAATTGGTTATAAATATCCTGAACTCGGTGGAAGTCCGCCTACGTTTCTTTAAATGATCTAATATTCACTGGGAACAAGTTAAAATTAAAAAAAAAAAAATACAACTTCCTTATTTTAAAATCGAACCAATAGTAAACTCGTATGCGCCTGTTGATTGGCCGTCGAAAAGAACGCGACGCCTATTTTCAGCGATTATCCAATGATTGATACATCCTGTCCCGAACCTTCTCGATTAAGCCCCGCCCATATAAGCAATAGCAAATTCCTTCAGGTTGGCCGTCGAGGAAGATGTAAAGCCTATGATTGTCCAATGAAACCTTCGACTCGTAACTAAATCACGCCCCCAACTGAAAGCACTGGGAGGCGCTTCTTTATAATTTATGAAGCTGCGGTGAACTCTTTTTTTTTGGCTGTTAATACGCGATTATCCAAGAAAACGTACCGTCCTGAGATATTTTTATTGAAATCACGCCCATCACACTCTGAAACCAATTCTGGACACGCCCACGCCTTCTTTTTTCTACTTCTTTCTCTTAGCTGTCTTGTATTTAATTGTTTCATTTTTGACAACTCTATTGATGGCCTCTTTGTCTCTCTAATGTATTTTCGTTCTTTTTTAATAAAAAAATAAACATCTTAGGGAGCACTGGCCTACATCCTATGCACACACAGCGTAGCAATTAAAGGGTCACCTACCGAAATCGATTTCACAACTTTGTCAACATTTCGTATTGAGATGCAAACTCTTTGATTACCGCTACTGATGTGGTAATACCGCTTTATTATTGTCGTTGTTGTTATTTGAATAAATTATAAAACCATTGTGGCGTGTACGCGCGGCGATTTTAATTGAAGCGTCAAATACTGGACGTTTTGACAAATCCATGCTTAACTAGATTGATTGATTTGCATAATCCCATTTGCGCATAGGTATATCTTTTTGTGAAAAAAATGCATTTATTTATTTTATATCATATTATGTTGTGTACCTACTTTTTTCGTTCATTCATATTTCATAATCAAATCAACGACGATCGTATTTATTTTGTAAAAACTAATTTGACATGAAAAGCATTTTAACATCGGAATGTATTCCCGCATGTTTAACATTTATATTTTACGCTCGCGATACGAAATTCAATTTTTATGGAAAGCACACCGTTTGAACCCCATAAAAATATTTTATGGTCAGCTCTGCGCCTTAACGATGTTGTACATACGTAAATGATCGTAAGGCTGGTGCTGCACTTTTTATGAAGATCCTTTCCCACCTATTAAAATCCTTACGACAAATATAAATAAATTTTTAAAAAATCACAAAATAACATTAAAACTAACTAGCTAACAACTACTTTAATTGATGTACAGAATGCCGTTTATTCTCTTTATAAAATTGTGTCACAATTTCTTCTTTACTTTTAAATTAAACTTCAATTTCATTGAATAAATTTGATAATAAAAAAGTATTCATTTTCATTTTTGTGTTTTTGAAAAGGAAGGATTTTTTTGACAAAAATATTACCTTTGAGAGGTCTCAAAAGAGGAAAGCTCAAAAATATCCAAAGTGATTGTCGATGTCCATCCAGAGATGGCACTGCTTAAAATTTAAAAAAAAAGTTTCAGTTTTTATTTTCGTTTTTTTTTCTTTTTCTTTTTGAGGAATGAAAGACATTTTTTCACCCCGAAAATAACGACAAATCTCGAAAGTCGAAAATCGGGGTACTTATTCAAAATGATTGCCAATGGGATTCAGAGAGGGCGTTGCTTGCAAGCAAAAGATTTTCCGGTTCATTTTCGTGTTATTAAGTTATTTAGTTTTCGTAAATATTGTCTTTAAGAAGTATGGAAAAACGAAGATTAAAATCAGAAGAGTTATTGAAAGTGATTGGCGCTGCCTGCAAACATTTTCTATCCACTTTCATGTTTTTGGGAAAACCCCCTCGCCCAAAGTACTGTCCTTGAGATATAAGGAACAACGAAGGCTCAAAATCAGAGGACTTATTAAAGTGATTGCCAGTAGGGTTCAGAGATGGCGTTGCTTGTAAATAAAAAAGTTTTCACTTTCGTATTTTTGAGGAAAGAAGGAAATTTCCTCTGTTTTTGAGGAACCTGCAAAGACGACCGACCGACGACGGTTCAAAATCAGAGGACTTATTGAAAGTGATTGTCAATAGGGTTCAGAGAGGGCGCTGCTTACAAGCGAAAAAGTTTCCTGTTCATTTCCGTGCCGTTGGCAAAACTCTTTCGCGGAAAAAATTGTCCTTAAGAAGTAAGGAAAAACGAAGAATCAAAATCAGAAGTTTTAATGAAAGTGATTGACAATAGGGCTCAAAGATGGCGCTGCCTGCAAATGTTTTTGGGAAAACCCTCTCGTCGAAAGTATTGTCTTTGAGAAGTGGGGAACAGTGAAGGCTCAAAATCAGAAGACTTATTGAAAGTGTTTGCCAATAGGGTCAGAGATGGCACTGCTTGTAAATTTTAAAAAGTTTTCATTTTCGTATTTTTGAGGAAAGAAGGAAATTTCCTCGCCGAAAATATTATTTTTGAGCAACGTAGAGAGACTAAAGCTCAAAAACAGGATACTCGTTCAAAAAGATTGCCAATAGGATTCAAAGATGGCGCTGCTTGCAAGCAAAGTAGTTTTCGGTTCGTCTTCGTTTTCTTTCCCTGAAAATATTGTTTTTGAGAAGTATGGAAAGACGAAGATTCAAAATCAGAAGACTTATTAAAAGTGATTGGCAATTGGGTTCGCTTGCAAACGAAATTTTTTTCTGTTCGTTTTCATGTTTTTCGGAAAAGCCCCTCGTCGAAATTATTGTCTTTGAAAAGTAGAGAGCAATGACGCGACCGTTCAAAATCAGAGGACTTATTGAAACTGATTACAAATATGGTTCAGAGATGGCGCCGATTGTAAATAAAAAAAGTTTCAATTTTCACTTTCGTATTTTTCAGGAAGGAAGGAAATTTCTTCGCTGAAAATTTTGGTTTTGAGACGAAGGCTCAAAATTGCATCAACTGGCCAAAAATTTATTCATAATTTGGCGTTTGTTTGACAGCGTCATCTTTTGTCCGACAGCAAAATTAACCTTGTCAGGCAAAATAAATCAAATTAACGTTTTTTTTACTCAAATTTTTTACATGAAAAACTGCATCAAATTCTCCACAATTTTGTTAATAAACTGGCACTTGTTTCTCAGCGCCATCTTTTGATCAACAACAAAATGGGTCTTGTTATCCTTTCCAGACAAAGTAAATCAAATTAACAATTTTTTTTGCCGAAATGGGTTTCTCTAGATAAAAAATTGAATCAAATTCTCCAAAAAATGTATTCACGAACAGACGCTGGTTTTTTAGCGCCATCTTTTGGCCAATTGCCAAATATATTTTTAAGTATCAAAGTAAAAGTAATTAAGAAGTTAATCTAAATAAAAGTTAATCTAAATTTATTCTGATTATTAGGATCTCTGTCTAAATTATTATTTACCAATATTTTTTCTTAAATTTTTCTTACCTTATGCCGAATTTCTTTCTCAATTTGCGGTTATTTTTCTTTTATTTTGAATGTACACTACTTACTACAAAAGAAAGAAAATACAAAAAGTGAAGAAGAGGCAACAATCCCGAAAAATATACCGAGTGAACTTTTTCAATTCGGAACATAGGAAGTTAGCATAACTTCGAACATCCGATTTTAAAACATCGCAATTCCTTTGTACAAAAACGTACAAACAAAGGAATTACAGCTCGGGGTTTGACTAAAATGTTGGTAAAAGAGTGAGAAGAAGAGGTGAAAATAGTTTGCTTATTTCTGCATAAATTAATTAGGAGAGTATAGTGTCTCGACGGGGCCTTGTAAATTTATAAATTCAAATGTGTTGGATAGTTCATTCCGTTTCTTTTCCTTCTTAACCCCTGGTCTCTTACAATTTGGTGGCAGCGGTGGGATTTATCAAAACCCCATCTCTTACAATTTGGCGGCAGCGGTGGGATTTATCAAAACACAAACAAATTAGACGAAATAAAATTTTTGAAAATAAACGATTCCGAAAATTTGGCGATTGTCGAATGAATTGAGATCTGTTTAATTTGAAAAATTAGAATAACGGATTTCGAAGTTAAATGTCGTGAAAGTGCCATTTCATCGGTGGATATCGCCCGTTTAACCCATTTATAAATAAATCGCGTTTTCAACCCGAGTTATTTTCAAAATCATCAAATTGACCTCTTAACGACGTATCCGATTCTCCGGCCAAAAATAATTAGCCGCGTTTTAGTAATCCGGGTGTGTATCGACTGACCTCTCGAAATCCCATTAAGTTTCTATTTTAATGCAAATTTCAACCCCCCGACGCGACGCGCCGAATACAGAGGATGTGGAACGTCCTCTCTCTCTCTCGACATAAAGGACTCTATAAATTCTTGGAAACATTGTTAATGCCGTAAATTCTATGAAGCTTCTGCTGAAGGAGACCTGGTTAAAGTGGAGGAGTCAATTTGAGAGTACGTTTTGATTCGTTGATTTCTCAGATTCAGGTCCTCGCTTGATTATTATTATTGCAAAGCTTCGAAACGCCCGGTGCTCATGAAATGGTATTATTGTAGATTAGGGAGCCGTATATTTCTGGTCAGAAAGTTCATACAACCATCGTGCATTACGAAACAAACTTAATTTCAGCAAGCTTCTTGTTCCATGTGTGCGGAATGCTTTCAGGGGGAAACTCACTCAACATTCAAGCCTTAAAGAAACTTGAGTAATTTTCGAGTTACTAGTTACGACCTACAAGTACAAGGCATTACATTGCTGCAAAGTTTGACCTCGTTGCAACCACCTGTATACAAGGTTAAACAAGTGTATGTGTATGTACAGGAAGCCTAAGGCTACGCAAGTCTATAGGAAGTTTATTTATTTTTTTAATTAAAATGTCAATTTACTTTAATCACTGGATTATACTTCCGATGTTCATTTTGTAATTATTCTTAAAATTTCCTTTCAAACGATAAGTGAATCACATCGCTTCTCTTTATCGAACGCATTAAAATAACTTAGTTTTGTTCCAGTTGACGATATTTTCGTATCAGCAAGTCGAAGTGGGTATTTGGGACTGCTGGGGGACGTTCTCGCAACCCTGGGGGCAAAAGGCATACGTCACCTGGTAATGTACCCTTTTAAAATTTTTATTTTGTTTCTACGAAACACACCACGTCATTCATATACATGAACGTATAGGTAGATCATTTAGCTTAATATAAAAAAGAATCTGCTTAGGAACTAACAGAAAAAACAGAATTATAACCTAGTATATAGGCAACCCACATAACCTAGACGATGACCTGCCTGTCTAGCTCTAGAATGGTCACGAGATGCTAAATGCCACTGGAAGCTCCTTTGATTGCGCATGCGCATAACCTATTGCAAACGCGCTACACATTTAAAATTTAAATAATTGCCAAATAACAAAACGAATTTAAAATTCAGATGAAAATACAATTCCAAATATTTTTTTTTTGCTTAAAAATGTATAAAGGTTATATTGCAATGTTCAGAATAACTTCAGAACTAAAACTATGTATAAAATTATAATGGAATGCATTGTGCAATAAATTTGTTAATGTTATAATGTTACTTATATAAAATCTGTTCAATAGATTTAAAATAAACTGCTTACGATCCTTGCAAATCGTCTACACTTTATTTCTTTTATTGATACAGGTTTTATTTGGATGTCAATTTGAATTTTTCTACTCACTGTATTTTTCTGGTAGGTACTTCTTTTCCAATATTGTAAATTAACTCAAATAAAATTCTCAAAAGTTTATCTGTTATATTAAATAAAACGGATATACAAACACGAACTGAAACGAATTTATTGCAGACACAAGTTTAGTTTTAAATTCCGTTTCATTTAATTCTTCCTGTAAACTCTTCAAAGACATTGCAAATGCAGTTGCAACATGTGGTTTATTTCAATCAGATTTCAAACTAACAGATTCGAACGTTTCCAGCGACCTACGCGCATGCGTGGTAAGAAGAGCTTGCAGTGGCATTTAGCAACTCGTAGAATGGTCTCGAGGTTTCTCAACGACTTTGTATTGTCCGAAACTTTGATCGCGTTCACCAGAACAAAATCACCTTGTGAATTGTGATTTGTTTACGTGGTCAGCGTTATAATTTTACGCTTAAAAAATGGCGTCCGATACCAATTATACACCAAACATGTTTGCAATATAAACACCCGTTCATTAGAAAAATTGCCAACAGTTGGCCAACCGTTTGCAAGCAATTACTTCTGGTGAACGCGACCATTGCTGACGGTTATAAATTAGTGTATTAGTATAATTATCAGTGTTACCCAGATGGGAGGGTTTCACCCTTCCTCGGAGATTCTTACGAAAAAAGGGTGATTTTTATAAGCAGAAATGAATGTGTAATTTGCAGTTGTACTGTTGTTATCAGAGTTGCCGCAGAAAGTCTGAATATTTAGCTTAAATAATCACTAAAGTCACCCGAAACAAAAAATAATTCACTAAAAATTTCAACTAGAAACAAATTGTGTTTTCCTTAATTGATTAGATTAAATTATTCCATTGAAAGCACGTTAGGATTGGCAACACTAAAGGTAGACTTCCGAAGCACGCGACACGCGGCAGACGGCGGCAGCAGGTGGCAACTGCTTTTGTCGCGGCAGCAGACGACACTACTTTGCACTATTATTTTAAATGGATGCACTACATAACCTGTCGCGTGACTAATGTCGTCCGGTCTTAGAAGTACATTCATTTAAAATAATAGTGCAAAGCAGTGTCGTCTGCTGCCGCGACAAAAGCAGTTGCCGTCTGCTGCTGCCGTCTGCCGTCTGCCGCGTGCTTCGGAAGTCTACCTTTAGGCCCGATTTTACAATCGTCGGATAAGCATTATTCTTAGAATAACGTGACGTATATATGGAGGAACGTTAAAGAATATTCGGCGAACAGTTATTCCGTCCTTATTCCACGATTGTAAAACTGGGCCTAAATGAGAGCCTTAAATAAAAGACAATCGACGGTTTAACAAATGCAAGAATACGTCAAATACAAAAAGAAAGAATACGTCAAAAAATAAATAAAAAGCTAGAGCAAAAGACGTTGGAATTTCAATCGATTATTCTTTTTCTTTTGTCTAAAAAGGGGCAGGATCGTTCATTCACTTTTTTTTTTGTTTTTTTTCTCTGCATTTTGCTTGCCAAAAACGACGTGTTTGCAAAAAAAATTGGTATTGTTAGTATCTACAGAAAAGAAAATTAATTTTTATGCTTGACGAGCAGTGTTGCCAATAACAAGACGAAAGTTGATGGTTCTTGTTAAAAACTTAAACAAAAGACGATCGATTGTTGTTTAACAAATGCTGGGAATAAAGAAAAATGGTTGACGATGTGAACTCAGAAACAAAATAAAAGAAACAAAATACGATCGGTACGATAGAATAGAAAACTTTCGAATATTGTTTTTTTTTTTGTTCAAAAAGGGACAGGATCGTCATTCACTTCTTTTTCATTTTTCTTCTCTCTGCATTTGTCCAAAAACGACCTTTTCGCAAAAATATAAAAAATATTTTCATTTTGGTATTGTTGATACAGAAAAAAATATAGATTTTTATGCTTGGCGAACAGTGTTGCCAACAAACAAGAGTTGATGGTATTTGTTAAAAAAAACTTTAACAAAAGACGATCAATTGTTTAAGAAATGCAAGAAATAAGAAAAAAGGTCGACGAAGTGAATTGTGAAGCAAATTTGCACAAACAGAAATAAAAGAAACAAAACACGATCGATGATCGAATGGAAAACTTCCGAATGTTGTTTTTCTTTTGTCCAAAGAGGTACAGGATCGTCATTCACTTTTTTCCGTTTTTTTTTTCTCTCTGCACTTTTCCAAAAACGACGATTCAACAAAAACATTTTTAAGAAAATGTTCATGTTTATGTTACGCTCGACTGATTTGCAGCTGTACATCTTTTGGTGGTCTTCTCGTTCTAGTTACAATATTCTTCTGTATGTATGAATGCGCAGTTGGTTGCCTGTTTTATCGATCTTGCTGAGTATTTGACAGCCGACAGGCTTACCAGCTGACTGTTAATAAAAATTTATTTACATTAAAAAATCTTTTAAGTTTGGTATTATTGGCACGGAAAAGAAACTAGATTTTGACCATCAGTGTTGCCAACTTTTTTCTTCCTAAACTTGAGGGTTCATTTTTTTGAAAGTTAATATTTTTGCGTAGTTGGTTGCCTGTTTTACCGATCTTATCGGAGTGTTTGACAGCTAACAAACTTACCAACTGGCTGTTTTAAAAATTTATTTACATTTTTGCCGAATGTTTTTGTTTATTTTTTTAAACGATAAGCTAAGTTTGATTTCTGAAGTAGTTTTTGGAGAAGAGAAAATAGAGATATTTAGCACTAATTTAGCAAGTCACTTCACTGAAAAGTTGGCAACACTTGACAAGTGACACAATCAATTGAAGTAATTAATTATTTTACAAGGACCACTAAACCTCAATTATTTTCAAATGTTGTCCCAAAAGTCATCAGAACTAGTGACAAAATCACTATATTGGCAACACTGTTAGTTGTTTTTCGATAATACACATGTTATATTCGTTGCTTTTGTGGTGGGATACTTTTTTTCAGTTGTTGAGGACGATTTGAATTGTTATTACGTTGGCGTCGCCCGATTCTGTCACTCACTTTTTCATTTTTCTTCTGATACAAGAACAGTAATCGTAAAATAAACGAAAACGAAATATTTGTCCACCGCAGCCACATTTAAAACTTGAAATACACTAGAAACTATGGCGCGAAATTCAAACTAATCTCAATCATTGAATTAAAAGTCATTATAAAAACTGAACAAAAGAATTACGCACATTATTGAAGAATTAAAAAAAATAAATAGTGAATTGCGAAGGGCAGGGGGGGAGGGCATTTTTGTACGAAAAAAGGCAATTTGAGTTTGGAGAGGGGGCAAAGTACGGGCAAAACAATTAAATTATTTTCGACTCAGCGATTATTCTTTTGACCTTCAATTACGCCCCCCCCCCCGACCTGTTTCAAATTCAATTCCGTTCGCCGTCGCCCGTTACAAAGCGAAAAGTAGCTTTTCATTACTTATTGCGGTGGAAGTTTCACCCTCGCGCCCTGTTTACATTCATTTCCGCCCTTAACTTTAACAGCGATGAGATTTACAAGCGTCCTCGTTTTTTTTTTTGTTTTGCAGGTACAGCATCTCAGTGTTCATCATACCCCTAATTGTGCTCATCGTGACGTACAGCTCGATATGTCGCGAAATATGGCAGAGCGCGGTCGGCGAGTTGAGCACGAGGCCCCGGTACGTCACCAAATCGCCCCCGGAGAAAAAGGCCCCCCTCATCTCCAGGGCCAAGATTAACACCGTGAAGCAGACCATCGCGGTCATTGTTATGTACATAGTTTGTTCGACGCCGTTTATTTTCGCTCAACTGTGGGCGACTTGGGACCCTGAAGCACCTACTTTGCCTTTTTTTAATGGTAAGTATACAAAGGAGAATCATTAATCATTCGTCTTCATCATCGTAACTTGTCTTTATTTCATAATTCATCTGTAAAAAAAAAACTTTAAAAAGGTGGAAAAGGATTGCTTCCACGGTCGCTGTTAATTTTCTACCTGGGTGTTGTTGAGGACGAGCAGGATTAAGGAGGGGGCAAGGTTATGTCTTCAATCTTCTTCCTGGTTTCTGTTCAGAACGGACGGGACTAAGGAGGGGGCAGTAATTACATCCTGGCACGCATGGATAACCCTTGTAGCATGAAGGACGATGTCTCTTTTTATTTCGTAACAATCTTGCGCGTGTTTTAGCCATTTTAAATAAACTTCATCTTTAATAATTCAACATGTGCTGCACTCATCGATTTGTAATTATGTAATGCACACACGAACACAATCATGGATAGACACTATGCAGTGCAATGCAGTGAATCGATTTAGAACGCCCACGTTCATGCTTCATTAAATTTATTCAACAACGCCGCCGCTTTTAAAATAAATAAATCTCCGAGTGTGTAGTGTGACGAAACAAAACGTATTTATGTAACTGGAATAAAACTCAAAACGAAACGAAACAAAAGCATCGGGCACATCGGAATTAAATCAAATTCCGTCGTCCAATTTTTTTTTGCCTTCGTTTATAACCAAATATTGTCTCTCGATATAAAAACGGACTATATGTATATCCATAAGAACGGATATCCCGCTTTGTGTTTGCTCGGTTTTATACGAGAACAAAAAAAAAAACTCTTGCGCTGAGGGAATGTCTTGCATTAATACATACTCAGTCATCCTGGATAACGTCAGGCTGGAAAAGCTGAAGGCCTCAACAAAGGAGGGACGTCTGTTGACACAAGCGAGGCAACGCTGTTGAGTTATTAAATTAAATTCGTATTCGAATCAAAACAAACAAATCAGCGTGTTTGTGAAGCGCACGATGAATTCGGTTCTTCCCCTCCAACGTCGACGAAAATAGAGTAAATAATTCAGGTGACCAAGAATCATCTTGATTAATTAATCGTAATTAATTTTAATTAACTAGCGAAATGCGGTTTGGCGTTGCAAGAACAAACAAATCGAAAATTTCGCCAAAAGCTCTGCGGCGACCTTGTTAGAAACAAAATAGAACCTGCTCTCTGGGGGTAATGAATTTACTCGTGCGGAATTAACAAATAAAACTGTAAGGGATGGGGTTAATTTTTAAAATCTTTAGCACCTCGCTTATTCTTCCTGTTTTTCCTTTTTCTAAATCCCACCGCTGCCACCAGATTGGAAGGGACGGGGGTTAAAAGAGCAATGAATTCGAATTTATCAATTTACAATGCCGGCGATTTTTACGTCCACGATTAATTCAAACATTTTACATAGAAATAAACAAACTATTTCCATCTCTTCCTCTCGACTTTTTTACCAAAAATTTTGTCAAACCATAGAAGACCCGAGTCAGAATTTTTTTGTTGGTACTGTGAGGGACGGGTGGTTAAAAATGATCGATTTAGTAGCTTTTAAAAATGATTACATGCATAATGTAACAGTTTAGTTAAACTATTAGAGATCACAATTTAGACAAATGCTTACTTCAGGACGATGTCATACAAAATCAAAATGATACGAGACAATGCAAAACAAATTCAAAATGATTTTTGTAACGTAAATCAAAATAAAGCAGTTGTTAGTTTTTAATAACATAACTAACTGGCAAACAAACTAATGTTTTCTCACCCAGACCATGGTACTAGATACAGAGAGACGGACGAATATTCGGACTTCGTTCACTCACTATGACATTCTTCGAGTGTTAATTACACCTTCGGATTCGGGGAGTTTTTCATGACCAAACGGATTCTAAAGGCAAGCATTCATTTATCGGCGAACGCATCGTATTTCAGAATTCTTTATATTATTTGCTATAAGACTGCGTTCACCTATCCGCAGCGTACGCATGGATGACGGCAATGCCGATTTCTCAGTTCTGTTTCTTTTTCTTCTGCCAACAAGCAACTAACGACAACAAATTCTTCATCATATTCATCTTTGTTTGGTATGTAATACACAAGAGCTAGGGCAGTGACTTCGTCACATCGAAAATGCGTATAATCTAAGTTCAATGGACGTAGTCGCAATCCGTGCCATACGTCTGTTGCCGATAAGTGGACGCTTAGCTTAACTGTCTGATATCCTTCTCTGATATCTAGTTCTTTTTATATGTTTCATTCCGGAAATTCCAATTATGAGTCATCGTGTTTTTCCTGGATCCGTCCGCTCTTACTTGTACCGGGTTTTATGATGAGTCATCTCGGCGACTGCTCTAATGCAGTATGCAGCTGAATTTCTGCGAACGCAGGCAGTATCATTTCGAAAATCATTTATCATAAAGAGAGTCGCTGTAATGTTTACTTATATAATTTTTATGTGGGTGAATTTTTCCGCGGTCGCGTAGTCGACGTTGTATCGAATTTAACTTACGCACTGAGCTTGATGATTTATGAAATTGCCGATTTCTTACATGTTTCTGATTTGAGTTTTAAGTAGCCAGAAATCGGTCTCAGCGCTCCTTTCATATGGAATGAAATTTTAGCCCTTGCCCAATGTTAAATATTTTTTGGGGATTGTCGAAATTATGCCTCTTCTCTGTCTGCGGTTTCTTTCTTTTCTAATAAAAATTCAGTTGAAAATTAAAAAAATAATATAAATGATTTTGTAAGAAATAGGTGCATTCTAAATAAAATAAAATAATTACAAATTAAGAAAACAGTGATTGTAAAAAAGTCACAATTAAGAAAAATTTAAGTAAAGAAAAAATTAGGCAAAGTGTATTTAAATTATAATATGAATTAAACAAGAAACACATTCAAAATAATTTTATAAAGAGAAGAAACGGTATTCTGTACATCAATTAAGGTCGTCGTCAGTTAGTAATAAGTAAATGGCAATTAAATTAGTTCTTGTTCACCAAACCATGGTACTGGATATAGGTAGAAAGAGAAAAAGATCTTGGTACTTGATCACACTGAGACATTTGAATGTCAATTTTGCCGATGCGTCAAAAGCAATACGCGTGCTGACTGTCTGACAACGACCCGTCTCTTATATAGTCACGGACCGAAAAGCTAAAATTAATTACGATCGAAATCTGCACACGCACACGTGTTCCAAAACGGACACAGGTGTATTGCGGTCAATACAAAGTAGAGTGAATAAGCGACATGTTTTGTTAATGATTTCGTTCCATTTAAAATAAACAAATCTCTGTACAGAATACCGATTTATTTTTGGTATTTAAAAACCCCTCCTCCTCCCGTCAGAATTCAGAAGCCAGAGTCATGTTTTGCGGGACTAATAAATTTAGTGGTGTGAAAAATAAAGAATAAAAAGAAAGGGCTCTTAAATAAGAGCTGAAACCCCAAACTCGCGGAGGAGGGTGGTTATTCTATCCCGGCGTTTAACAAATTTCTCCCCCTGCGTTCACCGAAAAAGATCGCGTTCGTGATCTGTGCTTAAGCGGCCCGAAAGTGAGGGATATTGTGTCTGGAAAGTGAGAGGCTTTTTGCCACGCAAACCGGCCCGGGTGAAATGTTTTTAGCTTTTATTATCGTGGGTTCGGCGTACAAGTTGAAGGCCCACCTTTGATCTGTCTAGATTACAACTTGTTTATTTAAAACAAAAACAAACACAAAACAAATTCATCACCATATGCATACATTTACTAGAAGCTAACGACAACTATCAGCAGAACATTCCCTCCTGTTTTACTGGTGGCCTATCCACCGGGTTCTAACAGTATCTTGAATCTAGGTAGGAAGCGACGATAATGAATCAACTTAGGGCTGCAACTTGACGAACTTAAAAAGAAAGTTACAAAGTAGAAGCTTGAAGCTTTTAACTGTGAATAACTGCAGCAATTAGTGTTCATCCAGATTCTGTGCAGTTTAAAATCGATTCTACAACTACTTAACAAGCATTGATTATACTCTGTGAAAACCAAGTTCAATTACTAGTTAAATTAAAAAAAAATAGAAATTCTTAATTAAGTTTAATTATAGCCATTATGGTCTTTAAAAAGTTGTACTTCTGCAAGACGAAAAATCAATACAAAGTCTCCACTTCTTCTAAGATTTTTTTTTTTTAAATAAGTATAATTAGTACAAAACTTATCATGGTAATTCAATATTGTTATTAATATTACAGTTACATTGTGAGATTAAGCGTAATCGCAGTCTGCCTTGTGTCAGTCCGAAAACAGACCTTTTGAAAACGTCAACTTACACACTCGAATAGGTATAATGTATAGATGTTCGTGAGACATGAACAAGGAACATTCCCATGTAGTAAGAGAGTGCCCTTAATTTTTCTAACATCTACAGAGGCAGCATGTGAACCAAATGCCACGAACGGGATTGGCTGAGGAGATTTTGAATTTTCGCTGCAAGTCCGAGGGCGGGGCTTAATTGTTTCCGTGTTAAGTAAAAAGACGCGGAGGAAGACAGATAATTTTTACGCTTAGACTAAAACGGTCAAATTGAATCTTTTAGTTTGATTCCGCAGTTTTCTTAGGCGCTTGCATTCTTTATTCAAATTTGTATTCTTATATAATTCGGTTGTTTGTTAAATCATTTATACCGGCACGATTAAGTTCAGTGACAAAGAGCAATTAAAATAACACACGGGCGTCGCGCGCGTCACGGGTGATTAAACAAGGAGTGTAATTAGTGCGGGAATGTTTCACGGATTAAGGCATACTGGTAATTTGCATTTATTTGTATTTCTCCATCGCATCTTTGGTGGCATAAATAGAGCGAGAATAATTTAAACTGCATTAATTCGTTGTCGAAAGAGTCAGTAACTTAAATCAAGCTATTTTTATTTACCTTACGGCGAGTGTTAAAACGCAGTAGTGACTTTCAGGTTTAAAAGCTTTGATTGGTCAGCATTCGTAACTTGTAGCCGAGTTCGATAATTTAGTTCCCTACATCTACTTGGGCTTTCCATACAGTGTAAACAACTAAACAATTCGCAATACATTCCTGGCCACTTTTTTTGACAAAGGTTTTCACACCCTGTATATGCGGGAGGGTAAAACTGTTGTCTTGGCTGAGAGATTTGTCGGTAAATTAGAAGCAATTGCACAGAGACTGGAAGGTCATAAACACCCATAGTGTAGTACCGAAACCAGTCGACCTGGGACCACGCGCCTTTTAAATTGATTAGTTAGCTAGAAGGCGAAAGAGCAATATACAGAGAGTCCTGAAACAGGCACAGGCATCGGGCAAAAGTGCTGCTTTCACAAATAACATTAAGCTCTGGATCGCGTAGCAGAAGTAGTATCGGCTCACTGCACGTATCCATTAATTAGGTTGATTAGAGATAGGGTTAATAAAACACCTCCCAAAAGGGAGTCCGTGAAAAACGGGTAATTGCTACTGATTTACCTGCAGATTGATCGCTGAAGGCGGCAGGAATCACATACTTCGCCCCAAAACACCTGACTAATTCATTTATTAACTCCATTAATTAAGTACACTGTCGTCCCACGGAGACACTTTGGTACGTTGGTTTACTGAATCGAACAAGTTTTTGAATACCGGCCGAATTAAGGACGCTGTACTGAGACTCGAACGCATTTGAAATTAACATAAATTATTGATAAGTGGGAAGCAAAGCCCTCCAGTAAAACATCTGTGTAACATTATACCACCAACGGTGTGAATCGGAAGTAAAGAGATCGCGCCGATACCCGAAGTCGAAAATTACTACGAGAATCACACTGTATTTTCTGGAAATCGTAATTTTCTGATTAATTGTCTTGATTTTAAACACCAGGGTTTTTTACGCTCAAATTCTCAGTTTCCACAGAAGCGGAGAGTAGGAGTTTTTTCCCCTATCAAATTATTTATTACAATAGATAATTATTTAAATTTAATTGTTGCGTTTCATTATCAACTTGACAATTTCCTTGCTAGAAGTCACTATTGTACCATCGCACCAAACAAAGAATCTGGGAAACCACAACGTAGGGCCATTTACATTCGATAATTGTGTCATAATTATATAATATCGAAAGTAGCTCAGCACAGGACGAATTCCGACGGGTCATTCACCCTGTAATAACATCTGGGGGATTGCACTGTTAGAGTCGACGGGCGCAACGCATGTAAAGGGACAGGCCAACCGTCCTCGGTCATAAATTTCACAATCAGTTGGAATTTCGTTGACCCATATCTATTATTTAATAATAGTTTAATAGTAAACTATTTGTCTGTTTACTTGTAAGTATTAATTAATAGCAGTAATTACTGGGGCGCGTTACAGTACCATGACTCGTTGCGATTGCTGTACCTAGGCAGCGGAAACTAAGCTTTTAATAATTGATATTTATTTGCTTTACGTGAGCTGAAACTATCTGAATTGGGAACCATCTTTCTTCTGCAACTTTGTCACGGACAATTAAGCACTGAATCGACTCCATAAATAACAGTCTTCTCGAGTTTAAAAGCTGAAGTTTTTTTCAATGAAATTTAATTTAATTAGAACTGAATAAAGTCGGGCGATTTTCTTCTGCTGGTTGGTGACGTACAATGCAGCTTTCCAAACCACACTTAACCGTTTCCATAAATAACATAATTCGCCCCTTTTTTATGGCCAGCAACATTAATTAATCTGACGTCGCGACGCCGCCTGAAACTGCCAGCTCAGGCCCGGAATTAAAGTGCAATCGCATAACTCTCGGGCGGGCATTAATTAAGGCTCAGTTTTTAATTGAGCGCCACTTCAGGACGAATTAATTCCAAGTAACGCAGACGTGCAAATAATTATTAATTTTTTTTATATTTATAGAAGCACGCAGACCCAAAGTTTAATTACACAGCCGTGACGAACATGCAGGTCTAAAAATAAGTTGTTTCTCCCCCTTGACACTCACCAAGTATACAGATTCGGTAAACGTTCAAATGGACATCCTCTTATAATGCGTGCGACAGGGAACGCACTAGAAAAGTAAAGAAAGATATGTGACTAATCGCGCCCACTTGTTTTCGAAGCCCGTTCAATTAGTTCTCTGCGAACCGAATCGAAACAAACTTGCTACGTCCAATTCCTAAATTCCGATTCTGTATACTAATTGGAAAAAAATTAAGAACTTGCGGCGATCTCTTCACTTATTTCGGGAAGTTTTAATCCGCGTCGTGAAAGAATAAAGTTTCTCCTGTTCCTGAGCTTATTACCTGAGCGGAGCTTTGCTCATTATCTTCTTAAACTTTTAATGCCGGAGTATAACAAGTTCTTTCCTGTGCGGAACGAGGGTTTTAAATCCTACAAATTATCTTGCGGAACAATTAAACGCGATGAAATAATTCTTTCCTCTTTACCTTTACTTCCAGTTTCATTTATTTTTAAACTGACGACAGTATTAACTGATTCGATCACGTTAACTGTGAGAGACGTGTGGTTAAGAATGATAAAAGAAAGGGAATGAATTATCCTTTACTTTCAACTTGATCAATTTTACAAGGCCTCGTCGAGACACTATTCTCCTCTAGATATCACGACGAGAAATTCTATAACGAAAGAATCAGCATTTTGTAGCAGTTGTTAGTTTATAATAACATAATTAATTGACAAATAAATTAATGTTTTCTCACCCAAACCATGGGTTGCACTGTGCGCTAACTAAATTCTAGATTCAATAGAATCGAACTTGTTACATTTTGAAAAAATAAAAGACGAATACAATTTCTTAATTTCACTGCACCTACGCTAACTAGGTTATTGCGATCCGCGATAAATTAATTCAGCGACCTACTTCGCCATCAAAATGCGCAACTACTGTTTATACAAGCATAAATTGAGACAGAAGGAACGAAGTTAACTCAACTATTCGCTCCGAATTGCTCCTCGGAATTCGTCATCAAACTCCCTCGCTTTCACATACGCAAACAAACCAGCTTATTTTGCCTGGAAAAGACGTTACCTCAGTGAGTAGTAAAGCGATTTAAAATGAAAGCTCCCATCAAGAGCACCACAAAAAAAAATATAAATATGAACATTTTTTTAAATTGCCGCGCTTTACAGTCTTTACATAGAAACCAACTCGGCAAACGAATGGAATATATCCGCAAATATTTTAACCGACTCTCAAATGTCGTCGTCGTCGTTCCCGAACGACTACGTTAAGTGTGAAGGAAATTCATGGAAATAAGGCAAATTCAACATAAAAAAATGCGTCCGTAACTCATCACAATGAAGTTTTTTTATAGCCTGGTGAATAGGCCACCAACAAAACAGAAGGGAGCATCCTATTAATTAATAGTTGCCCTTACATTCACGAAGGACGTTTTTGGACGCTTTTGGACTCTCGTTCTGGTGATATGTGTGAAAGGACCCCAAGAGACTCCTTACCAAATTCTCGATAAAGAAGAAGGGGTTCTTAATCCATTCAATGGGCGAAGGTACCGTCATGAGTTTGCCCTAAAATACTCTGAAGAAAGATTATAACCGTGGATGCTAAGAAGTTACAGTGGTGGTCATCGCACAGACCAATACTCTTACGAACACACTCTAGTGACTCTTTGAGATGATCCAAATGATGAGGATAACATGTACGATTGACGGTCATCCTGTATAGTAATAAAATTGACAGTTACCCTGTATCGTAATAAAAAATTCAGGTAAAACACGAGAAATGGTGGTACGGTCGCAAAGAGAATTTGCTGAACAAAGACAGTATGGCAGCGACCGTGAGAGTCCGCTCAAATAGTGAAATGTTAATTATCTCAAATATAACAACGCGAAATTAAACACATAGTCACTGGCTAGGATATCCTGTTTGGTTTACAAATCAAATACAAAACTTCCTCAAGACAATAACGATAGTTCGCATGATATAACATACTTTACAATAGTTCGTTTTGAGTACGGTCCGATTAGTTGCAAAGGTAAACTCTTATTGCTCCATTATGGATTGACTTCCCTTTCGACCTCGGTCCGTGTATTGAGAAAACTGGTTCACTGGCTTTTAAAGCTGTGGCTTCTATTTAAACCTCGGTTCGAGTAGTGCCATTGGGTCACGATTGCAGCAATCAGAGAACCGCCCCATTACAACCTCGCATATGAAAGGCCAAAAACAATTGAAAGTTTCAAGCGCAGCTAATCTGTAAATTTCGGCAACAAAAAAAGTTCTTATTCGTGAAACATTTTCAAATTTTTGGTTCTTTTGGATGCAGATAGATGGCGCTTCCTAACACTCACTTTCTTTTACTCGTTGAAATCTAGAAGTCGATCCAGTGTACATAGGTGATTTTATTTATTATATAAATTAAATAAACCATTTTTTTGTTTATTATAAATTCTTCAAAAGTTAAACTCGACGATGCTGCTTCTCGACGAGCGCGATTTCGCAGAAGAAGACGCCTCCGAGAACACGAGCGACTTGACGGAGGCGGCCGACAGTAACCGCTGGGTCTTCTCCACCAAGGTTCGTGTTTTCTGACTGGTGGGCACAGGCAGATCCAGGGGGAGTTTAATCTCCTCCACTTCTTGCAGATCCAGGGCCGAGTAAGGTGCGCATTGTGAGGCGACCCCTACATCTGAAAAATGGAATTTTTTCTTAATCTTTTTAATTTAATTTGAAAAGTACCTGCAGCTTCTTGCTTTCAAGTTTGGCAATTTTCAGATTAATGTCGTTGTTAAATCCTGCTTTGGCCAGCAGGTCTTTGTCCAAGATGAACTTGAGACAGTCGATGTACGCCTCGAGTTTTTCGTCTACTTCTACTGGTTCACTAAAATTCAATGTTCTAGGTCAAAAGCCTTACCAGGTAAAGTCCTCATCGCTATTACACATTTTCCAAGACGAAGGTATAAGGACGGCGTTTTGGAATACAAAACGAATACAGACGTTCTCCACCAAATCTACAAAGATTCGACCTCAGGAGGGGGTGCAGCCCTCAGAGTATGCCTTAAACGGATCGGGGTCCTACTCTGCCAACACGATGTCGTAGCAGAAAGGCTCTCGAGCAAAACTCGTTCGGAAGGAACCAAACGGCCCCACAACTCGAACAAGGGGGTGATTCTAACCTTCAAAACTTGCCCAATAGAACGTGCTAACGGAAGAAATACAGATATAAGAGAAATTCGATAACGAGAAGGAAGCTGATTCGAATATTTATTATTATTATTATTTACATTAAACTAATTATATTAATGAATACTCTGGAAACTGTCTGTCGACTGTTTCCAACTATACAACTCATTGATTAACAACTAATCAACTACCATCCATTCGATTTACAAATTTCCCTTTTTATACCATCCGTGCCGGATGCCCACAAAGTGCGTTTCCAGAGGTTCGGGTCCAAAGATCGATGTTCTAAATTTGTCAGCGTCACATTTAATGAGCGAGCACTTTAATTATTTTGAAATACCAACTGTTGTGTAGCATTCTTAAGTCAGTTCAAACAACTTGGTTTTGATTTGTCAGCATGGAATTCCCTGTATTAAAACGTTAATCTTGCATAAGTTCCATCGACCGAAAAAGAATTTGTTTGACCTGTAAGCTAAGCAGACGTCGGTAATTCATGCTAGACAACTTCCGCGGCGATTAAGCCTGTGTCGATTACCGTACTTGTGAAAAGCTAATTAAACAATTTTGTCGCGTTAAATTTTGTGTAACTGCAAAAGTAAAAACGAATTTAGAATATTTTTTTAAACGTGACATTATGAGACTTTCTTTAATGTTTTCTAAAATCGTCCACAACCTCGTGCCTAACTTCTTATTTATTCGAATCGAAAGGCACAGCTGTCGCTGAACTCAAGATAAATTGCTTCAAGCCCGATTCGGTGATAAGTGATAAGTTTCGGCAACAAATTCCCCTCTCGCTAATATTCTTAGAAGCCGTTAAATCGAAGTTCCTGCAGGATTAAGGGCGCACAAAGGAAACTGTTTTAATACATCAAACGGAGGGCATTAACTTCTCGATCACTTAGGAGCTAGAATTTTGGAAATAATTTGGTTGTTTCTTTCCAGGCCCGGTATTTACAATCCTAACGCTCCTCTACAGCCTGAATAGCTGCGTTAATCCCTGGATTTACCTGGCCTTCAACAGGGAACTACCGCGACTACTTCTCCGCCACTACACGGCTACAAGCAATAACTACAGGAACGCAGCAGGTAAATCCCCCCCGCCCCCTGAGTGTTCTCTGTGTTTCCCTCTGTGGTTGTAACTAACTAACTATCTAACTAACGAACGTCTTCCGAGGTGTTTGCATTAATGTTGAATGCCCTTCTTTCCTCCAAACCTAAACGTAAAATGGTGGAGGCGCCTGGCACATTAATTATTTAACAACGCTTAATATTTCTGCCTACATTATTTATTTTGTTTGAAATACTCCGAGGGTTGACGCTTCTCATTTTGTATACACAAACGAGTGTCTGGAGAAACGTGACGAAGGTCTCTCTCTCCCTATCACCGCCGCCGTCGTGAATATAATGCGAATTAGTTTAACAAAGACTTTTCGAACTGCGAACGCGATAAACACTTCAGAATTAAACTAAACCGTCTAGTCAACATGATCCGTCTTTAAACACAACGCGAAATTGTGTGTATTACGTTTAATGTCTGCAAATCCGTCGATTGCCTCCCTGTTTGTTGCCTAAAATTAACCAAAAAAAAAAAAAATTGATGGAACCTCCCCCACGCTGTCTCTGTCGGTGTTTAGTGGTGCTTGGTTGTGGTGTGGTGGTGGTGCTTGAAGTGAAGTCTTTGGACTTCACGAAAAAAAAAACTTACGTCACATTTGGTACAGGTAACAGCGCGAGTAACTCATCTGGAACTGTGGAGAGCACTTCTTTGAGACCGTTTTCCAGGTGGCCCCTCTGCAGCGCGAGGTCGTGCAAAAATCAGAAAGCAACCCCCCATCGTCCTCACGTCAACTACAACACAAGAGGATGGGTCATCGCAGCGCCCACCTGAGACGAACACCCCCGAAGATGTCTCGCTGACCATGTCCGAGAATTCGCAAGAGCGCCTCAAGCAAGTTGAAAAAGTGGAAGTTTACGAAGACGTTTAAAATTCGAGGTGGCTTATTGAGCGCAGTGATGTTAATTGGGTTGCCTACATGACACGAAAGTGTAGGCGCGAGCCAACTCGTTGAATGCAAAAGAAAAAAATTGTTCTTACTTTTGCCTGCCTACGAAAGAGGCGCGCCGTTGTTTTTGTTTGTAATCGAAATGATTTTTTTAACCGAGAAAATAAAATTATAAATCAGTTTAATTGTGTGTTCTTCTTTCTTCTTTCTTGCTTGTGCTCGTCGGGCGGCGGAGTTTGAATTCTTTATTTCACTTGTCAACTTGGTAGCTATCGATTTGGTTTTCTTCCTCGTTCTTCCTGATTTGTTTCTTTTTCGTTCCCATCGTTCTCTTATATCTTCTTTCTGATTTGTTGCTCGTTCGTCCTATATTTTCTTCGCTATCGTTCTTATATTTCTTCTTTCTTTCTTATGTCATCTGGGGTCGAAATTTCAAATTCTTTTTTATGTCTTGACCTTGACTACCGGTTTGTCTTTTACCCAAATTCTTCATTTCTTTGTGATTCATCGCTCGTTCGTTCTTTTTTTGTTGGTGTTATCATTCTTCTTTCTTGTGTTCTTCTTTGTCCTACTTACGATCTTACCTATAATTTGGTTTCTTCAAGTTCTTCCTCGTTTTCATGACTCCGCCTAATTTGGTACTCATTCGATTATTTTTCTTTTTTCTTCTCTTACACTCGTCGGAATTCTTTGTTGCACGTCTTGCCTTCTGGCTTCCTAGTTTCCTAGTTTAATAACTTTCTTTCTGAATTGTTCCTTTCTGTTTCTATTTTTGCTTTGCTGTCTTCATTTTATTTCTTCTTTGTTTGGTTCGTCAGGAGTCGGAGTTTGTCGGGATTCTTTGTTATGCTTACGGTCTTGCCTTCGATGTATGTAGTTTCTTCAAGTCCTTCCCCGTTTTGATGATTTTCTTCCTAACTTGCCGCTTCTTCCTCGTCTTTCTTCTTAAAGCCTCTATTTTCTTCTTGCCAAAGCTTGTTTTATTTACTACAAGATCTTTGTTGTGCTTCTCTAGTTTTGCGTTGATCTCTTGCCATCAGTTCTTCCTAGTTTTGGCTTTTGACCCTAAATATGTTAACTAGACATCTGTTTTTCATTGCTTTTGTTATCTTCTTCATATCAACTGGTATTTCCCGCCAGACTTAATTCTTTGACGTTTGAATTATGAACAATTAATTTCGTTTGCTCTTCTTCCCAAAATATTTTTCAGCGGGGAATTCTTTGGTGGCCTTCTTAGTTTCCGTTTCAATTTCTCTTTTGTTTCATCCCTTGTCTTCTATTCTACGAAACCAGTTCTTCTCAGGCCTCTCTCTTATTCCTTTTCTGCTTTTTCCGTACTTTTGTAAACACTTTCTTTCATTTTCTTTCTTCTTGTGAAGAAACCATCGTTTTATTCCCTCGTATGGAATTTCAAGTTTCTTCGCATATTAAAGTTTCCTGAACGTTAATTCCTCCATCCATTTTCTCTTCATTCATCATTCTTCTTTTCTTCCTTCCGTCTTCATTTCTCAAAGAGCGCGTTTGAGCCGACGTTTCTTTCCAATTTTCTCGATGATTCGATTTGTTCCTGGCTCTTCTCTTCATTACTCCTGTTTTATATCAGTATCTTCTTGCTTTCTTCTTCCTATTTGACGGAATTAAATCCACAATCCATCTCGGATAGGAGCGACGTGTCTCTAGCTTTTGCCTAGCTTGCATTTGCGAACTTTTCTTCTCTTCCTTTAATACCTTCTCTCGGCACCCGCGTTTGTTTTCTTTTCTTTTCTTTTTAGAAACTCTAGTCCAACTTAAACCTGTCCATCACCATCCATTTGTTTAACTTGCCTTGACGTTCTTTGCCTCAATTGTAAAATGTCCTTTCTTGAAGCTCCTTCTGCCCTCATTTCAATGAACTTCTCGGATTCACACTTCTCCTGAGTTTGCTCATCAGCTCAATTTATTTTACCCCCGCCCCCGTTTTTTCTCCGCCATTCCTCCAAGGTTTTGCAATTTGAGGCTTTGTCGGCTACCTTGTCCCTTCTTGTCTTTAGCGTCAGAATTTCTAATCAATTCATTTCTGTTTTGGAATTACCATTCCACTTCGTTTTATTTGCTTCTAACTTCTTCCTTCTTCTGCTCTGAACCGATTCTCACAACCTTAATTTTTTTGTTCTGCGTGTTAAATTCTCTTTTTCCATTTAATGGCGTGTAGATTCTCAGTTCATTTGTTTTATATCTCTTCCTCTAACTTTCAAGTAACTCCTTCTATTTGGCTTCCAACTGATTTGAGTCCTCCATTTCAATCCTTTACTTTCATGTCCCTTCCTCCGATTTTCAAGTAAATCCTGGTAATTGCCTTCCAACTAAATTCGAAGTCGGTTTTCTCTTCTTTCTTCTGCTTTTCTTCCTCCTGCTTTATGTCCTCGCTCTACTTGCAATTCCTACTTAATATTTTTTCGTTTCTTCAAAAATATCTCTTCCTGTAACTTTTGACTAGTCGCTGCTATGTTCGGGATCAACAACCTTTTCCCTTCTTCCTTTTGCTTTCGTTTCAAAAATCTCGTTCGTGTTTCTTCTCGGGCCCAATTGTCTCTAAAAATGGGCTTCTTTTTTACCACTTCCTTTTATATCCTCTTTCTTTTCGCTTCTTCCACCAGCCTTCTAAGAGTCTCGTTTCTGCGACTCTTGGACTTCGACCACTGCAAGCTCGACCTCGCACAAAAAAAATTGGTAAATGTTGTAGACGTTGTCTATGGGGAAGGGGAAGTCGTAGAAACGAGGAAAAAGTTCCGGTTTGTTGATTGGGGTATTACTAGAGACCTCAGGCTCAAGAAGGGCATACCATATGATACATCAACGAAAGATCTTAAAAGCGATTGTCATTGGGACGCATCTTGGTCCAAATTGTTTATGAAGAAAGGAAAGCTAATCGTGCGACATGTCAAATGAAAGGGCTTCGCAAGACGAATCCGAATTTCGAAGTGTGGCCGAGATTCCGACTGCCGCGAGCCCTATTAACGGCTAGCGACTCTTCCATTACTTGATTAATTAATGCATGGGGCTTGGGGGCGCTGCTGATTCGTGGATAGATTTAAAAAAACGCATGGGGATTTCTAAAGGCAATTGTGAGACCAGGAGTCTCTCGTCGTACATAGATTAAGAGCAACAACAAACACTAAAAAGTATTTCTGATTTAATGAGTTTCTTCGACGTACCATTTTAGTCTTAGACAAACAGATTTTTGAAGACCACGAAAGTGTTAAGCTACACTCTTTCCGCAACCTTGTAGTGGTGTTCACCCTAAATCCCCAGTTCCCTTAGTGTAAAACTAGTTGCTTAGAGACTCGATGTTTCTTGTGAATGTGTACTCGTGAGTAAGTGTCGTACTCTTCCGTGTTTCTGTTACCAAATAGTGTTGAGCTCACCAGTAATTTGATTAATCCCCCGACTTGATCTGACACAGGTAACAACAGCACGAGTAATTCCTCGGGGGGCGTGGAAACGACCACCCTGAGGCCCTTCTCGAGGTGGTCCCTCTGCAGCACGAGGACCGGAAAGTGTCCCAGCAAGCTGCCATGCCGGCCGTACGTCCACTACAACTCCAGGAGGTGGATCGTCACGACGACGACATGAAACAACGTGCCCGGAAGTGGGTTCTTGGACGGGACCACTTCCGGTTGCTCCTCGCTGGGAGAAATCGCCACCGAAGTGATCGTGGTCGATGTTAATAACGAGACTGTGATGTAAATAAACTCAGGAATTCAAATTTCATGTGTCTTCAATGTACTTAACTGTTGTAATCGTTTGAGCATGTACGTAATAACGTAAGGGTTTTCTTTTTTGTAAGTTTCCAAATAAAGAAATGTGATATTCTTTATGTTTCTGTGGTGAGCCCCATTTAAATTTTGATTAAAAAAAAAATCTATTTCCCGAGACACCCCAAATGTGAGGTTTGAGTTGGTTTATGAAAGAGAGGGTCAATAAGTCAGAGGGGGTCAATTTAATTCGGCAGGCCGATGATATATGAGGTAGGCAACACACTACGAAGCCATAAAAAAACATAAAGATAAATTCTGGCGCGGGTCCAACCATGACAACACGTTTTTCCGACGCCCTTCGCTTCCAGGCCCACGAAAACACTTTCCAATTTAACGAAGCAAAACGAGGGCAATAAATTCGATCTTCCTCAGCAAACATTAATCGGAAACCCCTAATTAACAAGAATAAATTCCTCATCGACTTAATGAGTTCGCTTTTCCGGGAGAGAAAGTTTCAATTAAATATCCGGCGGCGATGGTGCAGCTGGTTTTCCGGTTATGTTATTAATAAAGAGGACCTGCTTTAAAATGCATGCAAGAACCGAAACAGACGAGGGTGGGCAGGCAAATTTGTATTCGGGAAGTGGCCGCCGTCATATTTTGAATAACGAATGAAAGGGCGAGTTATTTGCGACGCGGGGGAAATATCTCGAACGACCGAAATACAAACAGATGGGAATAAAATATCTTCGAAATTTATATTCGGGATATCCTCGCACGTAATTCAATGCGTTACGTTAATACTTCAAAAAGAAACAGAACGAGAATAACTGCCGCGAGCCTTCAATTCGGCGAGCGGCATTTCAGATTTGTGAAAGCCGAAAACCCTAGTTCCAAAGAAAAAGGAAATTGTTTATGAAAAGATGAAAACAGTGTGTTGCAAACAGTAAAAAATAAAAAATGTCCAAAGATAAGAACACCTGGTAGTCGAGAAAATACGTGAGAGCAAAGGGATGGCCTTAAATATAATGAAAAAGAAATCCAAGCAAAGAAAGAAATTAAAAAAAATTGAAGCAAGGTTGGAAAAAATCAAGGGAGAAAAACCTGGGAAAGTGAATGGATAGACTAAAAAATAAGCGATCATAGGGGTAGTGAAGAAAATGACAATAGATGACAAGATGCACAAAAAAAACAACTAAAGATTGAAACAAGGTCGAAGCAGAAAAAAGGAAAGAAGAAGACCTGGGAAAATGAATGGGCAGGCTACAAAAAAAAATAATAAGAAACGGTAAAGTCGTGAAGGTACTGAAAAAAATCACGAAAGATAGGAACACGTGGAAAAACAAAGAAATGAAGTTGCGTTTGAAAGGAAAACGAGAAGAAAACAGAAACGGATGGATAGATTAAAGTCAATAAGAGGAAGTGGCCATGAAGGTGATGAAAAAGATGCCCAAAGACAAGAAGAACCGAAGAAAAACTAAAAATTAAAGCAGGCCGTGGCCACGAAGCTAATGAAGAAGATGCAGGAAGAAACGGAAACAAAACTAATATTTGTGTTTCATTTCTCCATGATAATTCGTGGTGAATACATGACAAAGGGTTGAAAAAAATGAATCTATTTTACCATGAAGTTTATGTAATAAATATAAATGAATAAACTTCGTGGTAAAATACCTAGATTCATCTTTTTTTCAACCCTTTGTCAACAAAACTAATAATTAAAGCAAGATCAAAAAGGAAACGAAGAAAACCAACATTACAAAATGGATGGATAGATTAAAGAAAATAAAAGAGAGAGTAAAGAGATGGCCATGAAGGTAATAAAAAGACGCTCAAAGGCAGGAAGATACGGAAACGAAACTAAGAATCAAAGCAGAGTCGAGAAGGAAAAGGAGAAGAAGAAAATCCCTGCAAAATGGATGGATAGATTAAAAGAAATGAAAGGGAGAGTAAAGACATGGCCATGAAAGTAATGAAAGAGATGCTCAAAGACAGAAAGAAACGCAAATAAAACTAATAATTAATACAAGGTCGAGAAGGAAAAGAAAAGGAAGAAAACTTATGAAAAATGGGTGAATAGATTAAAGGAAATAAAAGAGATGGCCATGAAGGTAATGAAAGAGATACTTAAACACAGGAAGAGGAATAGAAGAAAACCCGGAAAACTGAATGAATAGATGAAAGGAATCAAAAAAGGGTGACCTTGGAAGTAATGAAAAACATGTTTAAAGACAGGAAGATGTAGAAAAAACAAAACTAAAGTTGAAACAGGGCCGAGGAGGAAAAGGAGAAAAAGAAAACGCCTGCAAAGTGGATGGGTAGATTAAAGAAAATTTAAGAGAGTAGAGAGGTGGCCTTGTAAGTAATGAAAAAGATGTAGGAAAAACAGAGGTAAAAATTGAAGCAGGATCCGGGAGGAGGAGAAGAAGAAGAAAATCTGGGAAAATGAATGGGTGGTCTAAAAGAAATAAGAGAGCACAGAGAGATGACCTTGAGGATAATTGAAAATATATCCAAAGATGGAAAGAAATGATAAATGGAAGTAAGAATCGAAGTAGAGAAGGAGATGAAAAGAAAACCAGCAAACTCAGGGAAAATTAAAAAGGAAATATGGATTCTCCCTTGAAAATTGAGGTAGAGTCAGGAAGGAAAAGAGACTCCGGGAAAATGATGGAAAACCAAACTAAGAATTGAAGCAAAGCCGGAAATGAAAATAAAACCAAGAAAGTCAAGGAAAATTGAAAAGCTCCCCTAAGACGTAGAAAAAACAGAGGTGATAATTGAAGCAGGATCGGGGAGCAGAAGAAGAAGAAGAAAATCTGGAAAAATTAAATGATGGTCTAAAAAAATAAAAGAGCGCAGAGAGATGGCCTTGATGCTAATTAAAAAATATCCAAAGATGGAAAGAAATGATAAACCAAACTAAGAATCGAAGCAGAGCCGGAGATGAAAAGAAAACCAGGAAAATCAGAGAAAATTAAAAAGGAAATATGGATTCTCCCTTGAGAATTGAAGCAGAGTCAGGAAGGAAAAGGAGAAGAAGAGACTCCGGAAAAATGAGTGGATAAACTGAAAGAAATAAAAGAGAGTAGATAGATGATCTTAAAGGCGATTAAAAGGATAACTAAAGAAAAAACCAAACTGAGAATTGAAGCAAAGCCGGAATAGAAAAGAAAACCAGGCAAATCAAGGAAAATGGAAAAACGGATTCTCCCCTAAGGATTAAAATAAGAATTGAAGCTAAGTCGGACAGCAAAAGAAAAATGAATGGATAGACTAAAATAAGGGATGAAAGAAGGGAGAGAGATAGCCTCGAAGGTAATTAAAATGATATCCAAAGATAGAAAAAAATGAAAAACTAAACTGAAAATTGAAGGAAGGCCAAAAAATAAAAGAAAACATGAACATTAGGGAAAATGGAGAAGAGGAAAACCCAGGAAAATGAATGGATAGACTAAAAAAGTAAGGGATAAAAAGGGATAGACAAAAAAACGAAAAATCAAACTAAGAATCGAAGCAGAGCCGGAGATGAAAAAAAAACACAGGAAAATCAGAGAAATGGAAAAGGAAATAAGAGATGGGAACGAAAGTAATCAAAAAATCAAACTCAAATGTGAAGAGTAAACCGACGGGGTCATATTAAAAAGAGAAAAAAATAGAGAAGATGCTAAACAAGTTCAATGGAAGAAAGGCAGGAGAAGAAGATGATGTGGACTTTGAGAATCAAGGAAAAAATGACTAAGGAAGGTCTCGGGGCTCGGAATTAAAAAGATATCCCAAGTTAGAAAAAATAATGAAAAACCAGATTGAGAATCGAAACAGAGCCGGAGAAGAAAAGAAAACCGGGAAATCAGGTAAAATAAAAGAGGAAATAAGGGATGGGAACGAAAGCAATCAAAAAATCAAACTCAAATGTGAAGTGTAAACCGACTGGGCCATATCAAAAAAGAAAAAATAGAGAGGAGATGCTAAAAAAAGTTCAAACTAAGACAGGCAGGAGGAAAAGATAACGAGGGCTTTGAAAATCAAGGAAAAAAATCACGATGGAAAACCCAGGGGCGTGGAGCCCTAAATTTTAGGATGTTGTCCGGGACCTAGGTGTTTTACCCCATCATCCTTCCCCTCTCGACCTCTCGTCCACCCTAGGAAGATCCACAGTGCAACGGGATGCAATTCAATCTGACCGAAAATAGCCAACCAATATACGAGTAGAAGGAAATAAAGTATTTTGAAAATTGTATTCAGGACCTTACACATACATTTTAAATCGCTATCCTTTAAAATTAGAAAATAGGCAACACATTCTACTTCCGTGCTTTTACTATAGTACATCATAAAAACACGAAATTATTTCTGATTTGATTGATGGGTTGCCTGTTCTAAAACCTTCAGGGGACACCCTGTACTTCACGTTAAAGTTCCCAAAAAAGAATTAACAATTAAAAGTTATTTATAATTGTAACTGTTTTGTGAGCAAAAAGACGACAACAAATCCAACTAAATTACACTGAAGATATTTTTGTAAATTTAGAAAAGCATTTACGCAATGTACCCCTTCGTTTTTAATTTAAAAAAAAATAATTGGCTTTTGTATGGTGACTTGTACCAGTTTGTTCTAGCTACGACGATTTGCTTCATGTTCGTAAGTCCCTAAATCATTCAGCGATTGCACATAAAATAAATCATGTTTAAAAATACTTTCAATCGTAAACTCCACGCAACTTTCACCTAACAAACAAAAACCACCCTACCTTACTTTCTATGAAATAAACCGAGTCTGCTCTGAAACAGATTTTAACTGTTCGGGAGCTGCTACCTGTTTTTACCTATTATTTTATGTACTGCTACCTGTTTTTACCGGTTCCAGAGCAGTTAAAATCAGTTCTCGCGCCACCACGATAGGCAACCACACATACGCCGAAGCATTTTGCTTTTTTAAACCCCCATGTTAAACTTTATGGGAAATTGAGACAGAACCGGCATAGCATAATATCTATTCGAGCCATTACAAAAAAAAATCGACGTCATTAAGAAAAAATAACGCAATCACTAATTCATCTGGTATCAGAAATTGTAAATTTATTTCTTCTGCATTCAAAGATTTACAAAATCGTCAGTTTGAAGATAGTATCGGCTTCAAGACACTAGCTTGAGGTACCCCACGTGCAACTTCTGTTTTTTAATCTTACTTGCCAGAAGTATATTTTTATAACTTGTAGGGTAGGTTATTTTCGGCACATCCCATACATACTACATACGTTTGTTTTAATCTCTTTCGTTAATTACTACGTTGAATGATTACATTTTTTGCGCATAATAGCGACGGATACATCGAAATGAAAATACGGCCGACGTGAGGGTGGGGGTTTGATGATATAAATTTCGGAATGACATCGTCACATAAATTCGAATTAAAATTTGCAATGAAAAATTGAATCAACCGGAATGAATTCAACAAAGTGTCTCGTGCATACGCAAATTAAAATAGCTTAAATAATTCGCACGCTTATTCGTGTATTGATTGCGTCAACAAAGTCCTCGGGGTCAATCTATTTTTTCATTGCCCGTTATCATAAGTCAATATTTAATTTTTAAAACCGTACGAGCAGATAACTTTTTTAAATATTTGCGCGCTTAGGTGCGGGCTTAAAGAAATAAATTTAACTTTGAATTCCGAGCGACTGTTTAATTACTTGCAACATTGCGCAACAGAAATTAATTATCATAACTTCCCGCTTCCTTTCATTCTTTCCGGGTGGTCCGCTCCCAATTTATTTATCCTTCTTTAATTTTATTCCTGACTTGATTAATTAAATACAAAACGAAACGTTCTGCCGTGGCGCACGATAATTAAATTAATTTGCGCCGATTTTGGCCTTGACTTTGACGGATTAATGAATGGATGGATGAATGATATCGGATTTATGTGTTGCTGTAGATAATATGATAAAGGTTGATTAAGTTAAGCTTGTCCATCGATAATGAGTTGCGTTATCCTGGTTATATCACCTTCCAATTAGAAACATGAAACTGTTGTAGAACCGTTTTTCGGAAGGTGTTCAAATGATTGTTAATTTAATACATCAGCATGCAAAAATGAATTTGTCAAAGTTCCCTTAAATTTTGTCTTTTTTTATTACCTTCGTAGTCATTCCTTTACACTCTCTTATTTTCTTCAGCCTATCCAATTATTTTTTCTAAGGATTCCTGTTTTTCTTCCCTTCTTTCCTTCTGGTCCTGCTGCAATTTTGTTTTGTTTTTCCACATTTTCTTACCTTTGGATACCTTTTCTATTACCTTTAAAGCCTTTCCTTTACTCTATTTTGCTTTCCTTTAGTCTGTCCATCCATTATTTTCTTGATTTTCATCTTTTACCTACTTTCCTATTTTGCCTGTTTTGTACTTTGGATATCTTTTTTATTATGTACTTTCATGGTCATTCCTTTAGTCCCTCTTACTTCGTTCAATCTATCCAATCATTTCTTTGAGTTTTTTTTTAAATTTTCCTTTTCCTCTCCGACCCTGCTTCACTTTCAGTTTTGCTTTTCCATTTCTTCCTACCTTTTACATTACCTTTAAAGCCATTCCTTTGCTCTCTGGCGTAATCTTTAATCTGTTCATCCATTTTCTCAGGTTTCCGTTTTCTTCAAGGTCAATCCCTTCACTCTCTATTAATTCCTTGAAACTGTTCTTCTCTCTCCTCTCTCCCCTGTCCATTCATTTTTTCTAGATTTGCTATTTTACTTTGCTCATCAGCTCTGTTTTAATTCTTTGCTTAAACTCGTAATTTTATTTACTTATTAACTTCCTTTTCTGCATCAGTTTTGATGTAATAAGAAATTAACGCGGCATTCTTCTGCTGCGATGCGCACAATTCATTCTTGGAACTTCAAAAACTCAATATCCGCTCGCACAGTGAATGAATGAATGAATGAATGAAAGTGAAAACACTTCGGCGTTACCGAATAAAGTTTTCAGGAGTTTCATCTCGTTGGGGGACTTCCGGTTTGGCAAATACCGACTATGCGCGCGGCATCTATTGATCGCTTGTGTCCAAGTCCGGAAACTCAGTTGTCAAATATTTTTAGTAGGTACCAACACCAGCGCCAAGCTTCGGTAACGGAAGTTTGCTTAAATCGGAAACTGTGTTGGTAACTTGGACGAGTAATGTGAGGACTGTCAATGTCATCAGTTGTTGCACCAATCGCTCTTTCTTTTACGCTGTGATCAATAATGATTGAATGACTTTTTTATTGTCCGAAAATATTATTGACATCTTTATATTAGACCTCGACACCGTAAGGTACAGGAGGATCTCTTATTATGTATGTACAGTTCTTCCGCTCGGTCTTTGTAGTTACGTCAGAAAATTATCGACTCAAAATGACAAATTTATAAATTCTATCATTATTTTAACATACGTATTAGATAAGGATAAAAGAATATGTTGATTTCGTTTCTCGAATCGGTAAAATGTGACGTGACTTCAAAGATCGAGCGGAAGAACTGTATGTTTAAAGATTAGTAAATATCTGCTGAAGAATGAAATTTTGATATTTCGGAAGTATTTCAGGCGCAAACCTCCAATCATTGTTGATATGATCACAGTATAGAAGTAATGCTAAAATTTTCCTAATAACATAAGGACTACTGATGACGTCATTATTATCGCTGGTGCGATTGACAGAATATATAATTATATTTAAAAAGTAAAAATAAAAGACACAACAAAGCACAATTCAGTAGATTCATAAATTAAAACAATCGGAGCTTAAAATTTTCAGCGTGTTTCAACAGATGGCGCTGTTGAATGTTTTACAATAACGCAATAAATAGTTTTAAAAACGTACACAAAACAAGGATGTGTGAGATAAAGAAACCAAGCTTTTACACTAAAATGGCCGACTTTTCTAGTGATTTTCTTTCCGGCAAATTTAAATAGCCGACATTTCTAGTGATTTTCTTTCAGGAAAGTTTATAAATGGCCGATTTTTCTGGTGATTTTCTTTCCGGAAAATTTAACGCTCATCAAATATAAATTTTAAATGCCCAAGTGTAGACATTTAAATTTCCCGCCAATATTTAGCACTAAAATGGCGGCTGATTGTGGTACTGGGTTGTGTTCATGAATTACACTCTAGGGTCACTTTCGGGTAATATTGTGATCTCTCTCGCATAAATGAGTTTATATATTTTGTTTCTCACACAAGAATCATAAAGAACTGAATCAGGCGTGTGTTTCCATAGCAACAAACACATTTTCTACACCCTACTTAAAAGTGCGACGTGAAAAGTTCGCTCGTTGTCATGGAAATCATATAAACACTAGAGTTCTCAAAACTGATGAGCGAGACGCAAAATAAGTGAAAAATTGTGAGTGAGGAAGATGCGATTACACACCCAGGGTACACTCGAAGGAATAGTTTGTGAACACAACCCTGTAGTTCATTAGTGACGGTACTCTAGAGCACTCACACAGTTTTCTCATCTTATTTTAACCTAATGTAATAATAAGGGATAGAGATATTCTGAGAGTGCTCTAGAGCAATTAGAAAACGCTATTAGAATGAGCAGTGACACACTGTCTATAAATATTTTGAAAATAAGGTTTCGGATACGGAAAATTTTTTAATTAAAGCGCTCTGTATTTTAAAGTTCGTAGATAACCTCATTTTTTATACTACAACATAATGCGAATTGTTACATATAAGGTTTAGTTCAGATGCATCCGGATACGCAAAATATTTATTGCGGATCTTTTCCTGAGTGAAACGATCCGCAATAAATATTTTGCGTATCCGGATGCATCTGAACTAAGCCTTATATATACCTGAACTAAGCTTTGCGTGTTTCCGAATACATAAAAGAGCAACTCTAAACTGTCTTTCGGCGTTCAGGTTTTACGAAATAAAACCTGAAAATCCTTTTATTTTCTAGAAGAAAATCCTTTAATCCCTAATGATGGCAACACTGATTATGAATAATACAAATTTTGTGATGTGATCGTTTCCAATGGACAAGAAGTGTTTGTGTTTTTAAACTATTCGCATTTTTGAACGAAAGAGTCGCTGCAGGCGGAATTATGCGAAAACTGCGAGATGGTCATGAAAAAACACGTGTATCGTGACAGGTGTAGCTGCGAGCTGTTAAGAAGGGAGTCAAATCAGTGAAAAAGTGTTTTATTTACGCTTATGGCTTCGTATAAATTGTAATGTGTTCCGTATCCAGTATAAAAATCGCAAAAAACTATGTATCCCTACTTTCTTAATACAAAAATGGCGGCGAAGTGGTAAGGTTACTGTATTTAGAAGGTACCGCCATTCATTTCCGCGGCTGTCGTCCCCCAAATTAAAAAGGACGCGACGAAGAAGCCATGAAACGTTAAAAAGAAAAAGGATAGATACGTACATAGTTACTGTTGCTAGGGAGTTTATGAATGAATTTGATTAACCCCAAATTAAAAGAGATAGAAAGTTGGCGCTACCTTCTCAATACAGTAACCTTACGAAGTGGTCATAGACAGCGGCATCTAGCGGAAATGAAAAACGCCAATATAATAACTAGCGAAACAGAAACGCGCAACTTGGCAACTTTTTGCGTTAAATTTGAGAAATTTTATTTCCGTTCAAAATCAAAAATAAATCATGCGAATACAGTTGTAAGTTGTAATTACGCGATTGGCAACATCGGACGGAGGCACTCGCGCCAAATTCAAAATTTGGATTGCAGCGTGCAGCGCCATAGATCCATCGGCGGTTGACGGAACTGCTTATTTTAGGTTACTTTTTGTAATTCTAATTTCTATTCACGTTACTGCGCAGCTACGTTATCTCATTTTAAGAAAAGATAAGTACGGATGCTATGAATATTCGCTCAAATCTGTTGTAGTAGTCGTCGCGGTAATACCGTCGAAAGTACGCAAGCCGGAAGATAACCTCAATTCGTGTTGTTGACATGTATTTCGTCTGCCAACAGATTTGAGCGTTACTTGACGAAGAAGGTCCGTTCTTGCGTGAAAGCGGCTCTAACTTTGAAGAATTTCGCTCGCCGGCTCTACACCGAGTACAAAACAGTTTCGAAATTAAATTAACGGGGGCAAATGGCACCGAACGTTAAGGTAAAATAAGCGCCGTCATCGAATGACTTTGATCATCAATAAATACCCGTTTTATTATTTATGTTGTCATATTCCAGGTGGGTTTGATAGGTGGGTCTGGACTCGACAATCCCGATATATTAAAAAACCGAACTGAGCGGAAGGTGACCACTCATTACGGTGAGCCATCAGACGTCCTTATCGAGGGGGACATCGAGGGGATACCATGCGTGTTACTGGCCCGGCACGGGCGTAAGCACAACGTCATGCCAGGCAACGTCAATTACCGGGCTAACATTTGGGCCTTGAAGGAAGCCGGGTGCACTCACATCGTCGCTTCGACCGCAACCGGTTCTCTGCGGGAAGAGATTAAACCCGGAGACCTAATAATTGTAGACAATTTCATCGATAGGTAAGCCTTCAAGTAACTTCTCTAAGGCTTTCAATAGAATTAGTCTCTACAAAGGGCCCATTCTACTGCAAACCAGAATAACAAATAAATTAGTTTTAATTGATGTAAATTAAATTTAGAACGCAAGGAAGAAAGCAGACTTTCTATGATGGACAGGAGGGATCCCCACCCGGTATATTCCACCTGCCCATGGAGCCGGCGTTCTCTGAACCGTTGAGGAAACTCGTCTGTGAGACGGCGGATGAACTGGGTCTACAGCATCACAAAAAGGGGACCGTCATTGCGATTGAGGGGCCGAGATTCTCGTCGAAAGCTGAGAGCTTCATGTTCAGGCAATGGGGGGCAGATGTCATCAACATGACTTCAGTGCCTGAGGTAAGTAGACACTTTTTTAATTTGAAGCATATTAATCTCAAGCAAATACGGTTAATCTTTCTACTAATCAGTTAATTAATTAAATGCATTTATTTCTACGTAGCTAATTAATTGATTAATTAATGAAACACACACTTGACTGTAACTGCTTTATCAAGATCAAACGAAATGTTAATTATGTTACTTATATTTTGTGCTCCTTTTCAAAGTGCTTTAATTAATTGCAAATCATTAATTTTGCTGTGAAAAATTAATTTAATAAAAATCAAATATTACAGAGTGGCCTTTTGAAAAAGAAATGAGGAAATTCGGATAGGCTGGCGTCATGTGTTGAGCCATCTTTTTGGTTTATTCTGAATTTCTTTTGTTTCATTTTTTATTAATGGATCTACCAACGCCCTCTGTTGATTTACATGATTGTGTGGAAAAATTTTAAATAACTTCCTTAGTACTGTTCTGTTTAAGTAAAAAAAAAAAAAATGTTCAACTTGCCAAAACTATAAAGAAAATATTTGTAACATCTTTTATAATTATTAATAAAAAATGGAAAACTCATAAATTTGGTACAAAATATTTTCTTTATATTTTTGGCGAGTCGAAGCTTTTTTTTATAGCAATTTAAAATTGTTCCAGACAAACATGAAGTTTAATAGAGGACGTTGGTAGATCCAGTGATAAAAAGCGAAACAGAAGAAATTTCAGAACGAACTAACCGTCATGAACCAACAGATGGCGCACGCCAGGGTATCCGAATTTTTTATTTCTCGTAAATAACCGAGTGATTTTAAAAAAAATTTATCAACTCTTGCCGTGGAATTTGGACGGCATGTCTTAGCTTTACTAAAAAACAACATGAAGGGCTGCGTTCATAATCATCGCTCCTAGAGCGTCTTGGGCGTGTAATCGCGTCTTTCTCACTCATATTTTGCGTCTCATTTATCCGTTACAAAACGACTTATATATACATTATTTCCATGACAACGGGCGTACTCTAAACATCCTACTTAAAAGTTGGACGTGAAAAGCGCGCCCGTTGTCATGGAAATAACGTAAACAAATGACGTTTTGAAACGGATGAGCGAGACGTGAAATATGTTAAAAATCTTGAGTGAGAAAGACGCGATTACACGAGACGCTCTCGGATTAATGATTGTGAACGCAGCCAAGGAGGACAATGACGTACTTTTCACTTAAGCTAAGACATGCCGTCAAGATTTCATAGCGAGTTGATAAAAAAATTAAAAAATGACTGGGTATGTCACAAATAAAAACGAAATAAAAACCAAATTTCGCAAAGTACTGAAAAGATCGAACATCGAAAACGCTATATCGTTTAAAACGGCATAACTCTAATAGATGTCGCGACCGGACCTGAAATTTTAATTTTATGCAAATAATTCTAATAAAAAACAAAACAAAAACGAATTTCAGGTTATATCAGAAAGACGGAAGCAGTATCGCAGTCATTACTTAAATTAGTGTCGCCGTAACTGAACAGATGGCGCTAATAGGTTCGAAGGTTCGATAATGTCGTCATGTTGTAAATTAATGTCGTCAAAACTCAACAGATGGGGCCAGCAGGTTTGCAGTTTTCATTTCACGTTAATAATTTTTAATAAAAAATGAAAATTTCAGATCGTTTCAAAAACATACTTGAATTAATGTCTCTATAACTCAACAGATGGCGCAAGAAGATTGCATCTAATAAAAAAATTAAGTTTAAAAACCAAATTGCAAAACAGATTGAAATAATTCAGCAAATGGCGCTAGTGAGTTCAGTCGCCAGTGTTTATGGGTATTTGATAAACAAAAAGTGAAATAAGATACAAATTTTATAGGAATAATAGATTAGAAGAATAACAATAAGACTGATGGAATTCATGAAATTTTCTGCGTTTCCCCAGTTTGTAAGGCGAATACCGAAGGAGAAATTAACATCTAAGTCGGTCGCAGCCGCCACCCCTCCCCGATAAGCTCCTAGCTTGGGGTTAAAGTGGGTGAATAAAATAGCGGTGCAATTAAAAGATGGCGCTAGTAGGTTTGAAATTTTAGTTTCACAGAAATACACCAAATAAAGAACAAAGTAAAAACTAAATTTCAGAATATGTTGAAAAGATTCGACAGATGGCGCTACTAAGTAGAATTTCTATTTTTATACCTTAATATTTGATTTAAAAAAAAGAAGTACAAACTGTTTTCAGAATATATTTCAAAGCTGCGTTACTTTTTTCTTTTGTAATTGTTGCGATTGTCACTTGTTTTCTCAATCTTTCCTTTCTCTTTTTTTCCTTCGTGAATTTCGAATTACTAAAACGTTTTAAATGTTTATTATTTTATTTATTTGGTTTTATTAATTTTTGTAAATGCGTTTCGTAATTATTGCAATTATGTGCATTTCAAAATTATGCAGGATCAGCACCCATTGACGATTAGTAGGACAAGCCGCGTTACACATGCTCGCATTCCACTTACGTATAAATGCAAGCTCTGCGGAATGTAAGCGTGTTGTTTACATGCGCCAATTAAGATCGGGGCAATTAGAACGTTTTAAGAAGACAAATTTGGCAAGGGTCAATTGATGCTGACACCTTTAGAACTTTGTACTTTGGACCGAACCCCCAGCCACCAGAGCAAAGGAACCAATTGTGACGTAGATTTGAGAAATGTATAAAAGATCGACCCGCAGGTAGATTGACATTAATTAGATATTAAATAGTCAGTCAGTCAGATATTAATTAATAGATAATCAAGTGATTAAGAACAGTCATGTAGGTAGCAGTGTAAGAGTTCAGTAGTAATTAGTTACGATAGTAGTGAAGACAAGTGCGGGAACACAAAGCCAAGCGAGTGGACTCTACGAGCCAGGGCTGGCGGGCCGGGCCAGGCCCTCCCCCTAAGTTCAAGTAATGTAAAGTTTAAATTAAAGTTTAAAAGAAGTCTAGATTAAATAAGTTTGTTAAGTTTAAAGATAAGTGATCAAAGTTAAGATTAAATTAAAACAATTAAAGGACTTAGAATAATTTATAATTTAAAAATAATTTAGATTTAAATAAAATTAATTAAAAGGCAATCCACGTAATTCTTAAAAATTAAATTAAATCGCTTTTTCATTTTAACGCGACAATATGCGGTATGATAATCTTTAACCTTTCATAGAATTGTTTGTGTTTGCATTAACCTACAACTTACCTATTTAAAAAAAGATGTGCCTATTTAAGCTACTTTTTCAGAAAACTAAATTCCGATCTTAAATATAACACCAAAAGTTAGTTGATAATTGACTCATTGATAAGGTCAATTAGTTGTTTTCTATAAAATCCCTTTCAGCAACTCACCTGAAAGCTTTCCGCCTGTTTTTATAACTTCTTTTCTTTCGTTCATTACTCCCGCCGTTTACCCGCACTTGCTTGAATTTCTTCACGTTAACATTCAGAGCTTAAAATTTTTTTGCGCCAATTCTAATTTTTGCTTTTATGTTCTTCATTTTTAAATATGTTTTACAGACGCAAAGTTTCGGCAGGTGAAGAATGATGCAATTTTTAATTCAAATTCAAAATTTTCTCTCGCAGGTTGTTTTGGCGAAAGAAGCTGGCATTTTGTACTCGGCCATCGCCTTAGCCACCGACTACGATTGCTGGAGGGAATCCGGAGAGGTCGTCAGTCACGGAGCAGTATTAGCCATGTTCACCAAGAACGTGCAGAAGGTCATAACTCTAATGTCGGCGGTCGTTAAGAAAATTGGGGAACGCGACTGGAAGGAAGAAATAAATGAACTGCAGGTAAAACGCTTCGCAAAGCGCAGCTAAGCGTTTCCAAGAACTTATTAAATTATTATTATTTTCGTAAACCCCCTAATTATTTATTGCTTCAGCTTTCCTTATGTAAATGTTTTTTCTTGCCTGCAGTTTTCTTCAAATTATTTTGTAGCTTTTACTTGCAAATTATTTTAAATAATTTACAGTGATCTCCAATGTGTTTTTTTTTATTAATTAATTATAGAGACAGTAGCGAAAAATCTAACCCGGTTTGAATTCTACTAACACCCCCTGCTTAATTTCAGAAAATATTTCACCCCGACGACACTGCTCCGGAAGCAGTTGAGAACGAAGCTCCGGAAGCAGTTGAGAACGAGGTAGTGGGGGCGGCGCCGAAGGAGTGCCGTTGTTGATGCTTGAAAATCGCTTGACGCTTAGGTCCATAACTCAAAAATTAATTTTGTGTGTCGTAACCATGAAGCACTATTGTACTCCTCGACTTGTTCTTATTTTAATTAATACGTTGTTGTTGTTTTTTTACAGGCATTCGTACAGAAAAATATTTACTTGTGATGCACCCGGCACGTTTCGAATAAATTGAATCTTAGTTAGCAAATTACACACAAATATTCCAGATTTTGTTATATTTTTTAGAACAATTTGTTTTTCCATTTTTTTTATTGTTACTTATTAATAAAGCACTTGCATTTAATAACGGGGTCTTTTCTGTTCGCCACCATTATACTTTTGCTTCTCCATTTCAACCAATAGCACGATTCTATAATAAATCCAAAAAAAATAATAAACTTATGAGTAAAGCACGGATTTAGGTACACTTTTAATTAGGTGGAAAGATTATATTTTTCAAGGTTATCGATCAGAGGCGTATTGAATTGCGCAAACTGCTGCGTACCTGGTTGCAAATTTGTTGAGCGAGCAAATTAAGTTACGTTCCCAATTGCCGGCTAATCTCAGTGGGATAGGTCGGGGTCGTACGCAACCCCAAAACATTGCACACTTTTGTCTTTATTTGTGTCAGAATTTTAATCTTGCAAACAATACAAAATCCACGCAAGTTTAAATGTGCCAAGTTAAATAAAAACGAACCAAGAAGCACGGATCCGCTTTTCGTTCACCAACAAAAAAAATAAACAACAAATCTAAATTAAATTAGCTCCACATTGTCAACATCTCTTGGTTTAATTCAACGCCAAAAATATTGTTAAATGTAATAATAAAAAGTAAATAAAAAATATCCGACCTTCCGTCGTTCGTCAGCCTGGCACCCTTTACGAGAGCCCGAGTAACAAATGACCGGGAGGGTCGCGTCAAATGTGTCACCCAGCGTTCCGAAAACCCAACTCCCTCTAACGGTGATGAAGCCAAGCAGCGGGGTATCGGCATGGCCAGCTACATTAACATTCACTGACGTGTATGTATGGCCGTGTCAATTCGACTTTTAAAAATTTTGACGGTACTCTACTCAGCGCCTCTTGTGAGTTTTCAAGTAATTGCAGTTGTCATTAAGTTACTGTCAGTAGTTTGGTAGTATCTTTAATAAGGAAGCGCTGAGGGGAGTACTCCACGGCATGCTTTCTCGGAACCGAATTTTAGGCGAATTGAAACGGCCATACATACACGTCAGTGAATGTTAATGAAGCTGGCCATGGTATCGGTCTCAGTATGTCCGGAAACGAACAGTAAAGGAATTCCAGAATTTTCTACCACGGCTCAACGATGAAACAGCCAGGTAACCCCAAATATAGAAATTCCGGTGAAACAAAAAGCCTGATTGTCTGCAGAAATCAGGCTTCGAAAGGCCTAGATATTTTAAAACCGTAACAATACCAATTAGTTGCTTTCTACTCACCGCTGACCGATTCAATACATTGTACTTTGCAAGCATTTCGCTAACCGATAACCTTAGAATATATAAATCTCCCACTCACTGGACATGTTCACAACGCGTATGTCCGACTAAGAAGATGACTCATGGCCTAAAAATGCACCCGCTTTTTGCTTATGAGGAAGCTGTTAGCGAACAGCGAAACGTGGACTTTCCAAACAGTTTTAAAAGCCGCCATTACAAGTTGTAAATAGAACGAACAAGAAACTACTTCGATTTTTTTCCAATGTCTTCCCCCAGCATGCCATGTTTTATTTGACATTTAGACTTCATTTCAGAACCTGTCAAAATTCTCAGTGCTTTTAACCCGTGAGGCCAACTCTAAGCCAAAATGGGAAAATACAAGGTAATATCTTTTTATTACGCCTTCTTCCGTCTTCGTCGCTTATTTGTAGATTGTTGCAAACATTGACGACGACATGTTTCCAGAAGAAGACAACAATCTACGATTAAGCGAAAAGCACTTGGAATTAACGTAATCAAGTTCAGGTGGGGGTGCTTGGTGGTTGCGGACTGGAACAATCGAACCTAATCCAAAACAAAACGGAAAAAGAAGTCACGACGGTGCACGGCAATCCAACCGGCATTTTGGTGGAAGGAACCGTCGAAGGGGTCCCCGTGGCTTACATCTTGTGGCACGGGAAGCCCTCCACCGCAGCGGGCAAGGTCAACTTCAAGGGCAACGTCTGGGCCCTAAAGGAAGCGGGTTGCACCCACGTGATATCCGTCGGGACTTGCACTTCGTTGAAGGAAGAAATCAAACCGGGCGATTTCATCATCATCGACAGTTTCCTCGACTTGTAAGTGCTGTGCCCATTCGGGAACAACTTGCCCTTTTTCTCTTTTTAGTACGCTCAGAGATGACCAGACTTTTCGTGATGGGGGGCCGGGGACCAACCCGGAACTCATGCGCTTGCCGATGTCTCCGGCCGTCTGCGAGCCCTTAGCCCAATTATGCGGGGCAGCCGCTGATGAATTGGGCTACAGCAACCAGAAGGCCGTCAACATAATCACCGTTCAAGGTCCAAGATTCTCCAGCAAGACCGAAAGCAAACTTTATCAATCGTGGGGACTTGACGCGCTCAATTATAACACGGTCCCCGAGGCAAGCTCTTCAAAATTGCCCTTGCACGTTTTGATCGTCCTTTACTTACAGGTGGTCCTAGCCAAGGAAGCTGGGATGCTTTACGCGTCTTTTCAGTTGGTGGCGTGCTATGATAGTTGGAAAGAAGGGGTGCCAGTCATCACGAGAAGGCTTCTACATACTGAGATTGATAAGAACGTTGATAAAATCGAAGAACTGACGAAGCTGATCATTAAGAAGATTGACTCGCGCGATTGGGATGCCGAAATCGACGAGCTCAATGTAATACTCCATTTTTTTTTCTCCTCTTGTGATTGCTGCATGATGATCAATTTGGTTTTAGAAATTATTGGGCGGCGGCGGCAGCGGAAAAGCTTGTGGTTGCCCCAGCAAGAGATGAAACAACATCAACCTCCATTACCAATGAGACACAAATTGAAAAAGCGATTGAATAAAACCGATGAAAATGATTTTGTTTTTAATTTTAGATTTGGTCTGCTTTAATAAACAACAAAAAAAAAAGAAAGAACAAAATGTATCAGAGTTTTATTCAACTATACAGCGCTTTCTACACTTATCGACCGCTTATGTACTTCTAAACTAACTAAACCTTCCCCTGTTGTAATTCGCCCCCCGAATGTTCAATCCAAAATTACGTGCTTTCCCTATTTTCTATAATTTTCAGCGCGACATAAATAAAGCAAAATGTGGCGAACGGCAAAACGTTCGGGTCACCACAATGACAGAAACTGAAGGCGTTCAAAAATCAAATTTGACAACTGCTTTTCGTCTCGTCTTCGTTTTTTGAAAACTTTCGCGGACGCTGAGCGGATCTTCGCCGGTCAAAACAGAGAAACAAATTCAAAATCGGTCAACTTTTTTTTTATTTTGAACGCGTTTCTAATTCTTAACCGGAGATGACCACCCAAACACCGCACCCTTTCATAAATTAGTATAAAACAAACCGTACTAAATAATGGTAAATAGTTAAAAATCATACAGTCTTCCTAATTTTGAAAAAGAGAAGTCTTCGACTTATTAAAGGTCGGCCGAGCTGCTTTTTCTGCGAACGTATTTGTTGAAGTAATCGGGTCTCCAGCACTTGCAAGAACCCGGGATGAGGAACCAATCGTAGTAAAGCCTGACCTGGAAGCAGCCCAAGTTGTCGACGCCGTCGCAGTGCGTTGATTTGGGGGTGGATGAGTCCACGGGGGGTGCTTGAAGACCTGCCCTTTTATGAAGGTATTGTTGGTAATTCTGAAATGAACAAAAGTTGGCATCAACTCACGCAAAATTTGCTGAAAATTTAAAAAAAAATTATATAATTATATATATTGTGTGTTCCGCGACTTTTAGTGTTTCGAAAATTGTGTTAAAATGGTGTAAACCTTTTTAATTTAAATTTTAAAAAAATGCAATCGTGGGTGTCATAAATTCGACGGTTTTTCCTATTTTTTAGAAAAAACTCGAACACGAACACGACAAGACCTTGGGAACGATTTCGAAGTGACTTCCTCAACTGGGGTTGATTGCCTGGCGCCCTGGTTTATTTTATTTAGTACCCCTCCTTCACTGAGCTAGCTTGGGAAAAGTTGTGGGAAAGCAACGCTTACTTGTCACCTGGTATTTTCAAGTGTTCAGGAATATTAGAGTTTACAATTTTTGGGCCAACAAATCAGTAAATAAGTGCGACGGAAATCGTCAAGATTTTCATGCTCTTGTATTTTTCTTCTTTTTTGTTCGATGAAGTGTGAAAATGTGTTGCATCCTCGATCGGTTTTTGTTTTTGTTTGATTATGAAAAAAAAAGTTTGAAATACTTCAGCAAGTTTTTTCTGTATTCAAAAATAATGGCGATAAGAGGGGGTATTTTTTTTCAACAAAAATTTTAGTAACTCGAAAACTAATCATCACAGACCCTTGGTGCGACCCATCAAATCGTACTAAAATTTGACGTAGAATCCAAAAATGCCATAATATACAGGGTATTCCTTTGGAAAAAGTGCAACTTTTGTTCAAATTTTTATAACGCCATGTTCAATTATTGTGTTTCCGTTAACGTTAGTTTTTTAAGAAAGTAACTACATACCTGGAAATCTTGAACCGATGGGGGTTGAGAAGCAGCAACAGGGCTCCGCTGGGGATTCCCCAAGTCGGAATTAGACAGGACCGTATCCGGATAGTAAATTTCGGCGACCAATAAACTGGACCAGCGCGGAGATGATAAGCAACCCCCGTCCAAGTAATGGCATCTCGATTGTAAGCATCTGGAAAATCACTTTGCGCTTTTGGGGGTTTCGAAAGAGTAAATTGTTATTATACCTCGTGACTTCAACTGTCTGCGTGAAGTACCCCTCGTAGGGGATCTGCACGACGTATCTCCATACACCTTGATAGTTTTTGGCGAAAACCGGAGTGGCGTACTCGACTTTGGCGGGGCAAGGAGTCGGTGGGCCTTCGTATTTAGGGGTTGCATCGTCTCTTCTTTCAAGGGGTAACTGGACGGATGAGGAAGACGGGGTTTCCCCGTTTATGGCCTTGTAGAGCATGCAGAAGACGCCGCCTTGATCGCAGAATTTTCTGCCTTGCCTGGACGATTCTTTTTTCTCGTCCGTCGCATTTTGGGGGGGCGCTTCTCGTTTAACTCGGTCGTTACCCTCATACGGACTGATACTAAAAAAGCAAAGAAGACGAAGACAATCGTCGAGTCAGTTCGGTTTTAACACTTACGAATTTTGAGAAATGTAATCTTCCTGAAGCTGGGCTACTTTGGGGAGGGTTTCGTCCGCCTTTAGAATCGGCAGAGTCCTGCTCAAGTACTTCAGCGTCATGTTACGAATTAATTGGCTGAAACCAAGCAAGATTCATTTGTTTATTTCGCCGATAGCTTCGTGACTTACAAGGGGTAGGGCAATCCCAAGATGTTTTGCCCCATCGGATTCCTGGGGATCGTTCCCTTGTTGAGATCCCCGCATAGATTCAGCGGGGAGGCATGGGGTGATTTATCGCCGTCTTCCTTGCAATCCACGGGGGCGAACGTGTAAGGTGGTGGACGGACTCTGGGGGGCTCTGCGTTGGGGGATTCGACGAACGCGTAGTAGCCCTCCGGGGGTTCGTCGGGGGAGTTCTGGTTTTGGTTGGATTCTGCTGCCTCTAGGTTGGCGCAGAGCAGGGCTAACACCTGATGAAAATAACACGCGGACGTTTAAAGGTGTTTAGGTCGTTTCATGCAAATTAATGTCGACGTCGTCGCATCGGAAGAATTCGCATCCCGTTACTTGAATGTAACTGTATAACACCTATGATATCGTTCCAATTACATGAACGAGACGTGTGACATACCTATGTATAAGAATTTGCGTGCGCGTTTTCAAAATGATTAATTAGGACACGTTTCGTTCGGAAACCAAAAATAAAAAAAAATAATAATAATTGGAGTCAATAGGCATTAAGTGAACTTAGTGAACATCGAATAGCTGATGGCCAAAATGAAAATAAAATAAAAATCATTCATCGTTTATTCAAACATACGAGGGTGATTTTGTAAGTAACGAACCTAACGTGAACGTTTCGACAATTAAAAGGCGATAATTATCTTTTGCGTTCAATTAATTTTCATTTCTTAACGTTGACTTAATTTAGCCTTTGTAAAGCACTGTTGTCGCTGTTTGAAAATGTACAGTCGTGAAAAAAAATTGGTCGTGAATGTCATTCAAAAAGTTGACGGTATCATCACAAATTAAAAATATCTCCCTGTCTTCTTGTCGAGTGTGTTAGGTATTAATCAATTTGACAAACGAACTGTAAGCAAAATCAGATCGCTAATGAAAACAAAAGAAATAATTATATAAATTTTAACATGAAAAATTATTTTCACAAGAAGAAAACAAATGAAATGCAAAGAAACAAACGAAAGCGCTGATTCGATTTTCAAAAGCTCGTCGATTTTTCATTCATGTTTTAAAAAATGATTGCAACCTTTATTTCGATGCCTCTTTTTAAATAAATTAGATATACAGGATGTCCCTATATTATTATTATTATTTTCCGTTGCTCATACTCAAGTGTGGTATATCAATGTCTCATGGGGGGGAGGGGGGTCGTTAAGCAAGTTGCCAAGTGATACTGTTTAAAAAGCTGCTGGTGTGAGAGATTACGCGCGCTTAATATCTCTAATTTCTGCATCCTGGTATACCGGTTGTTGAATCAAACTGAGATCATAGAAATTCAGTGAGAACGAAGAGCTCAGTCGCTCCTTGCATTCCCGAAGTACTAAACAAAACATTTTTTGGATAATGGCATTCGAAACATCGGAAAGATTTGTAAAAGTTTCATATCAAAAGTTTTTTCCTGCAGTCAAAAACAAATTGCGATAAAAAGAAATTCTTAGTAACTCCAAAACTAATCGTCTCAGACCCACGATGCGACCCATCAAATCAGATCAAAATTCGACGTAGAATTCAAAAATGCGATAATATACAGGGTGTTCCATTTAAGAAAGTGTAATTTCGATTCGTATTTTGATAACGCAATGTTCGATTGTCTTTTAGATAACGGCATTCGAAACTTCGGAAAAATTTGTACAACTTTCGTATCAAAGTTTTTTTCTGTATTCAAAAACAAAGGCGACAAGAGGGGGCATTTACATTTTAACAAAATCCTTAGTAACTTGAAAATTAATAATCTCAGACCCACGATGTGACCCATCAAATCGGAACAAAATTCGACGTAGAGTTCAAAAATGCAATAATATACAGGGTGTTCCATTTAAGAAAGTGTAATTTTGATTAGTAACATGATAAAGAAATACTCAATTGTTTTCTAGATAATGGCGTTCGAAACTTCGGAAAAATATATACAACTTTCATACCAAAATTTTTTTCCTGTATTCAAAAACAAAGGCGATAAAAGGGGGCATTTACATTTTAACAAAATCCTTAGTAACTTGAAAATTAATAACCTCAGACCCACGATGCCACCCATCAAATCAGACTAGAATTTGGCGTAGAATCCAAAAATGTAATAATATACAGGGTGTACTATAGAAAAAAAGCGTAATTCAATTCGTGTTTTGAGAACGCAATATTCAATTGTTTTCTAGATAATGGAGTTCGAAACTTCGGAAAAATTTACACAACTTTCATACCAACATTTTTTTCCTGTATTCAAAAACAAAGGCGATAAAAGGGGGCATTTACATTTTAACAAAATCCTCAGTAACTTGAAAATTAATAACCTCAGACCCACGATGCGACCCATCAAATCAGACTAAAATTGGCGTAGAATCCAAAAATGTAATAATATACAGGGTGTACTATAGAAAAAAAGCGTAATTCGATTCGTGTTTTGAAAACGCAATATTCAATTGTTTTCTAGATAATGGCGTTCGAAACTTCGGAAAAATGTATACAACTTTCATACCAACATTTTTTTCCTGTATTCAAAAACAAAGGCGATAAAAGGGGGCATTTACATTTTAACAAAATCCTTAGTAACTTGAAAATTAATAACCTCAGACCCACGATGCGACCCATCAAATCAGACTAGAATTGGGCGTAGAATCCAAAAATGTAATAATATACAAGGTGTTCTATAGAAAAAAAGCGTAATTCGATTCGTGTTTTGAAAACGTAACATTCAATTGTTTTCTAGATAATGGCGTTCGAAACTTCGGAAAAATTTATACAACTTTCATACCAACATTTTTTTCCTGTATTCAAAAACAAAGGCGATAAGAGGGGGCATTTACATTTTAACAAAATCCCTAGTAACTCGAGAACTAATCATCTCAGACCCATGTTGCGACCCATCAAATCAGACTAGAATTTAGCGCAGAATCCAATAATGCAATAATATACAGGGCATTCCTTTGAAAAAGTGCAAATTTTGACGTTCAATTGTGTTTCCGTTAACGTTAATTAATAATAGTTGATCGCAATTATTTTTACATCTAAAATTTTTATAACGATGTTGTTCCAAGTTTTATTAACCAGCAACCTGGAAATTTTGGACGCACGGGGGGTTAGGAAGGACTTAGTGAAGACTCCGCGAGTCGGAATTAGACAATTATTGTCGCTTTTATTTATATTGAGTTGGAATTTTGGAACTCTGTTGAAAGAGGAAAGTGCCACTTCAATGAAATTATGAAAAAGCAACTAAATATCGCAGCACAATTTTTTTATTCCCGTCGGTTTTTTTATGCAACAAATCTATAGGCTTTTATATTAAAATGCCGAAAATTTTAAAAGGTTATTTAATGAATAAACATAACTCAGATGACCTAAAACTTAATACTTAAAATCATCATGTAATGTGTATTCTGTTCGACGATTGGCATTTTGGAACGTCTAGACATTCTCTTGTTTTCGATTAACCCCATTTTTTTTCGATCTACAATCGAGTTGTCCACTTCACTATTGTATTGACTGCAATCTTCTATGCATACCTATACATAACATAATGGAATTTTATACTCGTCTGAAATTTTTTAAGTATTGACTGTAAATAATTTACATACAAGTACACTGAGAATCAAAAGTAATGTCAGTATACTATAATATAATAGAGTTTTTGAAATTTCAACTGTACAAGCAATTCCAAAATTAAAGTTATCAGTTATAAAGTTTATAACAGATTTAAATAAATATTATTTGCGGCAGCTAACAGACCTGAAACATTTCCTCGTTCTCCATGAATTAAGCTGTGACTCAATGCTGTCTTAATAGAAAGTATAACGAAGAGAGATATTTCACTTACATAACGTTCATAAAATACCTAATGATTTGAAAAAGTGGACCGACCGCCTAGAAGCGGTCGAAGCTGCTGCTTCGAGCCTAACAAAAAAGATTTATGAAAGTTATTGTTAGCTGCTTAGCATATAAATCGTATACCTAAGGATTTTCAATCAAAAACAGCCACGTTCCTGCAATACTCGACGTAAGTACGTGAGTCGCAAGTTCATTAATCTCTCGTAATCATGCATAAAAGGGGTAACCTTGACACGGATACGGGAGTTCATTCAAGGTCATGAAACTCGGGATGCTTCAAATAAATCCCTGTATCAATGTCATTTTAAAAAATAATAATTTGTGGGTAAATTTAAATCAGATTTGAAAACCAATGTTTTTAATTAGGCTTATTAGATTAATTGACCTCTTAATTTAATTGTCGTTGCACAACGCGGTTATATAAAAAACACTTCGCGCCCAAATGACATTTGATTCTCTTCAAATTAAAGTGGTTGTGATTGGGCTTTCCGAGCTAAAGAGTAACATCAAAAGCTTTAAAGTATGCGCATAAATTGAATGCACTCTCTTCCTTTCTTTTTTTCTTGAGGCAGTTTCCTGCGGTTTTTTTTTACTATATGGGAACCTTTCTTCGCTTGTTTTCATAAATTCTTCTTCCTCTCACCTTGTTGTAGTCCATCATCCAATTCTGATACCACGAGATTGGCACCTTATTCTACCTCAGAGTATCATCTATCATCAGCAAGCCTTAATTCTTGCACAACTACTTCATCACATGTCATTGCAATTCATTACAACACTCGCGAGTCCGTCTGCGTAATTAACGCAACTTTACCAAGACGTTCACCCCTCCACATCTACCCGGAGACTACCTGCTTTTCCCTATCCCTCTACTTGAGACGCACCCCGTATCATCATATTCCAAACCATAAGATAAAATAAACAAACGTGCTCGTGTTTTACGGATACATTGAGAATGCGTAAACTTTCCTAAATTCTAAACTTGATAAAATATACAACGACAACAAAAACGTCAAAATTTTTTGGACAACTATAGATCTGATGTTGACGTTTGATTCTTGGAATTATTATTATCGTTTAAAATTTGGAATTATTCAAAACGTTGACATTTGGAACTTGGAATTATCTAAAAATTGGAACTAAACGGTGGAATAAAACTAAACTAGTGATTTTTCACGACATTAAAGCCATGGTCTGTTTACCTTCTGACGTAAGAGCCTTGCAATTAGAGCAAAAAACCGTGAAACACGCCGAAATGATGAAATATTTATTTTCACAACGGATTCTTGCGTTGTTTTATCGTTTTTAAACCGACAATTAGTTACGTTGAATGCTGCAAGTATGTAATTAATTTTTTCCTTTCTTCTTTCTCATTTATTTCGCTCGTATTTAACAAAGAAGAATTTTGGGTTTTTAATCTTCATCGCGCTTGGGTGAAATATGTTTTTCTTTTATAAGGTAAGGACAATTTTGACTTGTTAATCTTCATCCCGTTTGAGTGGGACTTCTTAATTTTCATCCTGTTTAAGTAAAATACATTTTTTCTTTAGAAATTAGGCTGTATAAAATAAGAACGACTTAGGCTTTTTAAACTTCATCCTGCTTGAGTAGTATGTATGTCTTTCTTTTTATTTTCAAATTGTGCCCTGTAACGTAACAATAATTTTGAATTTTTATCCTCATTTCACTTGACCGAAATATATTTTTCTCTTTAAATTGTGTTGTGCCAAGTAAGAACGATTTCGACTTTTTAATCTTCATCCCTCTTCACCGAAACATGTTCTTTTTATTTCGAAATTGTGCTGCATACAGTAAGAACGATTTCTCCTTTTGAAGCTTCATCCCCCTTCAGTAAAACATGTTTCTTTCTATAGAAATTATGCTGTATAAAGTAAGAACGATTTGGTCTTTTTAATCATCAACCCGCTTCGGTGAAGTTTGTTTTTTCCTAAAGGTTACCTTCAATTCTAAGCTTTTTTGCCTTCTTCCGAGGAGGAAATACGAAAAGAAGTTGTCAAGAAGCTTGAAACATTGATTGGTTATCATAATTCATAAAGTCCTTAAACGTTGCCTTGGCTTTCTAGATTTCATTTTTTCGATTCACGGTAGTTCCTTGGGCTCGACTTGGAACGCGTTTTGCGACCTTCCAATTTTCCTCCTGTTTTGGTTTTCTCGGTTTCTTTGGAAAGCAACTTGCCTTAGCCATTACCAATTCCAACCGTCTTCGCATTCTTCCAAAGCTTCCAACTTGATGGAAGGAAGCAGGCGAAGACAAAAAAAAGTTCAAGGAAAGCTCCTAATTCATAAGGCAAGGCCTTGTCTTGACTTTCTAGACTTCATTTTTTTTCCTTGCGCTCAATCAGGAGCTTGTTTTGCAATCTTTAAGTTTTCGTCCTCTTTTTTCTATTTCTTCCCTTTCTTGTGGACTTCTTGATTCATTTTGGAAAGCATTAAACCTAATTTTAGGCCTCTTTCTTGTGGTCTTCTGGATTCTTTTTCTACTTCTTCTCTTTCTTATGGTCTCCCTGATTCCTTTGGAAAGCATTGTACCCTCACTATTTTCAATTCCAAATTTTTTCACATTTTTTAAAGCTCCCAAATTAATCGGAAGAAGCAGGAGAAGACTGGAAATAGGTTAAAAATATTGATTGCCTTTAAGGTCAGAAAATACTTAAATCTTCGCCTGACTTTCTAGTCGTCATTGTTTCGAAAGTTTCTTGCGTTCCTTATGAAGAAATCCAATTTCTTCCAATTTTCTTTCCTCTTCCTTCCGTTCTTGACCTCTCTTTAGCTTTCTAAGTTCACGCGCTCGTCTCATATCCCCTTCTAGTAATCCTTACACATTCAATTTTTTTTAAATTCCATTCAACCACCTGGATTTTCCCTTACTAATGCGATCTTCCAATTTCGCTCCTCCTTAATCTTCTTCTTCCTTCCTAATCCATCGACAATCCGACAAGAAGAAGCAGAAGACCTTTCCTCTTAGAGACACTTAAATTTCATTTTGTCCTTAGATCTTAGTTCCTCACTTCCTGGTTTCGTTTGACCTTGCATTGGGGTTTTGATGTTGATTCGTTCTGATTTTTCGAAAACACTTTTTTCGATCGCCCAGTCTTCTAAATATTTCGTCCAAGTGACTTCGTTTGGTTTAGTTTGATGATGCAGTGAAACCCCTTCCCCCCCAAACGGAAGGGACTTGAAGACTCGTTCTGTACGAAGTAATCTGTAATCTTTATCGTGCTCGAGTGAAATATGTTTTCTTTTTTCAATTCGACTTTTTAATTGAAGCTTAAGTGAAATATGTTTTTTCTTTTGAAAAGTAGCCCAAGCAGCAGCGAAACTTCCGTGGCCTACTTCCCTATCAATCGTCGACGCTTCTCTTTCTCCGTTCTATCGGTGCCTTCCGATTTAAATAATTACTTACTTCTATTAGAAGCAGCGATAGCTTCTATAGTATTTTATTATTTATTGCAATGAAGCACACTTTTATGACACGACTGACGATGTGGCGTGTGTGCAGTTAAATTTTATTGCCATATTAAAATGTGTGCCTACACTTTAGCAAGCCAAACACAGATTAGTAAATTGGGCGAATGTTTATTTAAAAGACAATTAAGAATTAAAGTAGAAACACAAGCCACTTCTTTCACTGCAATCTTCAGAGACGTCGAGCAGATTTTTTTACAAATTCAAGAGGAGCTGAGGCGTCAATTTTTAGCTAATATTTAGAATTTCCTTGCCTAGAGCTTTAAAGATGACTCTCAACAAATTTTGGATCCTGTTTGCAACGACTTTTGTTAAGAAGTCGAGAAGACCACTTGTAACAGTTGAGGTCGATCATGAAAGTCATCCAACAGTGACCTCGGCGATTTTTAAAGTGAACCGTGTATTTTGGCCCTAAGGAAGGCTGTTTTCTTGCATTGTCTAAAAGTGGACTGGCTGAGAATCAAGTAGAAAATTCATGAACTGAACAACAGGTTGATTTTATGCGCACAAGAAAGTCAGTACCGTTGACCTAGACGGCGACGGTGATGGACATAAAATCCACGGCGAAATAAATTATTAAACAGCGATTTTTTTACGGTTTCTTGCGCCGCGGAACGGTACATAAAAACAGTTTAATTTCCTCTAAGCATAACTGTTTCAAAATGTGCCATTATGAAACGGAACGGATTCGCTCAAGAAGGAAGCCGTTCGCATTACACGAGAATGCTAATCATAATTATTACTAAAGCACGAAATCCTTCCGCATTCATTTAATCAATCGCACGCAATTAAATGTTGCAGGTTCCGATCTGAATTACAAAGTTTTTTTTTTTTAATAAATTAGGCCGACTTCACACTGGCCAAACGATTACGTCTTTTTTTGCGTGTGCACGCAGCCTTAATAGGAGGAGGAAATGCAGAGGAATAAATAAAATAAAACATAGATCAGAGTGAAAGCTGCGACAAAACAACAATCAAAACAATATACACAACGGTACCCGGTGATCAAGAGAGTACAGGAAATGTTTCATGATTGCATAACAAATATGTTCGTATACATAGACACTGTTGAAAGGACTCGTCCGATTTTATTTGCTCGCTCGAAGAAAAAAGTTCTTACGAAATGCGCGAAATAAAAAGCCACACACTCAAGATACGTTCACCTGCGTGATATTATAATTTTTAGCATTATTTACACTATGTTAAAAACCGAAGCAAATAATTTTGTTTATTTTGTACTGAGCACCGCTATACATATGATCGTTTCCTTCTCGCTAAATCAATTGTAATTAGCACATTAAAAAAATAACATCTTCATTATTTTTTGGATGCTCGCACGTCCATAGATGCTTGATGAAATGTTTGATGAGATTCTTGACGAAATGTTTGATGAGATGCTTGACGAACTATTTGATGATGTATTTGACGATGCGTGTAATGAAATAAACAATTTTAATAGTTTCTTTGTATATGTACTTACATCCTGGTATGATCGTAGAGAAAGCAAGGTGAACGAATTTCGTTTTATATGTATAACTTGGGTTGCCTAAATTTTTTTTTTGAGAACAATTAAAATTATGGAATGAACTACATTGCTTTAAGATCACGAAAAATAATGAAAAAAGAAATAAAAATGTATATAGTTGCCGATGGTAATGTCAAAATCGAAAATGAGAAGAAAAAGTTAAAGAGAAATGAAGATGTAAGCAGCAGTACAATTACTGCACTTGAAGTAGCCAATAATTTAAAAAGCCATGACACAGGAAGAAAGTCGAAGACATTAACAATTACTGATGAGGAAAACGAAAAAGAAGCAAATAAAAATTATAAAGTCAAGAAAGAAAAAAGAAAGAAAGAAATAATGTAGATGGCGAAGTGTAAAATCCTGCGGCAGAAGAAGGAAACACAAATCCTACAAATAGAAAATGAAAAAGGAAAAATGATAAATTTGAAAAGTATACCTGCATTTGAAGAAGAAGAAAAAAAAACATTATTACTCAAGGTAATAACGAAAATCCTTAATCTTGTAGAAGAAAATTAATTTGCACAGTTCTGACACTTTAAAAAAAAAGCGAAAACGCAATCTACTTTCGACGAGAATGAAGAAACCAGTGAAATTAAGAAACAGGAACGAAAGGAAAGGATGTTGGTAGTGAAGAAATTAAAAATGAAGAAGAATCAAGCGAATTTCTTCAAATGATCAATTTGAAGAGGAGAAAAAAAAACTACTGCTGAAGTTGAAGAAACCTGAGGAAACTCTGAAATGAAGAATAAGAACGAGAGGAAAAGTTTAAGAATAATGTTGGATGTTGGATAATTAAAAATGAAGAAGAGTTAAGCGAATTTCTTCAAACGATTAATTCAAAAAGTCTTCCTGCATTTGAAGAAAAGAAAAAAAGTTGAAGACGAAAATAATTAATCATTGTAGAACAACATAATTTAGGCAGTTCTGCCACATTAAGAAAAAACGAAAACGCAATCTACTTTCGAAGAAAATTTTAAAAAAACCTGTGAAGATTCTGAAACCAAGGAAAGGAATAGGAACGATAGAAAAAGTGAAAATTTAAAGTTTAAGAAATAATGTTGATAATAAAGTAATTAAAAATGAAGAAGAGTAAGCGAATTTCTTTAAATGTTAAAGTAAAAATTGAAGAAGAAAAAAGCATAATTGCTGGTGAATTATCACAGGAAACATAATATAATATAAATAATATAAAGGAAGAAACGGAAAATATAATTAATCTCTTTGAAGAAAATGAAGAAACAACTAGAGATTTTGGCACCAAGAAACATGAACAAAAGAAGAGGGAAATTTTAACAATAATGTTGATCATGAAGAAATGAAAAACGAAGAAAAGTTGAGCGAGTTTCTTCAAACTTGAAAACTGTTCCCATATTTGAAGAAGAATAAGAAACGGTAAATGACAGTAAGGACGAAAATCATTAGAAGACATAGTTTAGACAGAAATAAAAAAAAAACTGAAACTATCTACTTTCGAAAAGAAGAGAGAACCAAGAAAAGAAATAGGAACGAAAGAAAACGAAAAATTTAAAAAAAAGTTGATGATGAAAAAATTAAAAATGAAGAAGAATGAATCTACCTTCGAAGAAAATGAAAAAACCTACGGATTTGAAGCCAAGAAAAAGGAAGCCATGAAAGAAATTGCGGAAAATATTTTTTCACCTTACGTTTTTAAAATTTCATTTATTTATTTCGACTGTAATTTGTAATGTCGTCTTAATTCTTGCATGTTCCAAAATATGATCAAAAAATAAGTGGTCGAAAAACTCATAAAACTTTTCTAAAAAGTCAGTAGAAGCGAGTGGCGCCATCTATTGTAGAGTAGCCAAACTCTTTCCGCTCGGTTAATTTCTTTTTTTATTTTAATACTTTCTTCCATGAAGTTCAAAAGAATTAGCAACACCATGTATTATGTTGTAGAGCAGAGGAACGATTTTCATTTGTTTTTTTTTTTAATTTCTTAAAGTTTTCTATTTTTTGCAGGTATTATTCGGTCGATTTCAAACCGCCGGACTTAAACCGTCTTTAATTTATTTTAAAGTAAAAATTTTAGAATGTTTTGCGTTTGTCCATTTACAATTTCCTAAATTTTTCGAAGGTTTCTTGCTCCTGACGATGGGCATGTTAGCCGAAACTAGTTGAGTTTTTTTTTTTTAATTTGTGTGTAGAATAAACAGGACTCCAATTCTCCAAAGATTTACTTTATATTATTCTTAAAAGTTCAAACTTTGCGAGTGACTTCGGCTTCAAATTAAAAAAAGAAAACAGTGCTGCCATCTGTTTTAGAGCAGAAGAAATCGGTTGTCTTTTCATTTTGTGTCATCTCATCTCTATACTTTTTGAAATCGGTTTGTTCACATCTGATTTTACTTCGGTTGAATTTCGAAAGCGATTTTCAAATTTTCAGTGAGTGACAGTCAAAAATTAATGGTGCCATCTGCCCAAAGGTAATGAAACTCTTTAATCGCAGTTAAATTTTCGTTTGTTTGATTATCTTTTTCACTCGAGGTTTTGTCTTGACGATGACGGCTCAAAACATGCAAGTGTTCTATTCTTATAGCAAATAATTAGCAGCGCCATCTGTTGTAAAGCAGAGGAACGATTTCGTCACACTTCATTCGGTTTTTATTTCTTGACGTAACGAATTAGTGTCGCCATCTGTTTTAAAGCAAAATTCTTTCATTTTAAATTGGTTTGATTTTAATTTCGGTTGAATTTTGAAAGCGATTTTCAAATTTTTTATAGTGACAGTCAAAAATTAGTGGCGCCATCTGTCCAAAGGTACTCAAACTCTATACTCGTCGTAAAATTTTCTTTTGTTTTGTTAACTTTTTCACTAGAAATTGTCTTGACGAGATGACGGTTCAAAACACGCAAGTGTTCCTTCATTACAGCAAGGAATTAGCAGCGTCATCTGTCGTAGAGCAGAGGAACAATTTCGTCACAATTCATTTGACTATTATTTCTTGACGTAACGAATTAGTGTCGCCATCTGTTTTAAAGCAGGAGAATTATTTCATTAGCAATCATTTGACTTTTCATATAGTGTCAACTCTAGATTTTAAATTGAGTTGATTTTAACTTCGGTTGAATTTCCAAAGTGATTTTCAAATTTTCGAGAGCGACAGTCAAAAATTAGGTGGCGCCATCTGTTCAGAGATAATCAAACTCTTCACTCGTAGTTAAATTTTATTTTTATTTACATAGTTAATGTATTATTTAGTTTTATGTGTCATATTTCTTTTGTTATTTTCTTCATGTACTGTTTATTTCGAAAGTGCAAACTTTGCGAACATTTATGGTTGAAATAAAAATCAGCGCCGCCATCTATCGTAAGGTAGAAGAATTATTTATTTCATTAGAAATATTTTCTGTTTCGGTCATTCTACATATCTGCGTTTCATTGTTTACATTCGATTTTATTTTTGATAGAAAGCAATTCTCATATTTTCATGGCAGAGAAAAATATTAGTGCCGCCATCTCTTTTAAAGCAGAAGAAGCAATAATTTGTCTTTTCATTTTGTGTCATTGTCTACATTCAAAAATTAGTGGGGCCATCTGTTCAAAGTTAATTCGATTTTGTTTTTGACTGAAAGTAATTTTCGAATTTACATGGAAAATAATAAAAAGTTAGTGGCGCCACCTGTTGAAGAGCAGCGACATCTTCCCGCCACAACTACCTCTGCAATTGTCTACATTTTCTGTAATTTCTACATTTCAAATTAATTCAGATTCAAGTTTTCTTGGAGCGTAAAATTCGGGGGACTGGGGGGGGGAGGTCGTTCCTGCTAAAATATCATGATCACGTGATCCTAATTTGTTCTAATAAATGAGCATTAATCTCCACGAACAAATTTGGAACCACCCACTTTAGGAGTTTGCCAGATTTCGAGATTCAGGGGGCGTAACGAACGCAGTTTACAACGAGGGAGGGGGGGGGCGGTCTCTGCGACTTCGCCTTGGAGTCGATTCTCTTAAAATAATATGGTCACATGATTCCAATTTGTTATAAAAAATTAACAAATAAGCGAACATTTTTAGAACCACCAGGATTTTATTTTCGAGATTCAGGGGCGTAACGAATGCACTTTACAGGGGGTGGGTGGAGGTTGCGACTTTGCCTTCGGGTCGTTCTTGATCCTAATTTGTTTTAGTTAAATTCGACGAACATTTTTAGGGCCACCAGAATTTTTTTTAGAGATTCAGGTGGCGTAACGAACGCACTTTACAGGGTAGGGGGCTGGGGGGTCTCTGTGACTTTGCCTTGGGGTTATTCTTCTTAAAGTCACGTGATCATAAAGCATTAAACTCCGCGAACGTTTTTGGAATCGTCAGAATTATTTTCCAAATTCAGCGGCGCAATTTGTTATAATAAATGAGCGAACATTTTTAGAACCGCTAGGATTTTTTCGAAATTCAAGGGCGTAACGAACTTACTGCAGGAGGTTGCGACTTTGCCTTGTGGTCGTTCTTCTTAAAATATCTTAGTCACGTGATTCTAATTTTTTGTTGTAATACCTAAGTGAGCGTTAAACTCCACGAACATTTTTGGAACTATCAGAGCGTTTTATAAAGAACTTTTTTTTATTCAGGGGTCCTTGCGATTTTGTTTTATGTCTAGCGATTGACAAAAAAATTCCGAGAATTTCTTTCATTTTTTTTTAACTTTGCGCGCCAATTAATTCGAAATAAAAATCATCAAATAATTTTTACTGCTTATAACTAAAAAAAAAAAAAAATCTGAAACAATTTCTAATAAATTATGCAATATTGTTAGTTGTTAGTTGGAGTGATTCCTGTATAATTTCGTGCTACAAAAACATCTAATTTTTGCATAGAAAGTACTTCATCGTAAGGCAGTGGCGGAAGTAATTATTTCCACGTTTTCAATGGACGGGAGCCGTGCAATTTTTTGCCCCTTAAAAATTATTTCCGCGTGTAATTTAAATTTAATTGAACGCAAACGACTTAAATTTAATTTAATTTGAAGAAAAAAGACACTTACCGTTAAAAATATCCACCTCATATTGCGCTTACACTTTTGAGAACACTTTATCACTTTATCGCACTTTTTTCTTTTGAATATGAAATTAAATGAAGCGCTGGATTTAATTTATGCTTATGGTAAATAGAAACCGTTTTCAATCCGAAACATTACGCAGTCATCGACGTACTGCCGTACTTCTTTGGGGTACCCCAGAAGTAGTCGAATACTAACGGGATCCGCATAGTTATACTCAATCTGGAAGGCTCGATTTGTGTTGGATTACAAATCGAGATTACAACTGCCCGGCCGTCGTACTTTTCTAATTTTCGTCCGGTCGTTTCGAAGTCACGTCTTTTTTCTTTCTTTCTTTAAAAGCGATCTAACACTAACCCACTTTAGCAATTCTCGGTTTCACGCGCTCGTGACTCACTGAAACGAATTTTTACTCAAGTATTCGGGGCAATAGGAACTTCCAGAAGCGGAAGGATGTTAAAATTAAACGCAATTTTCATATAACGGAAACGCGAAAGAAGTAGGATGAGAAATAAATTCATAATTTGCATAATCTTGCCTTTTCTCTATTATAGCTGTCGCAAAATTAATCGAATCAATCTGGAGGATGTTCCCCGGAGTTTCGTTCTTGAATATCCCCCAGAAGTCCTGACGCGATGTGATCATCCATTTTGCAGTAGTTACTGGAAAAAGGAACGAGAACAGAACCTTATTCGATAGCGAATAAAAAAAAAAACTATGAAAATTAAAAGATCGTCGAAAATTCGAAAAATCTCTTTTCTTCGCAAGTCGTTCTGTAATCAAAAAGTGGTAAGTACCCACAAAAAGACGTCTGCATTATTCGAAGCGCCATCTCTTAATTATTAAAAGAAGCTTCTTGACCTTATTGCCATTGTCTAGGCGGAAATCGACTTGCAAACCGATGAAAAAAAAGGACTACCAGAATTGAATCGTCCCGCAAATCGTCTCGAGTTACAGTGATATTACAATGAATAGAGAAAAAAAAAGACACGTAAAACAATTGAATTTTCACACCAAAAGACCGAAACAAGTGCGGGATGGAATATATTCGAAAAGAGATCGATTAGAATCGATCTGGAGGGTGTTCCACGGAGTTTTGTCCTTGAATATCCCCCAGAAGTCCTGGCGCGATGTGATCATCCATTTTGCAATAGTTATAAGGAAAAGGAAAGAAAACATAACCTTAATCGATAGCGAATTAAACAAAAAACTATGGAAATTAAAAGAATGTCGAAAATTCGAAAAATCTCTTTGCTTCGCAAGTCGTTCTGTAATCAAAAAGTGGTAAGTAGCCACAAAAAGACGTCTGCGTTATTCAAAGCGCCATCTCTTAATTATTATAAGAAGCTTCTTGACCTTATTGCCATTGTCTAGGCGGAAATCGACTTGCAAACCGATGGAAAAAAAAGGACTACCAGAATTGAATCGTCCCGCAAATCGTCTCGAGTTACAGTGATGTTACAATGAATAGAGAAAAAAAAAAGACACGTAAAACAATTGAATTTTCACACCAAAAGACTGAAACAAGTGCGGGATGGAATATATTCGAAAAGAGATCGATTAGAATCGATCTGGAGGATGTTCCACAGAGTTTCGTCCTTGAATATCCCCCAGAAGTCCTGGCGCGATAAGATCATCCATTTTGCAATAGTTATAGCGAAAAGGAAGGAAAACATAACCTTAATCGATAGCGAATTTAATAAAAAAACTATGGAAATTAAAAGAATGTCGAAAATTCGAAAAATCTCCTTTCTTCGCAAGTCGTTCTGTATTCACAATGTTGTAAGTAGCCACTGCGATACTCAAAGCGCCATCTCTTAACTAATAAAAGAAGCTTCTTGACCTCAACTGATATTGCATTGGCGGAAGTCGACTTGCAAACCGATGAAAAACAAAAGACGGCTAGAATTGAATCGCCCCGAAAATCGACTTGCAAATCGTCTCGAATAACCAAAGCAACAGAGAGAAAAGACACGCGAGACAATTGAGTTTTCACGCCAAAAGACGAGTGAAACGAGTGCACGATGGAATTTATTCGAAAAGCGATCGTCACTTGTTTGCAAAATCCTATCGAATGTTTAATTAATATATATAATATATAATTTTTATTCGTTTTCAAAGGCGACTTGTGAATGTGTTATGTGCTCTCTGTCGGTAAATAGCCACAACAGAAATTAAGCCAAGGAAAGATATCTGCGTTACTCGAAACGCCATCTCGTAACTAATAAAAGAATGTTCTTGACGTCGACTGATACTGCATTGCCGTAAATAGACTTGCAAGTCGACGGAAAATAAAAGACGACTAAAATTCTATGGCGAAAATTGACGAGACGATTTGCACAAAGCGATCGTCACTTGTTTACAAAATGCCTGCCGAATAATGGAAATTTTTATTCGTTTTCAAAGGCGACTTCCGATGCTCTGTCGGTAAACAGTCACAACATAAATTAAGCCAAAGAAAGGCGTCTGCGTTACTCGAAGCGCCATCTCCTAACTAGCAAAAGAAGCTTCTTGAAATTGGAATTGGAAATTGACGAAACGATTTACAAGTCGATTTCCGGCAATACGATATTAGTTAAGTTAAGAACCTCCGTTCGTTAGTTAACAGATGGGGCTACGAGTACACTTTCGTTTCGGGATGGATCTTATTCAAAAAGCGATCATCACTTGTTTACAAAATGCCAGTCGAAAAATAAGTAAAGGCAACCTGCTTACTTGATTACTAATAAGTAAAGGCAACCCGCTTACTTGATTTAAGATAAAAATATTAAATTTTTTAAATAATTTTTTATTTAGATATGGGTTGTGATACACGGTTGAAACGAGAAAAAACAATGCTATTTAATCGTACAAAAATCCAATATGGCGTCCATTTAAAATAAGAAAGTTGCTATCAATATCTTGACAGCCGCCATCTTGAATTTTATTTTGACTGTATTTTCAGCTGTATTTTATCAAACATAGTAACTTTTATACGAAACATTTTTTCATATTTTTTATAATTGCGAAGTTATTGGACATTAAAGAAAATAGCGATTTTCAGTTTTTCTGCGATAATTTCTGAACTATTCGACATTTTCAAATTTTCTCAACGGAATCTGAATCAGCACATAAAACTGCAAAATAATGTCCATTTAACCAAATCTCTATCTTCACTAATAAGAAAGTTACCCATGGTAGCTTACTCAATCTGGGATACACTGTATACAGGTGACCGTCAATCGTATATGTTATGTGGATATAAACCTATGGGAATTTCAATTACTTTCAACACCGTGAGTAGCGATACCACGAGTTTTACTAGCCTAATTGGATAATTTTACGCTACGTGGCGCCCTCTTTACGTCCAGGTTTAAGTTACCGACAATGTATTTGTAGCCCACCCCGTCTCCACTGAACTGGGTAGTATATTTCCAAGCAGAGTTTTTAACATCGACGATTTTCCCCCAGCGGAACATTATATAGGGTCAAACAAAAAAAATATTACATGTTCCAATTTATTTCTATCATACGTTTCGTTTTAAGTGTTAGAAATTTTCATTTGGGAGTGCTTAGTTGTTTCACTTTAAATACTTACAACGTCTGGTAGTTTACAGCAACATTTTTGCCTTTGTATCTAACAGTATACAGACGCGGTGCACGTAAGACTAGCAGACGTATACTTTATATCATCATTCTTAAGAACAACAAACTGCAATAATGAAGCGGTGATAAAATTGAATGATTAATTACTTTGGGAATTCCGCAAAAAATTGTAAGTATCGGTGCGAGATAAATGAATAAGGCTCATTTTAATTTAATTAAAACAATGTTTAATTATCAATTTTTATTTATATATCACTTCTTTAGGTTTTCTTTTTTGTGGGGTATGTTCAAGCAGAAACTTCGAGGAGCTTAGCTATTGCATTTCATTGACTAATCACATTATCTCTTTTTTATTTATAATTTTTCCTTAAGTAGTAGTAGTAATTCTTTCTTTGACAGGCCTTAAAGGCCCATAGTGTGTTAGACTTGTATCCAGCATGATAAATGTGACAGTTGTCTGTTATTAAGGTCGGTTAAGTAATCAAAATCGATTAAGGTCAGAAAAGTGCCCATCTATGGTCAAGGCAGCTATCAGAATCGAACCCACGATCTCTGGCTTTATAGTCGAGTAATCTATCTGCTAGGCTACCGTGGTTCCTTTCGCAAACAACTTGTAATTATCTATTTATCTTTTCCATCTATGTAACGTTTTTTCTTTTGTCTTTCAAGCACCACTCTTTTTTTATAAACGCACTAATTAAAAATTTCAATCTCTTTCATTTTTACCCGACTTAAAATAATATTTTTTTGTATTGAGTTAACAAGAAATTATTTCGTACTAACGTCCAGAGAAATGTTGATCACTTATGTACCCTTAAAATAAAAAAAAAAATACATTCCACTTCTAAATACATAATTTATTCATTTATATTTCACGTCACTGAAGTAAAAAAAAATGTTGTATTTAATTAACGAAGAAATTATTTCAAGACATCGCTATAGAAGTAATGTCCACGGTTCCCTTGACGGCTAAATGCGTCATGTCGCTGTGTGGCTCGCGAAGCTTAAACGTGCAAAAGTGTTGTTCGTTTATGTAGACCTAAAACACAAAGAAAAGTCATTTTTATTTAAACGTCGCAGAAATCACACGATAAAAATCTGAGTTTCTTTTTTGTAAAAATTAAAATAGAACGGTTTTGTTTTATCAAATCTGTTTAAATTAGGTGCTCCACTCAGCGCCATCTCATCGATGTTTTAAGCAACAATGCAGTTAACGTTGCGTTCAGCCCAGAGCGTGACGAACAGTAACAAAATTGCTTTGTGGCGGTTCAAGGCTGATCTATTAATAAAATCAAAATAAAAGGCAACGAGTGAGTAGTAAACTATTTTGTTTTTATCACGTCATATCGATTTTATCTAACCAATAGCTTAGGTCGCGACATCTCCTGTACATTATAACTTCAGAACTCAATCAATCATTTAGGAAAATTATAGGCGTTTGATTTTAAGATCGCAGCGCTACCGCGGGATAAATCTGAGCCTCTGTAAGCTATTCGGAATCTTTGTAATGCACGTGTTTAAGTGAGTACCAATACAAATACACAAGTTGATTGAATGTAAATATCACATATAACACAATCCTGATACATCATATACTCAGAATCGACGCCAAAACACGAGATGTTATGTAGCATACATGGGTTTGTTTAGTTGACACCAGGTGGCGAACGCTTAGCTGCAAACACCAATAGCTATTTTCATTATGTTGGCAATGCAGGTAACATTAAAAATTACGTTACCTTACCGGTAGCACTGGAAATTTACCGATTCACAACAAATACAGTTCCGTTCAGCTATTATTGCAAAGTTGAGTTGCACTGATTGTGGTTTGTGGTTGGAGCGACTACTGAACTTGTATCGGTTGCATTCAACTAACACAGACGCATTTTTCTTTAAATATATTTCTAGGTGAATTTTTTCAGTTATCCTAAGTTAACAAACCCAGTTGCATTCAGCTACTTCTACTGTACCTTACAGAAACGCGCTGATTGTGTTTTTAATTTCCTTCGGTGTGACATAGCGCATACTTCAACTAAGCATGTCAACAACTGAGTCGACTGAACGCAGCCGATAATAAACGCAGTCGTTACTGAAAACGCTGATGAGATGGCTCTGAGTGGTGAAACGACTTTACTTACTTTAAACTGATTAGAGTCTTTGCTAATAGATATAATGAACGGTTGATCGATTGTTATCGGCGAATTCGAATGGATTTCAGGCAGCCCCCATCCAACCCCTTTTTGATAGGAGTTGTTAACGATGACTTTCTTTCCGTACTGAACTAACATCCTGAAAGCGATGTAGCATTCTTTGCCGTAGGCCTGGCAATTCTGGAAGTTAACGCTGAATTCTTGGCTGCAACGTTTGAACAGATTACAAAAGAAATTCGAGAAATTCGTTGGCTTTGCATACTCGAAATTACGCGACGTGGCAGTACCGTGTATTGTAATTCTTTCATTCGGTGGAAAACCATTGAGCAAAGGCCAACTGTATACTGCGACCTCCTGAAAATGATTACTATTCGTGAATTTTCAGGCGCTACATAAACTGGCTTTTGAGGCCTCAATACTTTAGGATTTTTTAAGTCGGAAAGAAAAATTCGAATTGAATTAAAACTTTCACGTACGGGGTGTTACTAAACTTGAGCCGTTTATTAAAAGTTTTTTGATAATATTATTATTTACATGTGATACTTTAGTGTAGATTCTACACGTATGGTTTTTCTCACTAGTCAAATTAATTGAGGAACGAATAAGGAATAAGAGAATCCGCAGTGTCATTATTTAATTATTATTGTCCCGTGACATTTTACCGATATTCCTTTTAAAATATGTAATTTTTAATTAAGAAATAGATAAATGGTATTGAAACCCTTTCATATATACAGGGTATAACTAAACTTGAGTCATTTATTTATACTATACATAATTCCAATTTTCAAACTTTTCAGAGGATTTACCTCAAAAGGCGAACACTCATTTTTTCTTTATTAGTGCCATGAGGTGTATGCAAGTTGACAAGTTGTTGAAATCTATGCCAGACCTCACGTAATCAAAACGGGGATCTCTTTAAATTGCTGTTTTAGTTTATTTTACTTATATTTTTTAAAGCCTTTTATTCAAGAATCTTTTTGCTCTACGGTCGGAAATGTTCTTCACATTTATTTATTATTCTTGATTAAGTAGAGTAATCGATTTCGCGAGTACTTGCGATTTTATTTGGTGATTCAAGTTCAATACTACCCCGTATAATAGTACCCTAAATAAAAAGTAAAAAAAAATCTTGAGTATGTACTTGCGATTTTATTTAATGACTCAAGTTCAGTAGCACCCTGTAACTTGTGTTTATTATTTTTTTAAATGTATTTTGAACAAACAAATTGAAACATTTTATTAATATTTCCTCGTGTTAAAAATATGTTCACACTTCACAGTAAAATGTGCATAAGGGTTAGTCGCCCTTTTTGTTTGATGCACAAGGTCTTTACTCTGCGCTAATAGAATCGGATCGTTTCTGCAAGAGCACTCGTTAATTTTAATTGAGGGGTATAAACAAAGTTAGAACTCACCGTGTCGACGCTTATTAGTGAAAGAACAACACTTGCAACAACTTGCAAATATTTGATCCTATGGAGAGGCATGCGATGGGCAAAGTCATAATAGTGACTGTCGTTTATGTATACCTTGAAAGAAAAAAATTATTAATAATATAATAATCAAAGGAGCGCTTTTAATTTTTTTTTTTATTTTAAATATTGGTACCCACACTAAAATGAGATGGTTCTGATAAAATCGTGATCTCGAACGGTTTTCCCCCCTGAAATGGCGAGTCTTTGTTTAATATCTCTTGTTGCCAACCTTTACCAAGTATGAAGTTATTCAGCGCAATGTTTCCTTCGCCATATCGAGCGGCAAGATGAAAATCAATATCACCATTATCTCCAAAAGGTACATAGGCTAGCAAGTTGACGCCAAAAACTTTGCTGAAACGAAAACTACATGAAAAGAAGAACTCGATAAGTTGCAACTCAGCTCATACTAAGTCTGATCCTTAGAAGGAATTCCTCTGATTACGGCTCGCGATCCCACTGGAAACCCATTGGGCAAAGGCCAGGCGTAATAGCACACCTGAGGAATTAAAACACCAATTGTATTTGAAAAAAATACTTCTCTATCGATTTGATGGTATTGGGTGGATTCTTCTCAATTTGTAAGAAGAAAGCATCTAATAAGTTGATCGCAACCGCAGACGCAGACTACAATCCGGGGAACTCCAATGACCTCGATCTTCAATTGTTCAATTCAAAGCGGCCACGCCTTCTTCCATTTTTTTAAATAGCACGGTGCATTTTTTATGATGGATTTTATTAGACAAGCACAAGAGAAAAGCACGTACCATGACTCACCCTACAGATCATTTTTTTACTATATGCCGACCGTATAAATATGAGTTAAGAAAATATACGACGAAATGACATGACTTGACTAAAGCCTCAAGGCGTTTCACGAAAGTTAGAAGGAGATAGCTACATAAAAGTTCTTTGACTTACCGATCGATCGATCGGCATACAGAGAAAAAATGAACTCTACATTCCATTATCTTTTCTTCAATTATTTATTAAAGTCAATGAAAAAAAAATACTTACAACTTCTCCGAGAACGGCAGAAAGCAAAAGTACGGGCACAAATAATTGACGCGTAGGGTCTTTTTGCAGAAGCAACATTTTTCTTGACTGTATGTTCAGTTCACGGTGAAAGAATGCCGTTTATTATCGTTTTGACGGAAACGTCTATTTATAAAGTAAGATAAACAATAAGCGGCAACAAAGCGTACGCAAAATAGTTTATTTCGCAATTTATACAGGGCTATTCGCGCAAGCCGTTCATTTAAAGTTTTATACCGGAAGTCCCTATCAATTCGCTTATTTTAAATGGGATGCTACATCTTTTATCACGTTTTTGAATTGTACATGTAAAATTCTCCAATCTGATTTTCAAAAAGTCATATCACAGCTATTATTGAAGCAATTTCATTCGTAACAGGTAATATTGTAGTTGAGGCTTTAAGGTTCTTAAAAATTTAATAAACATAATCTATTAAGCTAGAGGGTGTCTAAAATATACCACTCCACTAGAAGATATTTAAACACAGAAAAATAATTTTTCTTGTAATGAATTTTTTACGTTTTTTTAAATTTATTCCTAAACCTAGCAACAAATTAAGGAATTTTCTATGTTGAAAGGGGATCTATATCTGCTTTTTACGCATTGGTAACACCGTATGTAGAACACAAGTTTATTTCGAACCCAAAATATCTTTTACAAATTAAATTTTCTATTTTAATTAAATCTTGGAATTCCATTCAGTTGAAAAGAAAAAAAAATTTTTTTGCCTAAATTAATAAAGACATCGAGACATCCTGTACATAATGGAGCTATTAAACGTTTTTCCACTTCTGTAAGGGTGACAGTTCATGGAAATAATTAACGACATTAAATATTGAAATCCGCAGCGCTAATTAGTAGCAAGGCAAATAAGGTGTAATCTCTTCAGTAATAATTGAAAATTAGTAATTAAGTTGTTAGAACGTTTGACGCAATAAAGAAAGAGAACGACTTAATAAATTATATCAAGCTCTTATTACTGAAGTGGAAATTACTGTGAAGTAGATAATAAAGTAAACAAATGCATAAATTGTTTGGTTTGTTTGCAGTTTAAAATTCTTTTGTTTCTCAACAGTTTTTCGTGTCATTTTTTATTACGTGAAAATGAAATGAAAGCGACAAATAATTTCTTAACGAAGGGGGCGATTTATAATTTTTTCTTTTCTTTTTAAAATTAAATTTAAAATGACTAAATTTTTCAAGTTATTTGTTACTGATCGATATTTTTTTTAAATTTTTTTTTCTTGCTTAGACCTTTCAGTTTATTAGAAGTTTAGGGACTTGCCTTCATAATTTTTCTTAGAAAATGTCTACTCTCCCACAGCCGCTAGTGCACTTTTTAATGAAAATATTTTCAAAGTATTTGAGCTTCCGGTTGTTCCGGAAGTCGCTGTCAACTTCATTATTTTAAATGAAATCATATCCTTTTCTTGTAAATTTAGAATCTATTGGTAATTTTCGTTCGTTCGTTCACTTTCAAAATCATCAAAAATATAATATATTTTAAAAAATTTATAAACGAATTTGCGTGCAGAAAATGCTAAAAGAAATTATAATAAGAGTTAATAGAGTTCAAAGTTGATTTAATGTTTAAAAATGGTGCGCAAGGACTTCATTGGAGGACGACGGTGTGACGTCATGCAAGCTTGGTTTTACTAATTCTCTTTCTGTACCTGTACGACGCTTCAAATTTCTTTTTTTTAATTCAATATATGTATTTCTCAATTATCGAAAATATATTAAAAAAAAAAATTGAAAAGACCAATCGTAACGCCTCTAACGCATACAAGGTGTTACCGAACTTAACCTCAATATTTGAAAATGAAAACGACGGCTATTTTAGCGGACTCTATTTAATAACACATTTAACAATAATTGCGGTTCAGTTCACTTTGCAATAATAAAAACGATCAGCTCAACTTTGCAGCAAATAAAGGCAACTATCGAGGTTTGGTAGAATATGACCCAAGTATAGTAAAACCCTGTGTATCTTCAAGTGACGTTTCATGTCGGCAGATCAAGGAACACCAACACACTGCAAAAATATTTAATGAAATCTTCTGCCACCATGTGTAAATTGATGTAAATGAAACGAACTTAAACATAACCTCAACTTTTTTTAAGTACTGACCTTGCTTTTCTCGTTGGGAAGAGAGGTCGGTTCATTTTGAATACTATTGAAATTTGGAGAATGAATTTCTTCGATGACGTAGCACTTATACAGGGTCTTCGCACTAGATTATTTTATGTAACAACAACGATAATATCAGTTCAGCCAATAAAAGTGAATAGGTTTTGAAGTATAGTAAAACCCAAGTGAAATACATTAACATTTCTCGTCGGTAGATCAAAGAACACCATCATAAATGTCGTCTGCGGTTGGAACTTAACGTAGGCTGTCATATAAACGAACCAGAGTTAAACATAACCTCAATATGTACAAGCCACCGTTATTAAAGTGCTGACTTTGCTTTACTCGTTACGAATAGGGGTCGCTTAACGTTGGTTCATTTCGAATACAATTCAGACTTGAAAAATGAATTGTTGGATAACGTAGTACTTATATAGGGTCTTCGCGTTCGATTGTTTTATGTAACAACAATAATAATAATACTAGCTCAGCCTACTTTGTATAATAAAAATGAACTGAGGTTTTGTATAAATGGCCGAAGTATACTAGAACTCTGTATATTGCTCAAGTGAAATACTCGTTGGTAGATCAAGGAACAGCGACATTGCAAAAACATTTGCAAACAATTAAATCTTCCGTCAACATAAATATCGTTTGCAAGTGGAGCTGATGCAAACGAATCGAAGTTAAACATAACCTCAACTGTTTTAAAGTACTGACTTAATTTTATTCGGTACTAATAGGGGTCGCTTAGGTCGGTTCATTTTGAGTCAAATTGAGATTTGAAGACTGAATTGTTTTTATGACGGAGGACTTATACAGGGTCTTCATAACTGACTGTATCCTAAGTCAAAATTTTAAGTCATCATTTTTTGCTTATCTCTAACCAAAGTGATCGTAACAATATTAATCGGTTTATATTCTACCCAACATTCTGCTGTCCATAAGGGATGTTCGTTTATAAAATAGGACGTCAGAACTATAAAATAATAAAACGTAATTGCTACCCTCCTCTTAATTGCCTTCACGCGTATAAATACCCATCCCATCAAAACAAACAGCTGCTTAATTGAGCGAACTTCTCCGACAAAGATGCAACAGAGTCCGAAACTGTTCGACTTTTATAGAATCCAACAAATGCAACTGATGGCGTCAGGGGTTTGGCCCACCGAAAATAAATCGCCCTGGAGGAACAGGCGGTTCCTTTTCGTCACGATCTTCACGTTCATCCTGTTTTACCTGGCCATGTGCTACGAAGTGGTTTACGACATCTCGGATTTTGAAAAACTCTCGAAGATCCTCTACGTTTTCTCTTCGTGTACGTCGTATGCCGTGAAACTGTGGGGCTTTGTCTTCAACTGGCGCACGTTTCTGAAAATGCTCGAGGAAATGGACAACCCTCTAATTTCCACGTTCCCAGATAAATACGACACTCACCTGGCGGTTTTGAGGAAGATCGCTCTGATTTTATCCAAAATTTACGTAACGAGCGCAGGTAGTGTTATCGCTCTTTACGCTGTGTACCCCATCGTGGATCAGGCACCCCTTCCGTTGCCCTTTCCGAAAAAACTGGGGCCCTATAACCCCATCATGTACGTGATTCAGATAGTTGGGTTTGGGATTACCACGTGGAACAATGCGGCTCTGGATAATTTGTGTGCGAATCTCTTGAGTTTAATCGCCGGCCAGTTTGACGTGTTGAAACAGAAAATCGAGGACGTCAGGGACCATGCCATCGAAACCCTTAAGGTTCTCAAACGCGAGGAAAATTTGACTGCCGAAGAAATCGATCGGACCGTTGAGAAACTCTTGTATGAATATGTTGAACATCATTTGGCGATTATTAGGTATGTTGTAGTTTCGAAATTTTCTTTAAAACAAAAGTATCAATAGGTGTGTCAGTTAAAACCTTCCAAACACAATCATTCTAGGGGCATAAGAGCGATACATTTTAACAAAATCATGTGTGTCAAAGACCTTTTATGTCTTTCTAACTTTAGTGAAACAGTCTTGCGGCTTTTGTCATGTCACATCATTTCCTGGTATATTTTCTTGACTCAGATTTATGTGATCGGCATATAGTAAAAAAATGATGTGTAGACAACGGATCGTATTCGTGTTGAGAAACAAATGGCTCAAGTTTGGTAACCCCCTATAAGTATAAGATTGATGATATTTCAAAAAAACTTAGTGACATTATCGCCGAATAAAAAATGTACATGGAGATTAAGTTGATAAAAATCTATTTCAATTTTCAGGTTAGCCGAATTAACAGACCGCGTCTTCTCCATCTCAATTTTGGGCCAGTTCGGCGCAACGATAATCCTGATGTGCAATGCAATGTTCAGCATGATGCTAGTAAATCGCACTCAATACTTAGTACCTATTTAATTTTAAATTGGTTTTTATGGCCCGTCGAAGTTAACTATATTTACAATCTATTGAAGAATCAGCCCGTATTTTAGAGATGGGTCTGGGCGATTGCTTGTTTGAGGCTAATAAACAGTGTGTGGATATAAAAACCAATTTAAAAGTGGAATGCTTTAAATAACTTAATAATTTACACGTAAATTTTTAGACGGATCCTGGCTCCGTGAAATTCGTAATTCTCTGTATTTATATAACCCTTGGCGTGTGCGAGCTTACACTGTACTGTTGGTTCGGAAATGAAGTAATACTGAGCGTAAGGGTAAAAATAATTTGAGGATTTCGTTACTTTTCGAAACTTTACAATTTTGTAGAGCGAGGCGATAAGAGAGGGATGTTATTTGAGTAATTGGCCGGAGTGTAGTCTGAAAGCGAGGCAATGTCTCTTCATCATCATGGAAAGATCGAAGAGGGCCACGCAGATAACGGCTTACAAATTTTCGGTGGCATCTCTGACGTCATTTAAATCGGTACCAACCCCAACCGACTCATTCTGCACAAATAAAATGATTAAAAATATTCTTTTGTGGTTTCAGGTCATGCAGTGGACTTATTCTTACTTTGCGCTTCTTCGAAGACTCTCAGATGATTAAAACCTTCATTTTTTGTAGGTATTTGAAACTTCATTTAGAAACTTAACAAATCTAGTTGCAAATTAGTTGCACTGTTTAAAAAGAAGCAAAAAAGAATTTTTATGTAGACATAAAATGCACGTAATAAAGCAAATTGAAAGGCATGTTGTTTAGAGAAATACGTTCGGAAACGAATGTTGAGTCGACTCGGCTTGAGTCAAACTCAAAACACTACAGTAAGACGGGAGCTTGAACTAGTCGTAAAACTAAAACTGGAACTAGCCGCAAAAGCCTGAATAGAAAGAAAGAAAAGGTCGTTAGCGTCCAAAATGGCGTCAGACAATTCGCTCATTTTTACCTGAGTTTTGTAGTTTCTCAAGCTTAATATGGGGCTAAAATACCCCAAAACTCGTTCGGTGGTGCACCAGGGGACTTCCGGCAAAGCCGTGGATAAGCTCTCCTTAATCTTCAAAGCGAGGGCTTCGGTAATTTGTTTTAGCGAACGAGACGAACTCAACTGTAGTCAACCCGAGCGAGGAATTGAGATCGAAAAAATTCAAAATTAAAAAAAATCGATAACTTAAAGGTCAAGGTCAAACGAAAGGTCAAGGTCAACCCAACTCGAGCTAACCCAACTATAGTCAACAAGAGCAACGAAAAAAAAAATAAAAAAAATCGATAACTTAAAGGTCAAGGTCAAAGGGAAGTTCAAGGTCAACCCAACCCGAGCGAACACAACCGTAGTCAACCCGAGTGAGGAATTGAAATCGAAAAAATTTTAAATATTTTTTTATCAGTTAAAAGTCAAGGTCAACCCAACCAACCCGAGCAAACCCAACTGTAGTCAACAAGAGCAAGGAATTGAGATCGAAAAAAAATTTCTTTTTAATTAAACGAAAGGCTTCGGGGTCAAGGTCGAAGGGACCCGAGCGAAAATTCAAATCCCTAGCTGCCGCGAGCCCCCAAAGGCGAGCGGCCCTCAACGCGCGAGGCACGTTCTTGAAATTTTCTACTCTGTAGGGGGAGTTCACGAATGCAGCGATGGTACTTACTGTAGATGAGGGTGGCCAGAATTTAAAAACATATTCGTTACAAAAAAAAATTATTCAAAGCAAGAAACTTCTCATGTTCTAGAACAGATGACGCCACACACTAAAAATTTGTGGGCACTCGAAGTATTCCACAAAATAAAAAGGTTTACTTAACGTTTTTATAAATTTAATACAAATTATGTTTTTCGTCGACTTATTTTAAATTCGAAAATTTTCGAATTTCTGTCTAGCTTCGTTTGGTTTTATAAACACTTCTATTTTCGAATCGAATATACCTACCTATAAATTATTATTAAGTTAAGAAACGTTTATCACTTAATTCGGTATTTAAATAACTCTCGTACGGCTGTGACCGACTTACTTTGGCGATGTACTTACACAAATGAAAATGAAAGTTAAAAGAAGAACTCACTCACTCACTAAAACAAATTATGTACATATTTTGAAAATTATTTTTATTGCAGTAAATTGCGTTTTTTTTTAATATTCCTTGGTTTCTCCTTACTTCTTTCTATTCTTGGAGTAATAAATTTGCTTCATTCCATACGGAACGCTGTAGTCACATTCAGTTATAGTTTTTCGATTGTTTTTAGTCTACGCCAGGAGCGTCATGTACTCGCTTGCCCCCCCCCATACCTTAGAATTAAAAGCGTGAGTAACAGATAAAAAGAAAACAAATTCTCAATTTATATTTTTTAAGTCCTTTATTCATAATTTATTTTCTAAAGTTCTTTTCTGTGTCCAATAATTTTCTTTCTCTTTAATTAAATAAACCTACCTACAGGGTGACTGACAATTGTTTCTCAAAAGAAAACACGAGAAGGAACGATATCCGAGAATATGGGAAAAGTGTTAAAAAATTTTATGTGCTTCATCAAAAATAATACCCAAAACGACGATATGTCACTGGTTAAGCAATTAAATTAATTATTGACAAAGGCATGCAGATCACATGAAGTTCATTCAGTATAAATTGTATAAAATAACGATAACTACAGGCTACAGCTATCGCTTTGAACACTTGCTTTAACAGATAAACAAATAAACACAAAAACAAATCAAGTCTCCGTGTTAAGGATTAATAATTTTAATTTTAATTATATTGTAATTATAAACTATTTCTCAAACATATCTCCCGTAATCTGTGACATCCATTTTTTCCTTTTGGCGGAACAATTAATTGTCTGTCACCCTATATGTATTAAAAAAGAAATAATATTTAAGTGACTTAAGTTTAAATATTGAATTGTTATTATTTAGCTCAAAGCTCTTCATTCTTCTTTGCAAGGCGTTGCAGCAAAGCGAAATACGAATAGGACCACTGGATAATCTGAAACACTTTCGTTATTTTAATTTTAGACGGCGTCTGCGTCACGTGCGTTTACCGAAGAAAAGGCCGACAAAGAAACGCGTGAAAATTTCCACGCGGTGATGTACAGGGGCCTCTTCGATCTTTCTATGATGATGAACGCCAGCTTCTTAACTTTCGGGCCGCAGGTGTACCAATTCGACAGGTAACACGCTTCCCCTATCTGAACACTCTTGAAAAAAAAAGTTTAACTTTTAGAAAAGTACGGGGTAGGGTAATCGTTACCTTCAAGATGATTTCGTTTCCGTACCAACAGTAAAGTGTCAGTTGGGTCATCATAGCCACGAAGTAAATGGCGAGGGATGTGAACTGAAGAAAACCAGTCGAGATCTGAACGAAAATACAGCAATTTCTTATCCGTTAAAAATTAGCAGAAAATTATAATTGATGGGACAGTTTGCAAAATTAATTTAAAACGTCGACTTTTAAATTGAATTTACAAACTCGCCGATCAATTACAATTAATAATTTTGTGGAAATTTCAATATTATACCATCTTTTATCATCACATTACATTCGAAAGAAGAACCAACCGCGAATGAGTCGCTACTGTTCCAAGAGATGGCGCTTATAAGCTTACAACAAGCCAAGAAAGCGGGGATTTTATTCAAGATTGGAGATTCGTAAGTCTGAGGATTTAGTTTTTTCGATTTTTTTAAGAAAAGCGTTAACCCCTTTTTGGGTTTCGCACTGAATTTTTGGAATTAAAGGGCGCAGGCTTTTTACTCAGGGCTAATAACCGAGACGTTTCTAAGCGTAAGCCATTTTTAAGATTCGTCCATAAAATTTCACTGCTTAAAAGATACACAAAACATTTATTACTAGATATCGGAATTGCATATTTTGACGTCATCTATGTCTAAGAGACAAAAAAATTTATTCGGTTTCATTGCGCAACCCTTTCCTACCCGGGCTTCCAAATTGGTTTACGAACTGCGGCATAACAACAACATAGTTAGGAGTGCGACCCCGATCTCTAGTTATTGCCATCAATGAAGAGTTTTGCATTAAATTTGGGGACACGCTAGAAACTATGGTATTAAATAATTTAAGCGGGTGTAACCACCCAATACTTCACCATCAGCAAATAAAATCCCGTATTACAAATGACGATTATGCTGCTCAAAAACTGGGTGAGCAGTCCGAAAGAGAAAGTCTCTTCGATCCCCTCGACGAACCTAAAAAATGTCTTGTTGCAAGTTCCAAGAAGTGGAGGGATGATTTCTCTTACTTTATTATCGCGCAGTGGTGTCTGACGCAATTTTTTAACATCGCCACCACGATTTCATCAACTTCCGGATTTACGTCTTCCGGATTTTCGACCTGGGGCATCCTCTGGAGCGCCACTTCCCTAACATCGATGATCTTGTGCTTGAGGATATCAAATTGGCTAGCCGACAGGGCCATCAGCGACGCGCAAAGGGTGTCCAAACTCAGATTATTCCAAGCTGCCACCAGAACTGCGAAAGATTGGGCGAAATACATTAAGGGAGTGTAGCTCCCCAAATCGAAGGGAAACGGCGTGGGCAGCTCGACGTTTTCCAACCACGGGTAAATCCAAAACAGTACCACCACCGTGACGCAAGCGAATCTGTAGAGTTTGGTGATGATCGCCGTAATTGTCATGGCTTGCACGATGTGCTTTTCCAAGTGCTCGGCGTGGGGTTTGAAGATGGGGTCCTCCAAGTGCGCCAGCATATTCAGAAACGTTTCCCTATTGTAGGTGAAGCCGAGGATTTTGCAGAAATAAGACGTGTAGGATGTGGTCAGGTACAGAATCTGAACCAGCTGTTCAAAATCGGTTATCACGTGCACCACTTGAATCAACATGCTCACGTATGCGATCAAGAACATCGTCCAGGTCACAGCCCTTCGGATTTTGTAAAATCTTGTGGGGTCCTCTTCGTGCCACACCCCCATGAGACTTAACATACTTTTCTGGATGGCGTACGCGTCGGATATTTGAACGCGCCCCGACATTTTCTCGGGGAAACCTCGAGTGAAATGAAGCCGAAATTTGACCATCGGTGCTTTAATTGGCGTTTTAATTACAGCGGAGTTAATTAAAGAGGACATGTCAGGCTATTAGCGTTTTTTTGTTATTTAAACTAATTACAAAAACTCGCGCCAAATTAAGGAGAAGTAATAAGAAAATTAATTCGGTGGAATTGTCATTAATATTTATCTTTTTGTATTTCGTTGATTTGTACAACAATGACTTTTGCTTCGATGAATTTATTTGTATTTTATTTATGTCTTTTTACTTTAGTTTGACAAGCATTAAAAAAATCGAGGTTCATGCTTGTTTTTTAGATAAAGAAACAAGAATTTGACAGTATTTTGTTTCTTTATTTGTTTTTTATGCCTTCCAAAAAACTTGTAAATATGTTTCACATTATTTTTTTATTGCAAAAATTTTTTTACGTACAGATGTCCTGCATCACATACTTTTCCAAAACATCTAATTAATTCGTTAATTAACTCCATTAATTAAATACACTGTAGTCCCACTCCCACTGTGACACATTGTGCGTTGGTTCATTAAACAGAACCAGTCTTAGAGTACGATCAGAAGTGACGGACACTTGTACCAAGACTCGGGTGAAGTTGAAATTGAATTAATTGTGAATCCAATCAAGGAGCAGAGCTCTCCAACAAATATCTGTGTAGACATTAAACCACCAACGGTGTGAATCGAAAGAAAGTAGATCGCGCCGATGTTCGAAAGTGAAATCTGTTAAGCGATTTATACTGTACTTTCTGAAAATCGTAATTTTTATTTCTTTGTATTATATTTCAACGCAAGGGTTGTACGCTCACAATATCAGATCCCACAGAGGCTGATATCAGGAGTTTTTCCCATTTTTTTCTCTTTTTTCAATAAATAATTAATTAAATTTAATTGTTGCGTTTTATTTTAAAGTATCTAATTCCTTGTTCTGGAGAGTTATTTACTGCTCGCACCAAAGAATCAGGTAATCACAACGCAATTACGGGGTTATATTGACGATCGGGCCATAATTAGGTAATATTATAATTATTACCAGTTACTGCACGAATTCCGGAGGGCATTCACCGTAACCCTTATAACTTAGCGCCATAAAACCTCAGGTAGAGACAGGACCGCATGCCGCCATAGGATTAACATCTGGTGAGCCCTCTGAATTCTTCGAAAATATGTGTTCCATACGGTTACTTAAGGGACAATAAATTTCAATTGTCGGTTTGTTTGGACCGTTTGTTTGTTTGCTTGTCCGGGAAGTAAACAAACAAACAGGGTTTTAGGGGGGCATTACAACTATTATTATAGTTATGGATTTTTTAATCATTTAAATGTAATGCTTTCTTTGATTTAAATGATTTTTTATTAAATTAAAGTCGAGATAATTTTGATAGCTGTCAAAGTTAAAAGACAGCGTCACCATTAAAAAGAGTCAGATTTAAATGAAAAATAATCCTACTTTATAAAAACAGTTTGCTTTGATAGCTTCACATTTAAAAATAGAAACGTCAACATTAGAAAAGCGTCGAATTTAATGAAAAAAAAAAAACAACCTTATATCTAACAGTTTATTTTGATAGCTGTTAAATTTAAAAAAGAAAGTGTCACGCGCATGTTTTTTTAAAAAGCAAAGTTGGGGTTTACTAAGAATTATGCAAATGTCAATTTTAAGTTAGTATGAAAGTTCTGACTTATAACAAACGTGCGCGTTGTAATGTTACGAACTTACAAATGTTGAAATATTTCTAAAATAGTGAACATTAGGTATAGGATATGTTACATATGTTACATGTTATTATGTTAATAGTGATTTAAGCAATTTAAACAAATAAAAAAATACTAGGTGTGTCATTTAAAATTACAAAGTTGGCAGCACTGGTGAGAAATCTGAAACATTGACAACATCGCCGACACCATCTTGACATCCGCGCTATCATCTAAATTAACTGTTCCAAATTTCGTTTCGATAGTTATCACCGTTGTTAAAATATTTAGAGGTTTCCATACTTTCGTTCCACAGTGTATATACAGGCTGAGTCCAAAAAAACGCCTACGCGAATAGCGTCGGTGTTTATTGTCGGATTTGACTGGTCAAAAAATCAAATGAAATGGCAGAAAAACCTCTACAATATACCATATCTTGCGTCTTTAATACATTTAAAACAGCTGCATGACAGCTGTCATCTTTTGTTTTTTAAATGCAATGGTATAATTACTGTAATACATTTCGAAAGAACTTTTTTTTCTGCGTTCAATGATGTGCCGCAATAAACACTTATTTTTCAAAATAATAGAAGATAATAAAAAGAAATAAATAAATTATTAACACGAAATGACGTAATAAACAGTTGCCGAAATATAAATGATACCTGTTTTACGGTAAATAGCGTAGTGTCTATAAGTACTTCCTCATAGGGAAACAAATGACGATAACTGTCAATACTTTTGTTTTGTTTTTGCTGACAATAAAAAAAAGGAAGTATTTATATTTATTTCATTTATATTATAGTATTTATATTTATTTCATAGTGTAACATCCTGGTGACCATTGCATCAAGTTTATCACGAGATTCAACCCTCTCGGACGCAAACCCCCTGATTCCAAAAATTTTGTCTCTCAGAACATCTAGTTCACTATATGCCAATTCCATTAAGGAAGTGCACAGGGTGTCCAGGCAGAAATTATTCCAGGCTGCGATGAGTAGCCCCAGCGATTCTATGACGTACATCACCGGCGTGTACTTCCCCAAATCGAACGGAATCGGTGCTGCCAAGGACGTGGCATTATCAAGCAACGGATAAAGGGTAAGGAGCCCCACAACCGAGAAGCAACAGAATCGATATATCTTCGTTATTAATATAGACCTGGCCATCGTTTTGCTGAGGTGCGCTTCTAACGTAAGGGGATGCGATTTGAAGATCGGGTTTTCCAAGTGATCCAACATGAAGAGGAAAGCCTTCCTCTTGTAACTGAAGCCCAGCAGCTTGCAGAAGTACGAAGTGTACGAGGTCATCATGTACAAGGTCTGGCAGAGCTCCGCGAAGTCCGTGATGGAGTAAATCACCTGCAACGTCATTCCGATGTAAGAAATCAAAAACACGGTCCAGCTGAAGACTTTCATGAATCTATTGAAAAAATTGGCGTTCTTGATGTGCCATACTCCCATGAAAGTCATCATTTTTTCCTGGATCTTATACGTATTGGATATATCTAAAGAAGATTCCATGGCGAGCGGCTTCAGTTTCGAAACGTAAGATTGGAAATGAGGGTAGGTAATTTATGTGTGCACTTCATCTCCGAAAGTTTACGCGGTGCTTGGGGTAATTAACGGCGTGGTAAAGCGTTAATTACAGAGTGCTCGTCCGGGCTTGAATTTTTAAATCACGTCGAATCCTGATCAGAAATTCCCTGTCTCATGAAAGGAAAGGGAAGTTTCGTTGAACGAAAAGTTGCATTTAATTAATTCGTCCAGTTACATTTTTGAATGGTACAGTTTAATTATTATCTACGGTTACTTAACAAATAAAAAACACGCAGTAACGTACTATAGTGTTTTTCTATCAAATAACACTTAGGGCCGTTTTCATAATAGTGCTAAAGGAGACTTTAATTTAAAGTCACTTTAAGCATAGGAAAACTAATGTATTTTTATAGGTTAAAGTCACTTTAAATTTAAACTTCTATTATGAAAACGGCCCTTATAGGTATTTTTAAATAGAAACTGATTTAAATCTCGCACCCAGTTTTGCTTTTATAGAGGTTCCCTATTTGCCGTACAATCTCGTACTTTCTAGTTAAGTTACTGTATTGAGAAGGTAGCGCCAACTTTTTATCTCTTTTACTTTGGGGTTAATCAAATTCATTCATAAACTCCCTAGCAACAGTAACTTGTTGTTAATCGAATCACAGAAATTCCATGATTCAGAGGGGCAAGGGGATTACGGATCATGATTCGTTTAAACAGAATAATCTCAACGAAAGAACTGATCCCATCAAACACCTTTAGATCCAAATTTAATGTGCGAAAGAACACGGCTATTGTCAAACCAATTAACCAAGACTTTGTACCACACCACTGGACGCCACCAACTGCAGAAAAATGAAATCAATGGTACCAATATGATTGGCGTACAAACATTTAGCGTTTTCGATTGACTGCACTGGTACGCACTCAGAGCACAGCATAAATACATACAGCAGGTTCACTCTCCTTGGAAGGAAAATTTCCCGCGCAAACTGAGCCGCCATGTTCCGGATGGAGAATCTAGAGCTGGCAACGGATAACCGATTTTGGATATTCGCGGTGTACAGCATGTCACTTATGCAAATAGAGTTGCATAACTTGAATGTGAATCTAAGTGAAAAAATGTTTTTCATGCAACTCTATTTGCATGAGTGACATGCTGTACACCGCGAATATCCAAAATCGGTTATCCATTGCCAGCTCTAGGAGAATCTGTCACGTCACCTGTTAGAGCACATTCGACTGGACGCACGGAGTGTTTCTTTTTCTCACTCTTACATGCACTGAAGCGCAGTCGCTCTCTCTCACACTTCTGCTCATTGCGTGCAACGAGAATTATGTCGAAGGCGTCCTTAAATTGCATATGAATACTCAGGGCCGTATTCATAAAGAACTCTAAATTGTTAAACGATACGATACGATTTATAAAGGGTTTCAGTTATGTAAATGAAATGCTAAATCAGACGTCGTTTCACAAATCAAAAATGCGACATTGAATTAATTACACTGAATTGAAGAGTAAGTACTCCTCTCTAATTTATAATCTCATAAGTATTCGTATGCTTTAAGGAATAACAATTAATTGGTTAAGTCTACAATATTGGTGTCTTGCCCGATCCCTTGAACTACCTTCCTAATTTCTTTTTTCTGATTTGATACAGAAAGAAGAATGTTATTGAAAATGAAAAGTCTGGTATGGATTGTTAAAAAGAGACCGAAGCATGGACTGAGATAACCCACAACACGAGGAAAATTTGCTATTTATAAAATTTCGAACATGTGTGCACAATCTGATTATCATTTCCCTTCGACTCACCGCATGCTTTAAGGTATAACAATTAATTGGTTAAGGGGGTCATTCTAATTGGGGTTGCAAGTTACAACTTGGTATGATCCTGCTTCCGAGCATTATCGAGACTGCACAACGTTGTATCCTGTTAGCACCGAACATTGCCGAGATTGTAACTTCTTAGCAGTTACTAAGGAGGTACCACCGTTATAAGGTTGCAAATTCGATTAGAATGACCCCCTAAGTCTACAACACTGGTGTCTTGCCCGATCCCTTGAATTACCTACCTAATTTCTTTTTTCTGATTTGATACAGAAAGAAGAATGTTATTGAAAATAAAAAGTCTGGTACGGATTGTTAAAAAGAGACCGAAGCATAGACTGTGATAACCCACAAAACGAGGAAAATTTGCTATTTATAAAATTTCGAACATGTGTGCACAATCTGATTATCATTTCCCTTCGACTCACTGCAGCAATTTGTAATGTCAATCTTTTAATTATTTGGCAGAGAGATGTTTGTGAAATATTTAACTTCTATTTTATCAGAAGATTAAGAAGTTGATTATTATGCTCATTTTTCGGTCTTCTTCTTACAAGTGATGTGTATAGAATTGTTACTCAAGATTTAGGTATTGAAATAGCTATTTGTGCAATAAGTTAGGAAATGTAATTTTTTTCCGTACTAGGCATGGGATGTACATACCACGTACATGCCATGTACGGAAGAAAATGGATTTCCTATGTGTCACACACCATGATTTTTTCTACTAGAGTTTGGAAAAGAAATTAAATTTGGATAATTTTAATAATTTATAATCATTTCTAAATTGAAAAGTGGAGGCAAGATTGCTCTGCTTTTGTTACTATAGAGAAACAATACAATATATTATTTCCGCACTTGTTAGGAAATATTCCACTTTTCCTAACTCAAATTAGTATTCTAATGTTAAAGTTAACTTATGTACCTTAATATCTAATCTTCACTCTTGGTAGGTAATAAATTTATGAATATAATTATATTTACAAGAAAATATATGTATATTGAATTAATCTTATAATACATTTTATTTATAATTTTGAATCAAACAAATTTGTTTTTGATAATTGTGTATTTTGATACGTATTAAAAACACTACAGTAGTAATAATACATTAAAGAAAGTTTGTTTAAATAAATTATGTATTAGGTTAAAATTGTAATTTCCTGGCTTATAATCTTTATTAGACATATTTTAATTTAACTGTTGTAATGTAACACTTTAAGCTTAAGCTATTAATTAGTAGTTAGTCAGTTTACTTCGTTTTATACAAATAAAGTTTACGATTTCAATATATACTGTACAGATATACTGTATATATGTCCCTAACTTTAATTTCCATTCAATATGGAAGACAAACAAATATCGATGTTTTATGTTACATTAAGTGAGGCCATAGGGATTTACATGCTAAAAATTATATCTTAAGTTATATCACAAACAAATTATTAACGTCAGCCTATATGATTGAACGAATGTAGTTCAATAATTTGTGTATATTTTCTTCAACTTTTCACAGTAAAATAATTAAGGATAATTCTAGCAAAGTTCATCTTGTGTCAAATAGTTTAATTTATAACTAAATACAAAAACTTATTTAAAATTTGTTCCATAAGATAAATTAACATCAATAGTAAAATTTTTAGCATGTAAATCCTTATGGCCACACACAAAAAATTAACTGTATTTATTTTGTAAGAATTTTCCACAATAAACAATGTAAACAGTCAATCAGGTGTATTCCATAATGCAGTGGTTATTTGTCACTTTATTAACACTGTGCTTAATAATAACTTCTTAACCACCGTTTTTAAATCACTGATTGAAGACATATTTCATAAGCACACGGTGGTTATTTTACAATTTTATACATTAGTTAACTTCATTTGTAAAATATAATCACTGAACATAATTGCATATCCTTCTTTTCAATGTAATTTGCGCTTGTGGAATAGCAAAATGTTTAAAAAGTGGTTAAAAGCGACAACACATGCGCATAATTCATTGTTTATTAATCACTGATATATGTAATACACTCGAATGTTTGTATTTGGAATTTTATTATTACGTACCTACTCCTACAAAGTAGAGAAAGTCTGGTTAACCCTGGAATACCACACATATTTTTTGTGATGTGACTTCCACATTGAGGTCTTGTAGACCCCATACAATTTTCGATAATTAATCTACTAAAACTTAATTTAAAAAACGTATTGCTTTCCAACATTTTTCTGTAGAGTATACTAAACAACATTTATATTAGAAAAATGTTCACTTATAAACTAAAAGTAATATAAAATTCCTCAAAACATTAAATACAAGCCAATTTCAGAAAATCAAGAAACTGAAGAAACATTTCACCCCAAATAGTGGTAGCTGGTACGCCTATCGATAGAGTTTGCTATGGATAGTGCTGTCGATAGGCCTGGCTATCGATAGTACTATTGGTAGTCAGGACTATCGATAGTAAACTGTTTCGATAGGCCCACCATTAATCCCAAATATCTAAAAATGATTTTCACAGTCTACATAATTTAGCTCGATCTTCTAAGCAATATTACATACATAGAAAATTGGTTTTTCTACCTTTTTTGCGGTCACAAAAAACACATCGAACTTTCTTTGGGGTACTGTCGTTTTCTTTGTTGAAGTAGGTACTACCTAGGTATATTCTCATCATTTTTCCATAAATTTTCTACTTCTTTCAATATCTCTGCTTCTGTTCAAGATCTCCTTCTCTCTCATTCTTCTAATTCCATAATAAACACAAAATCGAAGTCAACTAAAAACAAAAATGCTACGTAGACTCCACACTGGGGTCTGCGAGACCCCATCAATAGATAATATATATATTATTACTTACTTATTGTACACCTCATATCAAACTCACTCCATTGATATATCTACTCGAAAAGTAAATTTTAAAGGTGAAAACTACGCACGTGCATTATAATGGCAATTTGCATGGAGTATGTCAGACCCCAGTGTGATATTCCAGGGTTAGTCCTACGAATTTACTTAATTGAACTCAAAATAGACTTATTCAAGTTAAACAAGTCTCTTTTTGAGTTAAATAAGTATTTGTTGAATCAAAAATATATTTTGTTCATTCAAATAAATAAAATCGTTGGTCATATATAACCGTGAAAATGGTAAATTCAATGCAGTTATCGTTCTCCGTGTATTTTAATATAATTAATCTATTCACGTTTCACTTTATTTTTTTTTAAATAATATTTATTAATGTAGAATTAAAAAAAATCGATGTGAATCAGTAAATAATGCAGTGGGACAAGTGTGCCCTGCAAAAATATTTTAATTGCGGCTCTGGTATTATACATTCTCAAAATGGCGTCAAGGTCAAAAAATCTTGCCCTGCCAAATCAAAAGTGCCGACAAACAGTTTCCATGCTGAGTATAATATGCTGTGCCTGTACTATCCACAAAATGGTTACTTTCATCAGCTGTTGCGTGTTGGTTGCATGCATTTGCATGACAATTTTTGTGAGAGTATTGGATATTTAATTTTTTTAAATTCACATTTAATGGTTTCATAAAATAGATAAATAGAATGAATCGACTGAAAAGGGGAGGTTTTACGTGCGCAGTTCCTACATGCAATATGAATAGTGCAAATGATGCACAAATTAGTTTCTTTCGTTTCCCCAAAGATCCAAAACTGTAAGTACCTGTAATACCTAGATTTTAAAATGTTTTCTGAAATAAAAAGTTATTTGTGTGTTATTGATAGGTCACAAGAATGGTGCAACTGCATACTGAGAAGTGATTTAGAAGAAAAATCCATATTACAGCGTTATAAAAATTATAGGGTATGTGGTTTACATTTTATAAGTACATTTTTTGCTAATGATTTAAAAAACAGACTATATCCTCAAGCATGTCCATCAATAGTACAGGGAGTTGCTCAAACCGAACAACAAGCACCAAAAATGGCAATTCTGGGTAACGTAATGTATGCTACAGTCTTGCTTTTTTGCTAATATCTGCTTTATGTATAGAAACTATTGTGCTTCAACCAACCACATCCACAGAGGAAGATATACTTGAAACTGTGAAAGAAATGCCTATTTCTTTATTAAATTCAACTATAGCTAATCAAACCGAACAATTATTATCAGCGTCTCCTCCAAGAAAGTGCAAGTCAAATTCGACAGTAGCTAGTCAAACCGATCAATTATTATCATCATCTACTCCAAGAAAGTGCAAGTTAAAAAGGAAGCTGCGAGTAGCTAATCTCAAAAGGATCCGGTTGGAGCACAAATTTAAATTTACAGTTGGTTCTTGTCCGATGAAATTTGTATCACAAAATCTTTTAAGCGGACACTAAATCGCGCACTATACACTTAACGTTTCGCAGTCGTTCGACAGCTTCGTCAGAAGTGAAAAGTGAAAAGCGTCCGCTTAAAAGATTTTGTGACACAAATTTAAAAGTGAAACTGACAGCCATGATGTTTCTTTGCAGCAGTTCGAAGAATCGTGCAACAAATATTTACCTCTTTCTGTGGCAGAATTTGTTAAGCTTCAAGCCAGGTATAATTCTTTAATGCAATATGTACGGTACAGTGATGAAATAAAACAGATGTGTCTGTCCTTGTACTTTGCTGGTCCAAAGTCGTACCAAATATTAGGTAAAATATTTAAACTTCCAAGTAAACGCACATTGTTGAGAATTACGGAAAAATTACAATTTCAACCAGGTGTACAAATAACTCGTGTCTAAATAAAAACCTGGTCAAGTAGGCTACATTTAGTAATTCTGCTATGTAAATGCAATGGATAAATTCTCGATCACAACCCACTTGACCAGGTTTTTATTTAGACGCTCGTTAGAAGTTTTAAACCTCTTAAAAATAAAGGTATGTATACGTTTATCTAAATTTGGTATAAGTGTGATTTGATGTACTTTAATTTTATAGGTTTCCAAGTTAACAGAAGAGAACAAGAATTGCATACTTTGCTTTGATGAAATTAGTTTGAAGAGTCATTTATTTTATCATTTGGGAAAAGATGAAGTAATTGGTTTTAATGATTTAGGTAACGGAAAAACAACAGAGATTGCATCAAGTGGAGGTGTATTTTTATTGAGAGGAATTTACCTTGCGTGGAAACAACCACTTGCATATTTTTGCTCTAAATCTGGAATAAATGGAAAAGATTTATACAATTTAGTTATTGACTGCATTAAGCAACTGAAAAATATTGGTCTAACTGTTGTAGCCATTGTAACTGACATGGGGTTAAATTGCATAAATCTCTTTAATCGCCTTATTCCAAATTTTGCAGACACAGGAACTCCTTATTTTGAGGTTGATGAATTAACTGTCCATTATTTCTTTGATACCCCTCATTTAATGAAGTCTTTAAGAAATAATTTAATGTCATATCATTTCGTAAGTAATAATAATAAAACCGACTGGAAATTTATCCAACATGTGTATGAAGCAGATAAAAAATTACATTCACGACTTCTTCCGAAATTAACAGATTCACACATATATCCAACTGCGTTTGATAAAATGAAAGTTAAGTATGCCACGCAGATTTTAAGTGCATCTGTATCTGCAGCATTAAACTAGGGTTGTAAAATGTCCGGATATTAATTTCTTGGACTGGACATGAATTTAAATGTCAAGACACTGTCCTGACACTTATGACATTTAAAATTTCATAATGAAAATCAACTTCGAATTTTTGACTTCAAATAAAGAATTTCTTCAAAAATATGCCGTTCCTATATTGTACTTATAGCAAACACTTAAAATTACAAAAACAAATATTATAAAAATATTATCGCACACACAAATTGTAACTACCATTCGCCAGCACCTTGTCACATTTGACGTTGTTACAGAATTAGCAGGAAAAGGTAAACAAATGCGCCACATTTTTAAAATTAATGCGGATTCACATGTCACGGACATCATCCATGACACTTTGATGACAAATAGTATTTGTCCTGTCCAGACAATTGTCATTTTTGACATTTGTCTGCAAGACATTTATACTCACTCACAACCCTACATTAAACACATATATTAGTTTAAATGCTATTTCAGAAGAATCTAATGAAACAGCAGCTGTTATTTCGTTGGTTGACAAACTGACAAATTTCTATACTGTGATTATACGTCGGATGCATCTGGAGCATATGATCTCATCTTTCTCAATCACGATTTTTAACCTATTTTGTATCTCGCTCATCCATTTAAGAAAATCTTGTGTTTATAATATTTCCATGACAACAGGCGATCTTTCACATCCCACATTTAAGTAGGGTGTGAAAAGATCGCCTGTTGTCATGGAAATTTTTTTTAAACAAGATTTTTTTAAACGGATGAGCGAGATACAAAATAGTTTAAAAATTGTGAGTGAGAGAGATGAGATCATACGATGATTTATAGCTGACATATCGCCCGTTTGTAGATCATCATTTATATTTTTTTTTGTTTAACTTATCTTCATATTTCATATTATTTGAGTTTCCTTTTGTTTATTTTTGTCAAATTATTTTGATTTTCAAAACTCTCGGTTCATTTGTTATTCAATTAATATATCACGTTATATTATCGTTTCTAGTTGAACTAATTTTTTAATGTAGTTTTCCCTCTACTTGCCATTCGCTTTTTGTTTACCTAATTCTTATTTGAAATTCCTTTCTCATTTTTCACTCATTTGAGATCCTATGGATTTCGCTCATTACTTTGAATTTTTTTTTTTAATATCAATGATCTTAGTTGTTAATTGATTGGGTAATTGTGGAACGTCACTAAAACACAACGCAAATTGTCAACTGCAACACTTATGTTTAACTTTGATTGGTAATGACGACAATGTTAGGCTCCGTATTTTTTGATCATACCTCGTATGTTTTGTAATTAACTAATTAATGAAACATACCAATTGTTTACTATTTTTTCCAAAATACTGATTTTAAATTAAATTAAATACTAATCGTTTTTATTTAACGAAAGTTGAATTTGTAATAGTTTCTTCTGTCTTTAAAACTGCTTTAAATCAAATTTGATTTGAAGTAAACTGAAAACATAGTGGTATTCCCCATTGTTATTTCACCACGGTCATTTCTTGTAACTCGTCTTTCTTAAGTCTTATTTAATTAATTAAATTTAAAAAAAATTGGGATTTTCTCAGGAAATTCCAAGGCTAACAAGTGACGAGGTCTTGCAACTCTTTATAAGAGAGGTAACTATTCTAGATTGCGGTTGTTTTTAAAAGCGATTCGCCATGGCCAAAATAATTTTGCTGGCGCTTGTTCTGGTAGTTTCTGTTTCTTTCATTAATTGTCAGTCTAAAGACCTGGGCATTTGCTCCAGGGCTTTTTGTATCTCCAAAAAACCGCAGGATTGCAAAGCTGACGAAGTTTTCGTACGGAGAGATGGCGAAAAGATTTGCTGTGATACGTGTCTTCCGAAGAGGGTAAAGTAACTTATTTTATTATGGAAATTAAAATTTTTTAATGAACTTTTTTTTACACTGTTATTATTTTGTAATAAAATATTACTACGATGTTACATACAGGGTGACTGACAATTGGTCCGCAAAAAAGAGACACGAAAAGAAGCGATATTAACTCAGACTTTCGGTCCCAGCTGTTAAACACGTAATATAACGAAATTCAGATGTGTGTCAAGGTCACATCGTGTGTAGCTATAAAGTAATAATCATGAAACTTTATAACCCAACCACTGCATTTATAAAACGTGGCGTTGTATTTTGTATGGAGTGTCGCATCATGTTTTTAGAGTAAATTTTTAATTAATTAAGAACCGTTTTTGCAAGACATAACGTCATTCTCTTCGGCGCTTTTTTTTGCGGCGAAACAATTGTCAGTCACCCTGTATAATAATATCAAACATCGCGGTGTTTACTGGCAATACTGTACTCGTAATTTCTTTACTACGTTTATGTCGTTATGAGCAAGCAACGGATATTTGTATGGCTATTCACGGTTACTTCGCCTCGAGGACGTAACGCGACGTAAAGTAGCAAGTCCATGAGCGCCGGGCAGGAGCCGGGTCAATATATTAATATATTACTTTCAAAAAAGTGATTAATATGCTATAATAAACATAAAGTTATAATCCGTAAATTATACTTATTTAGAATTTAAACTATAGTGATGCCAACAAATTTTACGCTCGGGATATTAAGACGACCAGCAATTCTATTGCTGCGCAGGGCGCACCGCTCATGCGAATGACATTGAATTCCATCTTTCCATCCGTTATTTGGTTATGAGGCACTCGTGTAGGCATCTGGAGGTCAAGGTGGAATTGTAATCGTAATCAATTATGCTATCTTCGTCTTGAAAAAATAAACATTTACTGTACGACTATAATAATTTTTATTTTGTATCAATAATAACATAAAAATATCGCCGGTATAACTGGTTGCTGAATCTTCGCAGTTACAGGGGCACTTCAAACGCGTTTCGTTCGCAAGTACGTCAGCATGTTTAAAATAATTATGTTTTGTTTTATTTTGACGACGTGGATCGTGCATTCTGAAAGTGCCACGCGAAATGCCCCCTGCGCTTTGCTGCTTTGTTACAAAAGAAATCCAGAGGAGTGCAAGGACGATGAGATTTTCGTCCTGGGAGATGGCATCAACACATGTTGCGATTCCTGCCTTCCCAAGGTAAACACCTGAAGGTGAAATTGTTTGCAAGAAGCTAGCACATGGCATTATTAATTCATTCCTTTTTAAGTCTAGTTTGATTCATATTTTCTTTTTGATTTTTCCTTGATTAATTTTTCTTTTCCTTCATCATTTATTTCTTTGGCAATTCTTTTATTTATGCTTCGATTCTCTTTTCATTCTCTCTCACAGATTAATTTGTTTCATCTTAGATTCATTTTGTTTTACTCTCTTCTTTGATTACTTTTTCTTTGCTCAATTGATCTGTTAATTTGTTTCACATTTTCCTCTTACTCACAATCAGTTGATTTGCTTTCTTGTTTCATATTTTTCTTTGTAAATTTATTTATTTCTTCTCCCTTTTTTTTTTCTTCCACAATATAATTGTTATTTCCTCGATTGTTATTATTATGACGAGAGGACATGTCAGTTAATTTAATTCATTCTTCTTCGGTTCATTTTTTCTTTCCTCGATGGACTTATTACTTTCTTAATTTATTAATGTTTTGATTCCACCATCAAACATTTTCTTCGTAATTCATTTATTCCACGATTTTCTTTGTAAAGGATAATAATAATTTTAAAAAAATTTGTGCAAATCGGTTTCGCTACTTAAAATAACAATAATAATGTTTTTTCTTCTCAACTCATTTTATTTCGTTCTTGATTTATTTATGATCGCTTCCTCGACCACTTTGCTCAAGTGAATTGCTTAATTAATTCATGTCTTCCTCTTATTCAATTGTTCCTTGATCAATATTTTTTCGAAAATTCGTTTATTTCTTCTCTGAGTTTTATCTCGATGCCTTTATCTTCTTCAGTTCACTTGTTTTTACATCGATTCTTTTTTTCTTCAATTAATTTGTTAATTTCTTCTCGATTCATTTTCTTCTTTTTCTCTAGTGACTTTTCTTACTTAATCCGTTTCTTCGCGGAAATTCATCGTTTTTTTTTCTATGATTATTGTTTTCGTTAAAGTGTTCTTCCTTGTTTCTTTTTTTTATCTACATATTTGATTTGCTTAATAATTAGATGAATAATTTTCTTTTACTCAGTTGTTTATTTCCTTATTTCATATGTATTTTCTTTCGTAAATTCATTTATATCTTCCTCGACTTTTTTTTGATACCTTTATTTTTTCACTTCATTTGTTTTTTCTCGTTTAATTTTGTCATTTTCTTTCATTATGTATTTCTTTTCTAAATCATTAAATTTATTAATTTCTTCTCGTTTCATTTTCTTCTTCTGTTTTGTAGTGACTTTTTTAATTCATTTTTTTTTTCGTAAATTCATTGATTTGTTTTTTACAAGATTTTTCTCGATACCTTTATCTTCATCAATTCTTTGTTTTTTCTCGATAAATTCTTTTGTTACTAATTTCATACATATTTTCTTTCGCAATTCATTTGTTTTCTCCTTTATTCATTTTTTCTAGTCCCCTATCATCCATTTCATTCGTAATTCATTTGATTCTCTCTCGACCCTTTTGATTTAATTTCTTCTTTTTTCTTTTATTTATTCCTCGATTAGTTTTGTCTTATTAATTGATTTGTTTATTTTTCTCTTATTCTAAAAAATTCACGTTTTTATTTTTATTTTGTTCACATCTATTGAATTTTTATTTCAAAACTTTTACATCAAAATTTATTCAAAATTTCTTTATAATTTTGGCTACATTTTTTAACTTGTCTTTTTAATTATGTAATTTAAAAAATTCTAAAAGTTAATCAAATGTTTTCCTTTGACTCATCAAATGTCTGATGTAAGAATTATATGTAGAGGAAGGATGTTTTCAATTAATTAAAAATTTTAGTTAGAATTTATTAATTTTTTTACTTCGCAATTCATTTGTTTTCTCCTTTATTCATTTTTTCTAGTCACTTGTTTATTACTTGCTTTTTCTTTTCTTTCTCGACTCATTTCACTTATTTTTGAATTATTTTCTTTCTTTTTTTCCTATTATTCTTTCCTTGATTATTTTCATCTCGTTAATTGACTCATTTCTTCTCTTGCTCTTGCTTGTTTGCTTTCTTGATTCGTAACTTTCTTCGGTTCTTTTTCTCTTTCTTTTTTCTTCTTCCCTGATACATTTAAATTTTCCTCGAGTAATTTTTTCTTATTTATCTCTGTCGTAATTCACTTTGCTCCTCTTTTCTATTCTTCGATTTATTTTTTCCTTTTCCTTACTTTTCCCATATCTTCCGAAATTCATTATAAATTTTACACGCTGACGCTTTTTCTAGTTTCTTTTCTTATTTTCATCGGTGTCTTCTTTCTCGATTTCTCTATTTTTGTTTTTTCTTGATTAATTTCTTCTTTACCTTTATTGTTTTTATCTTCCTCGATTCGTTTTTTCTTTCTTGGTAACCAGGGAGGAAGAAACAGATTCTTATAGACAAGGATAAAGGTGCATTGATGATAAACAGTTTTATATTTGTTTGTACTGAATTAATATCTAAATAAATTATAACTTCTAAAAGTAAACAAAAAATAAGAAACAAATAATCAAAAGAAATCTGGCGTCGAAGTTGGCCTTGAAAATTTAATTGTGAACCGTCAACAAAGTGACAGTCGTTAACTGTCAACTGAAATTGTCGACGGAATTCTTCAAAACAACTTTGAATTGAATACTGACACTCACCATCGACCTGCAAAAAAACAAACCATTTTGTTCGTAAAAGAATCTATTTTAATTTCAAAACTCAAAGAAATTGACTTGACAGATAACAAATGTTTCAAAAATTGTGGTGCCTTTTCACTTTTCACTGCCAACTCCGACACCAAATTAAAAAGAAAAAAACACCCGCTATTTAAAGTTACAGGAAGTAGCCCGTGCTACAATTTTTGATCCAGATTTGACATCAAGCTCAAAGAGGGCGTAATATGCAACCGACGCGACGTAAAGTCACGTACCTAATTTGTTTATAAAGTATCTGAAAGCAATAAAACTGTCTACTGGGCGAATAAGTTGTTAATTGATTGGCAACACTGCGCAGTTGTTTCAGAAACGGACCGGAAGTTGTGTCACGCAAACTTTCATTAATTCCGCTTGATTTTCATTCTTTGCGTGAGCTTGAGCGGGCGCCTTGAATCGCGCGTTGTTGTTTTGTTTTAATTATTTACGTCGCCTTTGTGTTTGTGCTTTATTATTTCGGTGGCACGTGTACACACACAAGTTAGTAGAATAACGACAATAAAAATTTCAAGGCGACGAATTACAATTTTAAATATTCCTCATAATCGACTTTACTTATTATTTGGAACGAATCCTCCTCTCGGAATCTCGACGCACCATCTGGCGACCTTGATGACCTCCTAATTTACACACAAAACCCGCGAGTAGGTAAATTTAAAATTCCGGCGCGGTTCGTCGCACATCGCCGAAATTTAAAGCAGGTGCGGAAATAAAAGAGTAAAACGAGAAGAAAACGCGCGTATTTTACGTCGGTAAGATGAAGGCGGTGGTGGTGTTGCTCGCTGTTGTTGGTGTTCTTTGCGTTGGCGTCGTCGTCAGCCAAGAGAAAGAAGACCCCAAGGGCTGTTCGCCGGAGCTTTGCGCTAGAGTGCGTTGCTATAATGTGGAACCGGAAGCGTGCGATCCGGACAGTGAGATTTACGTGAAAAGGGACGGCGCTTGTAATTGTTGTGACACTTGTATTTCGAAAGAGGTATCCTTTACACGAATAACAACTGAACTTCATTAGTTAAAGTAATTTCAATTTTAAATAGGTTAGGTTTAATTTTTTCAAAATGTCAGTCTGTTCATTCAACTTTTTCTTCCTTCATGGGCGCCACCTTTAAACAATTTTTATTTTAGTTGTAAAATGTCCGGACATTTATTTTTTGGACAGGACACGAATTTAAATGTCAGACATTGTCCTGACACTTACGACATTTAAAATTTCATAATGAAAATCAACTTCGAATTTTTTACTGTAAATAAAGAACTTTTTCAAAAATATGCCGCTCCTATATTGTACTTTTAAAAAACAGAATTAAAATTCGAAAAACAAATATTATTGCACACAAATTGTAACTATCATTTGCCAGCACCTTGTCACATTTGACGTTGTTATACTATGTGTTTTTTTTTAAATGCCATAAGGGGTGGCTGTGGAAAAAAATGCATGTCTTAGCTCCATTCATTTACTTGAAATTGTCAGTTTTGGCATGTGTTAGATGCCAAGCTACGACATGAGTTTTAATTTTCATGGCCAACCTTTATGGCATTTTTAAAAAAATACACCGTAGAATTAGCGGGAAAAAGTAAACAAACGCGCGACATTTTTAAAATTAATGCGGATTCACATGTCACGGACAGTATCCATGACACTTTGATGACAAATAGTATTTGTCCTGTCCAGACAATTGTCATTTTTGACATTTGTCCGAAAGACATTTACACTCACTCACAACCCTAAGAAATTCTCATATTTTATACACCGTGTCCACGGATCGGGTTCACTACAGGAAAAACTTTTTTATTTTGCACTTTTCGAAAATCATCATTGTTTATAAAAGTTTTTGCTTGTCCCAAAGATTCTAAAAACGTTATAGAAAATATTAAACTTCCATTAATAACAATGAAATAAAATGAAATCCTGTTTACACTTTCACAAAATACGGCAATGTTCAAAAATTCCGTTAGTATAATCAAATAAACTGGTTAATTCAAGCAATATCAATTACTGTAAATGTAATTTGAGTGATAGTTATGTAGAAATAAGAACATAATATAAAATAAACTCTCTTCGAAAATTACGTTTTAAATTTTTTTATTTCATTTTTTAAATTTTAAGAACCTGCGAGGTAATAAAAAAATGACTTTTGTGAATTAAAACGTGATAAGAAATCACATTTTGTAAAAGATAAAAGATAAATTTCCCAACTTTTTCAGTTGTTAATGGGAATTTATTATTTTCTGTAATATTTCTTGGGTTTCTAGGTCAAGCAAAAACTTTTGTAAACAATGATTTTTTTTTCGAAAAGTGAAAAATAAAAAAGTTTTTCCTATAGTGAACCCTATCCGTGGACACGGTGTATATTTGCTAACACAGTAAGTCGGAAAAGCAGTCAAGAAAATAGGTTAGAAAGAATTAGGTTAGGTTTTTTATTATTATCGAAAACGCAACTGCCATTTTTTTCCGTCAAGGGCGCCAACTTAAAAAAGACTTACATTTTAATTATTTATTAAGATGCGCTAATAAAGCATGGAATTTTTTACATTCGATTCAATAAAATCAAGTGAAGTAGGTTATCTTCGACTGTTTATGTGTCAACTTTTTCCTCCGCGTGCGCTATTTTGAACATTTACTTACATTTAACAAGTACTTGAAAGGAACTTACTTACATTACGCTTGCTGCGCCACTCAACATCGAGAAATTCCAAAACTAACCTAAAAAGCATTCACTTTTTAACTGAAGTCTATAATAACGTATCGACGTATCGTTTGCTTGTATAGTCGTGCGCAGCTTAAGTGCTACAATTTGAGGCTTGTATCACAAGGTTTTAAAAGTGAGGTTTGCGTGCGGGAGGTGCATTTAAGGTGCGCGGGACTGTACTAATAGTCACAGCTGCTAAATAAACACATAGATTCGTACTACACTCAAATACAAACACAAAATCCGGCATTTTTTTTTACGACAACGGATATCAACAAACCGTCATATTGCAGAAACTGACCTACCACAAAGTGGTAACTTCCGTCAAATGCAATTGCATTCTCCCAAAGCCGTATCTTCCCTCCTGTTATTCTTTCCTCGTTGGAAAAAAGCAACATAAATAAATGAACTTATTTCTTCGATTAAGTTTGTATGTAAACGAGAAAAATTTTATAATTATTGTAAACAGAAACTAAAAGTATATCATACAAATATTAAACCTACAAAAAGAAAACCAATTTATTTAGGAAATAAATATTCAATGTTCAAAATTAAAGAACGAGTTTAATAAGTAATAACTAATAGCTTTCTCAGTTGGCTGCAATAAAATTATTATTTTGGCGTTTATCGACTACATTATGAAACTCGTTTGGCATTTTCTAAAGCCTGTTTTTCCTAGGGAATAAAATCAAATTCTTTGCCTAAAACACATGTACATTTTGCGTTTTGTTTTTATTTCATTTTCTTTTGGTTTTATTTCTTGTTCTGTTTCAATTTTCATTTTTAATCTTGTTTCGTATCTAAGCATTCTTCTTATAAACTTTCATTTAAGTATTTACTGCGATCGTCTTTTGTTTGTATTTAATTTTTTAGTTTTTATTTCATTTTGTTAACAAAAGGACAAATTATGTGATGTATTATTCTTGATGTCAAATTAATGAGAAAATTCTAATGAAGTATAGAGGTATGTAATTTTTAGTTAAAAAAATGTAGTCGGTAACATTAAAAATAAATTACCGGTAATTATTTAACAACGCTGCGACCTATCGCAAAGTGGTGGGCTTCCGTCAAATGTGGCAATGTCATTCTCCCATTGGTATAGGCTCCCTCCTGTTAGTTCTTTACTCCTAGAGTTCCACCCGTTTTTATACTGCAATGAAAATAATTCCTTTCCCCTTTCCACAATAAAAACTTTCTTAAAAAGGGCGAGCGCGAGTCAGTTTTCGGTATTGCAGTTCCCTTAGTTATCGGTCTGCGGCGAACTCTCGTCCTTGTTTGTAGATGGCGGACAACTTCTCAAAACTTTAAAGTGCAGTAGCGGCATTGCCATGTTGACATTTAGGGAGAAATTGTGACGTCATGATAAAGGGGTTTTGACGTTTCTCAAAATGCGTTATTTTATCATTTTTATCAGTGTTTGTAAAGAAAAAGTAAATAAAATTGTCCCGTAAAGAATGGGGTAAGTCTATTGAATAGTTTTTGCTACAGAACGAAGTCGTAGAAGATTAAAAATTAACCGAATTCAAAATCACTACCAGAATTGACAGGTATTTGAATTTTAAAGTCTTATACGGTCTCATATTGTTCAAATTATATTATAAAACATCACTAAACTTATTGTTAAAGCGTTTTAAAGCGAAAATCAGCAAAACAACGTAAAGCTCGTTGGTTTAAGTAGTTGGAGCCAAGCATTATGATGATGGAATGGTTCCGTGAAAATAATGAGAAGGGTTTATATTTGGACAAATTAATACCAATACAAAGCAGAATCATTGCTTCAATAAAGCGTTCTTTGCCCGATGGAAAGTATCACACAGATTTGTAATGATTTTCATCGGAATTTTTTAACGCTTAACCTTATTTTTAAAACTCATATAAACACATTTTCTTAACATTAACGCAGGGATATGTGTAAACTACAGACGCGTAGTGTTAAGAAAAGTAATATAAATTAAAGAAAACTTACATTTTTATTAAATAAGCTTGAAATTTTTAAGTGAAATAAATTTATGTGCTTGACAGTTATCCCTTTACCGTGACGTCACAGCTGAAAACATTTGCTGCCTAAAGGCCTGGACTAGTATTAAGATGGCAATGGTAGCGGACAATAAAATCCGGCACACTATTTGTATAATGTAAATAAACCTCACTCTAACATTTTTGACGTTTAATACATGTTATGCAAAATGCTACTAGTAATTCTGATGTTTAATATAAATTTTGGCAGAAATATAACCTCAATAAAAACCTGATTTACTAAATTTGTCTAAATACGAACGACTTGTCAAATTCTTCCCCGTATTTTATTGTCCGCTACTGTACCTATATTAAAGAGGGTGAAGACATGAATGCCATTAAGGCCAAAGTGAAATAAAAAAATATAAAAATAACGGGCTTTTCCGTCCTTCCTTATTTTCCCGATACTTAAAAATTAGGACAACTACATAATTATTAAGACGAAAGAAATAAGAGAGGACGACGGAAAAAGGCCGTTATTTTTATACTTTTTTATTTGAATTTGGTCTGTTAATGGCGATTGATCCACACTATGTAATAAAAGGTCTGTTCGTTTGCTCTGCATTTTTCTACACTTTTTGCACAACCGCTCCTAAGAGAGTGAGATGTATATAATACAGGCTGTTTCATTGAAGGTGCATCAAACTTGGTATGCGGGTAGATGTCGGGAAAAGAAAGAAAAGTTTCTTTGTAAATTTATCTACTAATAATCATTAAAAATCAATAAATACATAAACAAATGAAATCTATAGATATGTTTTAGTAGACGTGGACAAGTAAGGAATAACATGATAACTGTTTTTTTTTTCTTTCAGGGTTCGTATCAGGGATGACCCAAGAAACTATTTCACTGAAAAAGGACTCCCCACTTATGCCGTTAAGCAGGATTTTAGTAATACGGTTTCAGCAACACCCTGTATAATTTGAATTAATAAAGCGCATTAAAAAAAAAACATGTCTTATTTTAAAGTATTTTCCATAAGAGAAGAGCTCTGCGTCATTAATCGCCCAAGTTACAACCGACAAATATTTCAGTATTATTTCTTTGTTAACGGTGACTAAGAAAGAAGGATGGAATTATGCTTCTTATGTCTGATTATGCTACGCCAGACGCAGAGTTCTTCTCTTATGAAAAATACTTTATTTGTCGATCTCTAAAGCAATCCCGTCTGTTAGATTTTTGTTTGCAGTCCTCATCAAGATCATGCGTCAAAGCTTCCGACTGTCAAGCCCTCTTAAACATTTTTTTTTTTTTTAAATAAGGTTCAGTATCACCCTGTATAAGTTAATGAATACAGCGTATAAAGAACTTTTTTTCCAACATGGGTCAATACGTTCTTAAGCAGGATTTTTAATCAAGTTTCGGACGCAACCTGTACAACCTGAATTAATAAAGCGTATATAAAGTATTTGTTGGTCCTTAATTCTGTCTTTTAGTACATTTTTGTTTCCACTTCCGTTTGAAGGCTGTTTAGTTAGGGTAATATGTCAAAGCTTCCGTCTACCGATTCGACTGATGTTTAAAGTTTGCTAATGTATACAGTTACGTGCGTAATTAGTTCGCAGCGGACTGCAATTTACGGGGGGGAAATACACGACCCGAGCGGAGCAGATGCGTTTGACGTTAATGACGGTGAAAATCTGCTTTTCACGTGCTCACATACTTCCGGGGTAAAACTTGAGGGAGGAAGTCAAATACCGACTTGGATGTGACATACACTGCACTATACAACATCGTGTGATTTCATTTTGAAACAATCGCTTTAATTAATTACTAATCAATTTATTTGTACTTCAGAATATACGGACTAAATATTTTGTGTCTGGGCGCCCGGGCCCATAACATATTAAATTTACGCCTCTGTCATATTTATATCAGGACATTTCTTTCTAAATCAATTATTATATTATCAACGTTAGTCTGATATCAGACTTTTAATATATAGATACAGGGTGATTTTTATTAAATCTGACAAAATAAAACTTGGAAGAGTATCTATGTTATAGGTTACTAGTAAAATGTCAAAAGAAATTTATGTCTCCTAGTTTTCGAAATGTACCTAATGGATCAAAAATTGTACCCAAAACCATACACTCCATACACTCTCCAGGATGTTGCGTTGAACGAATGCTAATGCATATCGTAGGTGTGTATAACAAAGTTTTACTCCTTTATGAAGGCGATTAAGTCTTTGGTGTTGGAATAAAAGTTCACAGGATCAGCTATACTGTAATTTATTTATAATGAAAAATGCCTGTATGTCTATGTGCAGTTGCAGAGTGTCATGGTCATACTGTGACGTAGGTCAACAACCATCAAAAATGTATAGCACGTTGGGTATTAATAAAGTTTCATTCCTTATGAAAGCAATTAAATCCTTAACGTCGGATAGTTGTACCTCTGAAAATTTATTTACAAAGAAAAATGCGTCGTGTATATATATCAAGGTCACACTGTGACATAGGTCAACAACCGTCAAAAATTTGTAGTATATTTTTACTGTTGTACCATGTGATCATTTAAATTTATAATTAAAGTAGGCGAGATTTTTTTAATACGGTTGTGCACCTTGCCAATTGACTCGCTGTGTAGATTAGAGGTTATGTTAATATTTTGACGTTTATAGGATTCTCATCGGGTTAAATCGTTTTTAATTTAAAGGGAGTGAAACAGTTTTAGTGACGACCAAAGCAAATGTTCAAAGTGTTCGCCACCGGCAATTTATTAAACATTTTGAAGCGTTACTTTGACAATTCAAACTCAAAGTAAGCTGTCAACAGTTAGTGTTGCCAATCTAATTCAAAATTCATAGCCTACTCTAATTATAAGTTTAAATGATCGCATGGTATTTACTATTTACAAAACATAGCGCTGTAATTTAAAGGCAGTCACGTAACAAGTTTTAGGACAAGTTTTTAATTCATTTCACTTTGTCAGGTTTCATATGTGGGAATCACCCTGTATAACAAAATACTTTAATACATAATTGAATTTGAATTTGCGTTTTCTGCTTCCTGTACGGAAACGGTCGGTCTTACGAGCGGTCTGCTTCGGTTCATACGAAAATTGTCGTCTCCGGAACATGTCTCCTCTATTCAATTAGCTCACGCCGTTGAGTTATTCAGGTATTCGCAGAGTGCTTTCAGTTCAAAAGGAGAGGCCAATTTAATGCATCCGACCACTTAATGCCACATTAACGGTGGAAGTTGCCCTCGCCAATAATAATAAAGTTTCACGGTGCGCGATTCGAAAATTGCAACTCGACTGAGTTTATTTCAAAACATAATCGCCCATGGCAAAGCACGTAAAAGTATCTTTGCCACAATTAGGGGCGCAATTTTGTGAAGTGGGTTTGGGCAGAAACTTATTTTTTTTTCTTTATGGTATGCGAAAGTTACAATTTTTAATTAGCTATTAGTAAGGCACGGATTTAGGTGCGTTCTTAGGCCATGAGTCACAATGCGACTATAAAGTCGATTCATGCACCTAAATCCGTGCTTTAGTTATTAGTTTTGTATAAAAATACAGGATGATTCGTTGATGATAATTGTGAAAAGTTTTGGTTGTTTTAATTTGACTTATTTATTGAAAAAGTTCATCGACTAGCCTTTGAATTTTGCATAACATTGTGAGGCAGGCCTTAAATTAGATCAAAGTGACATGTCACTTAAGGTTATGTCACGTTCAGTTATAACAACTATTTGACAGCTGTCATTCATTGAAACGTCAATCGGTTTAGGAAGTCATCCCTTCTTATTTAATTAAAAAATAAAAACCAATTTGTTGAATTTTTCAACTAGTTTTAAGATTTAAAAAAAGATTTGTTTGAAGATTTTTCTTTACATTTCATTTTAGTTTTTTAATTGCAAAGATGAAAAATGAAGCAAGTTGACAGTTGACGTTTGACTAAGCAGCTAATCAAGTCGTTAGCTCCGTGCCACCGATTAATCAAATTTTATAATTACATATCATGCCATCTGGTGTTTCGATGAGTCCAGAAGATTCGATGCGCTCTCTAGATGCTGCTGGAAGTGTGCCGAAAAGTTCGCGAAATATAAAAGCCGAACCGGACGCGCGATTTAAATCGTACAGCGGAATCGTGAACGGTTAATATCGAATCGCAGAACGATGTTAGCTGAAAGGAAATTACTGCGCCATTTTGTGTAAATAATATCAATATCGAACTTCTTTTTAATGTGTCAAGCGATAGTGGACAATTAAATAATTTTCAATTTAATTTCATGTAGATACTAGATAATTCAATAAGAAAATAAAAAAGTAATTCCAGATTGTATTAAAAAGGTAAGGGCAGAGCCGCAGATATTATTTAAATAAATTTCACCGTAACTCTACAGATGGCGCTAGCAGATTTGAAGTTTTAACTTCACGCAAAAGATTTTAATAAAAAATGAAATGAAAACGAAATTTCCGATTGTTAGAATAAAAGCACAAATAATTAAATAAAAGATTTCAAGTTGTATTAAAAACGTAAGAGCAGTGCTGCATACATTACATTTTACCATAGCTCAACAGATGGCGCCAGTAGTTTTGAACTTTGAATTTTACGTAAGGAATTGTAATAAAAAATGAAATAAAAACGAAATTTCTGATTGTATTAAAAACGTAAGAGCAGTGTCGCAGACATAACTTAAATAAATTTCAACATAACTCAACAGATGGCGCTAGCAGTTTTGAACTTTTAATTTCACGTAAATAATTTTAACAAAAAATTAAATAGGAGCGAAATATTAGATTGTATTAAAAAGTTAAGGTAGACCTTATTTAAATACATTTCACGATAACTCAACGGATGGCGCCAGTAGTTTTGAACTTTTAATAGCACGTAAATGATTGTAATAAAAGATGAAATTAAAACGAAATTTTCGATTGATGAAAAAGGTAACCGCAATTCGCACCATTCGCAAACGTCAATTGAATGAACGTCGTCGTAACGCAACAGATGGCGCGCTAGCAGGTTTGAACTTTTAATATCGCGTAAATAATTTTAATGAAAAATGAAATAAAAACGAAATTTCAGATTGTATTAAAAAGATAAGAGCAGTGCCGCAGACATTAGTTAAATAAATTTCACCATAATTCAACAGATGGCGCTAGTAGATTTGAACTTTTTTAACTTCACGTAAATAATTTTAATGAAAAATGAAATGGAAGCGAAATTTTAGATTATATTAAAAAGGTAAGCGCAGTGCCGTAGACATTACTTAAATAAATTCCACCATAATTCAACAGATGGCGCCAGTAGTTTTGAGTTTTTAACTTGTCCTAGATAATTTATATAAAAATGAAACAATTGAATGATGTTGTCGTAGCTCAACAGATGGTGCGCTGGCAGGTTGAGATTTTAATTTCGCATAAATAAATTTAATTAAAGAAAATGAAATAAAAACGAAATTTTAGATTACATTAAAAAGGTGAAAGCAGTGCTGCAGAATTTATTTAAATAAATTTTACCACAACTCGAAAGATGGCGCCAGAAATTTAATTTCACGGAAATAATTTTAATAAAAAAAATGAAATAAGAACAGAAATATTAAACTACATTAAAAAGTTAAGGCAGATCTTATTTAAATGTTTTTGACCGTAATTCAAAAGGTGACGCCAGTAGTTTTGAACTTTTGATATCACGTAAATAATTGTAGGTACTAAAAAATGAAATGAAAACGAAATTGCATTAAAAAGGTAAGAACAGTGCTAAATTAAATACATTTCACCATAACTCAATAGATGGCGCTAAGTTTGGATCTTTTAATTGCACGTAGATAAATCATTTTAATAAAAAATGAAATAGAAACGAAATATTAGATTTTATTAAAAAGGTCAGGCGGACCTTATTTAAATAAATTTCACCATGACTCAACAGGTGGCGCCAGTAGTTTTGAACTTTTAATTTCACGTAAGTAATTGTAATCAAAAATGAAATAAAAGCACAATTTCCGATTATTAAGGAAAGTTGCTGACGGAAATTCGCAGACGTCAGTTGAATTAACGTCGTCATAACTCAACAGATGGCGTTGGCGGGTTCGAAATTTTAATTTCGCATAAACAAAACTTCAGATTATTTTTAAAAAGACGTTACATTAAATTAATCCCTGCCATAGTTCAACAGATGACGCAAGAAGATGCGACATTTTAATTTCGTTTAAATCCAGAGTAACAATAAAATTAACGACATTTGCGACATCCTGCGATCACTTCTTGACCACTGCAATCAAAACCGACTTGCAACAAAATTTTTAATAAAATTAACCATAGTAATTAATTTAGTAGCGACGGAATTAAAGAGATGGCGCCAGTAGGTTTCACGTAACCACACCAAATAAAGAACGAGGTAAAAAGAAAAACTAAATTTCGCAATATATGTTGAAAAGATCAAAGCAACGACAAGAAATTTTTAATTAAAACAAAAAGAAAAATAAACGGAAAACAAATTATAACATTTCTGAAGAAAAAAGGAAGATTTACAATTACAAAAAGAGATAAAAACAAAAGACAATCGGTAAATTAAACTTCCAATGATAATGTAGGAACAAAGACTGTTTAGATACTTTAAAATTTAAAAATTATTTAGTGAAAACAGTATGAAATAACAAAAAAAATTGATGACCCCATTTTATTAACAAAAGAAAAAAAAATGTGTGATTGATATAAAATTAATCAGAAAATCTAATTAACTATAGGTATATCTAATTTTTATAAAAATAATATATGTATGTGGTTGGTAAATTTACGGTAACATTACCGGTAAGGTAACATTTAAAATAAATTACCGGTAATACCAAAGAAGTTAGTTCATTTATTGTTAGTGTCGACAGAAATAAAAATAATAAAATTTCAAGGTGCAATTGCAAGGTGAATAACAGAAGACTGCACTTCACATTTAACTCAATAGGTGGCGCTTCTAGGCTGAAAATGTTTCCATTTTAGCAGCCATCCGATTCAGCGAGGCACACGACATACTTGCTAAGCGCTATCTCTGTTTATTATACAACGAAGAGAGAACAGAATGCTTCGGCCTTGTCCTGTGCTAAAATGATTTTAGTTTAATTTATAAATAGGTGGTTGCACCCAAAATGCAATCCGATCTTGGTTGTCTCGATAAAAGATAAGTAGATTTGGACAGAAATTAAAAGAATACAATAAATTCGAAGATAATAATGCGAAATTGCGCAACAGAGGGGGCCAGCTTCCCTAAACTCCTCATTTCATTTGGATTGCAACCAATGTTACGGAAGGAATTAAATATACTATGGAGACTTTTCTAAAGAGTTTTTTTTTACATCAAACTTGCATGAATGGTTGCCTATCGTGATTTTTGTTAGGCGTTATAGGGGAGGACAATTTTCCTTTTTTTATCAAAATAGCGCGCGTGAAATTCAAAACAGGTAGCAGTTTACAGGTGACAGGTAAAACAGGTAGCAGTTTTCAATAACAAGTAGCAATCGTGTGCGATTAACAGCGACTAGTAAAACGATAAAATAATAGAAGTGTTATTTATTTAATGACTTAAGCGCCTGTGAATGTGTAAGAAAACTCGCTCCCAAAATAATTCCAAAATTATGTAAATTCGACGAATACGTCGCTGCGCGTCGGTTTTACTCGTGCTATTATTAAAAGACTTTTCCAGAGATTTCGGGCCCACTCAGCCGAACAATGTAGGTAGGCATGTGCGACATTGTTTCGCATTTATGAATAAACACCGGGCCTCTGTTTACAATGAATAAACGCGCGCGCGAAAGGCCCCCCTCGCTGAAAGCTTTATGCTCCTAACGTGATTTGTCACTCAATTTGCTTCTACACGCTCACGGTGTTAGCATAACGAAGTGACTGACATGTTCAATACAAAAGTTTCATTGAGGTAATAAAACGCGACGAAGTTGTATGCATATATAAAAGGAGAGCGGACACATTTCTTGTGGTCAGTCAGGACCGGCTCTAGGCTACTAAGGTTAACTTTTCAAATCAACAGAGGATAGGAACCTCTCACAATCACTGATACTGTCAGTAATGATTTGTAAACTTAATGATCGGTTTTGTAGATACACTCTTCTGGTCTACTCCTGTAACTGATTTTAAACTCCCGCCCAAAACGAATAAATTGCTCGATTTTCTGATAAACGTGGTGCATTCAAAAATTTCTAGACGTAATGTTTTACGCGCAGAATTTTTTTTTATACAAGGTGCGTTTAAAAGTCTATTTTCTACTTTCTCACATTTACAAAAACGCTCGAGGAAAAATGATCAGAGAAAAAACTATGAAAATCGCTCTTTAAAAAAAATATATCAATAAAGTTTGGCCGGAAATGTTTCCCGCGGCACATCAAACTTGATCATCAATATTATGTTAAAAAATTGCAACAACAAAATTGACTGTGATTTGATAAATAAAACAAATCATTATGAACTTTACCATAGTAAAGTTATCTATAGTGTGACCAATGCAACAAGTGAGCCAAATCTCCTGAAGGTTAGGGTTTACCTGAGGCGAACACGACGAGACCTTGGGAACGGTTTTCGAAGTGGATCCTTCAACTGGGGGGGAATTCCCTGGCGCCCCTATTAGTACCCCTCCCTTCTTCACTGAGCTGGCTTTGGGAAACAGTTCTGGGAAGCAACGCTTACTTGTCACCTGGTATATTCGAGTGTTCAGGAGCATTTGTATTTACAATTTTTGGGGTTACAGAGCATCCAATTGAACACTCGTTATTTTTAATGAAAACTATTAAACTGTGTTGTAAAAAAGACTGTCTTTTGTCTTTACTATTATTTGTTAAATTTTATTATTAATTTTTTGAATTTTTTATTATTTTGTTTTCTTTGTCTTGTCACACTGACTTTTGCTATAAAATCGATGTCTTTTGTTTTTTTTTTAACATTACTTATTGTTATACAGTATGTCCCCGGATTGAGTTTACAAGAGGGAAAAAATAATTATTTTTAATTTTATGAAAAAATGCCAAAGGAAGAAATTAGTTTTGCCTGATTTATAACGAACAAATCTGTAATTAAAACTTCAACATTAATACAGTGTGTTCTTAAAATAATTTTTTAATTAATATTGAAGTTCTAATTACAGATATGTTCGTTATACAACGTGCAAAAAAAATTTCCTTTGGCATTTTTATGAAAATTGAAAATAAATTTCTTTTCCTCTTGTAAACTCAATCCGAGGACATACTGTATATTTTTTTAAATCTTGCTCATTTGTTTTCTTTTCACAGTTCACACCTCAGTTTATTAATCTACTGGGGCGTGTTCGAAAACTCAGAGCGTTACTCTTGGGTAATATTCTTTTCTCTCTCATATAAATAATTTTGTTTATTTTGTTTTTCACTTTATTCACTCTGTTGGTATAACTCTTATACTTACTCCCTGTGTTTTCGAACACGCCCCTGTATTGTGATGTAAAATCGATTGTCTTTTGTTTTTATTATTTTTAAAAAAATCTGTTATTTCGTTTTCTTTGCTTTCTCAACATTCTTTTCATTTTTTACACATTAATATATTAAACTGTGTCGTAAAATCGATTGTCTTTTGTTTTTATTTTTTTGAATTTTTGTTATTTTGTTTTCTTTGTTTTATCATCATTCTTTTCAGATTTATTATTAAATTATTATTCTCAAAAAAATTAATTGATTCCTGAATCTAGTAACAAATTCTGCGATTTTCTGCCATGTGCAAAGTATATAAAGCGCCATCTAACAGAAGAGTAGCCAAACTACTAGCCTTAGTTATAATCGTCCCAGTTTTGGATCGGTTCTTGCTAGAAAACAGCGACAGAGAGGCGACAAAGAGACCGCTTTTAATAGTAGGACCATAAAACCGATACAAAACTGGGACGACTATACTGTCGGCAACGATTATAACTAGGGATCCAATTTTTATATTTTATGTTTCACATTATCATTGCTTTTAGATTTCGTACGTCGTCAGTATGTTATAACATCATAGATGTAAATGAAAAACTTTTACTTTTTTTACACGAATGGCAGATGAGTAGAACGCGAAGACGTCAAAATATGCTATTCCGATCCCTAATTATAACCTAAATGCCTTAACTTAAAGTTGTAATGTGTAATATTGTAGATACTCTTTTGTCAAGTACTGCATCTGGTAACCCTGTTCAAGAATGAAACGTATGTATTAAGCAATAGAATAAAAGCACTTCAGACCCTCCTGGATAACGGATTTTTTGAACGCACGTTATTACTTAAATATTTTTTTCTTATACACTCTGCATAAACAATAAAATAAACTAATATTGTTACGTCCGAGCCGCCGATGATTCAATCGTAGCCTGCCATCTACCTTTTCGATTATTCCAGTGAGTCTCGAATCGAACGCTAGATGGTTCTAGACCATTGGTGGAAAATTCGAGAAGGAAAGGATCTCTACTACATATGGCGCGTTATTTGAATCAGTTATTATTTCGTGTTATTCTTGTGTTTCTTTGTATTAAGCGACTGAGGTCATTAAAGTGTTTCTAAATGAAAACGGCGTTTGTTTTCTGCGAACCCGGAATTCGTAACAATATAATAATCACTAAACTTATTATTATTATTATTATTATTATTACAGATGTGGGAGATCGTGCTGATAAATTACGGCGAAAATTGAGTTCGCTCTTACATTCGCCTGTCAGGTGATATCCTCAAATTCAATTACGGCAGACAACGGGAGAACGCCTCGACGCCGACGCCAAAATAAAGAAGAAAAAATGAACTTTTTCTTTGCAACAAAGCGTCGGTAAACGAAAAAAAAAAGGGGAATTGCTTGCAAGGCGCAAGGTTTTCGTGATAATCGTATTTTTGTCTCCACTCTAATTTTAGACACACAAATCTTAATTCGTGAACGCAATTATAGTTGATGGGGGGGGGGGGTGTTTAACGCACGCCACATCACATGTGTGGCTGTGTGGGACGCACTTACTTATTTTCAGAGTAGAGGCAATTTAAATCCACAAGAAAAATGTGTTTGTACAACGAAGCTCAAAAATAATGCCCCCCCCCCCTCCAACCAAATGTTAAATAATTGAGGAGTAGTCCGTTTTAATAATTCAAACGAGAATGCGGACTTACATTTAATTTTTCTTAAAATGAAATTACATTTACATTAAGCGACGCCTTTAAATGTACAGGGTCATTCATAAAAAATAGCTCCTATCGTTCAAAAATAATTTTGAATTTGTTGAAACAATGTTCGACCCGTTTCCTTTTTTTAAAACAACGAGAAACACTCAGTTTCAATTTATTATTGATTTCTAAATGTGGATAATCTGCTTTAAACAGTGTTGCCAGTGTTGAAGAATGTTCATTTTCATCATGAGTTTTCCGCCGATAAAGTAGTAAAATATAAATAGTTTGGAAACGGACGTTTCGTTCCTCGCTTCAGAAGTGTTTCTTCAGGATTGCTAATCGTCTTATTGCTGTTAATGTCACCGTGATACAACAGATGGCGCCAGCAGGTTTGAACTTTTAACTTCACGTAAATACTTTTAATAAAAAATCAAATAAGAACGAAATTTACGATTATTAAATTATCAATTGAAGATTCGATTGCCGGAAGATTCGAAATTTTAATTTTTCGTAAATAATTTTAATTAAAAACAACTGAAATAAAATCGAAATTTTACATTGTATTTAAAAAATAAGACCAGCGCCGTAGATACTGCTTTAATAAATGTCACCGTAACTCAACAGGTGGCGCTGGATGTTTTGAACTTTTAATTTTACATAAGTAATTTTAATAAAAAGTGAAATAAAAAGGAATTTTCGGATTATTTAGAAATAAAAAAAAAAGGAAAGAGACGTCAATTGAATTAACATCGTTATAACTCAATAGAAGGCGCCGCGCCGGCAGGTTTTTGAACTTTTAATATTACGTAAATAATTTTAATAAAAATGAAATGAAAACAAAATTTCACATTATGTTAAAAAGGTAAGAGCCAATGGCGCAGACATTAATTTAATAAATTTCACCACAACGCAACAGATGGTGCTGGCAGGTTTGAACTTTTAATTTCACGTAAAATTTTAACAAGAAACGAAATAAAAACGAAGTTTCCGATTAGTATGAAAAAAGGAATAACAGCAATTCATAGACGTCAATTGAATTAACGTCGTCATAACTCAACAGATGGCGCTAGCAGGTTTGAACTTTTAATTTCAGGTAAATAATTTTAATAAAAAAATGAAATAAAACAAAATTTCAGATTATATTAAAAAAAAGTAAGAGCAGTGGCGCAGGTTATTACTTAAATAAATGTCACCATAACTCAACAGATGGCGTTAGTAGGTTTGAACTTTTAATTTCACGTAACATTTTAATCAAGAACGAAATTTCCGATTAATAAAAAAGAGAGACAACAGCAATTCGCAGACGTCAGTTAAATTAATGTTTTCATAACTCAACAGATGGCGCTGGCAGGTTCGAAATTTTAATTTCGCATAAATAATTTTAATTAAAAACAAAAGAAATAAAAACAAAATTTCAGATTAAAAGTTAAGAGCTGTGCCACGGATACTACTAATATCAATTTCACCATAACTCAACAGATGGCGCTATCAGTTTTTAGCCTTTAATAATGCATAAATAATTTTACTTAAAAAATTAAATAAAAAAGAAATTTCCGATTGTTAGAAAAAAATAGGATAAGAGCAAATTCGCAGACGTCAATTGAATTAATGTCGCCATAACTCAACAGATGGCGCGGGCAGGTTCGAATTTTTAATTTCGCATAAATAATTTTAATTAAAATCAAATGAAATTAAAATTTCAGATTGTATTAAAAAAATTAAGAGCTGTGCCACGGATATTACTTTAAGCAATTTCGCTATAATCCAGCAGATGGCGCTTGCAGGTTTGAGCTTTTAATAATACATAAATCATTTTATTTAAACAATGAAATAAAAAAGAAATTCCTGATTAACTAGAAAACAAAAAGGATAAGCAAGTCAATTGAATTAACGTCGTCCTAACTTAACAGATGGCGTTGGCAGATTCGAAATTTTAATTTCGCGTAATTAAATAAAAACAAATGAAATAGAATTTCACATTGTATTCAAAAGATACGAGCAGTGCCGTGGACATTACGAATACTTAAGTAAATGCCACCGTAACCCAACAGATGGCGTTAGCAGGTTTGAACTTTCCATTTCACGAAAAATTTTAATAAAAAAATGAAATTTCCGATTAGTAAAAAAAAGAGATAAGAGCAATTCGCAGACGCCAATTGAATTAATGTCTCATAACTCAACAGATGGCGCTGGTGGGTTCGAAATTTTAATTCGATTATTTAGAAAAAAAAAAAGATAAGCGACGTCAATTGAATTAACGTCGCCGTCATTCAACAGATGGCGCTGGCAGATTGGAAATTATAATTTCGCGTAAATAATTTTAATTAAGAAGAAATGAAATAAAATTAATTAATAAAAAAACACGAAATAAAAACGAAATTCCCGATTAGTAAGAAAAAAGGCTAAGAGCAATTCGCAGTTGCCAATTGAATTGACATCGTCATAACTTAACAGATGGCGCTGGCAGGTTAGAAATTTTAATTTCATTAATTAAATAAATTAATAATAATAATGAAGAAATTTCCAATTGTTACCAAAAAAAGAATAAGAACAATTCGCAGACGTCAATAACTCAATAGATGGCGCTGCCAGGTGCGTAATTTCGCATAAATAATTTTAATTAAAGAAGTAAATAAAAACAAAATTTTAGATTATTAAAAAAAAGACATTACTTCTATTAACTCCACTGTAATTCAGCAGATGACGCAAGAAGATTCGTTATTTTAATTTCATATAAAATAAAAACCGAAGTAAAACCAAATTTCAGAATAAATCGGTTAAATTAAACTGTAGTTAAAGTTAAAACCTAAATTTCAGGATAGATTGAAAGAATAATAATAAAATTAACGTACAGGTCGGTTCAAATTCTTAGATCACCCCCATCCCCAATAATTTTTTTTCCTAAACTACTAATTTATAAGAGGGTCACAGCCACAGCCAACAATAAATAATACCTAAGCTGCTCAAAATAAACAATAGTACAGCAGACAGGTAAGCACAATATTCTTCAGTGTACTTAATTTTGTATAGGGTGTCCCAAGAGTAATGCTTGAGAACACTTAAGGTGTACGTTTCAACTTTGGCAGATTCCTCATGTTACACCCTGTATTTATTTTTCATTTTCGAATTTCATTAACGAAGCAGTGTCAAGCAATTCATCCTCTCGCATTGTTATTTTAGACCGCGTCAAATTCAGCGTTCGTTCGCAGAAGGAAGTGGGGCGTCACTCTCATTATTGTTAAATACGGGGGCATTTCGAAATTTACGAGCGAATTTTCAACGGCGATAAATCACGCTAAACAATTGCCTATGCGTCTCCGATAAAACTGCAGCGGGCCGGCTAACAATAAATTAACGCAATAAAATTTTGATGCGATTTTGCGCACTGCTTGGCCTAACGTGGTCTTAGGTATCAGTTTAGGTTCGACACCCTCGTCGAATCGGGCACAATGTGCGCTCGTCTTAGGCGATGACGGCGCTTAAGAAAAAAAAAACAGAAGAACAAAAGAACGCGCCCCGCCAACACGTGTTAACCGTGCTTAACTTCGGTTATTAATTCTAAACCGCACTCCGTTTTTATAGCAATTATTATTATAAAATTGATGTGAGTTATAACTGCGTTCTTTTTAAAAACAAAAAAGTTGGTAAGTATTAAAACAAAACAAAAATTGTTCAAGAGTGTTAGTGGTACACTGTAAATATTATTGAGGATTCGTTTCGGTATTTTGGATTGTTTTTTACAAGCACCATTTTTTTTACTTTTACTGTATGTATCGGGTGTCCCAGATAAAGTGATCCAAGCGCAAATACTTCACTCAATTGTCTAATTGGTAATAGTAAACAGTAAATATTATTTCGAATTTGTTTAACTTTGAATTATCTTGCCCAAAAAAAAAAAATTGATTTATACATTTACTGTATGCATGGCGTGTCCCAGATAAATTGAACCGAACGTAAATATTATTTCATTCAATTGTCAATTACAAATATCATTTGGAATTTGTTTGGAAATTAAAAAAGGATTTGATTAATACATATTTATATTTACTGTACGTATAGGGTGTCCCAAATAAAATAATCCAATCGTAATTATTTCATTAGGAGAATAAAATAAAATCCTTATGGCCTATTCTATTCTAAAACATTTAAGGAAAAAAAAAAATACGTTTAGTTTTCAGTACGTATTTACTTCAACAAATATAAAAAGGGGACAAGAATGATTTATTTATTAATACGCTGTAAATAATAAAAATATGTTTGACGTTCGCTTTAGTTTTTTAAGATCATTATTATTTCGAACGTGATTCGATTTATCTTCTTTATGGTTTCCGGTGTCGCAAATCTTTCGCTACAGACGTTTCTTGCTTCATTACAAAAAGGACTTCCTCAGGGTAGCTGTTGCTTCGTAGAAACTGACTGTGAAGCGGAAGTCGTAAAGAAGATGGACAACAGCCACGGGCATCTTCTAGTAAAGCCAAAATTCGATTTATAAAGCAAATAAATATTTAAATAAAATGGCATTTTGTATTGATGTATCGGGTGTTCCAAATTATTCGATAGTGCTAATAATAAACGTAAATAATATTTATGATTTGTTTTGGTTTTTGAGAGATTTTTGTTCGATTTATAAAGTTTTTGAAAAGTAAATATGTATCAGGTGTCTCGAATAAAATGATCCAACTTCAAATTTCTAAAATTTGAGAAATAAAATTAAGAAAAGTTTTTCCTTTGGTCTCTCATTATGTCAATTTTATTCTTAAATATTCAAAAAAAGAAAAACGAACAAAGAAACGAAAGAGAACTGAAATAAACAACGTCGAAATATGAAGAAAATGAACGAACAACAAAAGAATATGGAAATCCTGCGGCGGAGTGTTATAAAAATCAAAAGGCTAACTATTTTGTATTCCTTTTGTATTTTTTGCATCTGTTCTTCCTATTGTTTTTTTTTTATTGAAGTTTCTTCAAACTTCGAGAGAATCTTTGACTTTAATTTTATTTTTTCGACATAATTCGCGTCGTATGTCGACATCATTTGTTTCAATTTACTTTTTCTTGTTGAGTTAATTTTCAGAATTTTTAAACTTTATCTCAAAAGGTGTTCAAAGGCAACTAGATCTCTTTTGAAGCGCGCTAGAATGTGTTTAGCAAACAACGGGGGTCATTTTGAACACCTTTTGAGATAAAGTTTAAAAATTCCGAAAATTACAAAGCATTATTGTATTCTTGAAAAACGGTTTGTTTTATATTTTTTATTTTTAGTTGGAATTGATTAAAATGAAATATTACGGTAGTGCCTCTGCAATATTGATAAATCGTTCTGTTTAGTTGACAACCGCTGCTGTTATTTCGACATGCAGAAAACAATCGCAATCAACCATAGATGTAAGTTTTACATTCACTCAGTAGGTCTTAATCGATTATTAAAAAAAGAAAACGGAATAGCTGTCATAAGACGTGTTTTATGCCCGGTTGCACCAACTTTTTAAGCAGAGCTTAAATTTAAGTTATGTTTAGAATGTGACATTTACATATGGTCAGTATAATGTCAAATACATTCTGATTGACATTTAAACTTCAACTTAAGTATCAATTAGAATGTAACTGACATTTTGTTAAATCTATAAATAATGTTATAGTCTAAACACCACTTAAATTTGAGCTCTGCTTAAAAAGGTGGTGCAACCGGGCATATGTCTCACACGAACCGAGGTGTAAATGAATCAGCTTGGAACTAGACTATTTTAAGAGTTAATGAATGAGTTTTTCTCAACTCACGGACCGAGATCGAAATAAATCAGTCCATAACTGATCGAATAGTTTTCATTTTTTATGCGTAGAAACTTTTTCAAACCGAATTAAAAAAATGTTAACCGGCAAACAATAGTTTTTAAAATTTACTGTGGATTACGCAGTAGTTGAAATCGTACACGAACCGAGGTCTAAATAAATCAGCTCGAAGCTAGATTATTTTAAGAGCTAATGAATGAGTTTTTCTCAACACACGGACCGAGGTCGAAATAAATCAGTCCATAAATAATAGGATCGCTTGCATTTTTTATGTGTAGATATTTTTAAAAACCGAATTAAAAAAATGTTACCCGGCAAACAATAGTTTTTAAAAGCACATTTTTCACAATTTTTTAAAATTTACTGTGGATTACGCAGTAGTTGAAATCGTGCACGAACCGAGGTCTAAATGAATCGGCTTCAAGCTAGATTATTTTAAGGCTGCACTCACACTGATGAAGCAAAAACGTTTTCGGACAAAACGTTTTTGACTAATTTGGTTAGAAAGCGCTTTTTCAATGCTTTAAATAGGATCAGGCACACACCGATATATCAAAACAAAAAGTTGTTTAAAGCACGCTAAAACAGTTACTGTAAAGTTTAAAGTACGCTAAAACAGTTGCTGTTAAAACGTGCTTTAAGCTGCTTTTTATCCGAAAACTTTTCTTGCTGCGCCTAAGAGCCAATGAAGGAATTTTTCTCAACGCACGGACCGAGGTCGAAATAATCAGTCTATAACTAATGGGATCGTTTGCATTTTTTATGTGTAGGTACTTTTTTCAAACCGAATTTAAAAAAATATATGTTGCCCGGCGAACAATAGTTTTCTAAAAGTATATTTTTTCACATAAAAAAAAATTATTATGGATTACGCAATAGTTGAAATCGCACACGCACCGAGGTCTAAATAAATCAGCTCGAAGCTAGACTATTTTAAGAGTTAATGAATGAGTTTTTCTCAAAACACGGACCGAGGTCGAAATAAATCAGTTCATTGGATCGTTTTCTTTTTTCTTTTTCTCGAAGTAATTTTTCGTAAAACATCAACGCTTTGCAAAGTTTCTTCTTTTGTTTTACGTTTTATGATTGTACTCTACGTCTAATTATAAACAAGGACGTTGAGTTTTTTTTGTTGAATTAATCTTTAATATTACAGTTTTTTGAAGGAGTTTCGATGTTTTTTTTTACAGTTTTCTTTTTACTAATCCTTGATTTTCAAAAGTTCTCCGCCGTAGAATCGTCGATTTTTTATTTCTTTCTTTTTTATTTTACTTCACTTGAGTTTTCTTTGGTTTCTTTCTGCCGAAGTATTTCTGCGCAAAACTTCAACGTTTCGCATACTGTTTGTTTCTTTTTTATTCAAAAATTAATCTTTTTAATATTTTCTTTTTGTTGAATTAATTTTTATCTTCGTATCTTGCGTGAAATTGAAACATTTTATAATTTGTTTTTGACGTTTGACACTGACGTTGATACGAAGCTGTCAAATTGATTGTGACATCCTCATTAATTTTTTAGCTAAAAAAATAATAATAATAATCACGTGACCTTGATACATAAATCACTGATAGTGCACTCGCTTCATAATTCTAAATACCTACTGGTAACGAATGTACATAGAAAAAGAAATATACAAATTAGGGTGGAAAATTTAGATAAGCATTCTGCATGAATACAAACAATGATTTATGTTCCCACCCCCTTGGAGAACAGTGCCGTGGAGACAAGTTTTGACAAATTATTCTTGCGCAGTTGTTTCTAAATCTACAATTATAATTTCCGTGAAAGGCTTCGCAGTTTTTTGCGGATGCAACTTTAAAATTGCCCGTGGAGCTCCATCTCTTCTTCTTTATGTAACTAAGCAAAAAATACAACACGCAGTTTCGCAATTAATTAATTAATAATTTTATGGTGACATAAATTTTCTTCGCGCGAAAACAACAATTAATAACACGCAGCGCTCGCTTGTCATTCCCAATGAATTATTTAATTTCTTTTATTATTGTAACCTTTCACATTTAAGGTCAGAATACACGGACCATTTTAAACAGTCGAGATCGATCGCTCAACTTGTGGTTGCGAACGATGGCCTACCAAATGGTCAGGCAAATTAAGTGTTGGGGAAAAGACCAACTTCACAATTGACTGTTTTGTCCAGCCCAGCTCAACCATTTCTAATCTTTTGTTAGTCGACGGATCGCGCGGCGCCTAAAAGTGATCCGTGCATTCGTATCCTTACTAATTAATTTAAACTAAACGAACTGCAGAGGTCGAAGAGCGTTAAATAATGAAGCGAGTTTCTTTCAAGGTACTTCATTAATCAAATTCGAAAGGGAAAGTGAGCTAGCTCTTTTAACGAATATCCATCTGCATCTTCTCCCAAAGCGCGCATTAATAATAATAATTCGCTGGAATTACAGCCGTTGTTACGCGAGGAGTAATCGAGTTCAGTTAATAAAAGTCTGCAAATTAAATCAAACGCTCTCGGAGATGACGGGCGCTTACGTCTCTCCTCATCGGAGAATAAATTGCGAGGCATAATTTTCATAATCAGCATAATTTTTTTTAATACGCGACGAGAACCTTCCTTCAAGTTGTGAAAATTAAATTTTAACTTGAAATTTAGCTGTCGAATTAAAAAATAAAAATAAAATTATGGGACAAGACCGTACGGTCGAGCCCTAGACGCTAATGAAATGGAACCGTAGCCCACTCGTGTCAATCTTTTATGGTCCCCCTGTATAATCCTCCTAGTTCAAGTTGTTGTCAACTACCAAAGTCTTATTTGTGTGAAGTTGCAACTTCTTTGACATGTTGTTATCTAATCTGTAACTTCACTCTTGACTTGTGAGGTAATTAATAATTTTTGTCCTCCCCTTCTCTCTTGCTATTGAATCCTCGAAAAGAAGAATTCAACTGTGGTTTAGTCTAGTAATGATCAACTCACGAAGCTTTCGGCACGTGCGAAGTCGCAGCTACGTTTTTTTACCATGTCTTCGATAGAATGTTACCTTATCTACAACTTCACTCATGTATTATCGATCATTTTTGTTCATTTCTGTATAATCCTCGAAAAGAAAGTTTCCAGCTATAATACGGTCCAATCATGGTCAATTTTGGAAACTTTCGAAACGCGTAAAGTTGCAGCTACGTTTTTATTCTCACGTTTTCGATAGAATGTCACGTCTTTTCAATTATTTTCATTCTTTTCTGTATAGTAATCGAAGAGAAGGTGTCCAAGTTTAATACTGGCCAATTTTGGAAGCTTTCGAAACATGTGAAGTTGCAGCTACGTTCCTTTCCTTGCGTTTTCAATAGAATGTTCCCTAATCTGTAACTTCACTTATGTATTATCGTTCACTATTACTCTCTTTCTGTAAAATCTTCGAAGCGGATAGTCCAGTTGTAATATAGTTCGAGAATGTCCAGCTTTCGAAGCCTTCAACGCACGTGAAGATGCAGCTACGTTCTTTCTTTCACGTTTTCGATATTTTACTTAATCTGCTACTTCACTCGTGTGTAATATTTAGTCCCTTTCTGTATAATCCTCGACTGTAATATAGTTCAGTGTTACACGTGAAGTTGTAACTACGTTCTTTGTTTCATGTTTTTATATGATTTTATCCAGTCTACAACTTCACTCGTGTATGCTCGATCAGTTTTAGTTTCCTTCTATGTAATCCTCGAAGAGAAGAGTCCAACTGTAATATAGTTCCGTAAAGGCCAACTTTGCTACGTGTGAAATCGCGGCTACGTTCTTTTTTTCCCGTTTTTGATATGATCTTAGCTAAAGTGAAACCTTCACTCATGTATCAACGAACATTTGATATATTTACATGCATAAAAGAGTCTAATTTTAATATAGTTCAGTGAAGGCCAACTTTCGCAGCCTTCGATACATGTGAAGTTGCAGCTACGTTCTTTCTTTCTCATTTCTCGCATGATTTTACCTAATCTGCAACTTCCTCTTTCTGTGTAAGCTTTGAAGTGAAGAATCCATCAGTAATATAGTTCAGTGATACGTCTGAAGTTGCAACTACGTTTTTTTTTCTTTCATATGTTTTCATCTGCAACATCACTCGTACACCATCGATCATTTTGTATATTCGTATATATAGAAGAGTCTAATTATAATATAGTTCGGTGATGGTCAACTTTCGAAGCCTTCGATACACGTGAAGTTGCAGCTACGTCCTCTCTTTTCTATTTTTCCGTATAATTCTCGAAGCGAAGAGTTGCATCGTAATGTAGTTTAATGATGGCCAACTTTCGAAGAAGTCTTCGATGCATGTGAAGTTGAAGCTACGTTTTTTTCTTAATCTGTTAATTCACTCGTGTATCATCGATCATCTTAGTCTCTTTCTGTATAATCTTCGTGGCGAAGAGTCCAATTGTAATTTACTTTAATGATGGCCAACTTTCTAAGCCTTCGATACACGTGAAGTTGAAGCTACGTTTTTTCTTTGACATGTTTGACGTAATCCTAGAAGCGAAGAGTTCAATTGTATGATATAGCTCAGTGATGGCCAACTGGCGAAACCTTTGACACGTGTGAAGCTGAAGCTACGTTCTCTATTTCTCGTTTTTGATACGACGCAACCTAATCTGCAACTTCACATACATATCATTTGGTCTCTTCTTTGGGAAAACTTCGAAGAGAAAGTCGCTAACTGTAATACGATTTAGTCAAAGCCAATTTTCGAAGCCTTCGATACATGAAGTTGCAGCTACGTGGTTTTGATACGATTTTACTTAATCTGCAACTTCACTCGTGTATCGTCGACCATTTGTCATCTCTTTCTATACATATAATCCCCGAAGAGGTTACGATGCGATACGCGTTACGTTCTTTTCAGCGCGTTTTTGATATGACGCAACCTAATCTGTAATTTCACACACATATCATCAATCATTAGTGCTCTCACCTTGGGAAAACGTCGAAGAGAAAGTGTCCAAGTATAATATAGTTCAGTCAAGGTCAATTTTCGAAACCTTCGATAAAAGAAGCTACAGCTACGTTCTTTCTTTCGTGGTTTTGATATGATTTTACTTAATCTGCAACTTCACTTGGGTATCATCGATAAATAATTTTTAATTTCTTTCTGTATAATCCTCGAAAAGGTTACGCTACGATACGTGTGAAGTTGCAGCTACGTTATTTATCTCATATTTCTGATATGAAGCGCCAATATCACATACATATCATCGATCATTTTTTGCTTTCTCTCTCTCTCTCTCTGTGAAATTGACGAACTGTGCGGTCAATTCGATACGTGTGAAGTTGCAGCTACGCTCTTTGTTTTATACTTCTGATGTCCAACGTCACATTTGTTTTATCAAACACTCTATAGAACCCTCTAATCCAGTAACGGTCAATTTCTGAAAACTTTGATGCGTTTGAAATCGCAGCTACGTTCTCGACACGATATGCAACTTCATCCGTGCAGTCACGAAAGAGGAAGATTCCAACTAAGAGTGGGTGGTTAACTTTCAGGTCCGATCGATATATGTGAAGTTGCAGCTGCATTCTCCCTCTCTCGTTTTTGATAGAACGCTACATCTGACAACTTCAAACCCGTTCCATCAATATTTTTTGTTCTCTCTGTAGATTTCTTTAAGAGGAGGAGCCGATCTCTAGTTCAGTGACGATTAATTTCGGAAGCCTTTGATACGTGTGAAGTTGCAGCTACGCTTTTTTGTTTTTATTTAGTGTTCCCTAATCTGCAACTTCACACCCGTATCATCGATCATTTTTTGTGTCTCTCTCTCTGTGGAATTATTAAGAGGAAAAGTCCTATTATACTCTAGTACATGTGAAGTTGCAGCTACGCTTTTTTTTCTCTCTTTTGATATGATTCACACCAATTTTTACTCTCTCTCTCTCTCTAAAACCCTCGAAGAGATGGGAGTCCAACTACTTAACTCTAGTTCAGCGATGAGTGTGGAGGTAGCAGCGGCTTTCTTTCTTTGATGTCTTTCATTTCATATAGACATCAACCATTTTTGCTCTCTCTGTATAATCCACAAGTGGAAGTGTCTAAACAAAATCGTATCATCAATCATTTTTATTCATCTGTATTAATAAAGTACGGTGGCCCAGGCCGGGGTGGAAGCTTTGTCTTGCAGACTGCTCGTAAGTAGGTAGTAGGTACGTATTTTGTGAATGGATGAGCCCATTTTTCTGGAAGAGTAAATGAAGTCTTTGAGCGATTAGAGTGAACGTGATGGTTTAGGACGACGAATGAACCTCGGTAATGCAGGTATTAATGGCACGGGGGCGGTTGAAAGGGCTCCCCTAGGTATGTGAGCTCAGAGCTCAGGTCAACGAAGCGGAGCACCCCGTATTACGTGTGTCAATTACCGAGGCATTTACAACGTTTTTAACAAATGAACGCCAGCCTCAGGGTCCATTTATCAGAGTTAATTTGGAGCGCGCTTTGTACGAGCAATATTCATACGCAGCATTGATTTAATAGGGATAATAAAAACATTTAATAAATTTTTTATTAAATGAAAATTTAAAATATTTTTTTTGTTTTTAAATTTTGAAGGAGACGTAAGGAGTCTGCGCAAAAATAAGAAATGGTTCTTCTTCTTCTTACTTTATCAATTTCGAAAGTAGGCAAGCCGACAACAAATGCAAGAAATTTTGGATTTTTCATTGTGTAGAATTCCATAGAAGATACGCCATTTTTACGATCGTTATTTTTTTCGCTCTTGCCTTTTCTATCGCTGTTGGATAAGTTCGGCAAAACAAAGGAAAATATAAAAAAAATGTGCAAGCAGCAGATGTCAAAGATTCTTGACGAAATACAAAATTATAGTCCAACGAAACCCACAGTAGATGGCGCGCCGGTCGCTGTATTTTTCTTAACAAATTGCTTAACAAATATCGTCGACGTTTGTTTTTTTTTTGTTTTGTTTTGGACTATTCGTAATGCGTCGTCAATATTTATTCATTTACTTATCAAATTAATTTCTACTTCTTTCTTTCGAGTTCGTCAATTTCCTTTTGTTTTTAATGGTTTTTTACAGATCTTCTTTTTTATTATAGTTATTTCCTTTCAGTTTTTATTTCTTGCTCATCTTATTGTATGTGTATTTGTTCCGTTTGCATTTATTCTCTGCCGGAGAAGCTTCTTAAGTACGAAAAGTAATTTCAAGTTTCGCGCCGAAAACGTTGTAGCCTAACGAAACCAGCAATAGGTGGCGCGCCGGTGCAAGCAAGTCGTTCTGTATTCTTCATAACAAAATATTTAACAACCTTTTGTTTTCTGAAGTCCCTCGCTTTTCGACAAAATAAAAAAAAATTGCAATCAGCAGATGTCAAGGATTTTTGACGTTTGGTGATAAAAGGACAATCTTTACGATCGTCATGTGTTTTTCTTCTAACCATTATTCCGACAAAATAAAGAAAAACCGAAGCGTACGTAAGATTGGCGAGGTATTTGAAAATTAAAACGAGAGAAAACTAAATTGGACATTAATTTGACAAAAAAAAAATTAAAAAATCAAATTAAATAACAATGAGGTATGAACTGAGTCCGAAACAAAAAAAAAAATGAAGAATCAACGTTTTTGGTTAAGTATTGAGAAAAACACAAGACGACTTTTTTGCACCAGCGCCGGCGTCATCTATTGACTAGAAATGAACTACAATTTTTCGGCGCGAAATTTGAAATTTTCGTATTTATTTCCATATATTCCAATCATTCATTCCACCAGAAGGTGGATCGGCGATTTTCTCTTCATTTATTTTTGTATTTCGTCGATTTTTTGTCTCAGTGTTCTTTTGTTTTTTCTTATTTATAGGTATAATTTTCTTATAACATTGTTGACGCTTCTTAAATACAAAAATTAATTATTTCAATTTTCGCGCCGCAAAAATACAATGCAACAAAATGTACAACAGATGGCGCACCGGTGCAAACAAGTCTTTCTGTATTTTTCTTAACAAAATGCTTGTTTGTTCGTTTGTCTTTTTGTTTTGGACAATTCGTAATGCGTCGTCATTATTTATTTCATTTTCTTATCAAATTAATTTCCACTTCTTTCGTTTGTTTCGTTAGTCTCGTTCTTTTTTTATTATTATTATTATTTCCTCTCTGTTTTTAATTCTTGTTCATCTTATTTTATTATTGTCAGTGTACATTTGTTTTGTTGTTTTGATTGCATTTACTCTCTGCCGAAGACACTTCTTAAATACGAAAAGTAATATCAAGTTTCGCGCCAAAAAAATTGTAGTCCAACGAAATCTACAGCAGATGGCGCACCTTTTGTTTTTTGAAGCCATCCAATTTTTCCCTTGCTTTTTCGGCAGTTGGACAAGTTCGGCAAAAAAAAGGAAAATAAAAAATTGCAATCAGTAGATAACAAGGATTTTTTACGATCGTCATTTGTTTTCTTGTAACCATTATACTGACAAAACAAAGAAAACCCAATGTAAAATTAGCGAAGTATTTGAAAACAAACAAAGGAAAACTAAACTGAACATTAATTTGATAAAAAATAAAAAATAAAAAAATCGAGTTGAGTTACAATGAGGTATGAACTGAGTCCGGAACAAAAAAAAAGAAAAACAAAGAATCAACGCGTTTTGTTAAGTATTAAGAAAAACATTAAACGAGTTTTTCGCACCGGCGCCGCGCCAGCGCCATCTATTGACCACAAATGAACTACAATTTTTCGGCGCGAAATCTGAAATTTTCGTGTTTGCTTCACTTATATTCCAATCGATCCCTTTGTTGTTTCAGTGTTCTTTTGTTTCTTATTATCGTTATAATTTTCTAATTAATTAATTTTCTAATGAACACCGATGACACTTCAAGTTTCGCGCCGAAAAATTGCAATGCATCAAAATCTACAACAGATGGCGTCGGTTCCACTTTCTTCTCTTATTTTGTTAGTCTCATTAGAAGTCCTCTTTTGTTTTTAACGGGTTTTTTCTACAATTTCCTTAATTGATTATTGTTATTATTTCCTTGCTTTGGTCCTTTTTAATTTTCGAGCTAATTTTTATTTTTCTTTTATCTTATTCTTCGTTTTTTATTGTTGCATCGAACGCCTTCATATTTCTTAGTTGAATGAATTTTTCCTCAAGGACAGGTTTTCAATTTTGCTCTGCATTTTTCTTTTGTTTAATTATCTAGGTAATTCTAATTCATTACTTTCTATTGTTATGTCCAAGTCGATGATTCAATTTTACCTTTCGATTATTTCAGTGAGTTTCGAGTTGAACGCTAGAGGGTTCTAGACGTCTGCTGGAAAATTCGAGAAGGAATTAATTTTTACACATTGAAACTATTTATTTGCACTGATTTTATTATTCGTATAACAATTTCTTGTTGTCTTTTATCGCACGTACATCTAGCACGTTTTGAATTTGATAAAACTTAAAAGATAAAGGAACAAAAGAAGAGGTCCTTCTATTTTGATTTTCGGTAAACGCACTGATAAGTGCGTGAGACGAATTAAAAATAATTAATTTTAAGCAGCGCGTCTCAAAACTCAATCGAATTATTCGACTCGTAAGTGTGTGCAGGTGAATTCCTTTTAATTTTCCAATCAGTTTAATTTTATTAGTGTACCATTAACACTCATCTGCATTTCTTGATAGCACTCTGTTACTGTCAACGTACGTTACAGTTCTTTTGTTTCCTTTTAATTTTTAGCAACAACGATGTTTCACAGTGCCGCTGCGTTTTTCCTGTGGCTGTTGCTCACGTGCCTGGGAATTTCCGGAATGCAATCGAACGAAAACAATTCGCCCCCCTCGACTTCAAGCAGCAACAATCCGAATGACGAACGTGCAAAAATGCAAAACAAAGGAAATTACACAAACGAAGTAATTTTTAAACGCGAAATCGAAGGCGGCGTGCTAAACTCGACCGAATCGGAAGCGTACGCGTTAAATGAGACCCTCAGCGAGGGGGACTATCTGAGGTGGATTAAGGACTCGGTGATGCCCTGGACTTGGGTCCTGATTGCTTCGCACTGTGTCGTGTTTGTTGTCGGTTTGATTGGGAACATCCTCGTGTGCATTGCCGTTTACAGGAACCGGAGCATGAGGACGGTGACGAATTATTTTATAACGAACTTGGCAGTTGCGGATTTCTTGGTGATACTGGTTTGCCTTCCGCCTTCCGTTATATGGGACGTCACCATGACTTGGTTTTTTGGCAACGGGATGTGCAAAATTGTTTTATACTTACAGGTACGTATAAGTTTTATTTCAATTCGTCTTTGTTTAAAATTATGAAATAGATTCTTTTGTAAATAAAAAACAATCAGTAGAAAAGGAAGCCCAGTGGCTTTTTTTGTAAAAATTCATAAAAAATATCATTTTTTAAAAACGGTACCTAGGGGAAGTTCTCACCCCTTCTTAAACCCAACCCTGACTTGAGCTGAAGGTGAAAAATTCAAATTTACCGCCTAAACATAGTTCTGAAGTCGTCTCATAGATGTCGCTTTCACGACAGTTGCAATAAGGTGAGCGATATACATATTAGGCCAACAACTTGGAGGTAAAATGGCGGTGCTTTAATTACATGTCACTGTACCATTTTGAAAAATAAGAAACAAGAACAAATAAAAATAATCACTTTCTAAGAGCTGCGATCGCCCCGTACTAAATCCGCCCCTGTTTTAGGCAGTTTTGCCTCCTAAAGCGTAGTTCTAAAATCATCTCATAGATGTCGCGGTAACAGACGTTACAACGACGTTCTTAGTAATATAAAAATCTGATTGACGAAGTGATAATCCTTCCCTAAATCCGTCTCTGATTCGAGTGGCTTACTAAAGCCGAAAGATTCAAATTTGCCACCTAAAACGTAGTTCTAAAATCATCTCGTAGATGTCACTGTGACAATCATTACAATGATTTTTTCTTAGATACGTAAAATTCCAATTGCAATGGACGACAAATAAGTAAAATAAAAAGAGTAACAACGATCACGGTCAGAATCAAATTGATTTTCGCAATGATTAAGATTATTGTCAACTCGATCGAGACAAGAATTAGAATTTAAGCAATTATGTAGAATTAGATTAATAATGATTAAAATCGGAACCAGAATCAAGATGATCAGAATCAGAATTAGAGTCGCAATAAGCATTGAGATTCATAGTGATTAAAATTAATGTCAAATCGATCAAGATTAGAATCAAAATTAAAACGTTCAGAATCAGATTCATAATGAATAAGGTAAATGTCAAACCGAGCAAGAGCAGAATCAAAACGATCAGGATCAGAATAAATGTGATCGGAACCAAAATCATGACGTTCAAGATCGGAAATGGAATCAAAACAAAATTAATGTGATTCACAGTGATTAAGATCAATGTGAAATCGATCAGAATGAGAATCAAAATTACCAGGATCAGAATCAAGACGATCATAACCAGAATCAAGGCGTTCAGAATCAGAATCAAATGATCAAGATCAAAATTGTGACCAAAACAAAATTAATGAGATTCATAGTGAAGATCAATGTGAAATCGAGCAGAACCAGAATCAAAATGACCAGGATCCAGGATCTGAATAAAGATGGTCAGAATTAGAATCAGATAATCAAAATGAAGATGATCGGGATTAGAATTGGAACCAAAACACGTTTAATGAGATTCACAGTGATTAAAGGTCAATGTGAAATCGATCAGAATCAGAATAAAACGATGAGAATCAGATCAAGATGATTAGAATCAGAATCACGATGATTAAGCTCGGAATTCGAATCAAAACAAAATTAATGAGGATCACACTGATTATTATTATTGCGAAATCGGTCAGGATCAGAATCAAGATGACCAGGATTAGAATACAGATGATTAGCATCAGAATAAAAATGATCAGAATCAGAATCAAAATAAGGAATGAAATTTGAATCAAAATGACGAGGAAGATAGACAAAATCAGATTCACAATGAATAAGATAAATGTGAAATCGATTAAGATCAGAATCAAAATGAATAGGATTAGAATAAAGATGATTAGGATCAGAATCAAAATGATCACAGTCATAATCAGATGATCACGATCAGAATCAGAATCAAAGTAAGGAATGAGATTAAAATCAAAATGACCAGGATGATCTCAAAAAAATTAGAATAAAAAATAAAACGATCAAAATCAGATTGACAATGAATAAGATAAATGTCAAATCGATTAATATCAGAATATAAATTACCAAGATCAAAATAAAGATGATCAAAATCAAAATGAAGATGTTTAGTATCAGAATCAAGGCGCTCGAAATCAGAATCCTGATGATCGAAATCAGAACCGTGATGATCAAGATCGAAATTGGAATAAAATCAAAGATGATTGGGATTAGAACCAGAATGAAGATGATCAGGATAGACTGGAACCAAGATGAAATTAATTATGTACACAGTGATTAAAGTCGATGTGAAATTGATCAGGAATAAAATCAAAATGACCTGGGTGAGAATACAGATCAAATCAAGACAAAATTAATGAGGATCACACTGATTAATATCATTGCGAATTCAATCAAGATGATCACAATCATAACCAAGATGATCAGAATCAGAATCAAAATAAGGAATGAGATTAGAATAAAAATGAGCAGGATGAAAAAAATTAGATTCAAAATCGAAACGATCAAAATCAGATTGACAATGAATAAGATAAATCGATTAAGATCAGAATAAAAAAGGCCAGGATCAAAATAAATATTATTAAAATCAGATCGAAGATGACCAGTATCAGAATCATGATGATCAGAATCTGAATCGCATGATCAAGATCAGAACTGGAATCAAAAACAAAATTAATGAGGTTCACAGTGATTAAATCAATGTGAAATCGATCAGGGTCAGAATAAAGATGATTAGTATTACAACCAGAATCAAGATGATCAGGATCAGATTGGAACCAAAACGATGATCACAGTGATTAAGAGTCAATGTGAAATTTGTCAGTATCAGAATCAAAATCATAAAATCAAAATCGGAGTTGAAATGAAAAGTAACAAAAGTAATGAGATTTACAGTGATTAAGATCGATTGATCAGAATCAAGGATCAATATGGAATTGATCAGAATCAGAATAAAAATCAATAGAATCAGAATGAAGATGATTCAAAATTAGAATAATCAGAATCAGGATGTCACCGGATGATCAGAATCAAAATAAGGAATGAGATTCATAATAGTTAACATCAAGATTAGAATCATAATGATCAGAATGTTCACAAAAATTAGAATGAAATTCACAATGAATAAGACCAGAATAAAAATGACTCGAATCAGAACAAAGATGAACAAATTCAAAATGAAGGTGATGAGAATCAGAATCAAGATGATCGGAATCAGAATCATGACGATCAAGATCGAAATTCCAATCATAACAAAACTAATAAGATTCACAGTGATTTATACCGATGTGAAATCGATCACCATTAGAATCGAAATGACTAGGATCAGAATAAAGATAATTAGGATCATAATCTGAATCAAGATAAACAAAATGAAGATCAGAAACCAGAATCGAGATGATCAGATGATAAAAAAATCAGAATCAAAAATAAGATTTACAAGGAATAAGATAAACGTTAAATCGGACAGTCAGAATCAACCAAGACTATTAGGATCAGAATCAAGATGATAATGATTATTAGAATCAGAATCAAAATCAAAACAATATGAACGAGATTCACAGTGATTAAGAACAGTGTCAAATCTATCACAATCAGAATCAAATTGACCAAGAGAAAACAGAAACAAAATTAAAACAAGAAATAAGATAAACGTCAACACGTATGGGATCAGAATTAAAATGACCAAGCTCAGAATCAAGACGATCAGGATTATTGGAATCAAAATGAAAACATTATGACCGAGATTCACAGCGATTAAGATAAATGTCAAATCAATCAGAATCAGAATTAAATTGATCAAGTAAAATCAAATTCAAAATTACAACGATTGGAATGAGATTCACAATGAACGTCAGATCTCTCATAATCAGTCATTTGAGTCAAGGCAACCATACTTTATCGGGATCGCTATTCTATTCATCGAAATCAATAATAATAATAATAATAATAACTAACGAATGCAAACGAACAAAATAATTTACAAATCATTCTATAATACCACTTGCCTCTGACCGAATTTAGTGATGATTCTAGAATCAGCGATCAGAGGGAAGCAAACAAATTCTGAAACCCCCTGTATAGTTCATAAAGCACATGAGGGATTTCTCGTATTTTTAACAGACTTATTAACACCGTTCTTTCTTTTATTTTATTTTTATTAAATCACTTATTTTTTTTTTAATTTATTTTAAAGCAATATGTATTCGTAAAGTTTATTTTCTTAGAGTTTTGCACATTTTTTTGCTTAAGTTCAGATATCGACGTCTTAAAACTTAAATCGTTTTTTCAACTTCTTATATTCCCCGCTGTTCTTGATGGCCTTGACAGGATCGAGTTGCTTCAGATTCTCCTCAATTTTCCTCACTTCATTCCGATTAATTTTCAAGACGATGTTATTGTCGAGGTCCTCCTTGTGCTCCTTCAAAACCGAAACCTCCTGCTTAAGCTCCTCGTTTTCCTTGGACAGTTTTTCCCCGGTCGCCGAAATGCTCCCCTGCGTTTCGACCAGTTCACTGCGGATGACCTCCAGGTTTTCGACCACCTCCGCGTGCTTATCATTGACGTTCTCATTGACCTCACCGATTTTTTCCTCGGTGTGTCTCAAAAGTTCTTGCTGGTTGGTTTTTAAAGTCTCCAGAATTGCAGTTTGCACATGACTAACCACCTCAATGGTCTGCGCGTACTTCGCTTGATGGTCTTCGATGATTTGGGTTTGGGCTTCTTGCCTTTCCAAGGAAGCTTCCTCGTGCAGCTTTTTTTGCTCTTCGAAGGCGAGCCTGTTGAATTCCTTGAGGTCCTCCAAGGGGTACCTAGACGCAATGTAAACCCGCAGCTTTTCCACTTCGTCTTCTTTGTCTTCGGCGCGCAAGTTATATTCGTAGTTGAATGGGGGGGTATTATCGTCGACACTCCAGGTGTTTTCGATGTCCACGGGGTTTTCCCACTCAAATAAAAGCCGATGGCCTATTAGCTCCGACATTGTTTTTTTGGTTCGGTAGTATTTGCAACCCCCTTCGCTTTCGATGCGTACCCCGACTTTCCCGTACAAACAGGAAGTCGTGACCGTCTCATCCGTGCCCTCGAGCATCAAACACCGCCCGCTCTTGATCATCCCCAATTTATGTCGCTGGGAATCTCCGTCCAGTACGCCTTTAACTATCAAATCGAGCGTGAGCTCTTCGCCTTTGTAATTCTCCAGCAAATACATGAGGAGTCTGTGAGATGCGTCCGTGGCCAACTTCTGCATCGCCCTCGTTCTACCCCCGTTGGCGTTCACCTGCGTGAACTGCAGCTCGAAGCAACGGAACAAGTCGAAGATCCCCCTGTATAAAACGTCGCGCACGACTTCTTCGACGTCCGCGTGAGAGTAAACGATTTCGGCCATGGTGATGGCCCGGTTCTTGTCGATTTTTTTCACCATGAATTTCTCCCCCTGTTGTATTCCGGCGCTGAGGGGTTTTCCGAAAGTGGGGATGGCGCTTGCGAGGCCGGAAGTGACCGTGGCGGGTAGGCTGGTTGGTTTGGCGGTGGCGTTGGGTCTTTCTTCGAGGATGTTGCGGAAGAAGAGAAGTTGCTCTTCGAACGAATCTATGAAGTAGTAGCCAAACTCTTGTAGTCTGGAATGCACGTCGTGGTCCATTCTAATAAAAAAAAAAATTAAAAACTCGATATCGAAAGATATGTAGCGGGTGTCCAAATAAATTCGTGACGTTTTTGTTTTGTAACGTCACGTTTTTTACCAAAATGTTACATTTACCAAAGTCAGGAGCCATTATATCGTACGATCAAATAAATTTCAGTTAGAGTAAGCGTTGCAAAAAAATGATCTACGATTAGGTAGTGCTGAATAGTTGTTGCAATGTATTCTGATGAAGGGAGGCTGTGAAAGAAACGGAAAAAGAAATGTCAAAAAAGTTTCATTTGTTTACTCGGTCGTCCTCCTTTTTTTTTGTTTAATTTTTCGATTGATTCATAGTCAGCAAAATTTTCTGTCTTTTATTTTTTTAATCTGATTTTATACCTGTTTCATAAGCAGTAAAATTTGGCTTAATTTTTATATTCTTCAATTTGAACGCTGAATTAATTAATTTGTAATTTTCATTGAAGCAACATTTTGCAAAATCTTTTTTCATCTTTTTTTTTAAATTGACGTTTTACATTTCGCGTCTGTCAAAGTGTCAAACAGCCTTGAGGTATAAAAACTGGACGAAATATGATGACAGCTTTCTACCTAGAGGATACTTTAGGTTTGTTCGAACCGGAGGTTTTGACCAATTTGGAACCGTTCGAATCAGTTGGCCTTCGAAATACTCAATTATTTTGATAGGTTCTTTGAGAAGCACGACTCAGATGAGTGCAAGTCTTGAACGGTTCCGAATTAGTCAGAACTTGCGGTTCGAACAGACCTGGCGTTTTGTTTTGTTTATTTGTCAGCTCTGTTGATAAATTTAAACAAGGTCACACAGTTATCTGTTAACAACGACGCGACGCCTCTGCGCGTAGCAGTTCATTTACACTGTTATTGTTTTCAATAGTAACACGGACACGAAATCTTTTGTAATAAAAATATACAGACATACCTGTAAAAATAAATTTCGTGCTGACGTTCAATACAACATTACACTCCTGTACAATTCACTCTCGACTACTTCATTCACATTGGTAATCATACTAAACCAGTCTCGGTTATTCCACCGGGAATTTTAATAATAGTCTGTGAATCATGTGCAAGGAAATTCCCGGACTTTTTCGATGCTTATGTATACATGTATGTAAATACAGACTCACATAAGTTATTGAGTCGTCGTAAGCACTGAAAAATATTATGCTTTTCAATTGAATGAGATAAGATAATCCGTATTGCGATGATAAAAATGACAAATGATTTAACGATCGTCAAATACGAGTGCTGGCAACCGAAACCGGTTTTTTGGATAATCGGTTAACCGGTTTTGGATATTCGAGGTTTTGAAGAAAACCGGAAACAGGATAATCGGTTATTCGAATATCCAGTTATTCGGATAACCGGATATTCGAATATTATCGGTTTTTGGAAAATCGGATATTCGAATAACCGGTTATTCAGATAACGGATATTCAGATATCCGCGGTTTTGAAGAAAACCGGTTATCCGGAGAATCGGTTTTTGGATATTCGAATAGTCGGTTTTTACCATTATTTAGATAACCGGTTATATCCGAAACCGGTTTTTAAAGAAATCGATTAACCGGTTTCAATTTTTTCCGATTTTTGCCAGCACTATCAAATACGATCGCCATCGCTATCGCTATCTTGATCGTGGTCGCGATCGCCTATATGTGTCCAAGGCTTTATCAGAACATTTATTTTTCAATCTTTTTAGTATGATGATCTGATGGTTTACTATTGTTGGCACATACCGGTGGTTGACTGAAACTGAAAGCATTGAAATTCAATGAGAATAAATAGCGTAGAAGAAAGAAGAAATTTACGAAGTGCGAAGGGATAGGCATTAGGTTGGTTCTAAGTAGGGAAAACGGTTTTTGTTTTTCTTGCGTTATATATTCCTTTGATTGCTCGATCCTCTTGTTTTCATTTCATTTTGTTATTTCTCACTTCATAAATTTTATCTGCCGCTTTATTATAAATTAATTTACTCAAATTAATACTTTAGTTTTTTTTGTATCACAGCTTCGTCAGGAGCTGTCGAACGACTGCGAAACGTTAAGTGTATAGTGCGCGATTTAGTGTCCGCTTAAAAGATTTTGTGATACAGATTTCATCGGACAAGAACCAACTGTAAATTAATTTTTTTTGTTAAACAAAACTTTTTTTACCTTTTAGATTAAAATTTACTTTTCGTTTTATTTTATTTATTTCTATTCTATTTTAACGAAATAAAGTTAAAAAGATATAATTTTTTTAATGTTTTTGTATAGTCTTCATTGAAGTTGTATAATGTCTTGTTACTATTATTGTTTGTTAAAATACTATGCGTACTTTTTTCACATTGTTATTGTGACTTATCAAATGACATACCATATACACCTACTGTTGTATCAATTGGTGAAGAAATCTTTCTATTTCTATTTTATTTGTATAGTTTTTCTCTGTTCACTTTTCGTTGTTAATCTTTAATGGTTTATTTTTATCCATCTGTACCCCTTCTGTTTTCTCCTTTTCTTAGTTGTTGGCTTTTTCTCGATATATCTTGATTCTTTTGTCCTTTCCTTGTGGTTTCACTCTTCTCACTATCCTCTAGTGCCTTTGGCTTTCTCTGTCCCGTAACCTCCTCAAACATTCTCGTAATTCTCTGTTTTAAATTGACTCCCTTTCTCTTTATTCTTTTATCTCTATCTAATCTACTTTTTTCTGTTTTTTTCCTCAATCTGTTTATATCTCTTTGTTAATCTGTTATTGTCTGTGTCTATCTAGCTTTATCCCTTCTAGTTTCTCTGTTTCTCAGTTTCTGGTCCTTTATTGCCAACTCGCTTTTACTTGATGCTGTTGTCTTCTTTCAGTGGTTTTATCTCCCCCGTTATTCTCTATTCTATTTTGTCTTCTTCTTTCTCTCTTCAAACATTTTCGTATATTCATTCTATTTTTAAGTGTCTTCTTTTCCATTCTCTCAGTTTCTGCCTGGTCTCAATCTATTTCTTTTTTTCTGTATTTCTTTGATTAGTGACCATTGCTCTGCGATTTTATTGTTTTTTTTCTTTTCGATCTTTTAATCTTTGGTTGTCTTTTTCTGTCGACCTACGTATACACCTCAGTTTCTCGCCATCTTACTTTCGCTTTTCTCGAAACATCTTGATACTTTTGTCCTCTTTATGTGTTTTTACTTTATGTCTCCTTCTGTTTCTTTTTCTTTTCAAACATTGTATTCATTCCGCTTTTAAAAGTCTTTTTTCCACTCTCTATCAGTTTCCGCTTTAATTTTCTTCCGTCTCATTCTCATCTGCTTCTCTTTTTCTGGATTTCTCTGTTCATTCACTGCTTCCGGTTTCTCTCTTTCTCTGCTTCTTGTTATCTGCTACCACAAAACACGTGGCAAGCAGGTGGTAGGTTTGTGCTGGTTTTCACCAGCTATTGCTCCAGGTAGCTCAGTGGAGACAACGCGTGGTTTAAAAAGTTTTATAAAGGCGCCAGGGTGAATAAACACCCAGCTGAAGAAGTTGACGTGAAAGACTGTTCCCAATGTATAACATATCTGCAAAAGTTTTGCAATAAATCCAGGAGATTTTGAGTTACTTATGCCCAGTTTCATAATCGAATTTAAAGGAGACTTTAAAATTATAGTCACTTTCAGATGTCAAAACAAATATGAAAACCCATTTGTTTACACATCTGAATGTGTCTCCTTTAAATCCATTATGAATTTGGGGGTTACTTGTACACTGAAGGTATGAGCACTAATACACAACAAGTAATAATAAATATCTGCTTTAATTAAACAAAGAAAGAAAGTCTCAATAAAATTTACATTACGTCTAACAAGCTCAGCATGTGCAACTCAAGGTCGCCGAATACACTATGACTAAAGCAAGTCAAAAATAATGCAGATGAATGTACTATTTAATCTAATCACTCTATTTGACACTTTAAGGCGTAAGTCATCTTTTAATATAAACAAAACAACAGTACGTCGGTTAATTAAACGCAAGATTAGTCAAAATTCGCTCTTTGATAAAATGCAGCGTGTCGAAGCAGTTAATAAACTAATGGGGTACAAACTCACGGCATCCAAAATATGCCCTGCAGGTCGAAGGTCGCTTGTAATTTTCAAATTTTCCAACGTGTTACTTAGACGTTGTTGGGAGCACACTCAAAGAACTGCGTCAGCGCCTTCCTCCGGTCGGACGCGCAACTGCTTCCAAGTAGATCGATTTATAAACTGAGGCCCAAAAGGCTATTCCACAAGTGAATGTAGCAAGGAAAATTGTACACAAAAACGTACACCAAAAGCTTGAATTAAAAGAAACACGCAATTAGTAAACAAGATGGCGCGAAACCTTTGGCCTAGAATTACCTGAATTTCAATAGAATCCAGGCTTGGCAGGATAGTAAGAAATATCCAAAATTCGTCCCGTGGTGTTCCAGGAGATTTTGACAACGTTGACGATGAGTTCTTCTAAATTTTCTTAGTAAAAACGCCGATAAATTGGAACACATGACACAGCACCACCAACGTTGAACGAGTAAGTGACGCCTTGAAACAAAACGAAACCGGTTGACGCGGAGTAATCGCAGATGAAATCACCGCCGACCAATAGAAATCGTTATTTATCGACATGCCCATATAAGAACAATGGGTTAATTCCGACGATCAATAATTTCGAGCCTGTGCCACTTCTCCCTTTAATTTTTCTTTGTGTTTTTATCTTTTCCACTTTCTCTATATTGCTCTTTGTCTTCCTCTGTTTCTTTTTCTCTTCTCCTCGACATTTGTGTCTCCTATTCTTTTGTCTGTTGTCTCTGCCTCATTCCATTCTTTTCTCGCCTCAAACATTTGCATCTGTCTTTTTTCGTTTTTTTCTTTCTTGAGTAATTTTTTTTGATTAATGGAATTTCTTCATTGAAATTAAAATCTTCAACGACGAAGATTGTTGAAGATTCTTGCGATTACGTTTCCTGAGCTAATCAAGCGACTATTGATTGCATTTTTGTTATTAACATGTCAATGCGGAGAACGAGTAAGTGACGCTTTGAAACAAAACGAAACAGGTTGACGCGGAGTAATCGCAGATGAAGTCAACGCCGACCAATAGAAATCGTTAGTCATCCAGATGCCCGTATAAGGACAATGGGTTAATTCCGACGATCAATAATTTCGAGCCTGTGCCGCAGTGTTGCCACGATAAACTCTAAATAGGCCGAAATCCTCAAATGTTGCCAACTTATTTCGTACGACATTTTGAACCATAACATATTTTTGTTATTAACATATTTTTATTTAAGGGGAAGATTATTTTATGAATAAGAGAAAGATCAGTGCAGAGAATAAGAAGTAGGAGTACAATTTATTTAAAAATGATTTAAATTTGCGGCGAATTTTCCACTTACCTCTTTCTTCATGCGCTTCCATAAATTGCAGAATAGCTTCTGTTATTTGCGGAAGTAAAAAAAAATAAGTATAAAACATGCCACCGAGAAAAGCTTTTCGTTGTTAGCGCGACTTCCTTCGCTCCTTGGATAATAAGGATGAAACAAATAAAACTCCCATTCATTAAGGACAATCAAGACGAAGAGATTTATTTATACTCTTAATTAACGATATTCTTAATTCCTTTTGGAAATTAAAATTGTTGTATTTTTCTTATTGGATCTGTTGAGGAAAGGTCGATGCAAATCCGATTTTGTAATACATAATTAATTTGCTCGAATCTGAGATGCAAAGTCGTTTCTATTTTGACGACTTTGGCTTCAGGTTGCTTCAAATACTCGTTTAACAAATATTTGGTGTACGTGTACACCCTCTAGTTGTTAAATACAGAGCCTTCAAATAAAAGTGAGAGCCACGTGACCTTCGACCTTTGACGCGAAACTATTTAATGATTTTATATTTTTACGCATTACCACCCTGGCGCTAGCTCGCTGTAAATGTTACTAAATTTCCGTCAACTTTTTATCAATTTTCCAGAGGCGTTTGTTTGAGTGTCAACTGTCCGATGTATACTTTTAGGTTATGGTGGGACTTTCGTCTGAGCAGTGTTGTCACACGTGTATATTTGATTGCCTATTAATGTCAGTCACGTGGCTCTCAGTTTTACGTGAAGGCCCTGTACGTGTACATATCTACAAATGTCGTTTATTATTTATAACTTTCATTCTTTTTTATCTTCTTTAAAATTGTATCACTCGGATCAATTTGGAACAACCGATTTTAATTGGATTCATTTCATCGCCTCGTCCGGGTTTTCAGTTACCTACGGAAAAACGATTTCCCCGCGCGAATCGATTTCCTTAATTAACCCCCTCCGTCTTTGGATTTCTTTGCGGCAAACAAAGGTAGGTGTGGATTTAATTTCCCTTGAACAGACAGACGCGACGCGCGAGCGCCAAATGACGAAACAGGTTCGCGATTTCCATATATATTGGAAAAAATCCGCCTTTGAAGCGGAAAATTTTCTCGCATTCGTAATTCAAAAGCTGCCGCGTTAATTTGGATATCCGCTTCTGTGAGATGCAGATTGCCTGCCTGCGTGAATTAAATAGGAGCGCGCGAAATTACAAACTAATCGCACAAAATAATGTTGCATGTCGAATATATTGCAAACTTACGTTTAACATCTTCTTCTATCTTTCTTCTGTTGCTTGTAGTACGTCTACTGTTTTGAAGTTTACTATAAGAAAGACACAAAAATAAATAGGTACATGATATTATACGATTCAATGCAAAACAAATTCAAAATAATTTTATAAAGAGAAGAAACGACATAGTTTACGTCAAAGAAAGCAATTGTTGGTTTCTAATAATTAATTGGGAAGTAAATTAATTTTTGCTCACCCAAACCATGGTGCCGGATACTGAGAGACGGATGGGATTTCGGAATTTGATCACCGCTGTGTGATGTCGCTTCATGACAGCCAGCCGTCTTTTATATGGTTCATACCGGAAATTCCGATTAAGAAAAAGACCTTGCAGGTGGGATCACAATTTTCCACGTGTCATCGAGGCATTCCCTAGGTCGACCGCTCTTAGTCATGTTTTGTTTGTAATTGTATTCGATTTAAAATAAACAAATCTCTTTACATAATAACGGCTTCTTTCACGAACCATCTCAGCGGCTGTTTCATGATGCTAATGTGCAACTGGTTTGTTTCTGTGGATGCAATTTTATTGCAAAGGTCAGTCTTTGAAAAAGCAAGTCGCTGTAACATTTGTTTACACTATTCTTGGTGGGCGTTCTATCGAGTATAACTGGCGAAATGAACTTTTAAATGATTTTTATGAAATCTATTTTCGTCTATAGGAATCAAATTTAGCTTAGTCAATAAAATACTAGGATTCCTTAAAAAAAAGTACATTCAATAAAATAACATAATTATAAAGATCAATTTTTGATGGTGAAATAGAAATGAGATTCAAAAAATCAAAGAAAGTTAAATTATAAAGTGACACGAAATCATTACGGAAAATACAATACAATATAATAAAAAATTATTTAGAAGAGAGAAGGAATGGTACTCTGTACGATATTTAAAGGTTTTGTTAATTTCAGAATTCTGATTTTTTTAGCTCGCCAAACGTGGAGTCTGTTTACTTTTCCCGTAATCCAAATTTTTAGTGCCCTTCAATTTTAATTTGGAAGACGTTTCGCTCCGCTCATGACTTACTTAAATTCTTAATAACAAAACTAAAAACACTCACGGAAAGAATACTTTGCCTTACTACCGATTACATACTTTTGGGGAAAATTAATTGATTTTTAAAATGACATCACCATAACATACAAACCAAAGCGAAATGTTTTCACCGTTAGATGTCGTGCAATTGTCCACAACTCGTTTTTCTTCTTATTACTCCTGCACGGTGAGGCAGGAGTCGATCGCACTTGTGTCCAGTTGCAATCTCAGCAATTTTTTTCAAGGTTTGCCGCTGCAATTCTTCGAATGATGTATGTTTAAATTTTATTATTGCAACATTTTGCAATTTATTTTTTGATTTTGAAGTAATACGTTTTTGTACACCGTTACACCGTTATTATCCCAGTAGGAAGACTTTCTTATACGTGCGTACAACACACGAATTCTACAAAGAGTGTCTTAGGAAGATGATAATTACTGTAATAGAAACATGAAGTACGGTAGTAGTAAACAAGATCAAGGTTTGTGCATCTGCAAGTGATGACCACCTGCAATATAACCTGTGAGCAACAAAAAATCAGATTAGAGTCGGCGGTGCAAAGAAAACGTATGTCTGTGATTAACTGAATTAATTAATCTAATACATTCATGAACTGTCAGATCAGCCTAAAGCCGCGTTAATAACAGACATACTTTTTCTTTGCACCGCCGACTCTAATCTGATTTTTTGTTGCTCACTTTTTATTATATTAGTAAACAAGGTCCAAGTTGCACAGCTGCACTATTTACACAAAGGAATTCTTTGTGGTCATGAATACAAGTTGTTATGTTTATTTTGTGATTCATTCTGTAGTAGCTCTGAGGAAGGTAATAAATATTTCCGAAAGCTTGGCACATCGAAAAGAGAAGGTATTTTTTAATAATAATAATAATAATAATTGTTTATTTATTCCGAAACATTCTGTACGGTAAAAAATACAAAAAATGTGAGGAACAGTGTCGGTATAATCACATGTACATGTTATGTCATTAAAGGCAAGCGTACCTGTATGTATACATATACGACAAATAAATAAATAAAACGTTAAACACAAAGCGAGTAAGACGCTGAGATTCTACACAACAAAAAAAAGTAGACTGTTCCCTGCAACCCCAAACTGTTTCGATACTTGTTGTGATCACGTGTACCTCGTGTTCCTATGGAATTAAATAATATCGAACGTTAAGTGAAAACATTTGTAAAAAATCAAAACTGAACTTTAAACTTTTGTATTGTGATAAGTAGGTACTGCAAATTGTTGACTAATTTGACATTTTGTAACCTTGAGTTGAAGGGGCAGTTCGGCTGATTGTCCGCTGCGGCTGCGATCGGCTTACGAGTTGGTGTTCTACTCGCCCTACAAATAGTAAAAATGTAGAAAATACGTTCAAATGATTCCGACATATGGTTTGAGACTCGAAAACTTAATACAACATTAAATTCACGTGTACCAACCGTACTCGTGGTTGTCAGTTGGCATGAGGCTCCTACAACTTTTCTATAATTTTTTACATTATCTCTGTGATTTTTAAAGCACATAAAGTGAAATAAAAAATGTTGCTACTATAATTTGGAATAAAATTAAAAAATACTAACAAGAATCTTTTGTTTTTAGACAGTTTCTGTAACCGTCTCCGTCCTAACCTTGACGTTTATATCCGTGGAGAGGTGGTACGCCATTTGCTTTCCGTTGAAGTTTAAGTCGACAACCGGAAGAGCTAGAACCGCCATTTTAATCATTTGGATTTTGGCCTTGCTGTTCGGTGAGTAATACTTACATAATTAAGTTGCTGGTCAAAATTCTACTAATGCCCTTAAGTCTGACATCAATTATTACTACAATGTGAAAATCTATTACCAAAAAGTGTGCTATGAAGTTCATGCTTTTTCTGGCAACACTGACTCTCACTCAACACCACATGACAGATGTACCTATAACAATAATTGATGAGTATTGTCATTAAAAAAGTGTTGGTAACGTGTGAGAGCGATCTTTCAAATGTCACAATCGATCTTGCGACTTTTAAAACTTCCTAACAGTTACTTAGTTTTGCTGAACTTGAAGGACGGCCTCTACGCACCCGATTTAATTTATTTTCGCCCCGAATTCGACTTTACACCGCCTCATAAAAGCCCTTCCATTTAATTCCGGGATAATAAAATTCCGCGCGGCGAAAAATGAGCCAATTAAAATCTAATTTCCCCGAAAAACACCATCCGACAGGTGTCGCTGTAAATTGTAGGCGCGCGGACACGCAATTCGGTCGGAACGATCCGCATACAAATCACACGCCCGAAGATGTTAGACCCCCCGTACAATTTTCGTTTTAATTTTTCTGGCAAGTGCAAAAAGGTTAAATGACCAAATCTTGAATTGATTAAAATTAAATGGCTTCAAAGAGTTGCGAGCCCATGAGACGTAGCCATTTTTTTACGTCAAATTGCATCAATTACTTTCGATCAAGTGCCACCTCATCGACGTTTTAAATAACGACTGCAACGACTAGCTGCAACTATGCCTTCACTCAGTGCTATCTCATCGACATTTTAAATAACGATTGGATTTGTTTACGCTGAATAACAAATAAAGAATAAAGAATACCAATTGAATCGTAACGCTCATTTAAACTCATCAGCGGATTTTGATGTAACTGGTTAAGATTTACAATTGTAAAGGTCACAGTCATCACTTAAAACGCTGAAGAGATGGCACTGAGTGGAGAAAGTGTCAGTTGAACCTCGTAGGCGGTGGAATTACGTTAAAATCAAAATGTAGTAAAAACTATAAAATGAAGAATTCTCAATTCTCTTCTGTTTCTAATTATCCAATTTTTATAAAGAAATTTCTTCAATTTGCTCTCCGACTATTTTCGCAATTTAATTTAATTTTTTTATTTCCTTTAAATTTGTTTTTGTTTTCTCTCTCTCTCTCTCTCTCTCTCTTTCTGTTTTACAGGTTGATTTTGAACTTGCCGATGTAACCGCGGACACTCGCGCTTGCGCATTGTTCGCGGCCGTCTGAAGGTTTCAGCCGCTCGCAAGTGTACATTTTCAATTTTACTGAAAATTACAACTAGATGGCGCTGATTATGTGTTCATAAATAAAGCGGATTCGTGTAACGCGCAGGAAGTAAAATTCGGGCCGAAATAAAAAAAGAAAGTTTAATCTTTAACGACTTTATTCAATGAAGTGTGAAATGCAACAACTTTAACTTCAGCCATCACCCGCGGCGCCTTAAACTACTTTAAACTTTTACCAAATCGTTACAGATATTAAAATGAAAAGACCTATAGAAGTTCGTGTTGCTTAGATCGTTCCGAATTGCCAAAAAAAAAAACGCTTAAATGTACGGCCTTTCTTGCATGTACAGGGTGTCTCAAATAGATTGGTATTCTGTATCTGTCGTAATTAATAACGGAAATAGAAACTAAACACGCGTTACTTGACCAACCATTTAGCTGATTTCAATGATATGGTACAGAGGTCACCTATTTTTCAAATCCGATTAACTATCGAGAAGTAAATGCTCTTGTTGAATTAAATAAAAACTTCCGTCTTTTCGAGACGAACACTGCCATCAGAGCAAAAAACTTCTGAGACCAACACACAAACAAACGGAAACTTTCCAGTAAAATTAATATCACGCCAGACCACTCCATTTAATTTTATTTAATAAAAAAGTTCGGCATTTTGTTTCTCCTCTCCCGCAGCGACAACATCGCCTCTTCTTGTTGAACTCCTCAAAGCCCCTTGTAAAAAGTCCGGTCCGTAAAAGCAGAAAAGCGGATTAAGGTTTTACGGTGACACTTGCGCGAGAAAGTATTAGAGGAGGGAGACGCTTGCGGTGTGTATTTGCGCAAACACATCTCTGATTTGGGTTGCTCCCGATCCTCCGCGGATAAATTAACTTCGGCTTTATCGATAATTGCGTCATTTTTTGCGTAAGCGGGAGTAATTGAGGCAACAGTGTCTTTTGCAGTCCTGGGGAGGAATGCCGAATTAACCCCCGTCAATCGGAATGTGTGAAGACGGTCTGATAGATAAAGTCAGGAGCAGCATCTCGGCCGAAATTAACGGAATGGGAATGTTTGATGTTGCCAAATTGCGTGATGTATACGGTGTCCCAAATTAGATGGTTCTCTTTAAAATTTTTCAAGCTGGTTTCAATGATCTAACCAAAAATCTAAGAAAAAAATGCCTGTTTGGTCTGTAGCTCGGCTAAGTAAAGTTTTTAAATTACTTGAATAGAAAATCACACATTGACATTTTTTGGCAACTTCAAAAACAATGAAATTATTTGGATTTCTTTTATTTCGACTGTACCACGCAAACGGAAACGGATAGCTACTTTTTGGTTTTGGACCATTTATTTAGTTTTCTCCTATTTTCATTATTAACTGAGATACCTGTAGAATACCAGCCAATTTGGGACACCTTGTACAGTCGCGTCCAGGTCCACTCGAGAATTACAGCGTACGCGGGGTTTCGGGGGAGTTTAGATTTAATTAAACGCAACTATTTATACACGAATTTAAATGACACGTCAGTTGATGTTAACGTAGCCCGGCTGCGATTTGTTATTGTAATAATTACGCTGATGAGATGGCGCCGAATGGAAGACCTATCAATTGAATTGGCTTGAGTGTAACCTTGTAAGAACGCACGCTCTTAACAATGGCTTGATTGAGGGGCCACCCCAATTCTATGTTTCGTTGTAATATGTGTGATTGGTCCCCTGTTCGATACAAGTACAGGGTGTTCCACTTAAGACGATTCCTTTCATGCCTCCCTAAGTACCCGTTTTACAAAAAAAAAGCGTTTCAAATTGAGTATGAGATAATCGTCAGATCAACAATAGCAAAAGAAAAAAACAATTCAAAAATCGATTCGATTAAGAAAATCGTCCGACAAAAAAGGATGAAAATAAAAACAAAAGAAGATCGATGATTATTAAGCGGACTTTTGAAAAATCCGAAAGAAAACAAAATTAGAAAAAAGTGGAGGACCTCCAAGACTTCTCTCAGTGGAAGTTAATTAACTACGTGACGAAGTAACTTTCTTTAATGATTTAGAGATAGCGCTGAATGCCATTTAAGTAGTTCCTGTCACTTCAGATGTGGCGCCAAGAGATTATAATAATGTAACGATTTTAATTGTTCTCTTAATTTTTATTTTAAAACAAAACACGAAATAGTTAATAAACTAATTTACTTGAAAGGAAACTAATTAACACTAAATTAAACACTAATTTATTTACAAACTTAGTTCTAATTTATGTTAACAGCCGAGCGAAAAATCTAACGCGAAACTTTAATGCGAAACTGTCTAACGCTGAATTCTTGCCGAACTGTGGCCCACTCCCGGCCGCTTGCATTTATACCCGAAGTTGTTGTTCTCGTATTTTTCTGGAATGCGACAGGCTGTCTGATCTAGTTTATTCTGCCACCAACACTTTCTCGGCTGTCGCCTAAGGTGCGTCGACTAGACGGCTGTGACGCAAGAGACAGTGTCGACGAATCATTACAATAATGACGATAACAAGTACAGTCGTTATTTAAAACGCAGGGCTGCGTTCGCAATCATTGCTCCGAGAGCGTCTTGGGCGTGTAATCGCGTCTTTCTCGCTCACAATTTTTAACATGTTTTGCGTCTCGCTCATGCGTTTTAAAACGTCCCTTGTTTACGTTATTTCCATGACAACGAACGCACTTTTCACATCCCACTTTTAAGTAGGATGCTTAGAGTGCACCCGTTGTCATGGAAATATTGTAAACACAAGTCGTTTTGAAACGGGTGAGTGAGACGCAAAATATGTTAAAAATTGTGTGCGAGAAAGACGCCATTGCACGCCCAAGACGCTCTCGGAGCTATGATTGTGAACGCAGCCCTGATGAAGTGGTGTTTAGAGAAGGATCGAAGTGAAGAGTTAGCGGAAGATAATGTAGATTTCTCCACTGATTTAGAGATGGTGTTTAAAGAAGCACCACAGAAAAATACAAGAGATGTCGCTCAGAACCTTGGTTGTAATAGTGACAATAACAAATAAAATTTAAACGCTGCTGAGGTGGCGCTGAGGTGGGGGATCTATTTGAAAAAACCATGTGCATTTCCTCGGCGATTGTTAATGTAGTTGAACACGTGATAAAGTAATACTTTCCGTTGATTTAGAGATGGCGTTATTTTTCGCAAAAAATAATATGACGTAAATAATACTAGATATTAAATGATATGAGTTTTAAGGTAACTCGCGTCCCAAAATAGACAGTTTTGAATAGAAAATAAGAAATAATATCCTTCGTAAATTGAGTGTTATTTACGGCCTGTCATCAGTCATAGCGAGCAGAGTATGATTTATCGTAGGCTCTCTGTTTCCTTTTCTGAATGTAACATCGACCCAAATGCACACCCTCAATCTAAAGTAATGTCTAATGGTTATCCAAATTCAATTATAATAATTTCGAATTAACATAGTGCAGTTCGTATATGTAGTTGGGGAGACATTACTTTTAAGTGTGACTGTACTTTGTTAATACTCAGAATAACAAAAAATTTGCTAATTTAATACATCGTAAGTATTAAAATCACGTTGCGACTTTTCGAAAATGCGAACGGAATTATGGGAAAACTTCCCCCAAATTGAGCTAGTTTAGTCGAGTGTAATAAAAAAGTGGAAATTAAAGAACTTTTTATCACACACTTTTAGTTTCTATCGCGAACTCTTTCCAGATGTGTTTCGTTTTAAAATTACTTTCTCCTTTTATTCCAGATATCCCGGAGTTGATTGTCTACCACACTCAAAGGCGTGTGCCCATCGACACAATTTATTTCACCCAGTGCGAACCAAGCTGGTCAGACAACACGGAAACCTCTTGGATCCTCCTCAAGATGGCGTTACTGTACGCCGTCCCTTTGACGTTCATGACCATAACGTACTGGCAGATAATCCGTGTTCTGTGGAAATCCGGATGCGTCAGTCAACACGATTTAGGTAAGTCAGACAAAAAAAAAGAAATAAATTCCCTTCTTTATTATCGATTGAATAAAATATATAAAGTTTTTCCTCCGGCGGCCAACAAAACCAACCCTTCACTTTGCTGACGACAGCAAATAAAATTTCGCGCGTGATTTATGCGCGTCGGAAAAACGGTTCCCGGTGGTTTTTTTTTCTCCGGGAAGATTCGTCGATAACAAACTGATGAAAATTAATAACGCTCGCGTAAAAATATTTACGACTTTCCGACAGATGTGGATGACACTCGTCGTCCTCTCCTCTTCCATCAAAACAAAAGACGCTCGATCGTGAAAGCGGCGCAAAGTAAATGAAGCACGCTCATGCAAATGAGGATTTGGAGGCGCAGCTCTGGATTCAAAACGAAGATGAAAATAATTTTATTTAAAAAAAAAATTAATTGGGTAAAAATAGACTACCGGATAATTAAAAAAAAAAAACACTTTTTTTGCAGGAATTGAACTTATTGCATAAATACCACGCGATCATTTAAATTCATAATTAAAGTAGGCGGGATTTTTTTTATACGGTTGTGCACCTGTGTAGATTAGAGGTTATGTAAATATCTTGACGTTTATAGGATTCTCATCGGGTTCAATCGTTTTAATTTAAAGGAAGTGAAACAGTTTTAGTGACAACCATAGCAAATGTTCAAAGTGTACGCCTCCGGCAATTAATTAAACATTTTGAAGCATCACTTTGACAATTCAAACTCAAATAAAGCTGTCAATAGTTAGTGTTGCCATGTTGCCAACCTAATTCAAAATTCATAGCCTACTCTAATTATAAATTTAAATGATCGCGTGGTATAATAAATGTAATTTAAGGCCCAGTTTCATAAAACGTAGTTAACCACTCAATCAAGTTAATTGTGTGATTAAGCAATATCATTGGAGGAAAGTTTAAATTTCCACCAATGATATTGCTTAATCACACAATTAACTTGATCGAGTGGTTAACTACGTTTTATGAAACTGGTCCTATATCTAGCAAAAAAATAGAACGCCCTCTTTGGGTAATAAGACAAAAAGCATTATGCTATCCATTACGTCGAACAGATCCGTTTTAATTTGACCGATAAATCCCCCATTAAGCGCCATCTCGTCAGCTCTTTCATCATTAGACGACAGTAACGAAAGTACTCGTTATTTAAAGAGTTGTTTTAATTTTCTTCGTATTTCGTTGTTCATTATTTGAGTTTTATTTGGATTCTTATAATCCAATTATTTTTTCATATCACATTCGATGCTCTCTTCAGATAAATCATTCTTTTGTTTTTTTTTTTCTATCGGCGATTTGATTATCTCGCACTTCACCAGAGAATTGTTATGCTTCTTTTGTTTCAGAAATTAAAATAATCGCTAAATAATCCGCAATACGCGGACGATTATTACTATTTATTCATTGGTCCCTGTATTGCGTCGCCATGTCAACGCCCAAACTGGTCCTAAGACTAAAACAAAAACAAAACAAGATCGACGATTCTCTGACAGACTGCATAAAATTTAAAAAGAAAAACCGACACAAAGCAAAAAAAGAAACTATGCGAAACGCAAAATAGTTCATAAAATAAAAAGAAAAATAATTCGGCGAAAGAAAAGTTAAAGAAAATGAAAGGCTTTCTCCGACATAGGGCAAGAAAGTTTTAAAAAAACATCAGAAAGCAAAAGAAGAAACTACACGAAACGAAAAGTAATTCATAAAATATAGAGAAAAATAATTCCATAAAATTAGTAAGAAAAAATAATTCGGCAAAAGAAAAGTTAAAGAAAATGAAAGGCTTTCTCCGACAGAGGGCAAGAAAATTAAAAAAAAAAAACATCAGAAAGCAAAAGAAGAAACTACACGAAACGAAAAATAATTGACAATATAAAAACAAGAAATAATTCGATAAAATTTGAAAAAACAAAAAGTAGTTTGACAAAACCAAAATTAAACAACACATACTTTGTTTATTCTTTTGTTGTGCTGTTCATTACTGCCAACCTAATTTTATTTTTGTTACTAGGCTAATACTTGCTTATCTTTTTGGTACGGTCCAGCTATAGTTGCTGCTGACAAGTCCTTGGACTTAGTGGCTCATACAGTGTGTCCCAGATTGAGTAGGCTACCATGGGTAACTTTCTTATTAGTGAAGATAGAGATTCGGTTAAATGGGCAATATTTTGCAGTTTTATGTGCTGATTCAGGTTCCGTCGAGAAAATTTGAAAATTCCGAATAGTTCAGATATTATCGCAGAAAAACTGAAAATCGCTATTTTCTTTAATGTCCAATAACTTCGCAATTATAAAAAATATGAAAAAATGTTTCGTATAAAAGTTACTATGTTTGATAAAATACAGCTGAAAATACAGTCAAAATAAAATTCAAGATGGCGGCTGTCAAGATATTGATAGCAACTTTCTTATTTTAAATGGACGCCATATTGGATTTTTGTACGATTAAATAGCATTTTTTTTTCTCGTTTCAACCGTGTATCACAACCCATATCTAAATAAAAAATTATTTAAAAAAGTCAATATTTTTATTTTAAATCAAGTAAGCGGGTTGCCTTTACTTATTACGAATCAAGTAAGCGGGTTGCCTTTACTTATTACTTATCGTTAACAAGCTACTTGTTTTTTTCTGATTTAAGTTTTGTAATAGAAATTTTATGTACTTCATTTGGGAATTTAAAAATAAATTAAAAATAAAAAAAAGAAAATTCATAAAAAAGAACAATGAAAGGTTTTCCGTGTTTCTCAGACAGACAGTTAAAATTACAAAATTAAAAAAAAAACGACAGAAAACAAAAGAGAAAACTACGTGAAACGCAAATTAAATGACAAATTAAAAACAAAAAATTACTCGATAAAATTTTAAAAAAAACCAAAAACTAAATTCACAAAAAGAACAATGAAAGGCTTTCCGGCTTACTACGACAGAGGGCAAGAAAATAAGAAAAAAACATCAGAAAGTGAAAGAAGAAACTAGGTGAAACGCAAGCAAAAACAAAAAATAGGAGTAATTCGATAAAATTTAAAAAAATAATAATAATAATTCGAAAAAATTAAAGAAAATTTAAAAAGGAAAAGTAAAAGGCTTTCCGGCTTTCTCCGACAGAGGGCAAAAAATAGAAAAAAAAACAAAAGAAGAAACAACAAAATAAAACCAAAATAAAACAAAAAATACTTCGATAAAATTAACAAGAAAACAAAAAGTAATTCGCCAAAATAATTTCTTTTTTTAATTCAATGAAAGGCTCTTCGTCTTCCTCGGACAGAGTACAAGAAAATAAAGAAAAAACCGACAGAAAGCAAAAGAATAATTTATGTATATCCATCAAAGAAAAATATATATATAGAACGCCCTCTGTTGAGTAATAAGTCAAAAGCATTATCATATCCATTACGCCGAGCACGCTCGTTTTAATTTGGCCGATAAATCCTCCATTAAGCGCCATCTTATCAACTCTTTCGTCATTAGACGACAGTAATGAAAACAATTGTTATTTAAAGTGCTAATGGGTAAACGCTACTCACAGTTCTGGATTCAAAATAATAATGAAAATAATAAAAATTAATTAAGTAGGCAGTGTAACGCAATTAATTTTAGAACGCCCCCTGTTGAGTAATAAAAGAATTATCTCATCATATCCATTATGCCAAGCGTGGCCGTTTTAATTTGACCGATAGATCGTCCATTAGACGCCATCTCATTAGCTCTTTAATGATTAGACAACACTAACGAATCCTTATTTCAAGAGCTAATGAGGAAGCGCAACTCACTCTTCAAAATGAAAATGAAACTATTAATTTGATTAAAAATAAAGAATTTAGTAGGAAATGTAATGCAATTAGTTTTAGAGGCGCCCTCTGTGAGGTATAAGAGAGAAAAATATCTATTAAGTAAGCATGGCCGTTTTAATTTGGTTGACAGGCTCCCCCACTCAGCGCCATCTCAACAGCTGATTACATTAAGATAACGAGTGCGATTGTTATTCTTAAACAGCTGATGAGATGGTGCTGGGAGGAGGATCTAATAGCAATTTCTGTTTAATGTAGTTGTAATTATACAGGCTGTTTTTTTTAACTTCATGCAAAAAATGAAACCTGTGAAAGTTGACGTTAAAAGCGATAGAACGAAGCAAATAAAAATTAGAGGTAATAAATGTTTTCGGCGAACGATGAAACAATTTGATAGTCCCTTCATCTTATTCTTCATATTTCTCTGGCATTTGTTTCAGTCCTTTTTTGCTTAATTTGAAATCATATTTCTGATAGGCAGCAATACTTTATTTTTAAGCTAAAAAAATACAAAGTTAAATGAATGGAGACATTAATCATCTGCCGTTTCTTTGAGAAATTTTAATTTGAAGACGAAATATACAAAACAATTTCAGAATGTAAAAAAAAGTAAATGAAAAATGATCGCAGTAAGCCGGGCCGCCTCGAGGCAATAAATTTTCATGTTTCACCGAATATTCGAAAAATACGATTCGTCACTGTCTTGATTTTATCGAATCGGTGGAACACCTTTACATTTGTTAACGCGCGGAACAAAAAAAAAATTATGTGACCCTCCAGGAACTCGTTACTCAGGCGGCTGAAAACTGCGACGCCATTAAAGAATTACCGCGTCTGAAATATGGCAATTTCTCGCGTCGTTAAACCTTTCGGCTTAACAGTGTATCAACATTTTTCTTTTGCGAAAGGGGAGCGTTTCTACAAAAAAAGATTAACGCTCGGTTTTGTCCCGTCTTTAACACAGAAATATCTCAAGAATTTTTTTTTAATTCAAACAAAATTAAAATTAAAATTCCCGCTTAAAAAATTCGTTCGCTGATTGGTTAAATTGGCGTCAATTAAAAATGGAAAAATAGTTTGACGAATAGAAACAAAAGAGAACGGAAAGAAACATCGTGGACATATGAAGAATAAGACGAATGTTGAAAAATGTTTGGAGATCTGTGCCATTAAATTTAGTATGGGTGAGAATACTGTAGGACTAGTATTAGCTTACCGACCACCAGATGGTTCTTTCGATGACTTTATGACAACCTTAATTGAAATACTCCAAAAGGTCAGTAAATACGACATAACTATTCTTTGTGGTGATTTTAACATTAACGGATTATGTGATACCATGCACAGTAAAATATTATTGGACATTTTTGATTCCTACGATCTAAAATTAACGACACACGGATCTACTCGAATCCAACCAAATGGTAGAGGTGGTATATCATCAACGGCTATAGACTACATGCTAACAAATCTTGATTCTTCTTCTTACATTGGACAGAATATTAATCCTCGTCTTGCTCAATTATTAACAATTAATATGGAAACTCTTATTAGTAAAGTTAATCGTCAAACTTTTAAATATAGACCTCTAAAAGAAAGTCATCTTTCTAATATTTATCTACACCTTAGAAATGAGACATGGTTACAGGTTTACGAAGAAGCAAATATTGACTTGGCTTTCCAAACTTTCTTAAATCTATTTATGTGGTATCTTGATTTGTCATGTCCTATAAAATCTATAGCCACCTCTCAACATGAAGCTGTAAAGAAATGGCTTACTTCGGACGTTATTCAAGCTGGAAACGAATTGAAAGACTTCGCCAAACTCACGATTTTCATCTTTTTGAATTTTATAAGAAGAAAAAGAAAGATTATAACGCTCTTTTGAAATCTACTAAAAATGACCAACAAATTAACATTTCAAGAAACAGAACAAAAACCATCTGATCTCACAAATCGCAAAATCTAGGATACAGAAAAAATTTCACTCAAAATCGAAGGTGAAACGTTAACTAATCCTCAGAGAGTGAGTCAAAAATTTATCGAATGTAGCAAAGAATCTTTTACAAGATCACTATATTCGCTCTAACTGTCAACTGAGTAATTCATGTACTACAGGAAAAACAACAAATCCTTCGATGGTTCTTTACCCTATTGAGAAGAATGAAGTTAGGCAAGCCATAAAAAGTTTAAATATTCGAAATTCCAACGGTATTGATGGTATACCAACGTGTACGATAAAGTTTAATTATGATCTCTTAATTGGCCTATTTATTTAACTTGTCCATTGAAGAACAAAGCTTCCCAAAAATATTGAAATTCTCCAATATCAAACCTATTTTCAAAAAGGGAGACAGAAATGAAATCTCTAACTATCGGCCAATCTCTTTATTAAATGAATTCTCAAAAATATTCGAGAAAATTATATAGCAAAGGATTGTTAACTTCTTGGAATGTTATAATATTTTATCCAATTGCCAACATGGTTTTCCTAAAAATAAATCTACAGAATCTGCTTGTGTTGAATTTTCTGAATATATAATATGATGCCCTAGATGCAAACCTTTTCGTAGGAGCCATAAGCTTTGACCGTAGCCGTGCTTTTGACACGGTACAATTCAACTTCCTGTGTGACAAGTTATATGCCATTGGTGTTAGAGGTTCGATACTCGAATTGCTGCGTTCTTACTTGGTTGGACGAATGCAAAGGGTTCTAATTGAAAATTCAACTTCTAATTATACCGAAGTACAATCGGGGGTCCCCAAGGTTCCGTTCTTGGGCCTCTTTTATTCTTAGTGTTCATTAACGACTTGTTCGACAATATTCAGACTGATGGGAGAATTATAGCTTTCGCTGATGATGTTACCGTGGTTGTGTCCAGTGCGTGCGCTGTTCAACTTCAAAATAAAATAAATGGTATTTTTGAACAATTTTCTAATTGGTGCTTAAAAAACAATCTTATTTGGAATAATGAAAAAACGCTCTACCTAAGCTTCTATAACCGTAAGAAGCCTCCACTTGCAAATATTATGGTCGCAAAAAAACAGGTAGTAGACTGTATAAAACTCTTAGGTGTCTTACTGATCAACGACTGTGCTACAATGTTCATGTTGATTTTGTTTGTAAAAGAATGAACAGGGCGTACTATGCCATATCCAGACTGAAAGACAGTGTGTCCATGAAATATCTACTGTAGACTTATTATAGCTTAGTGTTTTCTATGTTTTATGGGGCGGTTCACCATTGGCACGGCGAGTATTCATTTCTCAGAAACGGATTATTAGATTGTTATTTGATATTGATAATAGAGGCACTTGTAAAAATATTTTTCGTGAACAGAAGCTAATGACTTTTCCTTGTATTTATATAATGGCCTGCGTCATCTATGTAGTGCGTAATAAAAATAAATTTGACACTAACTACAATATACATAATAGGTTAACAAGAAACTGTCAATTATTTAGAGTAACTCAACATGAAAATTCACCGTGCTATTCCGGCAAAAAATTCTATAATAAGTTGCCTGCCTACTTAAAACAAATATGCAATATAAAGATTAAAAAAAAAAACAGTTAAAGAAATTTCTTCTAGTTAAGTCTTATTATTCTGTAAGTGAATTTCTTGCCGACACTTTTACTTAATTTAAGTTAATAGCATTAATTGTTATGTTACTTATTTCACCAATTTAGGCGCCTGAACCTCAATTTTGTTAGAATTTAGGTTTTTATGTTTAGATAAGTGACGATCACATCTAACTCTGTATGTTAGCACGTGAATAAATAAATTCAATTCAATTCAATTCAAATCAATTCAAAAACAAATGAAAATCAGTGGAGCATGAAAAACATAAAACAAAAAGAAAACTGTACGAAACACTAATATACAGGATGTCCCAACTGTGTGTTCTCGGGCCATATCTCCATAACTATTGAAGATACAAAAAAATTTTCAATACAATTTCTTTTTTAATTTAAGAGATCTACAACACAAAATTATTTTCATCTTTACACAGTGAATCAAAACAGTGGTGCCGGACACAACTTTTTTATTTCAAATGGAATGCCCTATATATGAAACCAAATTTGGATTGACCATAGAATTCTACACATTTTCTGTATACCATTGCCTATACCTAAACCTAACCGTTCTTGAGATATTTAACATTTTGTCTAAATTGAAAATCACCAACGTAAACAAAAAAGAAAACAAAAGTCGATTATTACTCCGTTCGCGGAATAAAAATAAAAAAATAAGGCGAAATATGAAGAAAAAGAATAACGAAAAATAGAACGAGGAACTGTAAATAACATTGAAATTTATTTAGTTTTTTTTAATACTTATTTCTCCGAAGTCTCGTCGATTCTTTTTAGTAAAGTGTCTTGTTATTTTCGCCATCGTTTTTCCATAGTTTTTAAACATCTACAGATAAAAATATCTATGGTGAAGACAAAAAGTTTCAGTAAAGAAAAAATGTTTTTTCTATTTCATTTTCCTATCGACATTCAATATAAAGATCGGTACATGGACATTCTTCACGTAGCCCTCTTAGTAACCGATTTTTTTTTTTTTTTGCTTTATATGTATAGAGTGATCGTGCTTTCATCGACTATTACGTTTCGCACGACATACATAATTACTCGCGGCTTCAAATTTCCCAAATCTTGCTGATCCTCGTCGATTATTTATGCGCAACGAGGCAGAGCCAGGAATTACAATTTTTGCTGAGGCAGACTTATCCGGCAACAACGCCTGATAAATTAGCTTGTCAAGAAGACACGACGTAATTGACTTTCGCTCCGAATTTATACTAAACCGGTTTTCCCCCTAAATAAATAAATACGTAAATGAATGAACTCTTCTTCGGAAAACGCCGAGTCGACGAATTAATTCATTTTAACATGAAGTTGAGGATTTTCGTGTATGCACACCCGTGGACAGTTAAAAGAGAACGAAAAACAATAAATTCGACCGTAACTCTTAGTACTAGGTGCGCATTTAGTGACGAGTGTCCTTTTTAACTGTCCACAACTGTGTATAAATGTACGACTTTTCCGAAAAAGCTTGGCATGTAAAACTGAGCATTTTATTTCAGATATAGTCGGAAACACTCAGCTTTTCACGTTCTCCATGGCATCAAATGCGAGTACCAGAGGACAGCTCAGGTCTCGCAAGAAGGCTGCTAAGATGTTGGTTAGCGTGGTCGTCATGTTTGCACTCTGCTTTTTTCCAGTGCATTTGCTGTCAGTATTGAGGTTAGTAATAAAAAGAAAACACATTTTGTTTTATTCACTCTGTAGAATACGTGTAAAATAGGACTAGGATTCCAGAGTTTCGAAAACTAACCGAATTCTTATAGGAAGGAATTAAAAGCAACAGAAAAATTATTTGTTTTAAATTTCAGAAGGAATTGTTAACTGTAATACATTTATTTTCCTCATTCGTAATGAATTCAAATTTTAATAATGTAAGAATACTATTTATTTGATCATGCGGTATGATAATACATACATTGAGAAACTCTAGGATACAAGCCTCCGTGGCGCAATGGTTAGCGCGTTCGGCTGTTAACCGAAAGGTTGGTGGTTCGAGCCCACCCGGGGGCGTCTTTTTTTTCTTTTTTTTTTTCTTCCATAGATCGCAATATCTTTTTTTTTCATTAAAAATTGTCATATGACAAATTATTAATTTGTACCAATTAGCAACGTAATTAGAAAATTGTTGCTTTTTGCGTTTAGTACTATGTACTTAATGGGCCAGATGAATAAAACGAAGCAAATGCTTTTACTTCAAATTTTTCAATGAAAACTGCAAATATTTGAAGAAAAATGAAATTCTAAATAATTCTGCCTGTAACGTAGTAAACATTTTAATAAATAGAATCGTATAATGATTTGCATTCGAAATTTTTCCACGTATTTAAGCTTTAAAAAAAATTATAACAGAAGTAAAAGCATTTGCTTCGTTTTATTCATTTGGCTCAATATGTATGAACGCGCGTGAAAAAAGAAAAAAATAAATAAAAACATGGAATCATCTATAATTTAAACAAAATCAAGCAGCATATTTTAGAATCTCGGAGAAAGAAATCGATTGTTTGAAGACATCATACCTTTGTTCGATTAAAGATGCCTTATACAGGGTACTATCAAACTGGAGTCATTTATTGATATTGTACAGCACTGTATTATAACGACTGTTAAAAAAACATTCGTGGTCAAGTTGGCGTTGAAAATATTTCCCGCATGTCGTTGCATATACAGCCATGATGCTTACAGACAGTAAGTATACTGCTCATTACATGCAATAATCCAAAACTTCAAGTTGCCGTCGCATATTGTCAAAACACGCGAATTTGTATAAACTTGTCTTCAAGAAACTTGTTTTGCTCTAATTAATCGAATCAATTGACGCATGACGTTTGTGTAATGATTAAGCTACGACATAACGTGAAATATTTTCAACGCCAACAAAACTAATATTTTTGATGAACAGTCGCTACCTAAAAGCAAAAAATAGGAATCAACCAACCCCAGGCACATTGAAAAATCCTGTCTTTGTTTTATCAAAACCATTTAATACAGGGTGTTGCCAAATTGGTGTCATGTATTATAATAACGTAGGTACAATATTGCATAATAATAAAAACGAAAAAATGGTGCACATTTGAAGTTAAGTTATTCGTTAAAAAGCATCTTATACAGGGTAATATTAAACTGGAGTAATTTATTAATATCATACTGTATTGTATTGTAAACAAAAAACAGTCGATTTACTCCACCCACGTGTTTGTATCTTATATTGCTAAACTGGTGTCATTTATTAATATCGTACTCTATTATATTGTAAACAAAAAATTCGATTTATTCCACGCTCACTTGAAGCTATGTGTTTGATTAAAGAGTATCTTATACAGGGCACTGCTAAACTAGAGTTATTTTTAATATTGGACTGTATTATGGTGTATCATAAAGAGGAATTAATTGATTCATTGCACGCACGCTTGAAATAATGTCTTTGATTAAAGAGCATCTTATATAGGGTATTACTAAACATCTTATATAGGGTATTACTAAACTGAAGTATTGTATCGCATTCTATAATAAAACAGAAAAAATCGATTTAATCCATGCACACTTGGAGTTAGCATCTCATACAGGGTGTTACTAAACTAGAGTCACTTATTAATACTGTTCAATTCACGATATAATACATGCACGTCATCAATGTATTGTCAAAGTTGTTTATTTTCTAAATGTATTAGTCAAACATGACTCTAAATATAAAAAAAAAAGAACGTGAGTCTAAACTTTAATGAAGTATTGATGAAGTGCAGGTATTCTTTCGTGAATTGAACAATATTGCTGCGCATTGTATCATAAAACAAAAAAAAAATGGATTTATGCCTCGCACACTTGAAGTTGTGTCTTTGATTAAAGAGTATCTTATACAGGGTATTACTAAATCGGAGTCATTTATTAAAATACTGTTCAATTCACGCAAGAGTACATGCACGTCATCAATATATTGTTAAAATTTCGACTCACGTTGTATATTTTCTAAATGTATTAGTCAAACATAAGCTAAATGTTAAAAAAAAAACAACGCGAGTCTAAACTTTCACAATACACTGATGACGTGCATGTATTCTTTCGTGAATTGAATTCTATCATAAAACAAAAAATCGATTTATTCCAGGCACACTTGAAGTTATCTCTTTGATTAAAGAGTGTCTTATACAGGGTATTACTAAACTAAAGTCACTTATAAATATTGTATTGTGTATTGCATCATAAATGGTTGAGCTTAAAATTTATAATTTGTTCTGTGGAGTCTTACATAACCTCCCTTGTTTTTGATAGGAATTCAAAAGGCGTACTCGTTCACTCTTTCCTCTAATATGCGCACGACGCCGTCGGGGACAGTTCATTTTTGCTATGAACAAAAAGTGCGGGAGTGCAGTCATTTAGACGCAGATATAATATACCTAACCTCTCAGACTTCTTACACGTTTTACGTAACCGGCTTGGCTATTTGTTTGAACAATTGACTGTGAAATGCAGTAAGCAGAACGTTAGCAAGCATTCCACAAATTCAACTGAAAGTGGCTGTAACAAAGCGACTCGCTCACTAACTCGGTCAAGGTCACCAGTTGTAAAAAAAAATTGAAAATCGCTTTTCAGAATACCCCTCCTAGTGCGTCATCCAAAGCGAACGATATTGCATATAAATAATAACCAATATGAGTGACGTCATTGTGAAATACGAATGCAAAACGAAATTCAAATTTAATCCCCAACAAACACCGCTAGCGATTTTGATTCAGGGACACCCTGTATCTGAAAAATAGAATTAAAAGTACAGGACTTTGTCTTGTTTGTATTTGTCTTGTAATAAATATCTTGCGTGGTATTGGTTTTTAAAAAATGACTCGAGCTCAGTAAAACCCTGTAGAACAATAAAATTAGAGAGACATTGTTTCGGCGGGCAAAAAAAAAATTGAAAATGTTTATAATTGATTAAAAAAAATGATTAGTAAAGTAAATTGGCACTTTCGCTGATAATATAATACATAATTTTTTTGTTGTTATTCTTATTATAAATCGATAGAATCCAGAAAGAAAAGAAGCTCGTAACGGTTTCGTTGTTGACTTTTGATCGAAGTTTGCGTAATAAATGTATAGCATTTATGGTCTTAATAAAATGACTCAAGTTCAGTAAAACCCTGTATAGGTACGACACAAAAAAAACTTTCAATTGGATTTCCTTTTTTTGCAGGCTGACGGTGAAGCTCTCCAACAGCGACTTAAACAGGGCCTTCGCCTCTCTCTCTCACTGGCTGTGCTACCTCAACAGCGCCGTCAACCCCGTCATTTACAATTTCATGAGCGGTAAGTCAATCCCTCCCTCCCCAAAAAAAAAAACAAACAAAAAAACAAATTCGAACGATTCAAAAGCTACACGTAATAAATTTGTCGGGGGTGTGACAGTTATCAAGAGGAAATACAAATAATTTATTTGCACCCGTTTGCTTCGAATGCCCCATAATGGAGCTTTCCACGTTTGATGGAAAACGTGATGTAGAAGTAAGCCGCCCGGAACGGGCGGGAATAGGTCGGCAAATTGAATTAAAGCAACTTGCAACCCCGAGTCGAAATGAATAAAACGAAACGAAAATACAAGCAAGTGATGGAGCGTGTGTATGTGCAGTGTACAGTCGGATTCGATGATGAAGTCGTAGATCACAGAATAAAATATAGATGGATGCGTTTGTGGGCAAAGACTTCGTAAAGTCAAAAGTAACGAATAGTTTTACACGCAAAGAAAAAGAAAGTTTTATTTGAGGGCCAGGGGAAGCGCTTTTTACTTTTGTTTTGGTTTACCTCTCGACCAATAACAATTCAATGTCGAGTGGCTTAGGGTTAGCGTAGCCCACTTTGGGAGTCGCTCGGTGATGTGGGTTCGAATCCCACTAGGGCCATGGATGTTTGTGCTGTCTAATGACTTAGACCACAATTTAAATTTAGAACGTAATTGTCTGAAAGCTACGTAACGCGAAGAAGAAAATTCACTAGTCATTTAGTTTTTATTTAGAAATACCTTTACTACTTATACATTTATGTTTTATTTATTTGTTACTAAAGATTATTTAAGTATAACACGTAATCACGCCTGCTATGGCCATTTTTTTTTAGTCGACGGAGTGACGTAAATTAAAGGAGGAGGCTGGTTCACACAGTTCAATTGCATCAGCGTCCTCTATGTACACACTTTAAATCACAAACAGAAAACTGCAGATCTGAATTAATTGAATTGATTAACTTTCAGCACGATTGACTTCTGAAGCAGATAATGAAAAAATGAAAATGAAATTAAATACAAAGTAGGGTTCAAAACCCTTAGAACACACACTGTTAAATTAAATTAACTTTGACAGCTGTCAAAACATATCTGTTCTACAATTACATTTATATTAAAGTTATCTTTCGTTTCGCTGAATTTATGTAACACATAATGTCGGAAATTACAAGCACGTTTTCATATAGAGGGTGTTATTGTCTTCCACGTGGTCAAGGATTAAGAAACAATTGCAATAGATGGCGCTATGCAATACCTCGCACAAATACAATTCGTTCCGTCCTTTACTGACGACAAGTGACATTTTCTCATTGATCTTCCGCGTCACTTCCGTAGAAGCAAACGAAATATAAACTTTCGGCATGTTAGCAATTCGCGATTGTCGAATGTCTTACAAAACGCGAGTCATTTGTTTGTTACCATCCAGTTGACTCTACATAAAAGCACAGCTTTCAGCTGCCTAGCTTCTTTTACGAAATAAAATTTTTTAGAAAAAGAAATCCCTTAATCCGTAACGATTTGTAAAAATCCCTTAAAGTTAGCAACACTGCATGAGTTTCCCGTAGAGTTACGATTTGACTTTAGTGACTCCTTCATATTTTCTTCTTTGACCTGCACTGTTGGTATTGTCTGCTGTCTTTCTTGTTTCTTTTCATATTTCGTCAAAGTAGATAAGCTACGGGAATTCGGAGCCAATTTCCCATTCAATTTTGCGTAGGAATTTACGCTTCAAATGTGTAGGTATGGTTGCCTAACTAACGCAGGCCTGTTGATTGCCGCGTCTATTTATAAATAACAAGTAAATAATAGTTATTTTTGGCTATTATTTAAAAACTGTTACTTATTCTTACGTTTTATTTATAAACTGCCTACTTTGAATTTCGCGCACGCCACCCCTCCCCCTCGTTGATCAACTGCGTGCCAGTTAGTTAGACAACCAAACCTACACATTTGAAACTAGGCCCCTACGCATCTATCTCTTCATTACTTCTTCTGATTTTCTTTCTCGAATGCCCTTCACTTCGCAGTCGTTTTCTTTAATTCTTACAAAAATTCTCTCTCTTTTGTTAATTACTGATGAAAAGGTTTTCGGAAAAGTCTCCCATCTCCGTTCGCAAAAGTGGACAATTGACGTCTAAAGCGCCATCTGTTGAAAACAGTCGAAAGCTACTGTGATAAAAAGTTATTCCGTCAGTTTTTAAAAATACGTGGTTGCCAACAGTGTAATAATGAAATTAATGTCCAAAATTTTGATCCGAACAATCAAGTCGCCCAAATTGCATAGCCTCTTGACACTGTTGTATACAGGGTGAGCCGATAGTGCATATTTGGAAGACAGCGTCTTTATTATTTCAAATTTTTAAAATCTGTTTTCGCTATCACTTACGTATCGTATAGGTGCATGATTTAAAATTAATCACGATTGTACAAGGTGATTGGTGTGGCCGTGCCAAACCAAAGTTATGCTTTTTTAAACGGAACGTACTGTATATTATGGCCCATATAGATTTGTCTTTAAGAGTAGATTAATTTATTATAAGAGTACTATGTACTTACCTAGAACTAATGGTTACATTTAAATGTAAAGAAATCGTACTTTTTGGTATTTAGATAGATCAGATGTTTATTACAATTAGGTTTTGAAACTTTACAGTATTATTACATAACCTATCCGGATCGGAAAATAGTAGGCAGTTAGAAAATATTCCTGTCATTTTGTACAGGGTGATTCAAAACGCGGATGTTTATTTTACTCGGTTATTTTTAATGGAACACCCTATATATTATTACAAATTTTAATGCGTTTTTGACTAAGCTTTGCGTACGTAATATAAGATTCAGTATGTCTTTAGACCAGCGATATTTTTATTTGCAGGTAAATTTCGCAAGGAATTCAAGCGTTCCATCGTCTGCACGCGGAAGAGCGCCAACCCCAAGAGGTACCAACTGAGCAGCTTCAAGGTGGGGTCCCTCACGAGCAGGACTTTTCTCGAACGTCATGCACGGCAAAACGGAAGGACACGTTGTCCACGAAATTCACCGATTAGGTTAGAAGTTACTTTCAATATCACGCACAGCGCACGTCGTGACAGTTCTTTTACAGACACTCTTTACAACGAGTTCCATGACAATCCCCTCCGTTCTTATGTTATAAATAATTACTGTGAAATCTTGTTTTAACATTAACAAAATAAATGTGTGAGCCGTTAATTAAGGGCCCCTTACTTTAAAGTTACTTTAAATTTATTAAAGTCTCCTTTAGTGCTGTTATGGAAAGCGGCCCTAAACAACATTATTTTAAGTAAATGTTTAGTTTCATTTCCAGAGGAACTTCCGTCTTTATTTCATATTGTTACGGTAGGTGTGTACAGTCGCAATCATAATTCGTGACATAACCTTCGTCGTTGACAATTTATTTGTGGTTTCCAAGCAAAAAATAATTTACGACATCCCGGGTTCATTTTTAAATAGTAAGATTTGGATATATTCGTTCATAATTTTGAAGGACGCTTTTTGTAACTGTCATAGCGACTGTACATCGCAAAAGGGTTGGCGAATTAAATTCACTTTGCAAGATCTCCTTAAGTTACAAAATTTTATTAAGTAAAGAAATATGCGGCCTTAAATAGTGGAATGTCGCCAATCTTATTGAAACGATCAATAATAACTTTGAAGTATGAACGATGAAAGGCATTCCGCAAAGAAGGGTGGAATATGAGATAAACCGATACCGATTGAAACAAGAAGGGTTCGGCGAAGGTAAAAGAACGAGACGCGCCCTCGCACTGTAAATAAACATACATCGCCACTTTTTTTACCTCTTCATTCCTGCGCCCCTTTTTATAGCCCCCATTTTTCCGCGGTGTATCAATATTCAGCCGCGATCGCACCCTCTAAGAGCGAAAATACCCCCGAGTCACGTTCGAAGGCGCGCTTAAATTTGTTTGCCCTGAGATACGCGGTGATGTGTGATTAGTATTTTCTTCTAAATGCGAGTTCGGGGATGGCCCCGATCACGTTTTACTAGCAGAAAACCTCCCTGCACAGGTTGAATAAATTTGTGGGGGGGAGGGGCTACCGTAGAAATCTAGGCGCAAAAGTCACGTGATCGTAATAAGGTAACTTTTATTCGATTTATAAATGCAAGTTTTCGTATTCTGGTGTGTAGTCGAAAAGAACGGACAATTAAAAAAAAAAGTGCTGACAAAATAATCAAAAAATTAGGTGGATTTAAAAATAATACTTATTGGACAACGTTAACTTTCTGTCAAAAAGTGTTCTAGAAGGCAGTGGCACCACATGATCTGTCAAAAACTCTTAACACGTTTCTTCCAGGCAAACGCATTCAGCTTTACAAATGATCAGATTCAGGACAATTGTACCTCAGGTTACTACCTTGGGTCCCTCACTTTTTCTGATGTACATAATCTAAACTTAAAATACAAATTTCCTGCTGTTTACTGGCTTAGTTTCTTGGACGTCTAGAAGAACATAGCCGCATTACAGATCAAACATCAAGGTTTCTGATATAAGGTAAGACACGCAAACCATCCCATTATGGTATTAGGGGCATCGTGTTAAGTTAAACCTAATTGAAAATCATCTGGCGAATAGGATCCAGAAAACCTTCTCGCATCAATTGTACAAACTATTAATTAGAATAGGAGTACCTCGGGGTAGTATCTTGGGGCCTTCGCCTTTTTCTTTTTGATGTAGTACGTAAATTAATAAATTCGCTTATGGTCCAGTTTTCTTCAAATAGTCACTGATTTGAAGACAAGACAGTAATAATAATATGGACTTGAACAGTCAGAAATATACAAAATAATTGTTTCTATTCTTAACAACCACTTAAATTAAATTAAATTATCCAAATGACAAGGTAAAATAAAATAATTAATAATTAAATTAAATTACATAAAGTAAAAAAAGTATATATGTATACAGGGTGTCTTTAAAATGCTTGGGCTGGCTGTACACAGCCGTGCTGTTCTCATTAAAATAAACAAAAAAGTGCAACAAAATCTTAGACAGCAAAAATAAAAGCAAAATTAATAAACAAATCATGAAATAATTTAAAAGTGTAAATATTCAATTGACGGAACGTGAAACAAATGAAAACAAAAACTGTATTAGTGAAAATCATAAATGGAACGAAGAAGTAAATACAAAAAAAAAGACAATGAATCAAAAGCGAAATAAAAAGAAAGACGAAGATTGAACGAATTCGAAACAAAAACAAACAAATGAAACGCAAAGAGTGTTTCAATTAGATATTGTATTAAACAAAAAAGAAGAAAATAAAATTTAATCGAACAATGTCTTGTGGATAAAAGGAAATAAATTGAAAGACAAAAAACTGAACAAGGAAGAACAAAACAGATGAAATGTGAACCAATGTAAAACAAAACGAAAATCTGATCTGAAATTTAAAAAACCATATACAGTGACTTTCAAAAAGTGTGCTACAAATGGGAACTTTTTTATTATCGGTTTTTATAAAAATTTATTGACGCAGAACGCTTCTGCATCCCTTAAAGTCAAATGGGAAAACGTCAGGTGAAATTTATCTTGAACGGTATACAGCGTGGACACCAAAAAATGAAGACGGCTTAAGAGTAAAGTACCCTTATTTTACAAGATACAGCAAAATGTCATCTCAAAAATAAAAAAGTCACAATTTATTGTGAACCACTCTTTATACACACTACATTAGGAAATACTGGTTGGATTAAAGTGTCCGTCAAAATAATATGAACAGGAAAACATAAAATTCGTTCTTATTTCTCAATTATTATTATCTCTTGTAGCACACTTTTTGAAAGACACTGTAAAAAAAAAATAAACAGCGATCGAATACGTTTCAAAGAGATAAAAGCAAATTAAAAAAAAATCAAATATGTGGAAGTGAAAGATAAAAAGTCTGATTGAAAGATAAAAAATACTGGTTGGATTAAAGGGTCCGTCAAAATAATATGAACAGGAAAACATAAAATTCGTTCTTATTTCTCAATTATTATTATCTCTTGTAGCACACTTTTTGAAAGACACTGTAAAATACATGATTTACTACATAAAAAAAATAAACAGCGATCCAATACGTTTCAAAGAGATAAAAGCAAATTAAAAAAAAATTCAAATATGTGGAAGTGAAAGATAAAAAGTCAAAATTAAGAAATAAGTGAAGAAAAAACAAATATCTTTTTAGGCAACACAAAACGAGGAGTAATGCCAAGAAAAATGAAAAAATAGATAAAATTAAAAACAAAATTAATAACCAAATTATGAAATAAACAAGCGAAAAATGAAACTTCGATCGATTACGTTTCAAACAAGCAAAACAAATTAAGAAATAAAAGTATGAGGAAGTAAAAAATGCAAAAATCTTTTTAGGCAAAAGAATTTTAGCACTAAACGAGAAGGAATACAAAAAAATTGAAAAATAAAAAGAAATGAAATGGAACACAACAAAATCTTAGCAAAAAATGAAAACAAAATATGATATAACTCAAAAGAAAAATATTTTAATTGGTGGAACGTGCAACAAGCGAAAGCAAAAACTGTAGGAGCGAAAAGATAGAAGTAAATACGAAACAAACACAAAACGAAACAATGAAACAAAAACAAAATAAAAAGAAAGACAAAGACCGCGCGAGTTCGAAACAAAAACATTTGAACAAATAAACGAACAGCGAACCTTCTAGGCAAGGAGTGTTTCAATTGAATGCTGCGTGAAGCAAGAATTGAAGAAATTGAAATAAATAAACAAGTTTTAATTGAACAACATACCCAAGGATGTAACAATTAAAAAATTAACCAAGAAATCTTTAATTGAATTGCATTTCTACTCATATAATTTTTAATAAAATGTGTATGTATACAGGGTAGGAAAAAGGAAAGCTTACATGGAGTTCTTAACGAGTGCGAGCGAAACACACTGCGGTTTTCTAGATGTAGAACAGAGATGGATATAAATAACAGCGACGTTGTCGCAGTTCCTGCACTGCTCTTCCTCTTCCAAGGCGTGCATGCAGAGCGTTTTAACTACTCCCATTTTATGCCCATCTCTGTTCTACATCGAGAAAATCACAGTGCATTTTACTCGCTCTCGTTAAAAACCTCATGCAAGTTTTGCTTTTTCCTATCCGGCATATGATACAAGAATAATAGGCAAAGCGGGAAAATGATTTAAAAAAAAATTATCCTCGAACAATTACAAAAAAAAAATTTTTCTGCCTCTCTGATACTTGGATATTCTATACCCAAGGATATAACAATTTAAACACCCCAACTTTTTTTTCAAACGCGCGGTATATTTGCAGTGTTTGCTCGGTTAAGTCAGCCGGCGATAATTACCAATTAAAAAAAAAAATTCCCGCCTGAATTTGCAAACTCTGCAGTAGTCAGTAAGGCCAACAGGGAGCTTAACTTCGAAGAGAAAAAAAACTCCTAACGCAGGGAGCTTTATCAACACAACAGGAGAACGCTTCGCTCGTCTGTAAACATATCTCTGCAAAAACGTAATTTATCCCCTTCATTTGTTTTAATCCGTCAGGGGTCGTTCGTTAGTTTGTGAGTTGGTATCTAATTCGATTAGGTTGCGCCAAATTAATATTGTTACGGTGCTCGCATGTGTATACGTAATAATCACTCCACACAGGTAGATCGTCATTAAATTAGTGGCATGCTATAAGTGCAAGCAAATGTCCTTGAACAAACGTATCGTGTGTATTTTTGCTTCCGCTGATGCCATGCAAATCGAAGCTCAGAGTACAGTTGGTCGAGAATCTTTAAGTACTGACAGGAGAAAAACTGATTACAAGGTGTATTTTATACGTATGAGTTCTATCAAGACTGCTTTGGGAAGATGACAATTACTGTTGTACAGGTGTCCCACAAATAAGGGGCCATACGGCAGCAGAGTATAAAAACTATTTTCCTCTAATAAAATCACGAAGACGACATCGTTTGGGAGATATGCTAAAGTATAATACTAAGTCCTTCCCTGACCTGTGCAACCCGGCCCCTATTGTGCCGCAGGGCGAAAGCTTAATCAGTTCATATGTGGCATTGTGTTGATGTAGAAGCACTTATCGCTGCATGTTTACGACTGTAGAATATGCGGATATGTTTCTAATGTGTAGTAGTAATAATAATCAAGACGCAATACACGTAAAATTGGCTTGCCACGTACTTGATAGAAGAGGATTAGGTATCATCAGCGACGCGACTTTTGCCAGTGGATGCGGCAACAAGAACTGGCAGCAGCAAACTATAGTGCAAGCAAATTGTCGACGCCGGTGGAGGGCATTTCGAACAGTTGCTGTAAACATCGCGGTAAGTAATGACTAAAGACTCCAAAAGAAAGTTCCGTTTGTCCCTCCAGTTGTATATTATTCGCTGCTCGCGCCGATGCACTGTAAACCCTCAATCGGTCGACCGGCTGTGTATCCAGTGCTGTTTACGGCTGCATGATGCATATAGAGTTTCATTTAAACGAATGTTTTCGTTTTTTTTTTTCAAATTATATCGAATGGTCAAAAATACAGCAAATAAAATAAAATGTAATAAAGTTGATCAAAATATTCTCGCTATACCAAAGAAATAATTTTTGCAACGCTTTAATTCGATCGGTGCCATACGCGGCATCGAAGCGCCTATGCATTCGGGCTTGAGAGTTGAAGTCTTTAGTAATGACATAACGATCGGAGTCCAATCATTACGTTGAGCAGGTCAGTTTTATTATCGGTTTACATCACATCTGCGTGCCAACAGGACCGTAATTTCTCGGAAAATTTTCGCAAAAAAATTTACCGGAGTAGAACAGTTTCAATTACATTCGCGGACTCTATGTATACGTATCATTATTGTTAGCCCTTGCATTATGGCCTCTTATTTATGGGATAGCCTGTATGCACTTGAAGTAGGTTATTAGTAAACAATATCAAGGTTGTCCAGCAGCAAGCTATGAACACCGGAAATAGGATATCAGTAAACAAGATCAAGGTTGCACAGCTGTACTCTTTACATATAGAGTCCTTTGATGTCGTAGACATAATTTGCACGGCTGTAATTTTTTTAATAGCATTATTTCATGACACCATTTCACACATTTTTTTGTGTTATGAAAATTTCTTTCCATAAAAAAGCATGTTTTTCTTTTTGTGATAACCGCTTACGGAAACGAGAATGTCTCCAAAATAATAAATTATCAATCAAAAAATAAATAAAATATGGGGATTAGGATAATATAGGGTGACTGAAATGATATCCGGCAAAATAAGACGAGTAGAATAAATTGAAAATTTATCCAAGAATCTATTGTTCGCTGCCGATTCTCATTACAAGACGTAGGTATCAGCTAGTTCGCAAGAATAAAATCGATACAGAGACATAAAACAATAAAACCTTATTAGATACAGCCGCGGAGCTTCCATTCAACCTTCATTCAACGTAATCGCCAGTACCATAGCATGATTTTTCACGAGTTACATCTCGAAAGTTATGTTTTTATATTTTTCCTCTAATTTATGACATGGATTCGCTTAGAGTTGTTACGATTTTAAAATTCATTATAATTATTACAGTTCTGTTGCTGTAAGGTTAGCGTGTAGATCGTTGTTTGTGGATGCTCCGGCCATCTTGTGCTTTGATCATACTAGTCTATGTTGATCGAAGCTTAAACGGAAGATATTACTCTTCTAGGCCTTTCGAAGCCTGATTTCTGGAGACAATCAGGTAGGATTTATACAAGCGCAGTTCAGGCTGTAACGCTGTTTCCATTCTTTCATCGGGCTTTTTGTTTCACCGGGATTCTTTTACCGGAGTTTCTATATTTGGGGTTACTTGGCTATTTCATCGTTCTGGAACACCGTTACCTACTGTTCATTTCCGGACATGCGAACTAGAGACTGATACCCCCCGTTGCTTGGCTTCACCGCCGTTGGAGGGAGTTGGGTCTCCGGAACGCTGGGTGACACATTTGACGCGACCCTCCCGGTCGTTTGTTACTCGAACGACTGGCGTACAACTGGTGCGCATGCACCTTTAGACGACGGAAGGTCAGATACTTTTTATTTAATTTTTTTATTATTACTTTTAATAATATTTTTGGCGTTGAATTAAACCAAGAGATGTTGACGCTGTGGAGTTAATTTAATTTAGATTTGTTTTTTATGTTTCTTTTGTTTGTGAACGAGAAGCGGATCCGTGCTTCGTGCTTCAACTTGGTGTTATCTACGGCACATTTAAACTTGCCTCGATTTTGTGCTGTTTACAAGATTAAAATTCTGACACAAGTAAAGACAAAAGTGTGCAATACTGGTGACTTTTATTTATTTTTAAATTCTGTCCTCAAAACAGAGGGGTTACGTACGACCCCGACCTATTCCACTGAGATTAGCCGGCGGTTGGGGGGAACGTAACTTAATTTGCTCGCACAAAATTTGCAACCAGGTACGCAGCAGTGTTTTATTTTGTCGGGTGTTATTACAGTCACCCTGTATATCGTTGAAAACTTCAGTTTTCTTTAAAATCCATCCCGCAACAGAATTTTGTTAAATTGACCGTCCAAATAGAGATAGATGCGGGCCATCTGGCGTGCTGCAAAAAAAAAACTGCGAAGACTAATGAGACTTGTCATTCGTGAGATGGCGTTTTTGTATAAATCGAGGGGGCATTAATCTTGTGCGTGAATACTTCGGAAGGACGATAGGGGGCCGCGCCGCCACCGCGTCGTTTAAGATGCGGATTATCCCGCTCGACTTAACTGCTTTCTTGATCGCAAGCGTTTCGTAATGCTGTGCGTCTTCAAATACAGTTTCCAGCTGTTGAAAGGACAGCACTTAATCGAACAGACTGTAAAACATCCCACAGGCATTCACTTGCGAATTTAGATTTATTTTGTAGCTCAATTTTATTTAGTAATTTATTTGGTAATTTGTTATTGTGTCATTCTTTTTTCGTACCTTCAGTGGTAACTAAGTTCGATAGATGGCGTTGTTGAAAATATAACGTGTTAACGGTTAACAATTAACAAATATCATTATAACTATTTTTATTGTCTTTTAAGAAAAAAATTAAAGACGCGATAGTTAAAAGTTAAAAAGTGATGCGTTAGTGATGAAACGATTATTTGCACAAAAGCTCGATAGATGGCACTGTTGATGAATACAGTGGAATTAACAATTAACAAATGCCATAACAATTTTCTTTGTCTTTAAAGAGAAAAAATGAGAATCTTGACAAGAAAGTAACGCAAAACATAATAAGGTGCGTTGATGATGGTTCGCATATGTATTTTCATGGAAGCCCGATAGATGTCGCTGTTGATACAACTTGCTTGCCAATAATTAACAAATGTCATAACAGTTTCTATTGTCTTTTAAGAGAAAAAATTAATGACATTAGTCAAAAGGTAATGCGAAAGACAAAGGAGTGTGTTGCTAATGAAACGAATACTATCACGGAAGCTTAATAGATGGCGCTTTTAATACAACTTGATGAACAATCAACAAATGTTGTCATAACTATTTTATTGTTTTTTTCTTGCGAAAAACAAAAGAGTGCGTTGATGACGAGACGAATACTGTCACGGGAGCTTGATAGATGGTGCTGTTGATACAACATGATTAACAATTAACAAATGTTGCCATAACATATTTTATTGTCCTTTAAGAGAAAAAGTTAAGGACATTAGTCAAAAGGTAATGCGAAAGACGAAAGAGTGCGTTGATAATGACGTGAATACCCGAATATCATCACGGGAGTTTGATAGATGGCGCCGTTGATAATACAACGTGACTAACAATTAACGAACGTTGTTATAACAATTTTTATCGTCTTTTTAGAGAAACATGAGAAACAGAAGTAATGCGTTGGTGATGAAACGAGCGCTTGCACGGTAGCTCGATAGATGGCGCTGTTGACAAAACAACGAGATTAACAAGTGTTATAACAATTTTTATTCTTTTTCTATTTTAAGAGAAAAATTAAGAACATTAGTTAAAAGGTAATGCAAAACTCAAAATATCGCAATAATGATCATGGAAGCTCAACAGATGGCGCCTTGTTAACTGAATGTGCTTAACAATTAGAATGTTGTTTTATCGATTTTGGAGGAACATTAAAGTTTTTTTGACGCGTTTTTGTATCTCTCAACAAATAAAGTAAAAGCAGACATCGGCGCCGACGCACTATGGGGCCAAAAGCACCTTCGCGTCTCAAAAATCTGTAACTCTTTTATTTACTGACTTACGTTAATGAAATTTGGTACATAGATTAAGAAGACTATAGGCTTTATGACTATGATGTGATTTTTTTAAAATTTTTATTTACTTCTTTATTATATATGTTGTAACACCGAGAAATGAAGATTCCTTAAGAGTAAAGTGCCCTTATTTTAAAAGATACATAAAAATGTCATAAGAAAATGTTGTCTAGAATTAAAAGTTACAGCCAAATACAAAATTAGAGCGATTAATTTGAAGGTTGAGAAATTTACAGTTCGATGCGAGTCAAATAGCGGCTACTCTGAAGCTCATTTTTAATGAACGATTACGTACATAAGACATAATCAACGTGTAAAGTATTATACATCATTGGAAAGGGCACATCTTCTAGTTTTAAAATAACTATATAAACATGTAAATTGCTTACTGCTTTGTTTAATAAAAAAACATAAACATAGGTATGTTTAATTTGCCATTTTAAAACTTAGCTTAAAGATTTAACTGTCATCGGGATTTGCCGGTGTGGAGTTATTGGTAGGATACGATAGCGAAAATAGTCCTCTAAATGATAGCGGAAATAACTTTTGCACATATTTGCACCTAACGTCAAAAAACAGGTTGAAAGATGGTGACCTACTTTTAGTGTAAGTAGCTACTCGTATTTTGTTTTTAACCACAAAAGACGAACACAACCACTGAAAAGGTAATAATACTTATTCATTGTCAAAAACCATACATTTTTTTTCCACCATATCACCAGCAGAAAATACGAGTAGCTACTTACACTAAAAGTAGGTCACCATTTTTCAACCTGTTTTTTGACGTTAGGTGCAAATATGTGCAAAAGTTATTTCCGCTATCATTTAGAGGACTATTTTCGCTATTATATCCTACCATTTACTCCACACCGGCAAATCCCGATAACCGTTAAATCTTTAAGCTAAGTTTTAAAATGGCAAATTAAACATACCTATGTTTATGTTTTTTTTATTAAACAAAGCAGTAAGCAATTTACATGTTTATGTAGTTATTTTAAAACTAGAAGATGTGCCCTTTCCAATGATGTATAATACTTTACACGTTGATTATGTCTTATGTACGTAATCGTTCATTAAAAATGAGCTTCAGAGTAGCCGCTATTTGACTCGCATCGAACTGTAAATTTCTCAACCTTCAAATTAATCGCTCTAATTTTGTATTTGGCTGTAACTTTTAATTCTAGACAACATTTTCTTATGACATTTTTATGTATCTTTTAAAATAAGGACACTTTACTCTTAAGGAATCTTCATTTCTCGGTGTTACAACTTTTATAATAAAGAAGTAAATAAAAATTTTAAAAAAATCACATCACAGTCATAAAGCCTATAGTCTTCTTAATCTATGTACCAAATTTCATTAACGTAAGTCAGTAAATAAAAGAATTACAGATTTTTGAGACGCGAAAGTGCTTTTGGCCCCATAGTGCGACGCCGCGCCATTAAGAAATAAAATAAACGACAGAACTACGGTTTAAGAAGAAATACACTAGATGGCGACGTAACTTTCAGCGAAAAATAAACAAATCACAATAGATTCCAAATATACTCGGTGTTTCAGGCTATGCGACACAGCCCTGTTTCTCCCCGAAAACGAGAAGTTGATAATTAGATGATTATTTTCATGGAAACTCGATAGATGGCGCTGATGGTAATAAATTGTGACTAACGATGTTTGAATGTGTGTTTTACTGTCTTCATAATATTGACGTCTCTGGCGCGTTATTTTCGAACAGTTATTTAGGAAAAAAAAAGTGAATGAAAAGCGGATGGCGCTAAGAAACATAAAATACAACGAACCTATAATTTAAGTGAGGAAGCAACAGATGGCGATAGGATATGTTTTTCACGGATCGTTCGGATACGTCATTAATTTCTTTTGATCTCAGAACAAAGATTAAATCTTTCTTATTTTGATGAAAGCCATTTTCTTTTAATTTCTTCAACACAAAAATAAATGAAATTAAATTTTTTTTCCAAATCGCCGGATTCAATTAACGCTTTAGTCATCGCGAGAGGGCGAAACTGGCCGCTGTATATTTAATTTGAAGGGGCCGACGAACGCCGCGACGACCTGAAAGAAAACGACGCGAAAATAAAATTTCAATTAATACAGTAACAATGGCGGGCCGACGAGCGCCGGCCTCAAAACAAAATTACGTTCCGAAAATTCTGGAAATCAAATGGGAATATGAAGGGGGGAGGCAGCTATCTAGCGAACCGACGCGACGTAAAATTAAAATCATCATGTAATTTGTTTTGAAATATTGTTCGTTTGACGGGAACTTAATGGCAGAGAATTTATTTCGCGGAATATTTTTGATTTGTCGATGAAATAATGTGTACAATACAGGATGTTTCACTTAAGACGGTTTCTTTCATATCTCTCTAGTTACTCATTTTATTAAAAAAATGTTTCAAATGAAAGTTTTAATATATCATGTGGAGCACATTTTAAAAAAATTTCGGCAGTGTTACCAACTCGCCTGCTACACCTCCGTTCAACTGTCATTGGAATAGCGGCAATTGACGGTTTACGCGTCAACGCCGCTTAAATTGGAGGGAGATCTAGCGAGATTTTTACAACCCGGTTGGCAACACTGGTTTTAAAAATCATTCTGACTGGGTATTTTTTGTTGAAGAACGTAGAAGGCGTGCAACTAGTTCAAGTAATAAAATATTACACGAAGAAAATTATCATCTGCCTAAGATGTGATACCATGATAACCTTGATTCAATAATAAAATTTCTAAATAAAGACTGAATCTTAAAGTTTCATTCCTAAACTCATTTCCCTCTTTCTGCAATCTATTGTTTTTAATTAGGTTAATTCTTGCATCACTTACTAATTGCCATATTTATCTTATTGTTATTATTTTAATTTTAAGTTAGGTTTAGTTAAGTTAGTTATGCCTAGTTAATCATATATTTTAAATAGCGACATCTTTTGATCGCTTTTTGACCCGACATTGCAGTAGGATTGACAAATTGAAGCCAGTTCGCCACATAATAAGTCATCCCATGCAAGGCGGCCATGCTTGCTGTCAAAGCATATGAGAATTTTAAAAAAATTGTTCTAAAAAGACCAAAAATAACATAAAAAGATTAACAGTGCCATCTACCAGAGAAAACTAAGACTAATACAGATCGAATCAATTTAAGAAAATAAGCGAGGAAATTTTTATTTCGAAAAAACAAAACAAAAAAAGAACGCATTGCAATAAAAACAAATTAAAAATCGTTAAAAAAACGCGAAATGAAAAGCAAACAAAAAGCTTTCGAAAAAATTATGAGAATTTTATACATGAAAACAAAAGGCGACGGAGGAAATAACGCAAAGTTGAGACAAAATAAAGACCAATATTCTATTTTGTATGAAAAACATAAAAAAATGCGACTTAAAAAATGATAAAAATAAGAAATGAATAAAATAAAAGACAATCGAATCACTTTAAGAAACTCAAAAGATTAAAATTCTATTCTGTACAAAGAAAATAAAAAAAAATGAAAATTTCACAAACGACTCATGGAAATTTTGTTCAGAAAAAGCAAAAGACGATCGAATCAATTTGGGAACAAAAGGCGAAGAAAATTTTATTTTGACGAAAAAAAAAACAAAAAAAAAATCGCAATGAAAAAGAAAGTCGTAAGAAAAAAAAACAAACATTTTGTCTGAAAAACAAGGAAAAAGGTTTTACGAAAGAACGAAAACTTTGTTAAAAAAAAGACAATAGAATTATTTTAGAAAGAATTGAAACGTTGTTTCCACAAAAACAAGAAATGAATCGTACGGAAGAAAAGATTAGAACGCAGAAAAAAAATTCAACAATTAAAAAAACAGAAATTCGGAAGAAGCAAACGAACATTAGAAACTGCGAAAAATAAACAAAATTCTAAATCGAAAACAAAACACCACTAAGCTATAAATAAATACATAAACTTCAAACTAATATAAAATGACATAAAAATAATAGACGAACGAATCAAGTACGGAAAGCACGAAATTACAGTTTTTTTTTGTATAAATTTGTCACTCGTAAATAATGTTAAAAGAACTTTAAAACAAAAACAGGAGAATGGGTATTGTTGTAAGCCAGCTGCATCACTATGAATGGGGGCATTACACGTTGGTTAGTTATCTGTCAAAAAGTAAATTGCAAATATTATTTCATTAACTAACAATGTTTATAGTCAATCTTTTCGAATTTCCCTGGTACACACACATGCGTAGCTATTTTCGACGAAAATCAAGCCGGCATGTTGACGTGCACTGCATGATCCTTGAATACGCAACGTGACGTCATTCAGTGTCCTACCTGTGTGTTTTAATCTAGGAATTTATTTTAAGTTCTGAATCCGGCAGATAATAATTTCTATTTTTATGTACATATAACAAGCAGGTATACTGTGACATAAGTGAACAAAATCGAGCAGTACTGATGGTACCACCCCCCTTCAACACTGACTTTCTCAATAAAAAGAACATTTTTGGTGTTGGTTTTTAAAATATCAGTTTGAATTTAAGTTGGCAACGGTGAAATTACCATTGCGCATGCGCATGTATCTTTAAGGTTATCTTAATTAATTTTAAATTTTAGTTTGACGTATACAGAGCGTTCCGTTTAGTCTGAGCGTTGTGTCGCTTCGTTATTTTAAACTGAATTTTAACGTGACTTCATGTACAGCGCACAGGTCCTAAAGTAAACCGTTTTCGTGTTATTCAACTAAAAGAAAAAATAAACCTGTTGACGTTAGAAAGTTGTAGTTTATTTGTTTCATTTTGAAACGCTTTTTCACTTGCACTGTCAAGAAAGCTTGCAAGTGACATAAGTTTTTGCAAGCAATTTAATAAACCTGAGAATATTCAAACAACTCATTTTTTTAATGGAACGCCATGCCATATGTTTTTTTACCATTATTAGATGTGCTCTTTCGAATGATTTAGGGTTGTCTATATCTATCGTTAATAGTTTTTTCAGTGTTATTTAAAGGAAAGATATTAGATGTTTTTGTTAAAAACATAAACAAAAGACTGCGACCGTCGATTCTTTGTCACCAAATTTGTAATTTAATTGACTTGCCTCTCACTTACCTTGACAGATGACAAGTTCTGCAGACTAAATGTATCAGCTGTTCCCCTCGACTAGCAAACAGGGGAGATGGGGGTGAGTTTAGTTACAAACGTAATCGATCAGTCGACGTCTCCAAGGGCGTAATCGACATGTACGGAATGTCATAGTGTGTGGTTGATCTCCAAAAAATCGGTCCGTCTCTGTATCTGGTATGATGGTTTAGAATGAGAATTTATTCTTTGGAACATGGCCCCTTATGAAAAGAAAAAAGAAAAACTGCAAGTAATGACGTATTAATTTACTGAGTGAATTTTCAACGTAACTTACACAGATCAAAATCACAAGCTAGAAAAGTCTAATGTAATTATTGATATTTACTACTTCTACGACGAGATTTATTAGAATGAGATTTGTGCACTTTTCCGCTCCTAGTCTTCCCGGCCGCTTTCCCATCGTGACTTCCATCTTGCGGGTTGATTTTCCTGCCCCTCAACGTGTATAAATTCCTCGCCGGTGGCATATTTCTTGTACATTTCTTTGTCTTGGTCTTCCTCGTCTTTAGCAGAGTCGATATAGAATCGTCTGTTATACTCATCCCTGAAAGCTCATTTGCCGGAGCTACCTCAGAAATGGTTGGATCGCTGGTTGTGCCCCATGTGCAAGGTGCATCTCCAGGTGCATCCGGTTGTTCACAACATCTTGCACCGCAGGGTTGAGGTTGTCTTGATGGAGCTTGGCCTGGGGGAGGACTTGAAAGTCTTGGATTTGAAAAGGGGCAGGGATTGCGGCAGGTGCAACCGATTTTCGGTTCGTGATGCGGATTGCTCCCGTGCGACCCGATTTGTTGGGAATGGGAAAATTCATGGTTTTGAAAAGAAGGGTCGTGATTAAAAGAGGAATAGTGAGGGTTGGCCATCGCACAACTGTTATACGGCGGTTCATTTCCGGGAGAGGGGTTGACCTCCGGCATGTTCCCATTGCAGTTCGAGTCAACGCTGGTGCTTGAGGGCTCTCCCATAGTTGAGTCGCGCGTACTTGGTTGCGGATGAGGTCTCAACGATGCTACATATTGCAGGGCTCTTTGCCGGGCTTCCCTGCTCTTCATCATCGTCCAAGATGATTTTCTGTTTTTCCTTCTAAAATGTAAAGTTTTTTGCAAAAAGGTGTGGGAGATATCGTTGTGAAAAAAGTACGTACCGTATACATTTATTTTTAATAGCCATTGCTCCTCCGTAAATTTTTTTTGCTACAAACATAACCGTGCCTTTTTTCAAGCTCCTCGGAATACACCAAAGGCCCACGCCGAACATGTAGGCGTACATGCATAATTTGAAAAGAGGAGGTTGTATAAGCCACGGGTTGTTCACCACGGCTTGACCCTGCGAATCAAATTTTCTGCGATTTTGATTAAATTGAGGAGGAAGACTCTACCTGAGACGAAAAGATCTTGTCCAGATAGCGCCTCAGGATTACGGTAACCAACGCCAGCGGTAGACTTACTGCGCTGATCATCGGGGAGAATCTCACATTTCTCATTTCGCCGTACGTTATACTGAAATTTGACGATTATGATGAATTAGTTTTTCGATTTATCACGCGAAATCAAAAAGACGCGAATGACACGTTATCGTAAATAAAAACATCAGAATCCAAAGGTATCTCGTGTATTTGTTTATTTTTTCGAAATATAATCTAATCACTCTTTTTCTTCGTCCCAGTAGGCGAGTTAGGGTGACATTTTTGTTAGTACCACAATGAAACATAGACGTCAGATGAGACGGTTATGTTTATCTTTAATTTTATGGTTATAATTTGAGTCCACTGATGGAGAAGTTGTTGCCAGCTCGACTGTAATGCATATTTCACGATGCCATAGTCGGTGCTCCTTCGTATAATATTTGGGAACATAGTCAGATTAGTAATGTGGAAATGTCATTAATATTTTTCATGTCAGATTCTGGCATCTATCAAACTTCAGGGCAGCAACTTAACAAAACGAGAACACGGCCTACTGAGACGAGGATAAAGAGTGAATAGATATTATGTTGCAATTTGTCATTCTGATAATGCCGCGTTTCCACGAGGCCAGTAGCTGGAGTCCTGTGAATGGACTCCAGTGACTGGCTCCGTATAAACACGACTGGACGCTAACTGGCTCCAGTGAACTAGCCACCTTGAAATAGGAATTCACTGTACTGGACTACAGCTACTAGTCTGTTTACTGGCCTCGTGAAAACGTGACATTACGCAAGAAGAAAAAAATTGTTCCGCGCCTCGAAGAAAAAAAGCAAATATTCATAAGTTAGGCAGGCCAAGTAAATACTGGACAGGTTCCGCTTATAACTGAGATTTCTTGCATCATTACACTACTACCCCTATTTTTTATAGACCAAAGGAATACGGTAAATTTAATGTTTCGGGTGATGCCATTTTTCCCCCTCTTAAAGACGCCGCTATCACCGTGAACGATTCCAAGACTTCATTCGCAGGATACTCGCAGCTGAAAGCCTTGAGAAAAGGAACGCTTATACAGCTGGAAGATATACACGGAATAAAAAATCGTAAAAAATTCAAAGAAAATGTTCGGTCTTATCAGGATTGACTTCATTCGAAGACTACTCGCAGCTGAAAGCCTTGAAAAAGGTAAGACTCCTTTTTGAAGCTCTTGAGACGATTATTTGTTACCTATCAAACGCAAACGACGCTTTTCAGTTAAAAAAAAAACAACAAATTAAAAAAATCAACGTACGTCAAATTGTCAAATGTCGATGAAACTATTCAATTTTTTAAAATTTCGCTTAATATCCTTATAGACGCTTTTGAGATAAGTATTTGTTAGCTATCCAAAGGTAGATGACGCTTTACAATTTAATTTTTTTTTTAATCGACCAAGAAGTCATTCTAGTACCAAACATCCCTCTCCTGTGACGCTGCAAAGCAACGGTATTATCGGACTCTAGTTCGGATGACAGGAGACGAATCACAACGATGTTACCAGAATTTTCCACTACGATCCAAAGATAAACCAGCCAGGTAGCCCTAAATAACAGCTTCAATAAAATATCTGGAAGAAACCTCCGATAAAAACCTAATTAAAATAGAATTTACTCCTGTAAATACCTGACTTATTTGTTGAGGTCAGGCTTCGGAAAGCATAAAGGAATACCTCTGTGTAATCACCGATTAATATCTTCCGCTCACTATTTAATCAAACGTTTCAGACTGGTGAACACACAAGATGGCCTGAGAGCCTAAGAAACGACGACGTGCGCTGAGTTGTCGTATATGGTTAGATGTTGACAATAAACATAGCAAGGGGGTTGTTAAGAGATGACATTTCCGTATGGCGTAAGTTATGGCTTTTGTCTGGTTGTGCAATATTTTAAAATTTGATTCCGAAAAATATCACACCATTCGCTCACAAAAAATAAATAAATATCAAATCTAAGTTAATCTAACTCCGCGCGTCAAAAGTTGCTTGTTTCGATACAACACGTTAGCATTATTGTAAATATAATAAAAGAATCCGACCTTAAGTTTTTCAAAATGTGTGCGCAGCAGATGTACTAAAGTCGAAGAAGTCGTTCGAGTATCAAACATCCGGGAGGGTAGCGTCGAATATGTCAACCCGCGTCCACGAGAGTTCGTCCCTCCCTCTTCCTGCGATGATGCCAAGCAACGGGATTATCGTCCGGATTAAAACCTCCGATAACAGCTTAATTAAAAAAATGAAAAACAATATTGCAGCCTGAATTGCGCACAGAATTTGCTCGTATAAATACCTGCCTTATTTATTGAAGTCAGGCTTCGGAAGGCATAAAGGAATGCCTCTGTCAAATGACGGGTTAGTATCTTCCGTTCACTTTTCATTCATTCAAATGTTCCTGTCTGATAAACATAAAAGATGGACAGAGAGCCTGTTGTGTTGACGAACAAACACAATAATGGGGGTTGTTAAGAGATGACAGTTGAATTACGCAGGGGGGTGAGTGAAATAGAGCATTTCCGTGTGGCGTAGGTTGTCTCCAATCGATCAAATCGGACAGAGAAATCGAAAGCAAACAGAGGCGAGACTTTACTCACTGGTGCGTTAAAGTAAAAACACAAACGCACAATAAAAGTTGCTTAGATTTAATTCATCAAACAAATATTACAATAACTACAACAGGGTAGTTAACCCTAAATGTCTAAGTTAACATAACAAAGAGTAGTTTAATTCGGTAAGTAAGTTCGACTAAAACACATCGCAACCGGTAAATAAAATTTACAATGATGCGCAAAAGCAGTAGTTCTAAAGGCGCATGAACAGCCGGAATTCGCTCTCTTTGTTTATGCAAACACTAATTCACGAATTGCCAAAAGGAAAGAAAAATAATAAATAAATACCTTAACCTCGTTTGTTAAAAATTAAAGCATGACATGAAATGTCATCGCAGGTTATGACGCCGCCTGGTGGTTACGTTCGTTGTCGGTAAAACACCGTCCAAAGTGGTCTCACAGGGAGTCGGTAAAACACCGGGAAACGCCAGGATGGTTTGATCAAAGGCTGGCCACGCTCCAATAAAATTCCACTAAGACTTCGGCTAAATCACCGACTAAAAGTCCTGCCGAAAGCCTCGACTAAAGCTTCAACCAAAAGCCTACATAGAAGAAACGATTTTTGTTAGCGGCCATGTTAGCTTGTTCGTCGGCGTTCGTCGTCATATTTTACCTGAGAAAACTGGGGTCCCAGGCTTGGTATGGGGGTTAAAACTATCCCCAAGTGTGTTCGATGGTGTCACTAAATGTTCCGGCACGGCCGCTGATAAATTATTTCTCCCAAAGAACAAGAATTCCGATAACTTACAATGCACGTAAAACACGTCTGGCTTGCACCACGCTTCGAACAAGAAAGGTCGCGACGAAATTGAAGATGGTGGAGGTCGTTAAGACGCGCGAAAATTGCCGACGATAACCAATGATGGTTAGTCACCCATAGCCTATGAATGTTGAGCGTTCGCATCACGCAAGTTTCCGCTCTTGCGATGTAAATGCAGCTGGATGATACTGTATTGCCACGATGTCTTGGCGGCAAATTTGAAACGTAACAACCTCCCCTTTACCAGAGAGTAAATTTTTCATGAAAGGAAAAATTTCAGAAACTTGGGCAAGTTGGGAGAGCCCAACGCAAGATTTGGTGGAGACACATTAACTTTATTCAATCTTCTACTTAAGCGTGTTACATGTGTTTCTCTTTACAGTTTTTGAAAATGCACGAAATATTGCATCATTTGCTGGTTGATTTGTTTTGATTAATGAAATAAATTCTATTGCACCTTTTTATTTATCTCTACATATAAGCTATGAACGAATATCTGCACGTTTAAAAATATCTTTAGGTACCTAGCTTCAAATTTCGCATCACTAACAGTCGGCCTTAGATCAATAGATATCAGCATAAAAGAAATTTTTTTTTTTACCGAAGACGAAAAACTTCCTTCGTCTCCGAGGACATCACGTCGTCAACTTCTTCTGTTCCTTAAGGCGACCTGACGTCGTATTTAATTTTTTGCAAGTCCGTTTCATTCGTGATAAACCCCGGCGTTCACGATTTGTTCACTAATCAAGCCGGGCAAACGAAACTAAGCTTTCCTCTTTCTGCATTTCATCGCATGACTAATGACGTCTGAAACGGAGTCACGTCTTTCGCGAATCAATCTTTATTAGATGAAGTTGCCTCCGACTTCATCGAGCTGAATCGCATAATCAGGGGAACGTTTTATGTATTTATAATCCTGTTCGATTGGCAGCTTGTTTAATAATAAAATTAGAATCGAAACTGTCACTTATAGCTTTAATGAAATCATCACACAGCACAGTGTGCAATTTGGGCGCCAGGATAAACATTTGACAACCAGAATTTAAAACATAATCAGGAAACACATTCGTATCTGTTTCGAATGTTAATTATTATGAGTGCACCGTGCAATGAGAAACAAATTCCATTATTATAAAAGATGAATTAAAAATGTATTGAAAAACAACAACAAATTCAAGACGCGTTTGCAACTCTATCCTGTGTTTTTAGCGTGCTAGTCGTAAATCGTTTCTCGTTTCACCGTAAGCACTATTTTTACGACTTCGATTAATTTGTTCGAGTTTAAATAACATAAGCCATTTTAGTTAATTCACAGTTTATCGCACGAGTATGGCATTGCTATTTCATTAGCTGTTTAACAGGCTGTTATTGCGTCCGTTAAAGTTTTACAAGCTTTGTTCTGAGTAAATATCATAAAACGTTTATGACACACGTACAGCTGTGCATTTGGCGTTTTAGTTTAAACATACCTACTTTTTTCGATAAATTTCTAATTAATTACAAACTGTTCCACAGATTTTTTTAATACATTTTCTCTTAATCTGTGACATTCATTGACGTATGCGTATGTGATAAAAAATTGTACGCATAGTACTAACGACGTTCCAAACTCGTGCATTCTACAGTTGTATGTAATAAAGTTTTATTATTTTACGCCTCCGTGCGACATAAGAAAATCTGCTGCTGTTTTTAACTTTGTTCTATATTCTGTTGTTATAGTGGACCTACTGTATCGCATCACTAATCAATTTTAAATTTACAAGAAAATGAAAGTTTTCTTCACAACACACCATATTCTTATTGCGCTGTTATTTTTAACAATTTCTTGCATTTTTAAGATCCCAATGGTGAGCTTCGAATTTGTAATAGCCTGTATGTATAAGATCATGATCATTTTAAGTAGCGACATCTTTTGATCGCTTTTTGACCTGACATTGTAGTAGCTACGGTTCTGCTGACGAAGGCCCAACTAGGTCTGAAACAGCTGTACAGAGCCTGCTCGAGGAATCCGCTGTAATCAAAACCGATTTGCACAAAATTTTTTGTATATTAGCTTTATTATTCTGAATGACGATTGGTCATGAATAATTTTTTCAAATTGGTAGATTTTAACAATACAGGGTGACAATCGGTCTGCCAAGAAAAAAAAACGTGTAAGAGAATGAACGTTATAGATTACGGGAAAAATGCAAAAATGTTTAAAAAATTCTACCGAACAGTTTATAATTAATTAGAAATTAGGAAACGTGAAACTCATTTAATGTCCATTCATAAGCTAAAGTTTTATTTCTCTCTCCTTAGATATTTTATTTTTTTAAATTTTGTTTATGGGGAGTTTGTACTCAAGCTCACGGTTAATGGGTTATATTAACATAAGGAGGCTTTTGTTCGTTTGTTTGGATCGAATTTGTTTCTCTTTGATTAAATTTACACCCTTGTAGAGGAGGAAGAGGGAAAGTCATCTATTGACTCCATCAGTAAGAATTATTACGGCGCGGCGGTGGTGGCAGTTAGGGTAGTTGTAGAGACCGGTCGTTTCAGTAATCGCAGATAAGTCATACCCTGCCTTATCATGTTGCTATTAACTAGCGAGTGCCTCCTCCGAGCAACCCCCCAGTGACCTTCTAACTTCTAGGGTTCGTGACAATATCTATGTATGTGGATCGTTACTTCCTTCCAGGTTGACCTGCATTACCCGCACTTGGGGACAATATGAATCAAAAGCTGGTCACTCTTATTGCTTGTGCCTCATTTAAATACAGAAATCTTATTTTGTGCCATTATTTTAAAGTCGGCTTTGGTTGCAGGGCGGATAGATATTTCGGCTTTAGTTGGCGCCTCATCGGCCGCATCTCAAAGTTGCGTCTGTATTACTTACATTGAAGAACTTTTGATTATTTTGAATGTCGTTGAATTTTTTTCCTTGGGTGACCGGTATTACCCGCCTTTAATTATAAAACGATCAATCAAAGAAACCTCGCCGCACAAATAACATGAGAATCGTAATTCGTTATTTATTTTCTGTCTGGTGCACGCGGCAAAGGTTTATGTTATTAAATCTGTAGATAATGAGAACGTCAGTGTATTTCGTTGTAATTAATTACGCCGCCCCACCGGTCGCCGTCTGCAATAAAGTGAAATCCTGTGTCCGGCAGAACTTCGTCCTGAAGCAAAACAAGCAACAAACGCGTTAATTTCGTTTTGCCGTGCGCTTTTCGCTCTTGTTCTCTTTCGTGTTAAAGCGAACAAAAATTAGATTAATCGCCTGATCTGGCGGCTAATTAAAATCGATTCGCGGGTAGGGTTGCGGCGCATGCAATTCATTTTCTCACGTGCAAGCTAAACCTGCTTACCATAAACAAGATTGTTATTATGCAACGAGCGTTGGCTGTATACATATTAATTCATGGCGTAGACTATATTAAATTTTCCGTAAATAAATGCGCCCTAGAATTCACCCTCGGCATTTTCACGTGAGCAAGAAAACATCCCTCGTTCTCAATTTAACCCAAAACCGATGATGAAGTAGGACATCAAGAGATTTTTCAACGTTCAAAGTTCAAACACCAATACCCCCCTGTCTCAAAAAAAAACACTTCTCTGGAATACCCAGACAATTGAGTGTAATATCCCAACACACTCAGGTGGTTAAATTAATTGATTTTTCAATCGCCCCACGTTGGGCGCCAAAGAATATAATGTAAATACCAAATTATTGGTTGCTAGTAATTTTTAATTGTGTCAAACGTTGGGTAGCTGCATTTTCAATTTTTTTTTTGTTAATATATGATTCGCTGATTCAGTCGATCATCATTGTTTTCTTTTATAGACGAGAAAAGAAAAGTACGCTGAATTTCGTTAAGTTGTTATTTCCGTGAGGGACAGGTGGTTAAAAATGATGATAACCAGAAAGGGGATGAATTATCCTTTACTTTCAACTTTATCAATTTTTACAAGGCCTTGTCGCGTGTAATTAGACGCGACTGAAATCGTTTCAGTGGACAGGCTACAATACAAAAACATTTGCACGATCTTTATCGCACGATCCCAATCGAGCCGACTGTGGTCGGCCCGATCCGGTGAACACCCGGCCTAAAAGCAGTTCCGATGGATGGAGTTCTTGAAGGCACTTCCGAAGCCAGACTTCTCAGGCTTCGGAAGTCCAATATAGACGATTTTATAACGTGTACGGTTTCATTTGTTTCATAACAAATCAGAATTACATGGCGATTCATTTAAGATCAAGGACAAATAATAAGGAAGCTATTTTTTTATATCAGAAATTAATTCGCGTGTTCACAAAAAATTGTTGACCAGTATTCATCGTTGTATGACGCGCTCAATACGAGTCTACATATAAGTAGGACCACAGTTCAACTGGGGGTGGAGTTGAAATAAATCTGCGAGGTGAAACGTATCGATCTATTATCGCGATTCAATTAAATAATGCAAAGTGAAGTGTGAATAAACGTTAGTTGATGTAGTTACATATAAAACAGTAAAACACTGTACAGATTATTTATCTAATTGTTATCAATAAACTTTTAAAATTGCTTTTAAGTAACAATAAATAATTACGCCTTCAATCATTTTGAATAGATTACGTGTTTAAACAAATGACCATTACTGGAACTTAGTTTATATTAAATTCAACTAAAATAAACAAATTTTAAGTTGACTAGAGTTATTTTAATTTATTTATGAGCATAAGAGATAATCTACGAGCGTGCAAAGAACCCAAAAGCGTTCATAGGTTTTATTAAGTTAAAACAAAAGAAAAAGATTACGCCCTGAATCTGAAAGAATTTCATGTCATCGACGAATATGTTACGTTATTCAGAAATAAACAAATTAATTTATCAATGTCGAATAATGTAGCAGTATGTTAAAAAAAAATCCGTTATTGAGAATTCAATGCCATTTTGTCTCCAAAATTTTTCTATACAGCGCCATCTATCGACCTTTATAAATCAATAACTTTGGGAATCAAATTGTTATTGTTTCTTTTCTCAATAAGAATTTGAAGACAGTTTTAAATCTAACGTGCGTTCAAAAAAATCCGTTATCGAGAATTCGAGAAGGTTCTGAACTTGCTTTTATTTTATGACGGCACGTCGTATCTTAGTACGTATGTTGCAACCTGTGAGCCGTCAACTACGTCAACTGTCAAAGTATTGAAATAAAAAATAAATGTTTTATTTCATTAATTGCGTTTTATTATTCATTTCGTAGAGTCGTAATTAAATGGATATAGAAAATTAGGTTATGTTTGTAATGATCGTGTTTGCAAAATCTGCATTTGACATAAGCCTACTTGACAATGGTTTTTATGAAGGCATACACCAAAGTAATAACAAGAGACTAACATTAAACGACATAATAGCAAGCGATCAAAGCACCTCCATTTTGTCTCCAGAATGCGATTACTTTTTTTTTCGAATACAGCGCCATCTATCGATCTTTATATACTCTTACAATTTAAATTTTGTTATTTTCTTCATGCAGACGGAAGGAATTCGGATATTCTTGGAAATTCGAAAGAGTAAATTAATCCAATTTAAAAAGGTGAACCTTAGCAGTATCTGTTTAGCTCTTAATTAAATCAATTAAAGTCGACGAAATGCCGACGAGTCGACCGCCAGCAATTAAGTCGCTCGCCGTATTTTCCATTTTGTTTTACGCTCTCCTCTCAGTTTCTCGACGACTGAAAATAAAACGGAGGTAAATCTCAGCGCCTGGAACAGGAACGGCGCAATCTTAAGCCTTTCGAGCTCCAGATTACTTAATAAGGGAATCTCGTTAGTCTGTCAAGGGTGTACTGCGTCGTAGACAAGGGCAAGGGTATACAGGGATGCTTGTGTATGTATTTGTATTTGCACGAAAACCGCAAGGCGGTTCAACGGTTCAAAGCATGGACGGCCATCAAAAGCCGTTGGTTTGCTTAGTATACAAATGTTTTGTCATGGAAATACATAATATACTGCTCTGAATTTTGTGCGTGGAATTTGTGAAATTACAGCCGCTTTTGAATGGGGAGGGGGTGGCATAAATCTCATATTAAGTTCATCTGAAAATTATACATTACTTATATCAGAACCAGACTTTGGCGTTTCTTAGGACACTTCAGAGTCGGACTTGTTTTATCTCATGCGCACAAGTTTACAAAACACAATAAAAAAGCGATATATTTTAAAGTATTTCCCGACTTCAATTGTTATATGTACTTCGCGACACGCGTTGATAATTTAATATTACATTAAGATCCCGCCCACTAGTGATGTCATCATCGCCGCCGTGAGCCACATAGTTTATGATATGGCGGCGGCGGACAAAGAGGTTGCATTAATGTCGGGCTTGGGGGAGAGGACGCATTCCATAATGTATGTAGAATTCGAGAAGAATGCATTATTCATTTTTTTTTGTGTGTATGAATAACTAACTACATTGAAGTTGTACATCTGAACCTCAGATGTAAAGAATCGTATCTCCATTTTCATAGATTTAGAGAAAACGAAGTTTAAAGTTTTAAAATGCAGTATTTTTTTAAATTAAATTCATTGACCTACACTTCTTTAATTTAGGTGAAAAGCTATTTACAACATATACCTTTTTGTATAGTAATAGTCGTGTATAAACGATTAACTACAATTCTTATTCATAACTCTCTGTCATGATGCTATCTTGATCGATTTACGAGTTATTAACATGTCGGTGGGGCTATATTCGTAAACATTGTTTCTTGTGGATGTAATAAAAACCGCTTGGAATATAATTTATTTTATTTATTTATTTAGCATGATACACAACATAATAATTTTATGTTTTAAAAACTTAAATGTTCGCTTGAGATAAAACAAGTCCGGCTCTGAAATGTCCTAACAAACGCCGAAGTCTGATTATAATTAAGAGGCGTACTAACTGAATAGCGCGCGGTGAGAGAAGCGCGTACATGTTTTTTTTGCACAATTTTTTTTAATGTAGCGATGTTGACGCAAAGGATTAAAAAGGGTCGACGACTTCATGATCACAAAACGAGTGTTAGTTCAATAAGATATGTTTTAAGTGGGTAATAATAGTAAGGCCAAATTGGATTTTCTGAAATTTGTCGCTTTAAATTATGTCTAGCTGGAAGAGTCTCTATATTGCCTCATAAATCAGAGGGCCCTGTAACTTCTGCTTCCGCTACTTCACAGGAAAGCGGTGAAATATGAAAAAAGTCGCGATGGAGTTGGCCTCTTGCGATTTGTTTTGTTGTAACTTTCTACTTCTGTAAATTGGTTTGATTATTGTCGCAACTAATAAAAAGCGACACTGCAAAAATTTGCACTTTCCCCAAAATCGAACTGCTTTGCTTTAAAAAATTAAAATAAAAAAAAATTCTTATGAAATAAACAAAACTGGGTCCAAATTTCTAAAATTTAAGATGCATTTTAATTTAATTTATTTATTATTTACTTTAAGATATATTTTTGACGTAAAATAAAATAAAAGACGATCAAGAAATAAACAAGTAAAGAAAATTTATAAATTTAACAAAAATAACATAAAAGTAAAAAAATAACAGAAATTAAGAAATTTCATTAAATAAACAAGCCTTTCTAAAATTAAAATTTGAAATTGCGCAATTTTTGACGTAAAATAAAACAAAAGACGATCGAGAAGTAAATAAAATTTATGAAATTAAACAAGAATAATAAAAAGAATTGTCATTAAATAAACAAAACTGGTTCGACTTTCTAAAATTAAAAACTGACAATTGTACAATTTTTGAGGTAAAATAAAACAAAAGATGATCGACAAATTTTTAAAAAATTATTAATTTAACAAAAATAACAAAAGTAAAAAAATAACAAAAATTTAAAAAATCTTGCTAAATAAACAAAACTTTCTAAAATGAAGATTTGACAATTGTGCAATTTTTGACGTAAATTGAAACAAAAGACGATCGAGAAGTTTATAAAATTAAAAAAAAATAAAAATAAAAAAATTGTCATTAAATAACTAAAACTAGTTCGACTTTCTAAAATTAACAATTGACAATTGTGCAATTTTTGAAGAAAGAAAGAAAATTTAAAAAAAAACTCAAAAATACAAAATCAACTTTTAAAATTTTTAAAATATGAAATTAAAAAAAATAACAAAAATTTAAAAAAATTTCATTAAATAAACAAAACTGGTTCAACTTTCTAAAATTAACAATTGACAGTTGTGGAATTTTTTACGTAAAATAAAGCAAAAGACAATCGACATATAAATAAAGAAAATTTATAAATTTAACATAAATAACGGAAAAGTAAAAAAAATAAAAACTAAAAAAATTTCATTAAATAAACAGAACTTTCTAAAATTAAGATTTGACAATTGTGCAATTTTTGACGTAAAATGAAACAAAAGACGATCGAGAACTAAATAAAAATATGAAATAAAAAAAATAACAAAAATAAAAAAAAATCATTAAATAAACAAAACTGGTTCAACTTTCTAAAATTAACAATTGACAACTGTGCAATTTTTGACGTAAAGTAAAACAAAAGACGATCGAGATGTAAATAAAGAAAATTTATAAATTTAACATAAATAACGGAAAAGTAAAAAAAAAATAAAAACTAAAAAGAATCTCGTTAAATAAACAAAACTTTCTAAAATTAAGATTTGACAGTTGTGCAATTTTTGACGTAAAATGAAACAAAAGACGATCGAGAACTAAAAAAAAAATCTGAAATAAAAAAAATAACAAAATTAAAAAAAATTTCATTAAATAAACAAAACTGGTTCAACTTTCTAAAATTAACAATTGACAACTGTGCAATTTTTGACGTAAAATAAAACAAAAGACGATCGACATATAAATAGAGAAAATTTTTAAATTTAACATAAATAACGGAAAAGTAAAAAAAAAAAAAACTAAAAAGAATCTCGTTAAATAAACAAAACTTTCTAAAATTAAGATTTGACAATTGTGCAATTTTTGACGTAAAATGAAACAAAAGACGATCGAGAACTAAAAAAAAAATTGAAATAAAAAAAATAACAAAAATAAAAAAAAATTTCATTAAATAAACAAAACTGGTTCAACTTTCTAAAATTAACAATTGACAACTGTGCAATTTTTGACGTAAAATAAAACAAAAGACGATCGATATATAAATAAAGAAAATTTATAAATTTAACATAAATAACGGAAAAGTAAAAAAAAATAAAGACTAAAAAGAATCTCGTTAAATAAACAAAACTTTCTAAAATTAAGGTTTGACAATTGTGCAATTTCTGACGTAAAATGAAACAAAAGACGATCGAGAACTAAAAAAAAATTCATTAAATAAACAAAAGTGGTTCAACTTTCTAAAATTAACAATTGACAACTGTGCAATTTTTGACGTAAAATTCAACAAAAGACGATCGAAAAATTTATAAAATTAAAACAAAATAAAAATAAAAAAATTGTCATTAAATAAATAAAACTGGTTCGACTTTCTAAAATTAACAATTGACAACTGTGCAATTTTTGACGTAAAATTCAACAAAAGACGATCGAGAAGTTTGTAAAATTAAAAAAAAATAAAAATAAAAAAATTGTCATTAAAATTAAAAAAAAAACTAGTTCGACTTTCTAAAATTAACAATTGACAACTGTGCAATTTTTGACGTAAAATTCAACAAAAGACGATCGAGAAATTTATAAAATTAAAAAAAAAATAAAAATAAAAAAATTGTCATTAAATAACTAAAACTAGTTCGACTTTCTAAAATTAACAATTGACAATTGTGCAATTTTTGAAGAAAGAAAGAAAATTAAAAAAAAACTCAAAAATACAAAATCATCAACTTTTTAAAATTTTGTCTTAAAAAGTTAAATGCTATCAATACTTACCGTACTTGCCGTATTTTTTGTTTTTGTTTGTGTTTGTTGAAGGAAATTGGTTAATTGCATTGAACGTGTTTTGTTCTTTGTAGTCTCAGCTTTTCATAAATTACGTAATTTGTCTTACGCTCCTTGTCAAAACAAACCTTTGTTTGCGATGTGACAAAGAGAAGCTACATTATTTTAATAAGATGTATTGAGTGCCATCTATCGCATTTTTAGCGAACTGCCGCGACAACATTGCAACTTTTCGTAATTTATAAATCAAATTTTCTGTTAACTTGGCTTACGCTCTTTGTGGAAACAATTTTTTGTTTGCATTGATACCATTAAGAAAAATTTCCACTCTTCAGGGCGATCTGTTGAATTCCTGGTGTACCTATTATTAGTTAAAAGTCAACTTTCTCTCATTTCTAAACGTAAAGCTTTACTTAATTCGACTTGCGCTCTCTGTCAAAACAAAGTTTTGTTTGCGATTTGTATTAGTGCCATTGAAAACAAAATCTGTCCTATTTCTATGAGATGTTCTGAGAGTCCTCTATCTGATATTTCTGATAAATTGTTAAACAAAATTCAGCTTTCCTTAATTACCAAACATAAAGCAACTTACCTTAACTCTACTTGCATTCTTTATCAAAACAATTTTACTTAACTTGACTTAAGCTCTTTGTGGAAAAATGTTCAGCTCCATCTATTAAATTTCTGGTGCACTATTATTTAAAAGTCAACTCTCTCTAAATTCTAAACGTAAAGTGACTTTCCTTAAATCGCACATGCGCTCTCTGTCGAAACGAACTTTTGTTTGTACTGTGAAAAGAAAGCTACGTTAATGTATTGGGCGACATCGCCGCCATCTATCGATTTTTTGATGTACTACCAACAAAATTCCGTAATTTCTTAACTTAGCGCAATCTTCCTAATTTGACAAGACTTTTGTTTGCATTATGACAATTGTGGAAAAAAATAATACATTATTTTTTATGAGATGCTTCGAGCGTCATCTATCGAGTTTTTGTTAAACTACTAATCAAAATTGTTCCTGATTTTTCAACCGAAGCAACTTACCTTAACTCTACCTGCGCTCTGTCAAGATGAACTTTTGTTTACACTGTGACAGGACGGCTATGTTAACATATTGAGCGCCATCTATCGATTTTTTCATGTATATACCTACTACCAACCAAATTCCAACTTTTCGTAATTTCTTAAACTAACGCAATCTTCCTAATTTAACTTGCGTTCTTTGTGAAGACTTCTGTTTGCATTGTAACAATTGTGTACAAGAGAAACCACGTTACTTCTATGAGATACATTGAGCGCCATCTATCGAGTTTTTGTTGAACTACTAATCAAAATCTAATTGTTCGTGATTTTTCAACCCGAGACAACCTTTTCTGACTTGACTTACGCTCTTTGTCGGAACAAATTTAATTGTTTGCATGAGATAGGTACATTGAGCGCCATCTGTGGAATTTCTGGTGAACTACTAACCAAAATCTAACTTCCAAATTTAAGCCAACCTCTCCTCACTTGGTTTACGCTTTTTATCGAGAGGAATATTCGTTAGCATTGTCACAATTAAAAAGATAAAACTTAATTATTTGTGTGAGATATATTGAGCGCCATCTATGGAATTTCTGGTGAACTGCTAACCAAAATCTAACTTCCAAACTTGAGGCAACCTTTCATTACTAGGCTTACGCTCTCTTTGTCAAAAAAGGAATATTCGTTGGCACTGTCACAATTAAAAAGATAAAACTTAATTATTTGTGTGAGATATATTGAGCGCCATCTATGGAATTTCTGGTGAACTGCTAACCAAAATCTAACTTCCAAACTTAAGGCAACCTTTCATTACTAGGCTTACGCTCTCTTTGTCAAAAAAGGAATATTCGTTGGCACTGTCACAATTAAAAGATAAAACTTAATTATTTGTGTGAGATATATTGAGCGCCATCTATGGAATTCCTGGAGAATTGCCAACCAAATTTCTTAACTTAGACAGGCTTTGCTGCTTGGATCTGTGCTTCTTTGTCAGAATGAGTATTTATTGGTATTGTTACAATAAAAAAATTTGCATTCTTTTTTCGTTCATTTTTTAATTGTTGCCGACCTTTATACATACATAGGTACAGCACGTCTGCCGATAACTTTGTGCGTACACATGCAGTTGATGAATTGATTTTTTATGTTCATGTCATACACGATGCAATTTTATTTAATGTTTTGGTAGTTTGAAAACAAAAACAAAAAATGAATCAAATCTGGACCGATAATTAATGCATCTGCCGCCAATCTAAATAACACAAATCGAATCTCACGTGGGTTGACGGATTTCAGAAATAATCGCATCTCTGTGACAGGAATCAGAGAAGCAAGCACTCTCGGTATGTGCCTGTCCGTTAATTCGCGAGCTTTATTGTTCACGTTCCTCTCTTTTTACCCCCGACCCAACCAACCCTCCACGCAAACACGTCTCTGTTTATTCAGCAACAACTCCGTTTGCCAGATCTAGTTTCCGTTTTTTATTTTATTTTATTACTATTTTTTTTGGAGCTTGACCAGTACGCGCAGAGGATATATAATAGATTTTTTTGGGGGAGGGTGAAATCGAAAGTAAATACGTGGGGATGATGGAATCATTCATGTGGCCACTTTATTCGGCGAAGTCGAATAAGCCGCCTCGGGCCATTTAACCAGACGGTGATGAGAATGAGTGATATTAAATTTCCCAAAGAAATTGCTAGAATATAATTTCGGGTTAAATACCGCCCTTTTTGGCCACAGTATGGAAATGGGGGAAGTCAAGAATTCCTTCGACTAATTAAAACTGCCGAATCCATTGAGTTTCCGAGCCTTAGCAGATAGATAATCATCGCAATCGAGGAGATCGAAACTCCAGATTCCAAGACCCTCAACCCTTTTGGGGGGTTGTGAAGATGAGGCCAATGAAAACGTTCATTACGCCTTGCGATAATAAACGCGACCGGAATTTCGGGGCGAGAACTGGGTCGAACGGGATTTAAATCAACAAAGTTTTAAGAGAGCTTCGTGACGAACAAGTAACAATAGAGGTCGTTGGTGCAGCAGTTTAAAACAAATTGAAATGCAATCGTTTCATATAACGCTGAAACGTTCGCGTAAGCATTTTAATACTCTCTCTCCCTTCGTTGATTTTATGGGGTAAGCCGGCGTCCAATAACGAAGTTTCCAGTTACTTGCTGAAAAACTGAAACGGCGCGGCGGCGCGTCTTCGAGCTCTATAAATAACCATCGGAAGCTCTGACGCGATTCTTTGCGATTTAAAACGGAAGACAGAGTTTCCACGTCCAAGATGTTATTTTAAGAAAAGTTTGTTAAAGAGATCGCAATGAAATCGGATCAGTTTGGATAATTAATAAAGCAAGCAGAAAATTTAACTTAAATCTTCAACTCAACTCTTTCTCGCCTGGGGAACTATTAACCTATCGAGTTGGTAAAAAAATATAATCCATAAAATGTTTGAGTGTTTGACCAATCTCACCTACCTACTACCTACCAACTTAGGGGTCGAGGTAATGAACTTTCTCCATTATTTTCTGTCCAGTGCTTGGGTCGAGTTGATCCCTTTCACCTTTGATATGTTGACTATATTATCGTCTGGTCTATATCTTCTCCCTTTCTCATTTACGTCCATTTCTCATATTGTTTGTGTTGTTCTACTTACATTTTGATGGGTTTTAAGAAATTGAAGAAAAGGTAAAAACCTGTGATTGAGGTTTGAGTTAAATCAAAAAGTGGTTAAATATCAGACGAGATGAGAAATAATATGGAAGAGAAGGTAAGAAGATTCTTTAGCGGTGGATTTGGAAGTCACCGAAACAAAAGCAGAAGGCAGAAGCAAAAACAGATTATGACAAGCAAATTAACAAGAAGAAGGTGTCGACGTAAGAAAGAAATATCAAGAAGAAAGTGACGTGGAATTTGACGTGGAATTCCAAAAATAGAATCAGAGAAGACTGAGGGGAAGCTTTAAGTAGAAAAATAGAAAAAGTTCGAAGGGTTAGAAAATATAAGAAATAAGAGAGACGGTCAGCGAAAAGATTGAAGTAGAATAGAAACTGACTTGGAATTTCAGAGAAGCAAAAAATGTTTACTGGGTGAAAGAAGAAGAAGAAGACTTATGTAGAAAAACAAGGGAAGTTTGAAGGAACAGAAAATAAAACCAATAAGAGATACGGTCACGGAAAGAAGAGAGCGGGAAAAAATCGAAAAAGACTGCCACGCGAAGAAGACATTGACTAACTGAGACAGAAAAGCGGGAGTGGTCACTGGAGGACCCTTACGTAGAAAAACAGAGGAAACTGGAAGAGATAGAAAATAAAAGAAATAAGAAAAGAAGGAAGTGTAAAAAAATTGAAATAAACTGCAACAATCCAAAAATTGAAGCAGAAAAGGGAGAATAGTTACTGGCGGAGAGATGAGGAAGCTTTGTGTAGAAAACAGAAGAATTTTGAAGCAATAAAAATTTAAGAAAATAAGAGAGATGGTCAGAGAAAAGAATTAAACACGTCGGAACACGTCAATAGAAACTGATTTGGAATTTCAAAGATTGAAGCAGAGAATAAAAAAAATCAGAAGAAATTTGAGGGATAGAAAATAAAAGAACTAATAGAAATCGTAACAATAGACAGAGAAGCTGGGAGAAAGATGAAGAAGCTTTATGTGGAAAATCAGAAGGAGTTTGAAGCGATAAAAATTAAAAGAAATAAGAGAGATAGTCAGAGAAAAGACAAAGCGTGGTGTTCATTATTGATATCGAACATTTCCGGTCCTTCAAGCCGGATATAAAAATTTAATAATAAAAGTAACTGCACCATTCGAGAAAAACTGGAAAATTGTAAAACTTGAAGGTTCCTAGACCGAAAACGATGTAGACTGACAAAGAGTTTAATCCGTAGATTTACATAGCAAATGACAAGTCAAAAGAACGATACTGTCTTTAAAAAAAAGTAAGAGAAAATGAATACCTACTTACCTTCAACCGAACACACCCCCAAGGACAATTATGTATGTAGGTACACACATATACCTAAAAAAAAAAACTCGAACAGTTTTGAAGGTTTTATTTAGTACATTTGAGCAAGTTGACATGTAACATCGATAAGGTATTTCTAAACAACCGTCTAGTATTTTTTTTTTCTTAAATAAAAACAACTGCAATCTAGTTACTAATTTTACAAAATAATTTAACATATACAGTGCTACTTACTCCAATTTTTCGCAGAGTTATTTACAAGGTGTACATTCAAAAAATTCGTGGTTCAATTAGAGAGCTCGTTTTCCTCGGAGATTATTGCGTCGTGAAAAATTCTCAAAAAAAAAAAGAGGAAACGTCATCGTTTTCAAATCCTACGTCTTTAATATAGCCGGATGTCATAACATGAGAAGGAAAAGTTAGCCCGACGAGATTGATAATCCACTTTCTTTCTTTTTTTTAACCCCCCCCCTCCCTCTCGTTCATTACAAATATTAAAGTATTCAGTCGCCATTTCATAGGAGTGCAGTGATTTAAAGTTTGCGTCATGACTTCGATTGTCGGTTGTAATAAGGGTTGCCAACTTTGAAAAACCTAATTCACGGGAAACTGAAAACTCTCTCTTTAACACAGTCTGGCATTTTTAGCTCTAAATCAAATTTATACTCACTGTAAAATAAATTAAAATGAATACTTGTTTTTACATACTGTTGTAGACAGCATTGCCAAGTCACCAATTTTCAAAGTTCGTATTTTCCTAGAGAATTCTTTCCTTCCGTAAATGTTGCGATTGTCATTCCGTCTTTTTTCTTTATTTGTGAATTTCATTTTTAATGTTAATTAGTTTTTTTTTTTTTTGAGAAATATTAAATCTGCAACTTGTTTTGAGTTGAGCACGACTCGATGTGAAAACAAACTTGACGAATTTAGCGCGAAATTTGAAGAATGTTATTTTCATTCAAAATCCTGAAACGAGTGTTTTATACCAAAACTTTTATTAAGAAACAATCGCATTTATGCATAAGATTCTGAAAATGAAATCATCGTACATCGTACCAACTGTTCAATAATTATAATTAATCATACGAATACGACTATAATCGTATGGTTGGCAATATTGGCTCTCGACTATTAATTTCTTGTATGTGTAAGATTTCGTTCAACGACTAGAACATTGGGAGGAAGAATTTTTTTGGGCTTCGGATATAGAAATTCAGACAAATTCTGATACTATTTAATTTTTCGTACAGTTTACTGAGTGATGGGACGGTTGGCAACCCTAGTTGTAATAGAGTGAGGACTATGAATACGGTCTGTCATCGCAGATGTAAGAATATCAAAAACCATTTTCTAGAGCCATCGTTTCTTTGATTTTGAAACTTCTCACAAATTTGGTCACGAGATACTTTTGGCTTCCCAATTTTCCTCAATTCAGTTTGTTAAAGTGATTGGCTTTGAGAATGTTTTATGTGGGTACATTATTCAACATTATACACATACACGTGCAGACAAAAAAAGAAGAAGAGTAACATTTTCGTTTTTTCTCCAAACACACACACAATGGACAACACAAAGCGAGAAGGTCTTCACATTCACACAGGAAATGGAAACGAATAAACGTCGTAAGCGCGACGTGCCCGAATTTTCATGCAAATCGCAATAATACATCCCCCGATTCAATATACATTCGTTCCGCAATCTATCACACATCTATCTTAATAACGCTGGTCCTCGTGCTTCTCCTATGAATAAAATTTGTGTCCGTGTTCGTCCTCTGCGTGTCCGTCCTTCTCAGCGTCCTGAAGCGGTTCGATCCGGGCCCGGAATCCTTCATGGTATTTTTGTAATATAAACTGTTCAGCTGGTAGCCGAGATGATCCCGCCCGGACGGCGAACAGCAATCGAACGCTCGCCGGAATTCTTTCCGGAATTTGCCTGCGTTTAACAAATATTGCGATTTATTATTATCTTCTAGGGGCTCGCACAATACGAAAGACTTTGGCAGAGATTTTCAAAGCGCACGGAATTTATTTCAGGATTTAAGCCCTAAAGGCGGGGTTCCACTGAGGCTGCCACATGCAACACTTTTTATAATGTAGTTCTATTCCGCATTATATTCAAGATAAATTCTAACCTATTATAATGCGAAGGAAAGAAACAAGCAAAAAGCGTTTCGAAATGTCACACACGTCATGTTAACCGTGCGTGTCATATATTGCCTCAGTGGAATCGCGCCCTTACTTTCTGTACAGTTGTAGAACCAAGTAACTACATAATTTAATGCTGACCGACCATTGAAATACAAAATACTATAAATGTTATTTACGTTGAAAAGTTTGATTTTGTACTACAAAATAATTAGTTCTGCGCGGAAGTTGGAGTACAACTCCGCCGGGAACCGCAGGAACACTCTTTGCCTATAATTCGCGAAAGTTTTATTGCCAAAGTTTAAAAAGTGTGCGGAATCGCTTCCAATTCGGCGTGCGTATCTGCAACGCGTAAAAGTATAAATCTCCCCTCGTAATTGCTCGCGCGCTGACTGGGCCAATCTATTATGCCATCGGGAGGTTTTGAATTCATAACGAGACTTGGAAATTTAATAAGACTTCCAACCAAACAAGTTAAGAAAAATCTATAATCGAAATCTTCTATTTTTTCTCTATTTTTTGATAATGCAGCAAAAGTAACAGGCGACTTCAAAACTTTGAACATGATAAGGAGACGTCTGCATAGTCATTTCAACGTCCTCCACTTAGCTCCATCTCATCGGGTCGTTTTAATTCAAATGCCGGGTCCACCATTCAGCGCCATCTCATCTGGCCGTTCCAAAGTGAGTAATATGAGCTTCGAGATGCACTAGGCCATTTGGTATAGATATCCCCGTTTCGTTTTCTGTTTTTGATTATGCAGCTCCATCTGATTTGGCTATTTCAATTCAAATGACATGGCAATTGTTACGTTTTGTTTTTGCGTTACCGATTTCCTAATCTTTTGTTTCTACTTTGGCTTCAGTGATCGCTCTATCTGCTTACAAATTCTGAGGTTTCGGTTTTATTTCGCTTGTAAGCTGTTTCCAGTCGCTTTCCATGACTGTTGGAGACACTGAAGAGTTTTCTGGAATTCAGGGTGGAAGGGGAGTGTCTTCGATATCCAGCCTGTTCGGGTCCAGCGTGCTTTGACGTGCACTTGGTCGCATTTTCGTGGTAGCTTATTTTGGAAGCTTGTGTTTGGAGACTGACCACCCAAAGGTTATTGGGGAACTTATCGTTCGTGAACGACTTCTGGAAGCTTAATCCAGCGCTTTTATAGCAGATAAAGTCTGTATCGTTGAATTTTGCTTGGGATGCCATGTGTTTCGAGCCGACGCGTCGCAGTTTCTTTTCGCTCTAGGCCCTTAATCTGCAAGGACAACTTCGTGGGGGTTAAGTGTGAAAAAATCTGCGTCACTTCTTCGTGACCTTGACGTAACCGTTTGGATTTTTCCCGAACGAGAATTTTACCGCCGATTCCGAGAGCCTCTTCTACTGTAACACCGTCGTTCGTTGCTCCGGAACCCTTGAAGGAATTGTTGATCTGAGTCGAGCCAGTTTCGTGTGCTGCAGCCCTTGCAGACCGAACGTAACGTAGATTTGTTGGGATTCGAGTGTGGTATAGTATTAATCCGCTGTGACCTAATGACTGCGCCACAATTTCGACTGTGTACTATAGCATAATAAGGAGTAAAACTATAGTTTGTTATTGTGATACATAGTAAGAATATTTATTATTGTTTGCTTTCAAAATATTATAAAAATTTAGGTATGAGGGCGTTCAGCCCAGCCAAGCAAATCAAGCGGTGTTTCAATTAACTCTCACGGTATTAACCGTGAATGCACCTTAAATGCAACTTCCCTTTAACGCCAAAGCAATTCGTATTGTACGTTCATTACCGAATCGAAACGTTGCAAGTTAATTACGTCGCTCGTGCACTTCGGCAGGAAGCGCTTTCGGGCGAGACTTCATTTCGACAATGCGAACACGAACGCTGTCGAACGTGTCACCCACATTCACCACATTCGAATAATTCCTCGCGTAAGTTAACTCGCGATCAATTTGATGGATGACGAGGCGGCGGAATATTAATCGTTCATGCAACGAAAGGGGCTTACCGCTCATGAAGTTATAAATGATGGGGTTGACGGCGCTGTTGGCGTAGCACAACCAGTGCGATATTAATGCGAAAGCGCGGTTCGTGTCGCTGTTGGTTAAGCCGATGGTTAATCTGAAACAAAACACAAAAAAAATAAGTTCGTGAAAATTTTTCTAATTTTAGATCCTCCACTCGACGCCATCTCATCGTCATCGTAGGATTACTTGGATGAGATCGTGTTGAGTGGGGGGTCAATCAGTCCATGCATTTAGTCAAGACTTCTTCATGGCCTTATCTTGAGGTGAAATTTATCTGTCAGTTAGAATGTGACACATAGTATGTGTACGACCAACTTTACGTCACATTCCAACTGCTAGATAAATTAACCTTAGGTTAAGCATGGTGAAGAGAACGGCCATCAGAGAAGAATCTCTTAATCAGTTAATTAAAATATAAAGATCAAGTTTCAAAGTTATACTAATACAGGGTGTTACAAAACTATCAGCATAAAGGGGAGGCACGTTTATGAGCTTTTCTTGCGTTAACCTGCTTTATGACGCTTTATTAATAGCTCTTTCGATTCACTTCCCGCTTTCAGAATATCTCGTAGTGGCGCAGTGATTAGGTCATGATGCACATAGAAAAATGATCAGAAATAAATAAACGTAGTAAGTAAACAACAAAATTTTGTTTTTTTTTCTCGTCGAGAACGTTATCAAAGAGTGAGGTTATTAAAAAGCCATAACATACAGAATAACATTCGGAATGGCGCAGTGATTAGGTCATAGGGTACACAGAAAAATGTATCATAATTCAGTGTGGTAAGTAAATAATAAATAAAATGAAATAATTAAATTATTGGTGGTACTTAATAACATACAAAGCAATATTCGAAATGGCGCAGTGATTAGGTCAGAGTGCACATAGAAAAATGGATCCTAATGAAATGTAGTACTTAACAATAATTTTTTTTTCATCGAAAACGTTAAATAATAAAGTTGTTAAGTGCCTTAATTCGTAAATTAATATTCGGAATGGCGCAGTGATTAGGTCATAGTGCACTCAAAAAAATGTATCATAATTAAATGTAGCAAGTAAACAATAAATAAAGTAAATTATTAAATAATTAAGTTATTGATGATATGTAATAACACACAAAGCAATATTCCAAATGGCGCAGTAATTAGGTCATGGTGCACATACGGGAATTGATCCTAATTAAATGTAGTAAATAAGTAATAGAATCTTATTTTATTGAATAATGAAGTTGTTAAATGCCTTAATATAAAAATTAATATTCGGAATGGCGCAGTGATTAGGTCAATAGTGCACACAGAAATACGGATCATAATTAAATGTGATAAGTATACAATAAATAAAATAAAATAGTTTAATAAGTAAGTTATTGATGGTATTTAATAACATACAAAGCAACATTCGAAATGGCGCAGTGATTAGGACGTAGTGTACCTAGAAAAATTGATCATAATTAAATGCAGTAAGTAAATAAAATTCTATCCTGTTATAATTGAGCCTGATAGAAACGGCATTAAATATACAGGATGTAGAAAAAAATAATGAATCCAACAATACACTATTCAGGGACTCTCTCTGAGCATGAGAATAACGTTTAAATAAATCTCATAATTTTTTAAAGACGTGGATATCTGAGTTGCCACAAATTTAAGTTAATATTCGCAATGGCGTAGTGATTAGGTCACGTAAATATATAGCAATATGGTATATGGCATTTTGCTACAATCTTAGTTAAAGTTGCAAAGTGCCAATACAGCTGATGTTTTCATTTACAGAAGACATCGTAAGCCATAAATTAAGCTAGTATTCGCAATGGCGCAGTGATTAGGTCAGTGAGTAATTTTGTGCACAATGCTTATCAGTTAAAATTGCAAAGTGGAAGTAAAGTTGATATCCGTGTTTAACTTAAAGACGACATCGTAAGCCAGAAATTAAGCTAACATTCGCATTGGCGCAGTGATTAGGTCAACAAAAATGCAGAAATATGTTCTGCGTGAGTACTGCGACCGCGTATCTTTTGTTGGCCAAGTTTTCTACTCGTGTAAGTTTATAAAATGTAAAAGATAAATGAAATAAAAAATTAGAAAGTCGTCGGGAATTTAATTTGGGAAAAACCATAGTTGTTGACTCGCTTGTTTTAGCTCAGTAATGGCGCAGTGGTTAGGTCATTATATGTACAGCAAAAAGCACCGTGATTAAACAACTGGTAGGATATTCGCAATGGCGCAGTGATTAGGTCACTAAAGAAATAGTATTATGGTGCATGATGCTTATCTTATTTTGCTTTAATGTCAGTGCGAGTTGCAAAGTATCACTTAAGTTGATGTCTAACTTAACTAACTAATATTTGAAATGGCTTAGTGATTAGGTCACCAAATAAGTTTATAAAATGTTGAAATATTAGAAAGTTGTGAGAAATTTTATTTAAGGAAAATTTTCTTTATGAATCAGTAGGTGACGCTTCAAACCACTCGTTCGTCTATAGATCAGTAAGACAGGCTAATATTTGTAATGGCGCAGTTGTTAGGTCACTGTATGTATAGCAATGTGCACCGTAGTTAAATAATTAGTGAATATTATTACCGCATTTCCGCTTTTGGCCAAGTTTTGTGGGCATGTGAGTTTATAAAATATTTGGAAAAATGAAATGAAAAATTTGGAAAGTCGTCGGAAATTTAGTTTAGGAAATAAACTTTCGTTGGTAATCAATAGGTGACGCTTCAAACCAGTCGCTCGTTTATAGGGCGGTGCAGAGCGTAACAAAACAAAAATTGCAAATATAAATAAGTACAATAAGTAAGAGCATAAATAAGTGCAATAAGACCAAGTGTTTTTTTAATTTTCTAGAAGGCGAGATTTCTTCCGCAATGAAGACCATAAAATATATGTCTACAATAACGTCGGCGTCCTTTCTGCGTTTAGCAAAATGAAGTTTTTGCAAATCGCAATAAACACGCTAATATTTTTTGTAGAATGGCGCAGTGGTTAGGTCAGCATTAAAAGAATTAAAACATTATGATATTTTCTTAGGATTTTTGATCATTCTAGTTATTTGAAGAATTCATTATCGATTATACGTGACATTTCGTAGTTTATTTTCTGAACGGTCTGATACAGCTTAAAATCAATAGCAATTAAATAGAGAACGCAATTGAATTCGTTTTGAAAGCAAGCGGTGTTTTCCCGAAGCTCCTGCAACCACGCTCTCGAAAATAACTTTATTTAGAAAACAAGATCGCGGGGACAATAATAACAAACAGACCACTCGATCGATTGCGGGGGGGGGGGTCGAGGGCGGTCAGTATAAATAAGATTGAAAATTACTCGAAACGAATACGGGAAGCTCTATCTTTTATAAGAAAACGAACGAATTTTATTTGTTGTGGTCAGACTAAGCAAATAAAAAAAGAAAAAATAGAACGTTATTTAAATCTCGTGCTCAAGTTCAAGGTCTTACAGAAACTTATCTAGTAAAACAAATTTAAAACCGTCCAATTAGATTTATTGGTTTTTGGCGGTGAGTTTGAAATAATCTAATCAAATCTCTTGATTGGTCGTGGCGGTAAACTTGAAAGTGGCCAATCGAATCTCTAGTTTTCAGCGGTAAATTCAAAACAGTCCAGCCAAATCCCTTGGTTTCAGCGGTAATTAAAAAAAAATGTCTAATCACATTTAAATCAGGACCTAATGGAAGCTTTCTTTAAAAAATAGCAACGATTGGGCGGTGAATTTTAAATTGCCCAATCAAATCTCATGTTTTCAGCGGCAAATTTAAAATCGACCAATGAAATCTTTTGGTTTCGGCGGTAATTTAGAATTTATCCAGTTGATTCACGATTACATCAAAACTTAAGAAAAAATACCGGAGAAGTCGAGAGTGGCCAACAATATAGAAAATTACGCAAGAAATCCTTGAAGAACTTGCAGGAATTCGCAAATATCACTTAATAAAATAAAGTTTCAATCATTCAATCAAATCTCTTCATTTTAGTGATGAATATAAAATCAGCCAATTAAATCTCTTGATTGTGGCGCTAAATTTGAAATCATCCAATCAAATCCCTTGTTTTCAGCGTCAAATTAAAACCGACCAATCAAATCTTTTGGTTTCCACGGTAATTTAAAAATTATCTAATCGATTAACTTAATAAAATTAATAAAATTAATTTAAAATCAACCAATGACTTCTCTTCATTTTGGCAATGAACTTAAAATCAGACAATCAAATTTCCCGTTTGTGGCACTAAATTTGAAATCATCCAATCAAATCTTTTGGTTTCAGCGGTAATTTAAAAATTATATAATCGAATTATATTTATATCAAAATCAGTATGGAAGCTTTTTAAAAAATGAAAAAGAATGAATCGAGAGCGTTAATATAAATAACATCGAAAATTACGCAGAAAATGAGATTAAAGAGTTTGCAAAATAAATTTTACCTTTAATTAAATGAATTTAAAATCGTTAAGTCAAAACTCTCATAATTTTAGCGATGAATGTAAAATCTGCCAATCAAATCTCCTGGTTGTGGCGGTGAATTTGAAATAGGCCAATCGAATCTCTTGATTTCAGCGGCAAATTTAAAATCATCCAACCAAATCTTTTGCTGTCAGCGGTAATTTCAAAATTAATTTCTTCTTAAGTAAAAGAGCAACGATTTGGAGGAATCGAGAGCCGTCAGTGTATACATATACGTATCATATGAAAGAAATTCCAGGAGTTCGGAGGAAAAAATATTGCATAATAAATGAAACTTAGACGCATCCAATCAAATGACATTTTAGCGACAAATGTATCAGCTTATCAAAAATCACCCAATCAAATCTCCTGGTGATAAAGCTAACAATCGCGAAATGTCAAGTGAGTTCTTTAATATACTCTTGCTCGATATAAATTTTAAATAATTTTAGCGATGAATTTAAAATTAGCCAATCAAATCTCTTGGTTTCGGTGGTAAATTTAAAATCACTCAATACATAAAACTCTATTTACACTGCGTTTTTTTCTTGATTACGTAGTTTTTTTTTTAAACACGGTAATGGTATTTCAGAAAACAAACATCTTAACGGCGAATTTAAAAGCAACCAATCAAATTTCCTGGTTTTGGTGGTAAATTTGAAATAACCCAATCAAATATCTTGATTTCGGCGGTAAACTTAAAATCGTCCAATCGAATCTCTTGACTTCGGCGTCAGATTTAAAATTATCCAACCAAATCTCTTGGTTTCGGTGGTAAATTTAAAATCATTCGATCAAATATCATTTTCAAGAAAACTGTATTTATGTTTCTTCTTGGTTACGTAAATTATTTAATACATGGCTTACTGACTCTGTCGCGTAAGCTAAGGCAGAGTTACACTGGAAAAAATTTCGAACTTACCGCCCGCGCTGGCGGGAAATTTAAATTCGGTTAATCAATTGTGCGTATGCGTGTGCGGAGCGTATGGACCGCAAAACGTACGTCTAGCTTTACGTTTTGCGGTCCATACGCTCCGTCTTACTTGATACGATTTGTCTGATTCGACAAGTCATTCGATAAGTCGTTGCATGTAGACCAGCCTTTAGACAAAACGTTAGATAAGACGTACGTTTTGCGGTCCACACGTTCCATTTTGCCTGGGGCTTGAAATCATTCGACAAATGTCGTATGCGACATGACGTCAAAATGACGTAGACTCTCATACAAAGCTATACAAACCGTTTGGAAATTGCGTCATGTCGAATGATTTAAAGAATTGGGCCCCTGATACGTTTTATCTGATGCGACAAATCGTTGGGTAAGTCGTTGCGTGTGGACCGGCCTTTAAGAGGTTTCGTAACTTTCGCGAATTGCGTAATGCAGCTAAGCTGACGATTCCTCATCATCATCATCATCATCACTCAACTGCTATTTTCGCAAGATTTTTGCTTATACCGCACCCACTCTTTACAATAAAATTCCTGAAAATCTGAAGACCATGTCTTTGTTAGCTTTCAAATATCATTTGAGGAAGATAATTTTTCTGAAGCAGGGATAATTTAATGTAATTTAATTTAACTTAAGATAATTTAATTTAAACTTAATTTTGAGATAAGGGTAATTGAATCTAACTTAAATTAAGTAACTAACTTTCCAACCATGTTCGGCACGAATCATTAGATGGAAGAGCGCTTAGGCGAATCTCGCCACAATATTTTGTGTTAATCACATAGTTTATATTCCTTTCTCTAATAAAGACATTATTATTATTATTTTAACGTTGGGATCTTTGTTTAGCCTAAACATTTTTTATTCAATCTTTTATGTCTATATTTTAACAGTTGACTAACTCTTATTTTTATAACAAATCTAACGCACACTTGAGTTTTTATTAATTGCGCTGCCGCCCGCTACATTCTTATACAGCGTGTAATCGAATAAGTTTCACATATTGTAACCACAACTAATACAAACGAAAAGAAGCGAAGTTACGACGTACGTTTGAAAAAAAATTCAATAATAACTCCGGAAAAATATATGTTTAGTTTTTACATAAAACGTTTGAAAACCGCTGGCTTTGATTTAAAGCCCCGGACGGCCCGAACGGCTGAGCGAAATTTACTATTATACGCAATAAATGCAGTAAACCCGCAGATGCAGATACAATAAACGTTGAGGCAGGTCATTTATTACTTTCGTACGAAAGAATATGGAGATTCCCAGCAGTTTTTTAAATTAATATTTAAGTAATAGATATGCAATTTCTCATATTTTCTTAATTAAAAATAAAACTGTAATTATGAATCCTATCTAACAACAAGTAAAAAAATAGGTAACAATTAATTCAATAAAGGTCACATTCTAAAAGTATTATTGGAACAAAAAGCGCCGAACTTATCATCCCTTAATTTATGATTCTTTATTATGTTCAGACTAAGCAAAAAAAAAATCCGAAAGATCGCGGAGATACTGTTCACAGTGTCAGCTGATTACGATAGTTGCAAGTGTTGTGTTGAAATTTACCTTTTTAATTATTAGACGTTCTTTAAGATTTAATACTCTGAAAGCAAATAGTAATTTATACGTGAATTAAACAATGAACGATCGTACTGTTAAACTCGAGCGATAAAATCGCACCTAATTACTTTATTACAGTAAATTATTTAAGAATGTTCTCAAAACTTAGGGAAAGCGTTAAACTAAACATTTGCATTTAGTGCAGTGGTGCAGTCAATGCATTTATTTATTTGGCGGAACCGAAAAAATGTTCGCATCCGCAAAATTCTCCTGTCACCAATTTGTTTCTTATCAGTGTACTTATAATTTACATTCATTATTTTAACATAAGAAATTAACAAACTGTATCACATAGTGCGTTATTTGTTTACAAAGTGTGAAATATCACGATGTAATTATTGTGGATTATTCAATGAAACAGATGCTCGAAGATTCCGTTCCAAATTGTATTGCGGGCGACACTAACCCAGTGACCGTGACATTTGCGGAATCGCAGAGGCACTGACGAACGAGCAGAGGTTTTCAAACAAAAGGTGATGCGCTCTTGTGGCAGGTCAGTTTTTTTATTTTCTAGCAAGAACATTGATATTTGCAGAATCAATTCCTTATGTGATGAAGAACTTACAGTATTAATATGTGAAACTTATTCGATTACACGCTGTATATTTTGGTTGTGGAATTTTAAATCAACCAATGAAATCTCTCCGTATTAGCGCCAGATTTAAAATCATCCAATCAAATCACATTAATCCTCGTTTGTTTTCGTTCAGCACGGCGCGCGTAATAAAATCGCGGCAAATTTTAGGAATCACGTACGTACGCTCACAGCGTGCAATTTTCTTTGTTCGGAAAATCCATTTTTCACGCAAATCTTGTTACTTCACAGTAAAATGCATGCATAAAGTGCATTACATACCTCAGCACCGAGAGTAAGTGCACCGGAAAATAACAGAACGCGAACATAACGACGACGGCCACCAGCATTTTCGCCGCCTTTTTCCGGGATCTCAGTTGACCTTCTATGTTCGTGTTCGTGTTCATCGGGAACGCGTTTATGTGGCTGCTGCTGCTCCCCGGAGTGCCTGCAAATCAGAAGGGATAAGTTTTCCTTTTTTTTTTGTTTTAATCAAGTTTTAATGAGAAAATTTTCTTTCCGCCGTGCCTTTGTTCAAGCCCTTTAATTAGGAAAACAAAAACAAAAAACTACCTAATTACATGCCGAAGTCAGCTAGTGCTAGAGATCAACACTTATATACAGGGTGCTCCAAACGTCGCGTCTGGTCATGCCCAAATGTCAGCTATCTCGTTGACCTGTAAGGAGAAAAATAACGCCATCTGTTGCATTTAATTTTTGTTTTTTTTTCCAACGGGTTTCCAATTGTTAAATAAATTGGCCAACTTTGTCCTACTATCCTCATGTGTGGAATTCTAAAGTGGGACGTCCTGTATCTGTTTAACAATAACAAGTTTATGGATGTGGGGGTTATATGCAAAACGCTCACGTAATCTAGTTTCCGGCGGCCGAAGTTTCGAACGTTAATTCGGCGAAGTTAGTTAAGTTACATTTCCTCGGAAGTAATCACCTCGGTATGTTAAATGAACCAAGTTAAATAGATGCAAATTTCGAGTTGGCAAATCTCTAATGAGTGACGCCCCCTTTTTTCAAAATTAGTTGGCAAAATGTATAGCGCGATAAAAAAGAAGTTGTGTCGACTTCATTATCGGAACCAATAAAATAAAACGGGAGCTAAACAGAGTTGATGTGGTTGAAGAAAAAACTAAAATAAAATAAACACCCGACGATGATGGTGGATTTTTCGTAACAAATTTTACATGCGAAGTTAGAACATAAAAAAAGAATCGAAGCACACTTTGATTACAGGGAACTAAATAAATCAAACATAGTCGTTGCTGAAGCTTTAATGAATAAATTAAATAGAAACGAAACGTACAAGCAACGCAAAGGGCAATTCATTTTCTTTCAAAATTAGTTGGCAGAACGTATAGTGTGATCAAAAAGGTTTGTATCAACTTCATTATCGGAACCAACAGTAAAGCAGGAGCTATACAAAGTTGATGTGGTTGAAGGAAAAATTGAAATATGTAAAATGAATACCCGACGATGATGGCGGATTTTTTTGTAACAAATTGTACATGCGCAGTTAAAATATACAGCGTGATCAAAAAAGAACTGACAGGTAGTCGCTGCTAAAGCTTTAATGAATAAATTAAATAGAAACGAAACGTACAAGCAACGCAAACGGCAATTTATTTTCTTTCAAAATTAGTTGGCAGAACGTATAGTGTGATCAAAAAGGTTTGTATCAACTTCATTATCGGAACCAACAGTAAAGCAGGAGCTATACAAAGTTGATGTGGTTGAAGGAAAAATTGAAATATGTAAAATGAATACCCGACGATGATGGCGGATTTTTTTGTAACAAATTGTACATGCGCAGTTAAAATATACAGCGTGATCAAAGAAGAACCGGCAGATAGTCGCTGCTAAAGCTTTAATGAATAAATTAAATAGAAACGAAACGTACAAGTAACGGGCAATTTATTTTGTTTCAAGATTATATGGCAGAATTTAGAGTGTGATCAAAAAAGTTTGGGTCACTTTCATTATCGGAACCAATAATAAAACAGGAGCTAAACAGAGTTGATGTGGTTGAAGAAAAAATTAAAGAAAAAGTAAACACCCGACGATGATGGCGGATTTTTTGTAATAAATTGTTAGTTAATATACAGCGCGATCAAAAAAGAATTCCAATTAATTTTGGTTACAGTCAATAATAATAAAACAGATAGTCTAGAATAAGTCTAGAATAAACTAATAAGTCTAGAACAAACTAAATAGAAACGGAACGTACACGCAACGCGCAATTTATTTTCTTTCAAAATCGGTTGGTAGAATCTATAGTGTGATAAAAAAAAGTTTGGGTCAATTTCAGTGTTTGAACCGATAATGAAACAGCAGCTAAGAAGAAAGAAAAATAAAAGCATGACGATCGTATTATGTCGAATCTCTTAAGTATCTTCATATTATATTATCTTAACTATCTTTTTATTATATTAAGGCCCGGTTTATCAATCACAAGTTAACTCTAACTTTCAGTTTGTTCCCATAGTAACTACTACGAAGACGATTTTATTGTTGTTATGGTAATTAACTGAAGGTTAACTTTAATTTAAAGTTAACTTGTGTTTGATAAACCAGGCCTAAGAGGTCTTAAGAATCTAAGTTGCTTAATATCGTACGATCAAAAATTTGACTAATAAGAAGTGACTATGGAAAAAAAATCGTTAGTCTTGGATTGAACACGCTACGCAGTATTTCGTAACTTCCTTCTTCTTTGAGATACAAAGCAGACCGACAGTCTTCATGTTAATGCTTTTGTGCGCTTTGTACAGGACCTTTTGTGTTGACAGCTGTCAAAAAGTGCCAGTTTTTTTAATAACTCATTTGATCATGTTATTTGTGCGAATCAATCAAAGACACTGCGTTTGTTTTCCACGGCCATCCACTCCCTACTACAAATTTTCAAAAGTTGCCAAATTTTTACCTTTTTTTTTTTTGGTCTTACCTAAGTGCTGTTGGTTTATATTTCCGGACATCCAGAGAACCCTCACGATTTGACAGTAGGTCACGGTCATGAAGAGCAGAGGAACCGCATACAAGAGGATCATCTTCAGCACGGTCCATGAAGTGTCGGTGTCTATGGACCAGCTCGGAGCGCACTGAGTGAAATAGATCGTGTCTATCTGTAGGTGTTCGTTCTTTACGGTCCTGTAGACGATTAATTCGGGTATATCTGCGAGAGAAGAAAAATGATACCCCACAAAGTACGTAGTGTAGCAACTTTTTAAATCAGTGCATTAGCGTGAGAACACATATTGACGTCTATCATTAGTGAGACACAGGCGAGCACGGCGAAGAAGTGACTTTTTTTTTGTATGTCGCGATTAGCACGAATACTGCCGCCGACGGCATTGTGAATACTCACTGTTAAGTCATTTATTGTGCTTATGGGAACGACATACATACGACTGTCGGAATATAGCCTGAAATGTCTGCACTAATTTAAAAAACACCCGGTGTAAAGTTACAAGGAACTGTGTTTTTTGTATGTGTTGAGAGAAACACAAAAAAGCACTGCTTTTTTTAACATAATTTGTTTCCAAACAAAAGCAATATATTAAATTCCTACGCAATTTAGTATCAGCATATTAAAAAAAAAAAAAAAAGATTTGACTTTTTGCTTGTTACTATCTCGTATACGTCAGACGCCCCCTGATGTATGTTCGATAGTTTGATATACGGCGCAAATCTTCTAGGAATTCCGGAGATCGTAAAGACGTGCACCCTCCGGTATCCCTTAAAATAATGAAGTCTCAAAGTCATAAATTCGTTTTTCCTCCGGTCGAATTATTCGTGTTCGTCGACTAATTGGATTATTGAGGGGGCTATTTGGTACTCACCGAATAGGAGAGCTAAAATCCATATCACCGCGATGGCGGTTTTCGCTCTTCCGGTCGTCGATTTGAATTTCAGGGGGTAGCAAATCGCGTACCATCGATCGACGGAAATGAATGTAAGCGTCAGGACCGATACTGTTACTGAAACCGTCTGCAAATACAAAATGGACGATTTAGTAAATTGTTATGTATGTACGAGGGGCACACAAAAGCCTTTAAACAAAATTTTCTTGCGAAGCCCTTATAAGAAATATATATTTTTTAATTAAAAGCACCTTTCAAAATTCATTTTTGGAATTCGGAAACAAATTAAACAATTTTCTTGGATTTCACCTGATTTTTTTTTCTTCACCAATCGATTGCTTTTCCTTTATTTTAACTATTAAACAGAAAACAAAAGACGATCTCATTTATTTGTAACTTTTTCCTATTTTTGATTGGCTAAAATTGCAACCGTAAGTTCCAACTTTCCACAAACATTATACAGGGTATTTCTGAATTTGAGTAATGTACTGAAAGGTGACTATTCTCCGATTGATAAGTACCGCAACACTCCGAACTTATACAGAGTGTATCTGAAGTTAAATCGTTTTCGGAAACTGGTCATTAAAAAATTCGGTTTAAGTGAAATGAAACAGAAAACAGAAGACGATCTGTCGCACCAAGGCTCTTACACGTGATTTTTTTCTCTGATTGATAATTTCAACACAGAGTTCCGTAACATTCCGAACTTATACAGAGTGTATATGAACTTAAATCACTTACTGAAAGCGGTCATAAAAAACTTTTTTTCATCTTTGTACAGGGCTTCTACAAATGATTCTAACATCGCATTACCTCTGATAAACAAATGAACATGTACCAAGGTTACTAAAGAGAGAAGGTTGCCTGGTAACTTTCAACGTCACCACAACGTCACTCAGTAGGCCCATTTAATGCATTTACACAAATAGAAGGCCTACTGGATGACGCGTCACTCCACGAGTTATCAGGCAACCTTCTCTCTTTAGTAACCTTGAACATGTACCGCTAACCACCGATACTGAACACAGTTACTAGTAACATAACCTCACTTTTAATCACGATTCAAACAAGCTTTGTTATTGTTTAAGAAATTGTTATTTTTTTCATTCATCGGTTTTCATCGGTCTTAAATAATCGATAGATCGATAGATTTGAATGTTCTCTTTAATATTTTGCAAGAAATTCGGTTGTGCAACATTTCGTTAAAAAGTTATGTGCATTTATAGTTGACGCTGCGCCCGTTTTCAATCGATAATAAATCAATCAAAATCGGCCGGCCAAAACGGAAGTATTTTTTTTTTTCATTAAAACAATAAACAAATCACAACGAATGTGAATTATTTTGTCATCTAAAAAAAAGAAAGAAATTTTTCAAAATAACAAAAAACTACGAAAGAAAAGAAAAAACAAAAGGCGATTTATTATGTCGTCGCTCTTGTTCAGGATTCAAGACAACTTTCCTCGAAAATTATACAGGGTGAGTCCGAGCATTAAATCGCTTGCGAGTGAGCTTTCACCTTAAACTTTTTCGTCTTTGTGCTTCATTTTTTTCCTGTAAAAAGTCGAGACAAGAAATAAAAGACGATCGATTTCACGACGAATGTTATTTTATTTCTCTCTTCGATCGAAGTTCTGACAGTTATTATTGTAGTCCTGGGTGGCTGTGGAATCAGACATAAATGTCGATTTTTACTTCGTGTCGTTAAATTGACGTCTCAAATATTGACCGTTAAACAACAAATAAATGTTTCTTTATGTATTGAATGTTTTAATGCCATTTGAAACAATAATTAGTTAAAAATATTTGACTCCACAGCCACCCTGGACTACAATAATTGTTGGACCATGTTACATAGAATATACAGGCTGTTTCTGAACTTAAGTAGTCATTTATAAAAAGATAGCTTTCGATTTATAAATTTCCCCATCTTTGTACATACTTTTCTCCGTTAAAAATATAAAACAAAAAAACAAAAGGTGATCGATTTTACGAAGAATGTGACTTTTGTCCTCACTTAGAAGGCAAATAATAAAATACTCTAAACTGTGGAAATTATAACGAGTTATGTTGGCAATGTTCTTTAAAAAAAAATATTATTGTCTTTTGTTTGACGATTGATTCTTTTAATAAATTTTTTCCGTAGTGAAATTAACCGGAAAACAAAAGACGATCTACATGCCATCGCCATTTTTTCTTTGATCGATCGCTCACAATGTCAACCGTAAGTTCCATGAAAAGTATACAGGGTGCTTCTAGAATTGAGACCCTTCATAAGATATTTTTCGTTTTATACATTTCTTGATCTTTCTTGGAGAAAGAGAGAGTATTTTTATTCGTCCTTGTTTCGTTATTCGCTGACCCTTTTTATAAATCTTTCTTCTTGAGTTTTTTCTTGTTTCTTTTGTGGAATATTTTTTAAAAATAATATCTGTCTTTTCTTCCTTCCTTTCTGGCTTCTTGTTTTCTTACGCTCCGCCCGAAGAATTACAGATCTTCTTTTGTTTCTCGTTCAATTTATTTTTCATATTACCATCCTGTTTGCTTCGCTTCTATTTTTTTAAATTACTTTTTCGTTTTTCATTGATTCTTCTTATGGTTTTGATTTTTTTTTTGTTTTTCTTTGTCGTAAAGTATTTTTTTTATAATAATGGCCCTTCCAGGAAATAATTTTTTACTTTCTCTACTACTATTAAGTTAAGCTACATCATCAACCTTCAACCATTCGTCCTCGTAAAATGCACCTGTTCTACATTAAACTGCACTTCAATGCAGTTCTAACTCAATTAAAATTTTAACAATGTTAGAAGTTTTCGACGTCAGTTAAGAATAAATTGTTCTCAACAATTACGCACGCTCGCTGTACATAAACTTTTATTCCGTAAACTTGTTTGGACTGAATTATATTTCACGTTCACATAAAAAGGAGTGATTGTTACTAATTTAAATATTTTTTTCATCAAACGTATTAAAATATTTAACTTTATTAATTCGAAGTAATTTTTGGTGGTAACATTGTTAAACTTCAGCCCGGTTCTAAAGTCCTCTTAAGTGTTCCATCAAGCGAGATGTTGATGATGATGATGCGTGCTGTTTCCGCTCGAAACGCCCTTCTTTAAGCAAAGGATTATTTGTACTTTTTGTCTTTTCTTTCGGAAAACGGAGGGGCGGGCGGCCCGTTATCAGGAAAAGCACTTCGGCTTTGTTTTACTTAAATTAATATCTCCGGCTCGATGCGAATTCGACGTAAAACGGGCCGAATTTAATATTGCAAGCGTTCCTTAAATCAGTCGCGTCATTAATTGCCATTACTCTGGAGCTGGAGAATTTAATCTGATTATAATCTGAATAATTCCGTCTTTGTGATGATGAATTAAAATGACGCAGATGGAGGGGCCGTAGTCGGCTTATTAATTCCGATTCTCAAGTTTTAACTTCGTGTCTTAACAATAAGGGGAAAAATAATTCATGACAACTGTCACTTTTTAATTATTATTGTTTATACCTACTATTATATCAAGTGAGCGAAATAAAAGTGAATGCGAGTAGGCGGAAGTGGCGCCACCTGAAAAATGAATGTCAAGTTTGCAAAAACAAAAAGAATGAAAATCAATCTTCTTTTGTATTTGTATTGTTTTTTTGACTTAGGGCACACAAAAGACAAGCTCATTTTTCGTTGTCGAAGGAAGAGAGAATAATAACAATAATAATAATTGTCTTTATTGGCCCAATTTAAATACAACAACTAGATGTAATAAAAATCTGGTAATAACGACCAAAAGGCGAAGTTCAGTAGCAGCAGCAGCACTGCACTATTCTTCTATTCTTTTTATTTTTTGAATTTATTTTTATAGAGTTAGGAAATGTGACACTGACGAAAGAGAGTAGTTTCGGCTGCGTTAAGTTAACGGTCAACTTGCGCAAAATTGTCAAGACGACCGACGGTCAACGACTAAACAAGGTGATCAAACAGCTTGGGGAAAATTGGTCACGTGATTTAGCCTGACCGTTGATTTGACAATTTAATGCAACTTGACCGTTCACTTAACGTAGCCTTTGACATTTGTCATTTATTTGGCATTTATCATTTATCTAACCTATAACAGCAATTGAAGAGTGGAAATTCAAAAGGATCTAATGCCTGATTGCACCGCATTTTTAACCATTGATTAAATTTAAGACGTGTTTAGAATGTGACAATCGTGAATACATGACAGCATAATGTCAATCGCCATCTAATTGACACTCAAACTTCAACTTAAGTGTCAGTTAGAATGCGTCTGACATTATGCTGGATCTATGTTTAATATCACATTCTAAACTAATCTAAATGATTAAAAATGCGGTGCAATTGGGTATAAATGCCATTTCCAGAAAATTTCAGGCAACGCCTGTTTAGGGGTCTATGTGTCAATTTTTTTAAAATGTGTAACAATGTGTTTAGTTCATTTATTCTTGTTTTCTTTACTTAATAAAACTTTTTCAAGAAAGATTTTAATTTTATTATGTTCTACACATATTTTATGTAATATCTCAATGTCATTTTTTTTGGCACTTGTGAATTTCCACTCTTCAATTGCATAATGACATTGAAGTGACATTAAGACAATACTAGTTTATAAATCTGTTACGTTGACTACACCGCGTAGCGATCTTTTACGTTGGTTTTGAGCTTAAATTTGCCGCTTAAATTTGGAGTAAAAATGGCCGCAGTTTAAGGCTCTTTTTTTAAGTAGTATACAGGGACTTCTTCTCATTAAATTCCTGGACTTCTCATACTCGAAAGCTCTAATTTATAATTGCCTACAAGTCATTCTTCATAATAGGATTACGATAGTTTTCATCAAGTCGTTAATGGATGGCGCTCATGCATTTTTTTACAACGCACATAGAATTCAGTAAATTTGTTTCAAAACGGTTTCTATTTTGTTTTAATGTCTGTGACAATAGAAAACAGGGTTGATAAAAATCGCGATTTAAAGAGAAAACAAAAATCACTGATTCAAATGAAGAAATTTTGATTTTTTGGATATTTTTAAATGAAAACAAAAAGTAGCATTAATAATTTTGAACAAATTTTAAAAGATTTAAAATTATTTAATGAGAATTTTTTTAAATTTAATGTTATTTTTTAAATTTTCGTCTTTTGTGTTATTTTACGTCAAAAATTGCACAATTGTCAAATGTCTTCAAATATATCTTCATTTTAGGGAATCGAACCAGCTTTGTTTATTTTTGTTATTTTATTCAATTTTATAAATTTTCTTTATTGATTCCTCGATTGTCTTTTGTTTTATTTTACGTAAAAAATTGTCAAATACTTCAAAATATGTATATCTTAATTATTGTAGAAATTTCGACTCAGTTTGGTTTTTTTATGAGAATTTTTTTATTGTTTTAAAAAGCTAGATTTTAATGAAAATCGCTCGATTAAAATCAGTGATTTTAAACATAATGTTAATCAGCTTAACTCTGATAAAAAATAATTAATTTTATTCCACGTTTCATAAATGTTAGCATTTTTTCTCTCAAACTGCATTTTTTTCATTTTTCTTCCCTTCTTCCCTTTGTGCCAATTTTCGAATATTATCTCCCACGAAACGGGAAATTTCCCACGAGTTGGCAACACTACTAAGGTATTAAAAGTCCCTAAATAAATTATCAAATGTCTAAATTCTTGAGGTTGCAAAGAATAATAACAACGAATTGCTTCCTCGATTTTTCTATACGAGCCTGTTTCTTATGTATAATAAAAATTGAGGTTGTGTGATTGTTTTTAATTTACTACAAAAACTACATTTACTACTTCAAAAGTTACATGTAATATAATTTTTGTAGAAAATACAAAGTGGTCAAGAATAACTGTTTGAGTTGGCAATACAATTAAGAGCATTTTTTTTATTCGGCGATTTGCAACACTGGGACAACATAATAGGATTACGATAGTTTTCATCAAGTCGTTAATGGATGGCGCTCATGCAGATGTCATCCTTGCTCGGCTCAAATGATATTTATTTCTCTCGAAGCGTATTGCTTTTACCACCTTTCAAATCAAGTTATAATGTTTTATTTTATCACGGCGAGCAAAACTGAAGATTTATTCAAAACTCGGAAAACTTCCGAATCGGTAGTTCGCCTAAAACTTCTCGTTTTATTCAGTACCTCCTCTACTCACTCACCTAATACTTTGCGAAGAAGATCTTCCTCCACAGTCGGAAAGTGCGGCAGCTACTTCTTATTTCTTTCGCAAAGTTTCGGCGAGCGACGTTTCGTTTATTAATACGAAAGCAATATAAGTATAAATTTGAATTTCATCCGAACGCGAGCGTCGGCATCGCGACGATTGAGGAAATTCGTTTCTGAGCGAAACTCGATTTGAGGTCACAATATAATATACATAGAAACAATCCGTTCCTGATTAATGCGTTTCACTGGAATATATCTCGGGGAATGAATGTTAAAATTGATATACATAGAGGCAAACCGCTGCGGGCTTCTCGTCAATCAGATGAAGCACCATTGAAAAAAAAAAAGAAATAAAGTAAATGCGAGGCGAATGAAATCGAAATGTAATTTGTCCGTGTTTTCGATTTCGAAACTTTTTTCGCTTTATCAAGATAAATTGACCGACCACTTTATTGTCGAGGGGGCAAACAGACACATCCAATATGAATCAATCTAATTTATGCGACTTTTTTATCTTATTATTATCTTCGTCTTTTAAGTCGGTGGATTGTCATACAGGACAAAATGCATTTCAATTACGAGTCCGGAATTTGCTCGTTTTTGCGTCAAAGAGATCCAATTAATTTCGGGCCCGGAACCCCATTAAGATTAGAATTGTCACGGATTGGGTCACTGCGTTCATCGCAAACCCGCAGTTTTTAAGACTGTCAGAAATTTTGAGACTGGGCTCGTGGACTCTTATCCGCCACATCTCCAATTTTTGGCTAACGACGCCAGAAAATTCGCGAGGTATCGATTTAGTTGTACGCGACTGTACAGGATTTTTGACTATTCATTCAAACATACATCTATAGTTTAATCGCGCTTGCTTGCTCCCATAGTTTAACATTTTTACCCGAGCTTGGTTGCTCCCGCCGCTCAATATTTTTACTCGCGCTTGCTTGGACGCCAGGAAATTCACGAGGTATCGATATACAGGGTGAGACAAGACTCTATCTTTTTAAATTTTAAATCGTAACATATATCATTCCATTTCACTTCTTATACAGGATAACGCGAGATTACACTTTTTTTTAAATAATTTTAAACCATACGCAATGGTATTTTGTTAAAAAAAAAGAAATGGTCATGTTGATTAGACAAAAAAAAAGTCTCATGGCAGGTCGTTTGCAATTTGCATTCCGATTTTCTCCTACAGTGCACTTTCAATTGTCTAGCCAAGTCCAATCCGCGTTCAGTTTTCTCATTTCGCGGAGCTTCGACTTTGTTTACGCCGAACACGTAAGTTCGCCAAGGTCATCGGGAGCAATATTTCTTTCGCGCATGTTGCCAGCATTTCCCATAACTCTCGGCGGCACAGATCCGGATTCAATTTTAAAAACTCATTTCGAAGGAACAATAATACGCAGATAACGGAATGGAATACGCGGCACCTCTTTCGGCCTTCGTTTCCACCTTTCATCTTTCGCAGGTTTCCGTTCGATCACAGTGCCCAGGGTTGATTTGATATTCATTTCGATATGCATATATAATAAACATCGCACGATGAGTTTTCCCGTATTCTTCAGTCTTTTGCGTTTGTACTGATGCGTTCTGTAACTGGTTAAAATATCCGAACATGTTTTTTTTTAAACACCCTATATGTATATCATTCATTACTCAAGTACAGTTCAAGTTTACAATATGCCTACTCATTCTGCAAACACTCCGTATAATCAAACATAATAACCAAACAACAAAGGGATGGATTAAATACAATGCAATTAATAGCCGAACTGATCTAAAAGCTCATCGACAATACAGCGGCTCAAAGCCGGAAGAGCTTTTAGATTCATTTATAATGTTCATAAAGTGCCCATACATATACACATATACATCATACACATGTAATATGTATATGTACTGGGCTTTTTAATATTTCCATCTCGCTGTACATGTCCCCCCACATTTCGGAATCACCCGCGCGTAAAGTGGATACACATTAGTGCAATAAACCGTGCGCTTTACAGAGAGGACATTTCCATAACTAAAATGGCACTTGACATTCCCCATTCCGCATAAATACTTGTTCATGGAATATCTGCGTTTTCCAGTGTGAAACATATACTTCCAAAAATTTCGGCAAAAATTACTAAAACCATACCTAACCGTAAACATCATGCGAATTGAGAATCCTGTATCACCCTGTATAGGGAGTGACTTTGAAAATCAAGATTTATATCATTACAAAAGTCCATACTATAATTGTTTCACTTCTTATTTTAAGAAAGCAAGCAAAATATCTGCAAGAATAGACGTTAAGGGCTCCCAGTCCTGAACGATTTTCAATTGGTTTGAACCAGTCACGTCTTTTTCTTCGTTCGTTTTAAACAGTACGTGTTTTCCCGTATTCTAAAGATAACGAGGAATTTCGAAAAAAAAAAATTCTTCGCGGCAGGCCATAAACGTCACGCGAATTTAGGATCTTGTACCGCCCTGTATAAGGAGTGACTTCGAATTAAAATCTGAAAGTATAAAATCTTATATCGCCGTGTATAAGATTAATTAATATTAATATTATTATTATTATTATTATTAAAAAATATATATACATTGCGTTCGTAAAGTATGGAATAAATTAATTTTCTACGAAATAAACGATTTTTATGTAAAATCCTGAAACAGGTCGATTTTTAATTAAAAAATGACGCTATTCTAGCGGAATTTTGTATCTCCCCCTCCAACCCCCTCCGAGTGACAGTTGCACCTTTAAAATTTTTAAATGGAATGCGGGATCATGTGATATCTCATTTGAGAGGACTTTTCATTCTCTATTCAGCAGTATAAGATTTTTTTTAAATTCCTATTTTTTCTGAAAAGAATAATACATTTTAAAATCAACACAAAATTTTAAAATGAAATGGCGCCGAATTAAAAACATCACTGGATCTTGTACCTATCGCCCTGTACAACGAGTGATATCGAATAATGAAAAAAACCCGTTCCCGATTACAAATGTCTATACAGGTTGTATTACAACTTCCGGAAAATATTCATACCATGTGATTGTAGACCAAAAACTATAGATACAAAAAATGTTGGAAATTGAGTACTGATGGATAAATCCAAGGGTGTTGGTAGTTATAATACATTGTACATATTTCTCAAATAATTTCTTATTTTGAAGGAGTAGAGGAAAGAACCTTTGAGGAAAGTTGCCTTGGATGTTAACGGGGGGTTACAATCGTAAAAATTCAGTGTTTTCTTAATTTTTTGTGAGCATGGTATTTTTTATGATGGTTTGTAATAGACACTTAGCATTGGTGTTTCCTTATGTAAAGACTTTGCGTCTGCATCTCTAATTACAAGAAAAAAACTATTTCGTCGTGTTAGGTCATAAACCTCGCGGGCATCTAGAATCTTGTATCACCCTGTATAAGATTGACATCGAATTAAAATCCGAAAACACAGAAACTTGGTATCGTCCTGTATTTATTATTAATAACTTTTCTATTTTGAGAGGTAGAACAAAAAGATCTTTAAAATTGCATCGCGTGTCAAAAACTGTGATTTCCACTCTCAATTGTTTCAAAGCGACCAAACGGAACGGGTTTTGATTATGCGCTATCTCTTTTTACAAAGCCATGATACGAGCTTTTACATTTTCAAATTTTACTTCGAGGTTAGTCCTTATACAGGGTGATACGAGTTCTAAATTAGCGTGACGTTTACGATCTGCCTTTTCTTGTCGAAGTTCTTTGCTATCTTTAGAATCTTTTATTACACAGTGCTGTTTAAAACAAATGAAGATCTGACAGTATTTTTTTTCGGATGTTTCAAACTGGGCGTGGAAAACGAAATAATTTCAACAAAAATTTTACATATCGTTGTGATGTCCAGCTAGCCAGTTAATGGCCCCACGTTGGGCGCCAATAACTACCATATAATTTGGACTAGTTAGTGGTGTTTAAAACAAATGAAGATGTAACAGTAATTTTTTTAGATGTTTGAAACTGGACGTGGAAAATGAACTAATTCCAAAAAAAAAACTTTACGTATCGCTGTGATGTCCGGCTAGCCAGTTAATGACCCCACGTTGGGCGCCAATAACTACTATATGATTTGGACTAGTTGTCTTATTTATACAGGGTGACACAAGATTCTAAATTAGCGTGACGTTTACGATCTACTTTTTTTGTCGAAGTTTTTTGTTATTTTTAGAATGTTTTCCACAGTGCTGTTTAAAACAAATGAAGAAATGGAGTTCGTTTTGTTTTTCAGCATTGGAAGTCCCTAACATCTAACACAATTTTTCTTGAAGATAATTTGCGTTATTTTTCAAAATAAGAAAGTGGAAATTTCATGCAACATCCTGTAATGGCATAGGTTTCGATTATACTCCTTATACAGGGCGACTCAAGCATGATGTTTATGGTTTTCGCATTTTCCCGACATTTTTGGAGCTATACGTTTTTACAAAGGAAAACACACGATATTTAGAAAAGTGGCCGGTTCTAAACAATTGAAAATCTAAGTCATAGGAGTGCCTACTTTTATTAATTTAATTTTGCTTTATCTCCCAAAGATAAAAAATAAAAATAAAATCATCCATCGCCCCCTGTATTTCAAACGTTTGTCACAGTGCAGATCAATGTCATTGTTTATATAGGATAATACAAGACTCTACATTCTCAGATTTGAAATCAGAGTAAATTACTTATAACAGGGTGACAGAAGCTTGTAAATTTTCATATCTCAGTCGATTTTGTTTCTTATACGGGGTAATGCGTGGTTCTATACTTTTTTAATCATTTTAAATCATATGCGATGGTGTTTCGTTAAAAAATAAAAGAAATTGCCATTATTGATTACATTCAGAAAAAGCGTCTCCTACGGCTTGTAACAAAGATTGACGTTGAATTAAAATCTGTAAATATAGAATCTTGAATCGCCTTGTATATCAAGTGATGTCGAATAGTAAATTGCTAAAGGTTTAATAACTTTCTTATTTTGCGAGAATCCTTCAAATTTCGATGTCTGAAAACTCTAGTCCTGAGTGATTCTCGACTTTTAAACCATCCGCACCCTTTTTTCCTTTATTTTAAAACAGAGTACAGTATAAAAGTTTGATGATAGATTTTGGTAGACCATAAACGTCACGCGATAAGTTTTTTAAAGCAACAGTCTTGTGTCACCCTGTATACAGGCGAGGAAATTACGGGAGACGCAATTCTTGAATAACGATATAATTTCGTGGTTTCATCCCCGAGTGGACCCGTTATATTACACATTCCGAGCCGGAATAACAAACACGCTCGGAGCAATCCTGCTTCATCGGGCGTAATTTACGGCACACTTTCAGGATCCTTCTCTTCGTTCCAATCAATGACGTACACGGTCTAACAAACCGCAGATTTAGAGAGGCGAGCACGGGATTTCCGGGTTTCCGGATTTCCGATCTCCACAGGCCACAGATAGATACCGTATGCGCCTCGAATTATACGAATTACTCGATTACTTGCGGCTCACACTTGTTGATATGTACGTGTACCTGTTGAGAGTGAAACTTCACATCCTGTAAAAAATTACAAATTTTCTGCGGCGTAATAAACAGAAAAAAATTCGAACAGATTTTCTAATTATTAATAATTTTTTTTTTGTATAGGGTGTCCCAAGAAGTTCGTGATGATGAGGAGCATCGTTCTGAAATTTAATTATTCTTACTGGTATTTAACACCATCTGACTTGGGTTGATTATATTATATACATGGCTCCACGTTGGGCGCCAAAAATTGCTGTGTGTTTATTAATAGGCTCACGTTGTTGAGCCAAAAATTGTTGTGTTGCCTCATTTTTACTGATGTTTGACACAATCACTGAAGTGATTGGAAATGACATTTTTATAAACTGACATATTCCTAATACACAAGTAACACAGACTCTGTTAATTACAGCAAGCTACGTTATACCGAATTTATTTTGACACCCGATATATCTATCAGACTAAAAATTTTTCTTCGAATAGAATTTCCCTTTGTAAAAGAATTCCGGCAAATAATGACCGTTTCCCATCAAAATCGCGTAGAATTTCGCGCTGCACCGCATCAGTTGCACGGGACGTGCTTTGAAGTCGAAGCAAAATTGCTCGCCGCTCCCTTTGAAGTGAAACAGTTTAGATTTATTTGAGCTCCGCGCACGCGGTTCGTTAAAAAGATGAATTGGACCCCACAGCCCGCCGCGCGATTTTTTTTTCCAACCGCTCGAAACGGGATGAGAGGTAGAAATAAAACGTCGTAGAGATCCCATCCCTGGAGAGTAAAAAAATATTGGATTTTACTGACGCGCGACTATCGAAATGACTGCAGAATCGAGGAGCTTTGATCTCAAAAAGGAACACTTTCTTAGACAGAAGAAAGAAAACTGATCATTTCTCCGTCGGGGCAAATTTATCTAAGAAGCCACAATAATTCTTATTCAAATTTTATCCGGTTTTATGAAAATTAAAAAGCCTTACATATTGCCGTGACGTTCAGCAAGCTAGTTAGGGGGTCCCATGTTGGGCACCAATAACTGCTGCATGATGTTAACTAGTTGGCTTAGTTAGCCCCACATTGGGCGCCAAAATTGCTATGATGTCCAGCTCTGTTCTTCAGTTGAAATTTATTATCTTCAATATTCACTTTTTTATCTTCTTTCATTTCCTCTTTTTCTACTTTTGCATCAAGTGCTGCCTCCTCTTCTTTTGTTCTGATTTGGGTATGGTTTCTTTCATTTCCGTTTCCGCAACATCTTTTTCCACTTTCTCCTCGACCTTCTCTTTCTCTTTTACGTCGGAGGCTTACTTTTTGCTGCTGTCTTTCAATTTATCTTACTCTTCTTTTAATTTATCATCAATTTCCTCCGTTTGCTTTTTAGTTTCTTCGAGTAAAGTCGCCGTTACCTCTTCTGTCGGTTTTTCTGAAGCCTTCTTCTATCTTCAACTTCCATCATCGATTTTCTTCTAATGGCTTCTTCTCTTCGTCTAGTTTTTGAATTGATTTGTCGGCTTCTTCCGTTTCTGAGATCTTCTGTCTTCGTGGAGTTCCTTTATCAATTTTCGGCTTCTTCTTCTAAGGTCTTCTTTCGTTCGTGGGTTTCGTCCGTAGCTTCTTGCTTCGCAACGTCCGGCAATGTTGCCTCTGCCTCAGTTGATTTCTCTTCTTCTTCTTTTGTAGAAGTTGCTTCTGGAACGTCAATTTCTTTTTCCTCTCCTTCGAATTTCTCTTTTTCTGTTGTATCTTCGGCAGTTTTCTCTTTCTTTAAGTCTTCCTGCACAACTAATTCGGTTCTGATGTCCTTCTCGTCTTTAACTTCCTGCACACTTACTTTGGGAACGCTTATTTCGGGCACTGCAGCATCAAGAGTTGTTGGTATCCTATGAGGTTCTTCTTTGGGTTCAATCTTCTCGCTCGCCTTATCGGTAGGTTGCAGGTATTCTTTATCATCGAGTTTCTTTTTAACGTCGACTTCAAATTGTTCAAATAATTCCTTTCGCTATTCGACTGGTTCTTTAATTATATCCTTTTTAACGTCTGCCTGGTTTTTTCCTCGACTTCTTCTTTAAATGCAACAGTTTCAACGATTTTGGTTTCTTCTTGAATGCTCGGTTTGATTCTTTTTCTTTTTCATTTTTTTTCTTCCTTTTTAATTGTTGCGTTTTTATCTTCTGGAACGTGTTCGGCATTTTTAGGTTTTCCAACTTCTTCTTCTTCTTCTTCTTTAGGTAACTTCTGTTGAATTTGCTCTTTTTCTTTAACTTCTTTGAGGTTGTCGCTTTCAGTATCTTCTTGGGCGCTAGCTTTTATTTCTTGCTTCTCAAACCAACGGCTTCCGCAGTTTCTGGTTTTTGTAATTCCGCGATTGTTTGATCACTTTCTGTGTAGTGTTCCTCAATGTCTTTCGCAGGTGTCTTATCTACTACAATTTCGTCTTTCATACTTGGTTTCTCATCCTTTTTTTCTTTCTTCTCTACTTCAGTTTTTATTACGTCTTTAGATTTCAAGGCGTCTTCTTCTTTTGATTCCTCTTTTTTGATTTCGTCTTGAATTTTCACTGGCTCCTCGTTTTTAGAGTTTCTGGTTTATCTTTTTCATCAGCTGGAATTTTGCCAGGTTTATCTTCTTGTACGTCTGCCTTTTCTATGTCTAAATCCTTTTCCTCTTCTACACAGGGTAAATTAGAATCAAGTTTTTATTGTGATAGATTACTTTTGTTTCTTTTAAGTTTACTAGGCAGTACGTGTTCTGAATACATATTTGTTTAAGTGAAAATTATGATTTTCGTTGGTTATGACATGCACGTGCCCATTAAGCGTTTGATGTCAGACAGATTGAAAAAGCGGAATCCGGAATTCGTTCTCGCAAAAACGAACTCCACGCTACGCTCCGTTAAACTCGGAGAGGAGATAACGAGAGTAAACTGGACAACATCGAGTGAACAAAATTGTTGGGGAAGTAATTTGTATTTTACGAGTTGGAGCTCTCTCTTGAGTGGTGTACGTCGATAGTAATAAATGCAGACGACTTGGTCTAGAGGACGACTTCGTCTACATTTATTTGTATGTCAGTCGGAATGAATGATGTAAAAACCAAGTATCAATGTCAATGTCGTAGTAAAGTTAAGAAAAACGATGGATGTATAAAAAAATGGGTCACTGTTTAGAAGTTTCAATTATTCGATAAATTGTCTGAGCATAAAATTGTTTGTCTTTTCAATTGGGGACAAACTAAGAAAGGTACTGAATCACCAAAATTAATAAAAATTTTGTTTACCGTCTTAAATAAAAATATGTACAATCAAATTATACAGGGTGACAAATATAAGATTACGAAATTTCCATAGTTATTGCACTTCCCACTAGATCGGAATGTGACCTACCTATGGTTATAAAACGCTGAAATGTGCAAATTAAGTTCATCTCACGACCGGCTAACTCGTGGAGATGGGCTGGATCATATGTAATCCTAATACATAGGTTTGAATTTACACAAAATGAAATAAAAATCACAGTAATGCAGACTTGTTTTTATTTACGTTTTAAAAGGGGTAAACTAAGTTCCACACAAAAATTTGTTAAATAAATGAAAACAAAATGGAGTCAAAGCGCAGTCAGTTAATCTGACAGCGCAGAACATCAAGAATCAAGTGGCATAAAATGTCAAAACGCGAAACAATCGGATCCGTTTGTTCGTTACAAAATTATTAAGTTAACTAGCAAAAAAAAATAAATAAATAAACAGTAACTTTAACTTCGCATGTCACCCTAGTCGGCACTAGAATGCGTTCAAAATATTAAACAAAGAAGAAATATAATAAGGTAAGATCCGAACTTCAATCGAATGTACGTCAGTAGATTCGAGACCAGGCATTCGTCAAGACCTTCGAGACACGAATAGCAGAATACATATTCGGTGTAACCACTTTCGTGAGACCACTTTAAGTGACCACTTGCGTCAATTTCAGTGACCAGTTTCGTTCCGAAGAGTGCGCCCGCTTTCGATGTGCGGCGTGGTGAACCATCGTATTCAGTCTCATTGGAAAAATTAAATATACTTATAAGTTGCTAGTAAAAATAAATTTCACGATGAAGCGATTTGGATGATTTTAAAATGGTTGTGCCTTAAACAGATTTTCCCGGAACAATTTTTGTTCTGTAAATACATTGCGTTGGTTGCAGCAGAAAGATTTCTCTGCACATTAGCGAAACCCGATTTGCTCCTCGGGGGAAACGAGATTTATTTCCCCGCGAACTTCTATGATTACACGATCACGCACTATCAACTTAGAACTTCCGAGAGTGGAGACTAACGAAATAAGAACATCTGACTTCCAACCTGATTTAATTAAGTAGATTAAAAAGAACGCGGGAAATTATTTCTGCGGCCGATCTTCAAGGACACACAAATCAAAAAAGAACCACTTATTATTTATAACAAATCAAATACATACAGTAAGTTATTAGAAGATGAATGGACGAAGCTGTTATAAAAATAAAATGTTATTTTGCTCAATTTGCTCACCCTGTATGTTAAAAAAATTTGTTTTTGGATTATCTTTCTGTCATTTCTGTCAGTTGTCAAGTGAAATAATAAGGCATTTTTTTATTTATTTAATATTCTCTATGTTTTGCATCAGCGCATAGCAGTCAAACCCACGTGAAAACTTTTTATTACTGCTTCACATTTTTGGTGCCAACTGTTTTAAAAATACCCCCAACACTACCTAACCCTTCGTTTTCATTTTGCAGTCCTTGATTTATGACTTGTATTTTGGATAAGGCCTTTGTTATACCCAGACGCTCAGGTTTATTATTCCTGCTAGTTTGATTATGGTTGAGTGCAACGCGGGAGTGCTGCGGCGCTTTTGACTTTGCTGGCTGGCAATTATTTTGTCGAAAACAACCCATTGTTACCGTAACGTACGATATTGCAATTGATTATCAAGAACACGAGGCGGAACAAAGACCCTCTGATACACTCCCGCACTGTACATACATGGAGATAATGTGATACTAAAATTGAAATTAATTTACAGTTGCCATTAAAATTATAAAGCAATAGAAAAAATGGCAGTGAAAAAAATTTGAAGCGTGTTGCTCTTAAATAACACTGTTTAAATTTCGCGCTCACTTCTGCTTTTATAATCGGATCTGCTCGCCTCAAACAATCGAGAGCCGACGTGGGACGCCCGCGAATGCGGCTGGTATATAAACAGGACACTCTTTTCTGTTTTGCTGGTGGCCTATTCGCCAGGATTTAATAAACAACATTGCTTTTCACAAACATTTATTTAATTAAACGAGCCACAGTTAATATAATTTACTTAATTAGATTACGAATTGCGGATCTCTTTGAAACAAAACAAACGAATCTCCGTGTGTGCCGTCCACAATAACGAGTACAGAAGTGCAATTGTTATTTACGAGCGGAGACATCAAACGAAGTCTACCACGGCAAATATAATAAAAGGGCACTGCAAAGGGGGATGCAGGTTAATAAAGACGCTTGTTTGCACTATTGTCCGAGATAATGAGCGTTTGTTTAATTTAAATTCGCGAATGCGAATGGGGAGACGCAATTTCGAGTGCACTTGTTGCAGGCACTCGAAAATAAAAAGGTAATTGCGAGTTGGAGCACGTAAACGGGTAATTTGCAAGAATCAAATGAACGCTTGTGATTGCGTTCATTTTTCTAACGACTGACCTCATCAATTTTGTAGAGAAAAAAAATCCCCTTTGCAAATAAAAATAGTAACTTGATGATCTTTTTCAATAAAATTCCTAAAGAAAGCAAGAAAAACAAATGATGATCGTAATAAAAACATTAATAATAGACATTCAAAACTGGTAAAATGGTGATTCGAAATTCACACAGGAAAGAATTCGGTGTATAATTCAAAAATGCAAAAATGTATGGTTTTATAAGTTTCAAATTCCGATTCCGACCGTTTCTTCCACCCAAGGTATGACAATATTCTCAACGAAGGTAAATCCACCACTAAAAGCCTAATAGAAGAAAGAGATACGCGTTACGAATCAGCGTGAGCACAAAATGGCCACAAGACATACCTGTTCCTTATCTCAGAAGCGGGCTTTCGAAAAGCTTTTTAACGAGCTTGAGATTCACTCGGCGTACTTTAACAAATCTCGGAGATTCCGTTTCAGGTTTCAATCACAAAATTCCATGAAAGAAACACAGAGATTGAAGTCACAAATAAACGATACGCACGCCAGGAGCGCTAATGCAAGTATGACCGCGAGATGGAGGGCGGCGTACTCTCCAACTATCGCTACGACGGGAGTCGTTACGGGATGAAATCAGTTTTTAACCGAACGACAGAGTGAAATGGACTAAATAGTGTCACGATTACGAGAAATGTGGAAATTATGAATTGTTTTAAAATGCTTTCGTAAACCTGAGTTATTTGCGGAATCTGCACACTCTGCGAACCGGACTTCCAACGCTTTGTCGTTGAACTTGCAGGTTCATCGGAGTTGCCGACGAAGTAAAATAACTGGGGCAATGTGTAATTAGTTTAACGAAAAACAATTAGCTTGCGATCTAAATAAATTGGTAACCGCGTAAGAAATCCTGACAACATCTTTTCCGGCTTAGTAACTACGCGTGTCCACCGAATTTCGTGGACCTTTGGTCATGACATCACGTACGTCTTTAGTATATAAATCCATGCATTTATTGTAATGATTATCAGTTATCTGATCGTCTTCGGAGGAGTACAGTGATCTGTGTCTCTAAACTTTTAGACAATAAAGGTAATCTTTGTTGCTCTTAATGTATTAGTTTACAGTGACCCCTGTTGCTCCCTTCCAACCCTGAGCTACGCAACCCCCGAGCCCACAAGCCCGTGACAATAGCAACATATGGTCTAATGGCGTAACCATGGCCTTCTAAATGAAAAGCGAGTTCTAACTGGCCTGGGCGTTTTGAAAAATTTACATTGAATTTTTGTGCTCGAGGAAACGCCAAAAGTCGACACTTTGGCGCTGGTTATGGGGCGCTGATGGCACTGAGTGAAGTGCACTCTCATTACTGTCGATCAAAGTGAGTTAAGCAAAATTAATTAATATTGTAATTAACGTAATACAACATAATTTATATGGTATAATCTTTATAGATTCATGCACAAATCATTTGATCACATCGGAGTGAAGTACGCTTGCGCAATAGAAAGACTGTCATTTTAAAAAGTTTTCGTGTTATGAATAAAACGTGTTAAAAAGGTCGATGATAATTACGCACAGTGAGAAAAGAAGCTTTATTATACATATCAGTCTTAAGAACTCCACCAAATTTCTTGGCTCTGTAATTGATTGTCAGTTGAAATGGGATGAGAATGTGGCTGCAATTTGCTCTAGGGTGAATAAGTCATATTATACAATTCTTAGAATGAAATCCTATCTAAATACAGTTGTTCTGTTAAATATGTAATACAGTCTTGTCTATTGTCACCTACAGTTAAATATTGTTGCATGGGGTTCCTCGCCTTTTATATTTCGACTTTTTATAGTTCAAAAAAGGATCATTAGGCTGGTATTTAACCTTTCCCCTAGAGAATCTTGCAGGCAGACTTTCATCTCAAACAAAATTTTGACTCTGCCCTCTATCTACATTTATAAATCTGCGCTTTATGTTAAAAAGAATCTATCAAAATTTGATACTGTTGGTGGCCTCCATGATTATAATACGCGCCATGGCTCGTCACTCCGTCTTGTGAAGCATCGCACTTCTATGTTTGAAAGAAGTCCCTGCTATTAAAAATCTTTAATCATTTACCTATCAATCTTAAATCTTGTGAAACCATTACTAGTTTTAAGAGTCAACTTAAATGCTTTTTAGCTGATAAGTGCTTTTATTCTATGGCTGAATACTACTCAGCTTAAACTCGTGCCTCTTGTCTTGGTCTGTTTATGATTGTTGTTTGTGTTTCATTTTATTATTCCTGTACGTTACTAATGTTACAAATGATGTATTGCCTCTGACATGTCCTATCCATCTCCGTGGCTAAAGGATGAATAAAGTTATTATTATTATTATTATTATTGTTGTAACTTACCACAGAAATTCTGAGTATATGCAGGTAAGATTTTAATCTAAAACCGTAATAGTTTAATGCTAAATTAAATTGTTGGAATTGGACATAAATACTCCACATTATTCCAACGTAAATAATGTCCAGTATGCTAAAATTTTTACAACAATAACATTAATTGTTTTTACACGAACTCATCCACCACTCATATGTGACAGAACTGTTAAGATTTTAGATTAAGAAAGCGCCCTGTAAGCAGTGCTTGGCGGAGCACGCTTGAACTGCACTTTTGCCCAGGCCAGATAGAACTCGCTTTTCATTTAGAAGGCCATGGGCGTAACATTGAGATTCTTAGAACTCAGCTTTGCGCTAATTGATTTCACATGTTGCTCCCAAATTTTGATCAATATGTACGCCAAGGAATTTTGTATCACGTACTTCATTCACTTATTATTTACTTGTACGAGTAATAGGTTGCTATTATTTATTTGTTTATTTACAGCATAGAATTGTAGGAATTGTGTCTTTTGATTAGTGAGAATGATCCCGTTATAGTATATTGCGGAACGACTTTTCCCTACGATTTCTTCTATAGTTTGAGACGTCATTATCATTGAAACATCATCTGCATACATATTAACTTGGTAAGCTGATGGACATTGTATAGGTAGATCGTTCATCATTATGCAGAGTATTGTGCCCTGCGGTACGCCCCTACTGGTATTCCTAATCTCAGGTTTATGATGACCTATCGAGACTATTTGTTGTCTATCTTCTAAGCAAGACGAGATCCTTTTATGAGCTGGTCGTCTTACTCCATAACAATAAAGTTTATTGAGAAGCAATGTAACTTTAATCGCCCAAAATTGATCGTCAATTGTTTTTTCTGCTTTGAAGAGAAAATAAAATTTAAAAAACAAATGAATCCCATCAAAAAACAAAAACGTGAAAAAAACTGCGTTATTTTGTAATTCAAGTAAGGAAAATCCGTTTCTTGAGACCGATTCTCTTAGCAGAGGCAAAATAACGACGTCAGTAAGTCTTTTGGCGTATAGGCGCCGCTGCGGTACTTGAAGTTCTACTGTCATTAAATAATTACAGTAAGTACCGCAATCAGCCGCCATTTTAGTGCAAAGTATTGGCGGGAAATTTAAATGTCTAAAGCTGACAACGACACACGTGGGCGTTTTACCTTTTATTTGACAGACGTTAAGTTTGATTAAACTTGCACTTAATTAGACACTTAATTATAAATTGAGTGGAATTTTTTAAAAATTTTCCCCAGATCTGGGAAGTCATCTAGCTATTTACTTATACCCGTGGTATACAGGTGTCTAAAGAAATTGAAACAAATCGAAATGAGAGTTCTGATTTGCCTTCGTTAATATTTTTTTTAAATAGAATTTGTAGGTAGACCAATAATAATGTATTCGAGAGAAAACAAAATCTTGAAGGAATTACCATTTCAAGAAGCTCTCTTAGGTGAAAGGCCGGAAGTAATTGTGTTTGAAGAGCCCACGCACGTCGTCTTTTGAAAACGCGAAGAAAAATTGATTTTAGTAATTACGGGCGAAGGAAACAAACATTCCGGTTTCTTTGCGACTCAATCCGGTTGCTTTATGCCACCCCCGGAATAACGACGCTCGTGCTGGCTGCGGTGCACTCGAAAGAAATTAGGTCAACAAATTCTGCTCCGGGCACTGATAACAATTTTGTTTTGGCGTCTTCAGGTCAAGTCGTTCGTAACTCCCCCGGAATTATTTATTCGTTACGAATTACTCGGGTCTTTTATAACTTACGACGGATGCTGTGCATATCGCTTCCTGTGGGTCCCCGGGAAACGATATTTTTAAAAGTTTATAACTCGAAGTAAGTAAGAAAAAGGAGGAATTTATGCTTATGAGACAAATTACGGTCGAGCTGGAGGATTCCATTGAATTTTATTTCAATTAAAAATGATAATTGTGGAACCTTAGTTTTCAAATTATTACTTATTAGAACAGTCGCAATTTCATTTCGTTAGGTTGGCTACATTTGTCGACATTTCGATATTTTACAAAAATAACCTCCCCGGACCGTTCTCTATAGAAAACGGCCGCTGAGGCAACTATAAATGAGCGTAACATTACCTTCTATTTGTTGCTGATTTGTTGGCATCTCAAATTATAAACATAACCCCCAAATTGACATTTGTTTGAAATTAATTTAAGCGCCAACCAATGCCACCAACCTTCGCAAAACAAAACGGAATTTTCTTAATTTGAATTACAAAATACAACAGTTTTCTACGTTTTTTTTTACATTCAAAATACGATAAGTTTTGATGGCATTTATTAATTTTTTTCTCTCTTAAAAACAGAAAAAAACAATTGACGATCGATTTTGGGCGATGAAAATTATATTTCCAACATTAAAAAAGATATATGTATATACAGGTTGTTCTTCAAGTTCGTACAAAAAAAAATAATGGCGTATTTGGTAACAGATAATCTCACGAAAGCACCAAAATTAAAACGAAAAATAAAAATAAAAAAGTTCATACCGACATCCGGCAATTCCTTGTGAAATGTTTAGAACCGCTAGATGCAACGGACGGTGACCTTCACTCACAATAAGTGTTCGAAGTCCCCCCCCCCTGCGCGAGACGTAAAAATACCGATTAAAGTGCCGTTTAACATACCTGTAAAATATTAAGGCCCAGTTGTACAATGCCAGTTTAAGCTCAAGATTTAAACCCTTAACAACGATTATTTCAACAATTGTTGTTGAGGGTTTAAGCTTTGGCTTAAAGTTAAACTGGAATTGTACAACTGGGCCTAAATTACATTTTAAAATTGTAAAAGACGTTAAATTGGAACGACAAACATGTGTACAATTGTTTAACATACCTGCCCACAGATTGGTCGAAAAGCGTTGTTGAAAACTACAGCATGAGGATTTTCTTCTGCCCACACATGTATGATGTGAAAATTAAAAACATACCGTCCCTTGTAAACATTGATTCGTCGGTGAAGAGAATGTCATTAACAAAGTTCGGATTGTCCGTCTGTTTCCGGAATAACCACCGACAAAATCGCATGCGTTGGAGGTAATCTGCGGGCATCACTCTTTGAAAATGAAACAGGTAATTGTTCCTCACGAATAATTCGCCAAACAACAAACTGCACAACTGACACAAAGGATCTGCTATTTGGCAAAGGGATATCTCCGTTACGCTGGCTGTGCATACAAACGTCTTGCAGCCAACGCATTTTGACCACATTCGCCGTAAATTAAAATCATGTCCACAATAACATTATTGGAAAATTCGGCCATGTTTTCAACACTGTTATCTGCGACGAAGTGCACTTGAGAACGGACCCACTTAAGCAGCCAATGCTGACACCAGCATGCTTCTCTGATTACGTAATTACGTAATAAAAATAAGCCAGAGACTATCAAACTATTTCATCGTTCGTCGAAAGCATTTATTATCTCTAATATTTATTAATCAATTGTTATACAAAAACTGCTTCATTTTCTCACTTTTAATGTCAACTTTCATTTTTTGTATGAAGTTAAAAAACAGCCTGTATATCAAAAATGGTATTAATTTATTAAGAAAAAGAGAAAAACTGACAAAAGTCGATCGTATGTGTCACTGTTTTCATGAAGAAACAAAAGACGATTTGTTCTGATATTTTCACCTTTTTGAGTTGACTTTTTTTTTTCTTAAAAACAAAAAAAGAAAAACCCAATAACAATTGACGATCGACTTTGACGAAATCGATTTTCTCAATATAAAAAAAAGAAGTATCAAAAATTATAATAACAATAATAATGTTTATTCAACTGTTAGTCAATGTATAAACGTTTCAGTTTTGTTTAATCGAAACAAAAAGAAAAATAAATCGATTTCACGACGAAACGATGTTTTTTCTTACTAATTCAAAAGTCGATTGTCTTTTATATTTCCCTTTCTTATTATCAGACGCTCTTAAAAATTACAAAATTGTATTCCGAATAAATTAAGCGCATTAAGAGTAATATAATTAAAAAAAAAAACTAAATGTACATGACGTTCCAAAAATACATGGCCAAATTGCAGGGACGTTTTGCTATCATTAAAATAAAAGTATTCGATTAGGTAAACAAAACAAAAAGCTCCTTAAAGTTGTAAGGCCCCGTTCACATTCTTAAAATTAGAATATCTGAAATATTAGAAGTATCAACTCCCATATTACATTTCGTACCAAAGTTAAAAACCTTCTTCTCCAAAAGAACATTTATTCAATTAGTGAATTTTTTACAATTTGCTCTAATTTATAATCAATTGTCTCCCTTTTGGCTCACGTTTTAGTTTAATTCAATAGATTTTTGACATCGATTAAATTTTTGTGACTAAATTTCTTAATCATTATTGTATGATTATATTTTTACTGTGTTTTAGGTTTATTATTTGTTGATTATTATGACTGTTTTCATATTACATGCTTGTAGTCTAAGGAAATAAATAATTTGATTGATTGAAAAACTGAGTATTTTTATACATTTTTATTAATTATTTATGTATTGAATTGTGATGTAAAAATTTATTCATAGTAAATTTAATAATCGCTTATTACTTTTACGTTTATTTATTTTAACTGAACTTTTGGCTTATTTTTATGTAAGTACGTTGGCCCGTATTCTCAACGTACGATTAATCTAATAACGTGTTTATTTGCCATGGCAACGCTCGTCCATCACTCTCTCTTACACATTAAATTGACATAAAGCTATATCGCTTCTTGTTTATTTTAAACACGACTTTAGTTAAACTCTAATCATAAGATCAGAATACGGACCCATGTTCTTGCAATTTTTGGAGCGTATTGTATATTTTCATTACAACAGCAAAAAATGCGTTTTTCTACTTTGCGTTCACAATGAGCTCATTGTGACACCAAAAACAGTTTCACAACATGGCTCATTGTGAAACTGTTTTTGGTGAAATTTTAGTCAATTTTTAATTGAAGACCTTTCATAGAATTTACAAAATAATTCATTATTTATTTGTTAGGTATTTAACAGAATACTCGCAATGAAGCTGGACAAGAAAAATTAATAGCTTGTCAATTTTATTTTTGTTTAAAACGAAAGGTTGTCAGTGTTGCCACGCATTACAACTAGTAGCGTTTTCCACTGGCTGCACTAGTGTGCACTGAGTGTATTTTCATCTCGGTTCAGCTTTATGTAATAAAACGAGATAGAGATATCCTGAGTGCACATCGGTCGCACCCAGTGGAAAACGCTATAAAATTCCCCATATACTAAGGAGATCCAATTTTTGACAGTATTTTTCATATTTTTGTTCAATAAGTGACGCAAAATAGAAAAATAGTATATTTTTCATGTTTCACAAGAGGCATTGTAACACTCGTTCTGTTGGGGCAACCCCACTCGTGTTACGATAAGCCTTCTTGTGAAACTTGTAAAATAATATACTATAATAGATTTCTTTATAAACATGTTATATATATATATATGTTAACGTAATACAACAGTTTTCTACGTTTTTTTTTACATTCAAAATACGATAAGTTTTGATGGCATTTATTAATATTTTTCTCTCTTAAAAACAGAAAAAAACAATTGACGATCGATTTTGGGCGATGAAAATTATATCCCCAACATTAAAAAAATATACCAAAATATGATGTTTTGAGGGCATTTATTTAAAATTTTTTCTCTTAAGAACAGAAAAAAAAAACAATTGACGATCGATTTTGGGCGATAAAAATTATATTTCCAACATTAAAAAAGATATATGCATATACAGGTTGTTCTTCAAGTTCGTACAAAAAAAATTAATGGCGTATTTGGTAACAGTGACGCAAAGTAGAAAAAATAGTATATTTTTCATGTTTCACAAGAGGCATTGTAACACTCGTTCTGTTGGAGCAACCCCACTCGTGTTACGATAAGCCTTCTTGTGAAACTTGTAAAATAATATACTATAATAGATTTCTTTATAAACATGTTATATATTTTATAAAATTTAATTAAAAAAAATTACTTTTAAAAAACGTAATAAAAATATTTTAGATTACTTTCTCATTAATTTTTCATTAATTCTTCAAGCAGAAATAATTATTCAAAACGCTTAAACTTCCAAACCATTTTCCACGACAATCAGACCACCATTAAATATTTCAGGTGATTCCCCTAGTTAATCGAAATTACGAGCGTCAACCGCCGGTAATTGGCAGGTTTTAATAAAAATCCCGCGCGCAATTTTCTTCAGATCAAGTGCGGGCCGCAGGAAATTGAAAAATTCAGTTTGTGACAACTCCGGAGAGAAAAGGCGACCGCGCATTAAAACGAGAATTGAAATTCCTCGGAAATGCAGGGCCCCGGAAGATAAACGCCGGATTTACGACCCTCCCTTCTGCGTTTATTCATTTTCACGTCGGAGTGACATAAGCTTTATGCGTTCGGTAATGAAACACGCGTTTGTCTGTTTAAATAAAGACTAGAACGAAAAGAAGAGAACAATTTCAGTCTTTAATCTGACATAAAACGTAAAGTAAGTAGTAAACATTACTTCAGGTTTATGTGAATGTGAGGTCTTCGATATGCACAGCCGATTCTAAAAGAACTAAAAAATTGCGTTATCATAGTTGTTAATTATGAACAAATGAAGTGTCATAAAATCCATTTCGCCCGAAGCTATTAATCTTCGGCGTTAATTCTTTGCCTTTGTCATAAGTTAGGGATGCGATGGCTCAAAGTGACTTGGAAAGTTTGTAATTCCCCGGATTACGGGCTTCAAAATTTATAAGTTGCATTTGCCCCCGAATTAATTGCGTCGGTGGAAGTTCCACCATGGCACACGTGCTCCATAATCTACGTCATTAAATTTAAAAGGATTTTCACAATTACATCGCGTAATGTTAGGTTTACCCACATTCGTTCATTTGTGTAATTAACTGCAACTCTGCTTGTTTATTTTTCGCTTTGTCAAATAAACAAACAACAGGATTCACCATGTGATTCCAAATTTCATCGTGAATTTACCCTCAACGTTAGTCACATTTTTTTAATCACCCTGTACATAATTAGTCATACCGTGAGGGCGAAAAGTACATGTTTTGAAAATGTCAATTATATTGTACAGTGCCATCTATATTTTCTAATAATTTGTTATGGAAATTGGAAAATAGAGACATACTATTATTTATTATTATTAATATTGGTTATGGTTACACAACACTCAAATTTGCTTGAAGTATTCTGTAGTTTTGAATGCAAGGTGCCATCTATCGGTCATGCAAGATATCTGATTTAAATAAAAGACTGCACTGATTTGGCAACAATTGAATTGATAAAAACTCACAAAATTATTTTTTCCAGTTATTATCCAGTGCCGTCTATTGGTTGTGCTTACAAACCGCTCAAAATTAAGTAAAATTTTGAACTAGAAGCGCCATCTACCGGTTTGATTAAAATAGTTACATCAATCGTGAAAAAATATTTGTAACGAAATTGGCAGCGTAACAAAAATTAAAAGTACAATAAAAAATATAACAAATAATTGAAAACTTCAAAAAGAAATCGAAAGATGTAAAGAAACAATCAAAAGTTGCAAGAAAATACTTGGAATAAGAAACGAAAAATATTAAAAAATCTGATTAAATTATGAAAATAACAGAAAAGCAAGCATACGATTGAACATGCAACAAAATATAAACAATTGATAAACTACACTTTTAGGAAGAGACAAAAAATATTAAGAAATGAATTACAAAAAAAATCATTTCATGAAACGCATGAAAATCCAAGAGAAAGACAATCGAAAATACAAAAATGTAAAATAAATGCAAAAATAAAAAGCAACCAGGAGTGTGATGGCGGCGACATCTATCGCTGTGTATGAAAATCAAAAGTACGAAGTTTTTGCTGTTTCTGGCAACACCAGATTTACAAATAATTGAAAGTAGAGAGTGCTCTGATCTAACATACAAACAACAAACATTAAGTAATTTATTAGTACAAAGCAAGAAGTGAAAAGTTAAGAAAACGACTCACCTGTAAATACAGTACGATCTTACACATGGTGATTCCAAAGAACCAGGTCATAGTCACATCCCAGATGACCGTCGGTGGTAAACAGAAGACTATGACGAGGAAGTCCGCCACCGCCAAGTTCATGATGAAGTAGTTTGTGACCGTTCGCATGGTGTGATTGCGAAAGACAGCCACACACACCAGGGTATTCCCAACGAGCCCGATCACGAAGACCACCGAATGGAAAAAGATCAGAGCCCAAGTCCACGCCTTGGGGAAAATGAAATCCTCGATCTGCACCAGGTAGTCCTCGTCGGACACGCTGTCGTTCGAAAGCCCCGAGTGATTCGACTCATTTCTGATTTCGCGCTTCGACACCCCCCCATCAACGAAACGACCTGCAAAAACCTCGTTAAGCCCCCCGCACGCTTCACGCCCCGAATCACCGCTTAGTTCTTTTTTAAACAATGCCCCCTCATCCGCATCTTTCAAAATCAACTTGTCTTCCGCGCGATTTAACTTTTCGTCCGGGTTGATTTGCGAGCGCTCCGGTGGAGGCAAATCTACTTGATTCGTTTCGAATCCTGGAATCTTTTTTTCTTCTTCTTTTTCATTCCGATTAATATTTATCTCGTTAACACAGTCGTCGGCGGCCGTGGACAAAGAAGGAGGAACGAGGAGGAGGAAGAATGTGATTGCCGCCGAGAAGCTTGCCAGTGTGTTCGGCATTATTTTATAAATTGGGGGGTGACTTCATCCATCTGGAAGGAAGAACAAATTTATATTAATTAATTAAGTTTTTAAAAATTCAGGTAGATTTTAGATAAATAAAATTTTACAATACTGTTGAATCCTAGCGACTAGGCCACTCCGTGCATAGGTCACCCAAACAACACCCAACTGCTACCTGTTTTTTTTATAAACTGCTATCTGTTACTCAGTTTCTGAAAGTATTATTAACAGAACACATCTTTTCCTCCACGGTTTGTAACAATTAAGTATATTTAGTAATTTGCCGCCCATTTGGTTGCAGGAATTGTGTCACCTGCGATGCTATATGTATATTTATTACCCCCTGCACCTGTGCAGTAGTAATAAGCCAGGGTAGTTTTCATAATATCAAATTACCGTCACATACAATTGCATATGAAACCGTTTAAGTAAATCTCTTGCAATTTCTTGAGACGTCAGATTTAAAGGACGGACGTTATCCTGCACCTTTAACAAGCCGGAAACGTACGACGTGTTTTATTTCGACGTTTCGCTGCTGCATTAATTTAGAGCGCACGTCAGCGGAAACGGAACGAAAAATGTAATAAGCATTTAAATTGCGTTTGCATAAATTTTCACACAGTGTCCTCCCAAACCCCACCCTGCTATTAAATTATTTTCTTGTTTTTCGCACTGTTGCCGGCGAGTCACTAAATCGAATTTAATGGGTCCAAAACGTCATTAACGCGTAATTTGTGCGCTGCCGAAGATTTAATTAAATTGTAAAATATCAGTTTTCCTTGTTTTTCTTCTTTTGTTTTCGTTTATTTTATTTTCGAAATTCTAAGCACTAATTGTGTTGCATTTTTCTTTTATTTCTTTTTGGCAAATTATTTTATTTTTTCTTAGTTATTTGTTACAGTTTAATTTCATCGTTTTTGTAGCGAGCTGGCAACGTCACTTGATGTATATCTTGTCTGAACATCTGACAACACTGTAACCTGCGCCGGAAACGTCTATTTGAATTCTCGCTTCCACATTGGCTCTTTTATTCAAAACTCATGGCGTCATAATTATTCTATTGGCTACGCCAGGGACGGGCACGAGCTCGCCGAAAGCTCTACCCCCACCCCTAATTATTTGCGACGATCTCGATGTTTCAGACAAATAAGCGCCGTCACATGATTGACTCAGTAATATCAACGAAATCAAAAACAGAGAGCGCCGAGCTAGTTCATGTTGGTTTATTAGTGTTTAACAGTGTCGTACAAGTTCGAGACCATTTTAAATTGAAAAACAAACCTTTTTTAAACAATATTTATAATAATTTTCGGTTTAATTCAATATGAACAGCATCAAAACGAATACACCGCGCCGCCGCCGTCTACAATGTTATATTTCGTGGGACCAAGCTAGCTGCAATTGACACTCGTTTGACCTATTGCTTAGCGTAGTGGGAGATACTTCCCCTTTCCATGCCCATGCCTGGGCTACGCCATTGTTTCTCGTGCAACTCCCGGAAGTTTTCATCTATCCGGCCATTTTTGCTTGCGAGCCACTTTTCGTACGGCAGCTTCGCATCGTTTGCTCTCGTGAATTGTTGCAAGAATAGTGCAAAATTCGATTTGAATACGGTTCTACCGGAATGATATAAGCTCGTCGTGCTGCTCTGTAAAACGTTTGATACGTTTTGATCCAACGACCTCCCTAATTGAAGGTATATTCTAATATTTCTATCATAGCGTCTCAATAAATAAAATTAATGGCCGTCCATCTTGTCTTTTTAGGATCGTTCTTTTTTCTTTTCCTTCCTTAATATTACTTTTGGGGTTTTGGCTGCCTTTCCTGGTATGGCATAACCGTTTAGTCGCCTGCACGTTGAATTGCATTCCGTTTGGGGAAGATTTATCGAGCCACGTCGCATTAACGCTGCGAGAGGCCTTGGGGTGCTGCCACCTACCTGAATTAACGTGAACCAGACAACGTACCAACTGCAAGTGACAGAGGGACGTATAACCTTATTTATTCATTTAGTTTATATTGTTCTCGGACTTTCGATGAAGTGGCCGATATTGTGCCAATACTTTGTTTAAGGTTAATATATTTCAATCAACAAATTATCGGTATTGCCTGTTGGGCATTTGCTTTTCTTGTGCGGTCAGATCTGACTACTCGTGACGTGTCATTTATTTGTTTATTTTAACAAGTTCGTAGCTGTTTTGAACTTGTTTTTGTACAGCTACAGTATTTTATTCATTTATACGGTTGCGCAAGTAAATTCTGTATTACAGTGTGTGTTTTGTTTGTGTCAATTCCTACTCTGAATGCACCAAGTGAGCCAGATCTCTTGAAGGTTATGATTTGCTCGAAGCGAACACGACGAGATCTTGGGAAGGGTCTCCGAAGTGGATTTCTTTCAACTGGGGGGAAAATTCCCTGGCGCCCTGGTTTGCTTTATTTAGTACCCCTCCCGTCTTCACTGAGCTGGCTTGGGAAACAGTTGTGGGAAGCAATGCTTACTTGTCACCTAGTATTTCAAATTATTCAGGAGTATTAGTATTTACACTTTTTGGGTTAACATCTTTTCTCTTTTTTTTGTTATCCTTTCAGTTTTCGAAGAACCGTCGGTTTTCTTCTGTTTTGTGCTCATTCTTCTTCGCATTTCGTTGTTCCTAGGGTAAGCCATTTTGTTCTGTTGACCGAATCTTAACAACAAGTAACTATTTCGATTGTATTTTTTTTTACTTTGAATGCTTTGTCCTGGTGTAAGTCGTTCGTTAATGTTAACCAATAATTAAATATTTCGATCGACGTTTGTTTGCTTTTTTTAACTTAAAAAAGTGTCTTGTCCCGACGTGAGTCATTCTTCGTCAGTTGATCGAATATTATCAATAATAAAATATTTCGATTGACATTTATTTTTTCTTGATTTCGAATGTTTCGTCCTGGCGTAAGTTTTTTGTTCGGCAATTGATCGGAACCGTAACAAAAATTAAATATTTTGATCGTCATTTGTTTTTTTTTTAACTTTTAATGTTTTCCCCTGGCTTCCTTAATTGATCGAATCTTATCAATAATTAAATATTTCGGTTGTCACTTGAGTTTTTTTTAACTTTGAATATTTTGTTCTGGCGTAAGTAATTTGTTCGTTTTGATTGATCGAATCTTAACAATAATTAAACATGCCTATCGATCGTCATTTGTTTTTTTTTTCTTAATTTCAACGTTTTTTTTGTTCATCAATTCGATTGTAATTTTTTTTTAACTTTGAACCTTTTGGCCTGGCGTAAGTCATTTGTTTGGCTGCAGTGAATTATTTATTTAATTTCGATTTTTTTTACTCCTTCAAGTTACTCTCAGTATTTGTTAAAATAAAAACAATTGTTTCAGCGAAAGCCCCTGAAGTACATTTTCGATTTAAAAAATTCGCCGTTCCGTTATTTATGGTGCGATCAGGTCGAAACCGGTGTCGTCGTGTAGAGGGAGGAGGAGGTTATCCTCCGGTTGAAACACCTCGACGATATCTCTTCCGGTTCCGGAGAAATAATTTTTTTTCCGCAGCGTTATTTAATCGGAGCCAAACTCTAAGCCCTCACGAGCCGGCCTTGAATTTTAAAAATGGACACTCGTTTTTTGTCAAATCAAATCCAAAACATCATTAAGAAAAATTTAATTAAATTTTAAAATCTGAAATATTTTGGGCGTCGCTCGCCCGGTTATGAAAAGCAATCAAAAATGTGGACAACCGAGTAGATGAAATTGACGATGAAGTCAAATAAATCACGCGCGCGCGTCAAAATTCCAATTATATTTTTTGTTCATTCGGTTTGTGTTTTACTTTTGAAATTCACTCGCGTGCACGCAATTTGTGCAATTACACTGTTAGGTAAGAGAGTTGCATAAATTATTATATTCTTGAACGTGCCCATGCGATGAAACGGATCGGAATGCGAATGGGCGGAGAATTTGGTAAACGCATAAAATATCTTCGTCGTGGAACTTTGCAAATACCAAACCTCAAATTTCATTGCATTTAAAACGCGAAATGGATGAGTACATAAATTGTTCATGTGACGAGCAATTTAGTATACGGGGTGTTTATTCAATTCGAATCACTTGCCATTCTTAACAATTTCCGTCAAAATTACACAGGTGTCACCACAAGTCTTCAACTCATTTTTTTTTTAAATACCTACTAATAAACGCATAATTTTATTAATTATATTCCTATTCCATTAACGGATTTGCACTTGAAAAATTAGTAACGTCGTAGATCACCTTTAATCCGGTTTTGTTGAAAGCATTTGTGTGCTTAAGAATGCCGAGTAATTAAATGAATTTCTGCAGAGGATCCGAGAGTGCTCGGGTCTCTTTCAGCGTGCAACGATTCCAACATAAAAAAGGTCCTTTTCTCCCCTTTTACGAAATCCTTTCCTAAGCACTGAAATTGTATTACTTCTACTGAATGGCCCTTAATGCCAGAAAGATGTCAGATTGTTACGGCGAAGTAAATGATGCAGTGTCGCTCTGCACTACGATTTTACTTGACATCTGTGGCACTTACGGAAGTCAGGACCGTAAGAGTATTATTTCATAATTCCTTTTGTCATGTTACACGTGGAACTGAGATTGAAGCTGAAAACACCAAGAAAACGACAGGAAAAGCTTCTATGATCGCTGTCGTTTTGTTCAAACAAAATTAAATTTAGACAACGCCATCTATGTAGGATGTAGACCGATTGAACATTTGACCGTTTTTAATTAATCAATTTAAATTTGATGAAAGCAATTAAAAAAGTCCTCCCATTAAAAAAAGTTTTTAAATCAATAGTACAGGGTGTTCCAAAATAATCTTGTCGCAGAGTGAATTCTAGCTGTGAAAATAAGCGTATTTAATCTAGCTTTGAAAATACAAATCTGGTGATCGCAGGGGTCAATAGCACGGCCCGATAGGCAACTCGTTATCGTACGGAGACAATAAAACTATTAGGATACAATCTGTTGTTTTGAACGTCGCCAGTAAAAAAAGAAAAATAAAAGAATGATTACTTGATTACATTTGCAAAATATCGCTTCAACGGATTGGTTTTCTCTATAAAAACTTTATTACGCACAGCTGTTGATGATATGCTTCCAGTTTCTAATTAAATCGCATACTGAATGAATGTAATAGATTATGGGATCACGTTTAAGAAATAAGGAATAGTTCATAATTAATTGAAAATTGAAATTCAAAGTGAAAAGAATATGTACGGTAGAACGAGGAACGATTTACAACCAGTGCGCCAAAAACACAGGATGTGAAGTTGTAAACGTTGGAATTTGTTAAAGTTTTAATAGATTTGTGTTAATAATTCCTCACACACAAAACAAAACGAAATTATAATAATATAACATTCGAAACAGATTACGAATAAGTTTACTGATTTATTTGTTTACCAGGTGTTATTCTTTGCCTGGAATAATCTATTTCAGGTAATTTGCTGCATGCATTATTTGTCAACTAAATATTTTCTAGTTCGTGGGCGTTGCCCTAGAAACGGAGTTGTGTTGCAGTATCATAAAACTATAAAAACTTTTACGACAGCATTTATTCCGTTCATCTGCTCCTCGACTTTTTAACCAGGAGCGCATCGTCGTTTTGAGGCTAATTTTTAATCAATTATTTCTCGAAAACTAAAGTAGAAAGAACTTTTTTTAAATTTTTCCCTTATACTCGGACATCGCTTCTTATCGTGGTTTCATTTTGTCGGTATAATTAACAGTCACCCTGTATAAAGAGAGTAAAAGAGACAGGAAGAGTGTAATGGTTTAGAAGATTAACGCCGGAATAAATAGCAAATTGCGCTCTTTCTAAATGGATTTAGTTTATTTGATTGGCCAGCTGTTTACTCCGTCATCGATCTTCAAAACTGCCACTGCATGCCTTCGTCTTTAATCTCTCTATAAAAGAGTCCACTTGGCTTTCAGTTGATACGCCCTCTCGTGTTCCAGAGAGCAGGCTCTTGTTGTGGTGTTAAACTTAACAGGTGCTGGGCCCAGGCACTAGCCGTTGTTACGCCATTCATCATATTTATGTTCTTCTTTCGATGAATGAATAAGAATTAAAATTGAATTAAAAACTGATTTTTTTCCGAGCTTACATACTAGCATGTACACATCTTCATGGACTGTAAAGGATTTGCCCTTTATAATTTAGTTTGAAGTAACTGCACGCTGTTAATACCTCTGAAATTGTAAAATCGAGATAATAACCTTTAATACCCCCGTTTTAGTGCACCCGTTGTTACCAACACAGGCGTTGATATTTTGATGCAAAACGGGTCTTAATTATTACAACTTTGTCCCCGGTAATACCACAGCGTTAACAGTAATTTAGTTCCCAATCGCGGAAGACTTATTCTGAATTGCAAATTACTGAGAATCTGGCGCAATTAACCCTTTACGAACTTTTCAATACACTTTCATTATAAAAAAAAAACTATTACTATTAAAAATGGGAAAGTAAATAGTTGAAAAGCAACAATATAGGGTGTCCCAAGATAAACTTACCCTAATTAAGAAGAATTGGGAGTGAAAATGACTCCAAGTCACTTTTGGTGATTTGTGCAGACTGGCCATTTCGAGATTACAAAAAAAAGTAAGCCAAATGGGAAGTCTAAAGAAGAAATCAAGAGGCAGACTCAGAGTCAAAAGGAACAATGAGACTGGAAGATATTTGGACGAAAATGGTTGGAGCTGGAGAAATGGTGAGGAACTAGTACAGGATAGAAGGAGATGAAGAATGAAAATAAAATAAAGAGATTAGTGAAAGTAAAGTTTTAACTCAAGACTGGCAATGGTCGGTAACGGAGTGTAGATGATGTATTTTACCACAAACCTCTAATGTGAATTATTTACCTTGATCGGTAAAGTTTACGTAGCTTTTCCTCGTCTAGCAACAGTGAAAAATGTGTGTGGGTAAATAGATCTTAAAGTAGGCGCCAGGGTGAACAAAATACCCAGCCGATCCGAAATAGGCCTCGACAGTGTTCCTAATGTGTCTTGGTTTTGCAGTTGATCGTTCGCAATAACCACAGGAGATTTAATTAAAACTTACTTATTCACTTGTACGTTTAGGGTAGTGGCACAAATACATAAGCGGTTGAAATAATAATTGCTTTAATTATAAACGTGCACAAAATGGTTACAATGTTCGTCACATCACACAAACAGATTCATCGTAAGCGACAGAATGTCGACTAAAACACTATAATTAAAATTACTCAAAATTGTTGTACCCGAATGTACAACTTATTACTAATTTACTCGACTCGATATTTCAGATCTAATCCGCCTTATTTCTACTACAACAATTTACATCAAGTGATGAAAGGCGCAAGGTCTGTCGAAAAATCGCTCTTTAATAATGCAGCGTCACGAAGCAGTTAATAAAAGGTACTGATTAAACTCGCACAATCAAGAATGTGTCCGCGAGATGAAAATGGTGAGATTCGATAGCAACAGCTTCCAAAATATCGGTTAAATAACCGAGTACCAAAATGGTAACCAAAAAGAATCCAAACAAAAGAGTATCCCCAAAGAAAATGTCTGAGTTAAAAGCAGAAACAGTGTAATTAATAACGGCGTCGTGCCATTAGCCTAACACTATCTGGATTTTTTGATAAACCAGACCCTGCCAGGGTAGTGAAAATCACGCCAAACTCGTTTGTTGATGCACTAAAAATTTCCGACCACGTCAAATTCAAGTTTTCAACGACGCAGACAACACCAAAGTTAAACGAGTTAAAACAGTGTTAAATCGGATGATGCGAGATGATCTCAGGTGTCGTCCAATTGGAAACCATGATTATCGAAATGCCCATATTAGGACATGTCACGTGGCGATCGAGAGCCGCACGCCTGCATTTAGGATTGCCCCCATAAATTCTAAGTTGGCTGAATATTTCCGAATATTCCGCAATTTTGGACTGCAACAAATTAAGTGCCCTAACATTAGTTCGTTAACGAAACAGTTATGCTCGTGATGGTACGTCGAGTAGCTAGCCTGACGCTAGACCCGCAGCATTTTCAGTTTCAAATAAAATAGAACGCCTTCCTGACTTCTTTTTTTTTTTCAAGGAAAAGGTATAACTCATTTTTTTGGACAAAAAAAAATATTTAACGCTCTAACCCAAAGCACTAAATAAATATTTTTTTAGTTCGTTGGCGGTCCCAACATTATGAGTGATCGATTTCCCCTTTCGACGCCTTTAATAAATAACTGCCACATCAAAAGAGATCGATCACAGCGGCCTTTGGCACGTGTCTTTCAGGACATCCGCAGCTCTCGTCATGAATCCGCGCCTTTTATTCGCGTATTTCGAGGAGATGAAATATTGTGTACTCGTTCGCCCCCGGACGGGGAGATAGATAAATTACCGCCTGCACAAAGCGAAGGATCGCCGATAGAAATCCCGCGCAATTTGATGCTTTTGTCATGCTGTTATCTCTTCAATGGCTCGGAAGTCTGTAAGTATTTTTATCATCGTAGGTGGAGGAGGAAGCTCGACGAGTTAAAAAGAGGTGACTAATAATTTTTCTATCCTTGTCTCGTTATTTCAGTTTGGTTGGAAATGACAGGAGGTAATTTCATTAAAAATATTCTTTCATTAGTCGGAAACGAATAGAATTTCTTTCACTAGGTCTTAATTGGGGGCTTCTGGTTGAACCCCGTCAGTAATTCTTCGTTTTCTGTCGTCCTTTGTTATAGAAATGTGTAAGAGATATGTCTGGGAGATGCTTCCGACAATAAGCTGCACGGAAGAGTGTGCGTGTTGCTCCTGACAATTGGTCGCACGCGAGGCTTTGAATGTGCATCCAACAATAAGTTGCACGGAAGGGTTATGTGTGTTGCTCCTGTCAACTGCTTGCACGGGAGGCTTTGGTGAGTATTCTCGACAGTAGGCTGCTCAGGACATACTGGAGCTTGAGCGGTCTGTGCCCTCGCCCGTATTTGTCTATCTGACATTGTCTGACGATGTCAATCTGACGTTTCTCGATGTCTGTCAATTTAACCTTTCTGACAACTGTCATTCTAACGTTTTGTTGTCATCTGTCATCATGACTTATTTCGTTAGTCGCTGGGCAACATGCAAATCCCCACATAAGAACTTCCTGCTGTTGCACTTACACAAAAACAGAATTACTTATTAATTAATTAAATTTTATTACCCTCTATATCGAAAACGAAACATTACAGGCCACATATCGCAGGAACTTTTTTGCTTAAAATCAACCCCTTTAATTTTCTTGCAACCATTAAGTTACACCCTATATAGGGTATCTGTATCTCCGTTGCATATTTACGCATATTTTATTTTCTAAAATTCCACAGGTGTACAAGGTGTACCGTCCCGACGCTATAATGTGACGTAAAACGTCAGGCTCTCGCTCTGTATCAAATTGCGCTAAAAAAAAGAATGAAGTCTACAAACAAGTGAGCAAACAACTTGCCCTCGTGGAATTAACAATAGAAACAAAATTTTTCACATTGTTCATTATTTATATTTGAGATAAATAGTGGTTTACACAAGTTAATATATAAAATATTTTTTTTATTATTATACAATAACACAGGTCTCTCCCTCTTCTCGCCGTCTAAATTAAAACGGGTCGCTCACCACCCGGTTTTAACGCAGAAAACGAAAAGAAAAATTAGTACTAGCCTTGAAACAAATCGAAAATCAAACCGGGCATAACTAATACTTATAACCAGGATGTGGGAAGGCGGGACGTCCCGGTATAAACGACGCTCCTCCAAACAGCCCCGGTCTGTACTGGCCTTCATCGAACGCACCAGGTCTGTACTGTCCCTCATCGCCGCTTCCAAACCCTCCTCCTCCACCCCCGGCGGCCTCCTCAGCGCGGTTCTGCTCGAGGGATCTCAAAATCGCATCGGGGATCGGGGGTGGAGTAGGCAGATGAGCTCCGACTGGCCTGAAACCGTTTTCATCCGCCGTATAACTCACAGCGTACCTGTTCCCGTCGGGCCCGGTGTAAGAAAACGAGCCTTGCGCGGTTTGTGCTTCCCCTGCTCCCGTACCCTTGAGATACCCTTGCTCTTGAGCGGCGATCCCATTGCCGGTTTCATACGCGTAACTGTAACTTCCATCCCCTTGGTTTGGGTTGTTTTCGTAACGGATGATCGGTATGAAAGGACCTCGTCCGCCAGGTACGAAACCACCTCCGAATCCTGCGCCCCCTCCAAACCCGGGTGCTCCGGGTGCTCCGGGAACTCCCCCAAATCCTGGGGCTCCTCCAAATCCTGGGGCTCCTCCAAATCCGGGTGCTCCCCCAAATCCAGGGCCTCCGAAACCTCCGGCTCCTGCTGCTCCGAAGGGTGGTAGGTAAGTACCATCAAGGCGGGCAGAGAAAGCAACTCCAAAAAGACATAGCAGTAACAGCTGTAACGAAAAGAAAAATGTTATTGGAATTTTAAATGGGGGTTGAGGGACTTACGTGTTTCATTTTGCTCTGTTTGGATAGGGCGATGAAGAGTGCGCTCACAACGGAACTCTGAATAATTTATATACTGTGATCCACCTGTTTTTTCCCCTCTCCGCGGCGTTAATTAAAGATGAGCCTCGGCATTTGACGGGGAAAAGAATTTATTACAAGTAATCCAGATCATCATTCGCGCAAGGCTAAGAGCGCGCGGGTGAGCCGAGAGAAAGGACGATAAAGTGTGGCTACGATAAACGGCCGGAGATGTTTGTGGGTTCGAGAGAGTTGCCCAACTTGGGCGGTTTGTTTATTGCAGCGTGCCTTGCTCATCCTTGATTTGGGTAAACTTTTGAAATGTTTTGTTAGAGGGTTTTACGCACCCACGCGCGTGAGCGTGAGATTTCTTTCCTAAATCGATTTTTTTAAAAATCATTTAATATCGCATGGAAGCATTTACATTTTTGATGATCTAAAGAGAGCTAGGGCGTCGATTTCAATTGAACGTGGAAATCTGCAACTGGGTACGTCAACAGCCCCCGTATTCAGTTGAGGAAACTATAGAATAGAAAATAGTATAGAGTTGGAACGGGAACGTGCTCCAAGCATACAGCAGATTGAAAAATCGAATCGCAGAAATGAATTTCTTGTTGCACTTCGTTAAACCCGCCGTGACGAAACACTAAATGGAAATTGTTAAAGCAAACGTCCGCTTTAAGTTAGATCTGTAAACTTAAGAACGTTATCACGTAGACTCTTATTGTGCCTCTACTACATTTACAGTTCCATCTTTTAGTACCGACCTATGTACATATAATTTAAGGCTGTTATGAAATGAAAAAATTTAAAAAAAAGGGCTTTTACTCTCATTTAATACAAAATATATGTACGATATCCAAAAAGTTTTAACATAAGTTATAAATGTTTCTTTCGGAAGCTACAATTACGATTTGAAAATTTTAAAAAGTATGCTGTACTAGAGTGTAAAGTAAAGCTGTATATTACTGCATTTTCGAATTTCTAATAAAATTTTAGTCCGAATTGATGGGTCGCATCAAGCTAGACCCTTGATGCAGTGAACTTGCATTTTTTTTTAATGGAACACCCTATATATTATTGCATTTTCGAATTTCTAATCAAATTTTAGTCCGAATTGATGGGTCGCATCAAGAGTCCAGCGTGAGTAGTTCTCGAGTTATTATCTACTGTGACCGAGTCTGTTCTGGCCTCTGTAAATCTTTTATTTTTGAAATTAGGCGAAAGATCATAGACACAAAAATTGTAGATAATTGCAACTAGTTTACGATGTCATTCGTGGAAACATCGCCGAACGTTGCCTTACTCCAGTATGCAGTGAAGTTGCATTTTTTTTAATGGAACACCCTGTATATTATTGCATTTTCGAATTTCTAATCAAATTTTAGTCCGAATTGATGGGTCACATCAAGGGTCTAGCGTGAGCAGTTCTCGAGTTATTATCTACTGTGACCGAGTCTGTTCTGGTCTCTGTAAATCTTTTATTTTTGAAATTAGGCGAAAGATGACAGACACAAAAATTGTAGATAATTACAACTAGTTTACGATGTCATTCGTGGAAACATCGCCGAACGTTGCGTTACTCCAGTATGCAGTGAAGTTGCATTTTTTTTAATGGAACACCCCGTATATTATTGCATTTTCGAATTTCTAATCAAATTTTAGTCCGAATTGATGGGTCGCATCAAGAGTCTAGCGTGAGTAGTTCTCGAGTTATTATCTACTTTGACTGAGTCTGTTCTGGCCTCTGTAAATCTTTTATTTTTGAAATTAGGCGAAAGATCATAGACACAAAAATTGTAGATAATTGCAACTAGTTTACGATGTCATTCGTGGAAACATCGCCGAACGTTGCCTTACTCCAGTATGCAGTGAAGTTGCATTTTTTTTAATGGAACACCCTGTATATTATTGCATTTTCGAATTTCTAATCAAATTTTAGTCCGAATTGATGGGTCACATCAAGGGTCTAGCGTGAGCAGTTCTCGAGTTATTATCTACTGTGACCGAGTCTGTTCTGGTCTCTGTAAATCTTTTATTTTTGAAATTAGGCGAAAGATGACAGACACAAAAATTGTAGATAATTACAACTAGTTTACGATGTCATTCGTGGAAACATCGCCGAACGTTGCGTTACTCCAGTATGCAGTGAAGTTGCATTTTTTTTAATGGAACACCCTGTATATTATTGCATTTTCGAATTTCTAATCAAATTTTAGTCCGAATTGATGGGTCGCATTAAGGGTCTAGCGTGAGTAGTTCTCGAGTTATTATCTACTGTGAGTGAGTCTGTTCTGGCCCCTGTAAATCTTTTATTTTTGAAATTAGGCGAAAGATGACAGACACAAAAATTGTAGATAATTATTACAACTAGTTTACGATGTCATTCGTGGAAACATCGCCGAACGTTGTGTTACTCCAGTATGCAGTGAAGTTGCATTTTTTTTTTATGGAACACCCTCTATATTATTGCATTTTCGAATTTCTAATCAAATTTTAGTCCGAATTTAATTTTAAAATTTGAAAAAAAGAGACAGAAACAGGCTTACATTCATGTGGTGTACGCGTTTCTACATTGTGTGCTGAAGTTGCAATTTTTTTAAGTTAATCGAACCACCTGTACATAAATCGTAATCGAATTTTCATGTGAATTGATGGGCCGCAAGAAAATGTTAAATACAAAATTGGTTTTGCGATGTTTACGATGTCTTTTCTTTTCTTGACGTATATTTAACCTCAAACTGTCAACTTGACAATTAAAATGTCATTTTACATTTTAATGTCACACAGTGCTTTGAGTTTTAAAGCAAGGCAACAGTATAATCTGAAATTTATTTTATCAAATATTTTGATGTCGTATTTATTTATTTTTTTAAATGTATTGAACTTTGCGTATTATTACGAACAAATTTGAAGAACAGTGTGATGTGATGATATGCCAGAGAAAGTTTCCGCGTGCAAGCACATCCTATTTACTGAACCAGAAAACCGAATGCCCTCGTGAAACACGCCCTGTGATTTCAGCCCGCCTAAATGTCATCGACGAACAACAATAAAACGCAAATATCAAGCGCAAAAATTGATCCGCGTTCAAGGTTCGAGCGCGAGTTACGAACCTGGCCATTTTTTTTTTCGATTTCTGCGCCCAAAGGCCGAGATCCTCTCATCATCCTTTCATCATCGAATTACACGTACATTACGCCATTAAATTACCGCGAGACTCAGATTATTACTTCGATTACACGGCGTTATTGCAATTAATGTGTTATATTGGACGGAATTTGTAAATGTCATAAGTATAACAAATGTAGCAGGCGATCATCCGGAGCTCACGACCTTGCCCTGAAGCTAATCTTCTTTTAAGTGTTGCACATTCCTGACGAGCTCATCGCGTGCCTTACCCCGGAGTAGGGAAATGGGGTATATATAGAACGGTCATCAGTTTTGCTCAGAAGTAAGATCTACCCTTCTCAGTAAACCAAATCGACTTAAACAATTGCTGACAGACCCGCAGGTCTTGTATCAGTATTGTCGGTATGCGGCAAATTGACTTCAAGTAAATTAACATGTGCCGCTTCCATTTTATTTTATCATTTCGTTTCTCAATTAATTAATCTTTTTTATCCTACCAGTATTTTATTGTAATTAATTCCGGTCCAATGAATTTATTTGTAATTTCGACAATGCCTTGAAAATATTTATCAAAAAAAAAAATCGTTTCACAAAAAAAAAAGGTGAGAAACCGTCCGTATATTAAATCGAGGGCTTTACGTCTTTGCCACAATAAAATTACTTTCCTCACCGGGGCGTTCCTCCCCCCATTTCTCACGGGTGAATCCCGTAGGATTAAAAAATGTTTAACAGAACGTAAATGCCGAGATGAAAGCGCCGGGACGTATTACCAACTGTGGAGCAGCTAAATTACAGTTTCCAAGTCTCAGGCATGTGATGAGGTCCTCCTGGCTTTCAGCCCCTTCCCCGAACGACGACAAACAGAATGGGGCTTAATTGCAGGAGGGCATTATTATATAGAACAGAAGCTGGTACGGGGATGTCGTTAGCATGTTTATTTCGAGGAAATTGCGTTGATTGTGCCGTTCTTGTCTCAATTTCCTTTCGATTTTCCTTTGCTTTTTCTTAATTGGATAGTTTCCAATTTTTCTTTTCTTTTCTATGTTTTGTTTTCCATTTTTTTTATGTTAATTCATTTGTTTTTTGACGTTCCTATCTCACCTTGCTTCCTTATTTATATATTTTTAAAAATTTTTTGCTAAATATATTTTTGTTTCTTTTTTTTCTCTACACTGTATTAATTAATTCAGATGTTTCGTTTACCTTTTCTTGAGACGTCAGTTTTTTTTTATTTTTTTTAAATATTTCGTTCACAGTTTCATTTGTTTTGTTTTTCTCAATCTTTCCAAAAATGTTATCGCGGCGGACCCGGTACGAGTTTTTGTGAGGTTTTTGTCCTCGCGACGCGATTGGTCGACGACTTGCGCGGCTTTAATTCACAATCAGCGGTAGAGCAAGAAATTAACTTGGTGTAAAGTTCGGTTCCTAAATCCGGGATAACTTTTAGGATAAGAGTTAACCATAACGTTTAATTTGCATTTAAAATGTATTGATCATCAATTTATCTTAAATAAGAAACAAATTAATCTGAATGGTTCCTTAGACTTTTTCTTTTTTTTTTTAAGGAGTGGAATCTTTTATATTTTATTTATGTATGAGAATAGTATTTTTAGTTAAAATGCCAATAATAAATAAGAGACCGATAAACAATGCGTAGAAATAAGAACATTTATTTCAAACAAATTTAAATGCTTACAAAGTGTGTTTATTAATAAAATTACCAGACAGCGATCCATTACTGTAAATCATTCTAATTAATTGTTCACGTCTTCATGTTTCTTTGTACATTATTGTAACGATTTTAAGGGTTCAATTTAATTTATTTATAAACTTAGGGGAGTGCGGGGTACGTTCGGACACCTAATTTAAAATGACTCTATTTTTGACAAATCTTAAAAAAAAAATTTATTTTCTAGTGTTTTTATTTCTTAATGATATAAGGAGTTGCAAATCATGTTGAAAATTAAATCTTTAATTATAGTTTACATAATTTTTGCTTTCAAAAAAAAACTTGGTTTCGTCCGAATGTGCCCCTTGTGGGGGCACGTCCGGACAAGGGTAGGGGTAATTTCGGACACAACACAAATAATTATTAAACACAAACTAAACGCTTTTATTCATAGTAAAAATATTTAATATTACTGTATATTGTAATTTGCAAAGTTTATATCAAAATTTACATAGGACGAAAGACGTGATGTTGCATTGATATTGGTTGGCCGGGGAAGTTTTGAAACCACGTCACTTCGTAGAATTGTAGCTATGTCATCTACATCAGGAAAACAAAATCCATAAGTATTTTTCTTTCTAAGAAATTTTACTTCGTACTCGTCATTATAGTCATTAACTCCTGTTACTATTCCAACGTAATATTTTACATTTCGCTTGGTGGGAAACTTCACTAGTAAATAGTCGTCTTTGTTTATATTTTCATCATCTAATAGATTTTGAAAGTTGTCGTTGTCTGATTCGAAGAAAAAATCTGAATCTGAAGAATAATGTTGCATTTTTACTTCTACTTCTGAATCAGAAGACCATGTGGTGTTAACTATTTTTTTTGGACGTTTGGTATTTTTCAGTTTGAATTTATTAGGAAACACTTGCTTCTTCACTTTTTTTGCAGCTTCTTTCTTCTTCTTATCTAATTCCATTTGTTCCAGTCTGTTTTTCTCTGTAGAACTTGTATAAATGCGTGATGCTCCGGTCCTCGATTTCGCCACTTTTTTTCTTGGAGCAGCCTTTGGGTAAGGTCTAATACTCTGTATCACTTCTTCCAAACTTTTCATTGCCGTTTCTTCTTCATTAGTTTGTCTAGAACTACTTCCACTTACTTCACCGTTAGCATCTTTAGAATTATTTTTAATTGCTTCTTTTTCATCCAACAAACTGTTGTCGTTTTGAGAAACCTCACATTCAGGTAAATTAGGATCCAAACGATCAGTAGCTTCAGCTGCTAAGAAATCGTCGTCATTAAAAACAAGACGATTAATAGGCCAAATTCCTGATCTATTAAAACCTTTTATAATATTACTAGGACTAAATGATTGCAAATATGCGTCGGCAGTTAATCTGGCTATGTCCTGAATTCTGATGGTTTTCCCAGGATTGGTGGTCATGTAATCATTAAATGCAACTTTGCATCTCGATTTAAAAGGGCCATAAACACAAATATCGAGGGGCTGCATTTTATGTGTGCTGTGTGGGGGCAGCGATAAAAGAACAATACCATTCGTTCTAGAGTAATTTATGGCTTCTAAGGAAACATGAGTGCCATGATTGTCAATTATTAATAATATAGGATTTTTAACAGAGCAACTTGTGTATTTTTTAATATGCTTGAGTACAACAGGGAACAGTTCCGTTGTCATCCACCCTGTCTTGGAACCTAAAGCAATAGCGCCAACCGCAGACCCATATAAATAGTCGTCTTTTATTCTTTGTCTTGGGAAAATGTAAATAGGAGGAACAGCAATTCCAGTAGCGGAAACTATGCCGCAAAACGTGACTAAGGTTCCCCGTTCTCCAGATACAATCTGACCAACTTGTTTTTGTCCAGCGGGGGCTATCACTTTCGGTGCTTGTAGTACAGTGGAGATACCGGACTCGTCGGTATTTAAAATTCGATCGGGAGTAAAGTTATATTTGTTTTGGATACTTATTAAATTTTCAAAGAACTGTTCCACGTTATGTTTATTAAAGGCAGTCGCCCTCGCCTGACTGGTATTTTCTGGTTTTCTATGAGATAAGTTTTTGTGTTGTTTCATAAATGACAACATCCAGTCTCTCCCAGCCATTCCTTTTTCTGACCAAGAACTTGGCAGTGTTTTGTTAAGCTGAAGACCAAATTCGTAGGCTAGTTTTCGTGTATGTTGATAAGTCAGTCCGTAATGTATTTTCGATGAATGAATCAGATATTTCTCTAGTTCATTCTCTTCTTTATCACTGAATACCCGTCTAGTTGCATATTTAGATCTTGCTTCGTTTTCATCATCTGATAAACTTTCGCGTCCTGAATCATCGAGGTTGATATTTCCGTGCTTGAGTTTAAACAACTTTACCCTATCAAATAAAGTTGATTTTTTTATGTTGAAGTCCAGTGCAGCTTGCCTTAATGATTTCTGCTTCTTAATTACAGCTTTTACTGCTAAAGTTATAGCTGCCTCTGAAATTTCACCACGATTTGTCTTCTTTTTATAATTGCGCACCATTATCTATAACAAAATTAGTGATGGAGTACTTTTTGATACGATTCTTTCAAATGGGGCACTTCCGGACAGTCCGGATCTGCCCCTCAACGACTGTCCGAAAGTGCCCCTAGGAACAAAGTTGAAAACAAAATCTGGTAAAAAATTTCGCGACTATAATTGAATACCCATGCTGACAGAAAATAGAGGTTATATGTTAGTCTTGCCGCTCCCATAATAAAATTATGCATTAACCAGAGCCATAAAAGCTCAAAGCTTAAGTAGTAGACTGTAAAATTACTTACATATACTTGTAAAACACAATTTTCTTCACAAAATCTAGCACTCTAACTATATCTGCTCACAACTGCGTACATCTCTTCCATGCATTACGGTGGACTGTAGATTCCGATATTTCCTCCCTACTACAACCATAAGTGGCAAAATTTGAAATGTCCGTATGTGCCCCATGTCCGAACGTACCCCGCACTCCCCTACACTAATTACAACGCTAACACTAAATTATTTACAAGCTTATACCTAATTTATTTTAACAGCCGAGCGAAAGTCTAACGCGAACTTTAATGCCGAACTGTCCAACGCCGAATTCAATTACTCATTCCCGGTCGCGTGCTTTTATAAGCCGGGGCTGTTTTTCGCGAACATTCCAGTACGCGACAGAATGTCTAGGGTTGATTCCATCGCTGCGCGCGCTGGCGTGATCTTGAAATGCCCGAAGTTTCTGGTCTAAAGCCCCCCATACACCTGCGAACAAATTGCACAACAGAGGCTGTCATGCAAACATTTGTATAGTGTATGGTGTTGTTTGACGTGCTGTGCAACTAGTTCCAGAAATTGTTTGCAGGCGTATGGGGGGCTTAAGGCGCGTCGGCGGTGACGCATGAGACGAGCTGGCGCCGAAATCGTCACGTTATATTCTGTGAGCTTGGGAAATTAGTTGGAAAAAAATTGCTTGTATTGAATTGGATTGTTTTAAATGCTTTCGTTTGTAGTTTCTTTAATTTTTCTTTTCTTTTTTGGTTTTACTTTGCGTCAATTCATTTGTTTTCTTTTGTGATTTTTATGTCAATTTGCTTTTAGTTATTTTTTAAAGTATTGTTAAGCGTCTCCATTTTCGATTTCTTTTTGGGTTGTTTAATTTGATTTTCATTTCTCACATCAATTTTCTTTCGACTTTTACTTTGATTTTCTTGTTTTCTTGCTAAAAACTATTTTTTTATTACGTTCTTTTTTCCTCTACATATACCTACTCTGTTCAATTATTTATGTGTTTCGTTCACCCGTTCTCGAGTGGATTTCCTTTGAATGTTCTTTTATATTCCATTCAGTTTTTCATTTGTTTCTTCATGCCATTCAAAATTTCTTACAATCTTTCCATTTTTTTAAATTGTTTTTATTGTCGTACGTTTTCATTTTTCTTCGTTCACTTCGATTTCCATTTGCGTTTTTGCGGTTCTGATTGAATTGTCTTAAATGCTTTAATTTATATTTATTTTTTTTAATGTTTCTTTTCTTTTTTAAATCTGCTTTCATATGTTAATATTTTTATGTCAATTTCCTTTCATTTGTTATCGCTGTTATTATCTCATTTGGCTTTTATTTTATTTTTTAAACGCTTGTTGCCCTCATTTTCCATTAATTGAGTCGACTTTATTACCATACCTTTTTTTTATTTGGAATATGTAATACTTTTTTGTTTCAAATTTTTTAATTTGTTTTTCTTTCCTGCATACTCTGATTAATTCGTTTGTTTCGTTCTGCACAGTTTTCTTTCATATTTCGTACATATTCTCCTTCGTCCTTGCTTATCAGTGTTACGTCAGTATTTGTATCAATTTCTCTATTTTTTTCATTTTTATCTTTATTTCCTGCCTTCATGCTAATTTTTTTATTTCGATTTTCTTTGCACTGTTAAATTGTTTATTACTGATGGAAAAAGTCGTGGCAAAACCTGCAATCTTCGACGTTGTTAGGATCAAAAGCAGCAAAACCCAAAAGTCAGGATCAAATAACGCAATTTCCATAATATTTATGTTAATTACAATAAAAGTACTATTCACACATGGAATGCATTATGTCCTTTTGAAAACATTGATTAAATTCTATCCACCGATCATTTTGACGTACTTGTACGTTAGATAGAAATAAAATAGTAGTTTTTTGCAATTTGCCAGAAACAATGAAGAATGAAGATTGTACGTTTTGATCCTATACGCCCCAAATATTGATTGATAAACAGAAATAAACGGAAAATGAAAGGAAATAGGTTGGATAAAACAAATGAATGTCGAATTAACTAAAAAATAGAAGAAAAAAGAACATCTGAAACAAAAGGATGATTTACATACTCAGAATAATAAAAAAAAAATTAAAAATAAAACTGACGCAAACAAAGCTTGAAAGGAAATTGATGTAAGAACGGATGAAGAAACGATTGAAAATCGAATTAACTGAATTTAGAGAAATGGAAAATGAAACCACTAAATAAATTGAGTGTTTTAAGGACTTTATTATTGCCTCGTCCAAATTTAAACAACCCCCAAACAATTATGCATTTTTCATACATAAGAGTTACCACGATTTACCTTTTATTCTAGTTAACCACCCTTAATCGTGATTTCCTGAACTCTAACACATTCACCCTCACCCTCGTAAAACAAATTTACATCGAAGCCTGACCCTTTGTTTTTTATTAGAATTTTCTGACGCCAGTATACAGGGTGCTACTAAATTCAGTCATTTATTAACACTGTAGTATTCCATTTTTAAATGACCTAGGACTGTTTAATCGAAGCTGAATCATAAATAAAGTTTCACCTTTTCGAGAAGAAGTGACAGGTTCATATTAAGGATTCGGAATAATTATTTGACAGTAGTTCCATGTTTCATTTTCTTGAATATAGTTTGAAAATCCTGAGCGGTTGCTGCCTTGGGAGTAATAAATTGGTTTATCAAGTTCTGTATCAAGTTATCCTAATAGTTACAATAATCACTATTGCCCTGCCATAAAAGCCAATAAAAGGTTTTCGATTTCATACTGATTTTTTTCGTTGATGGTATATATGGTGTTACTAAACTTGAGTCACTTATTGATACTTTAGAATTGACAGCCAAATTACGATGTCCTAAAACAACCATTATTTAATTAACATATGACATGATTTTTTTGTTTTTAAATTAGTTGCTCTTAGCTCTTCTCGTTTTCCTTTTCCTATGTCATTTTGATTTTGATTTGTTTTCATCCTTCTTTCACATTTCTACTGTTCTTTTTTCGCACTCATTGTTTACTAATTTCGTTGTTTTTTCACTTTTATTAAACAATTTCATTTCTTCAGTAGTAATAAATTTTGTATTTATAATCTACGCTGTGGTAGAACCTATTAGTCTCTGTTTTGAGGGTGGTCTATTCGCCAGCATGTAATAATAAGTTAAAAAAATCACAAAATAAAATCCTCGCTAGTTATTGTAGCAAAGAACCACTTTAGATTATTTAATCAAGAATGGCACGCGTGTACAACAAACCACCAAAAAAAAATACCCAAGTTATGTATAAACAAGAGCAAAACAACCCCTAAATATTACAGAAGGTGCTGGGAACCTTCCATTTCTCTGCAAGGACTTTAAGATCAAGCAAGAGCAAGGCACTACATAAACCCCTCTTTAGATGGATGTGAGTTCTACGTGAGTTACATTTTTTTGCAACTCTGTAAGATCGTATGCGCCATGCGTAGACTTCTTCATGGGATCGCGTAATAACTCGAAAGGCGTTTTTACCCGTAGACACATTCGAAATAAATGGGTTAGTAAATACTTATTTTGTGCCAGACGGTACGTTGCTGAAAAAATCATAGATTCTCAAAACGACTTCGCTTTCACCTAACTCGATAAATCTTAAATTCCGCAGAGCATTAAGTCTTCATGAGCACAGCACTTACACCCGCACAGAAACTCGTAAATTTCTGCATCGCACGCCTACTCACAAATTATTGGATGATATACAGGGCATTACCGAATCCAAGTCATTTTGCTAATTACGTATGCGTTCGTAACGGCTAAGGTTTCATCTTTAACAAAAATAAACTTCAACTTGTATTGCATTGCAAGAATAGTTTTCACATTAGAATCGTTTATGGTTGAATTTGAATTTATGCTTGAGAAATTGTTTATGATATCAGTTGAAAGCTCCTGGGCTGTATGTCCAATAACTTATATGTGCATTGTATTACCCTGTACATATAAATACAAGGAGTATACAATAAGTTACATGTCAGGGTTTTACCAAACTTGACTCATTTATTCAAGCAGCACTTACATATTATAGTATTAGAAATAAAGAAAATGCTAAAAAACAAAAGACAAAAGTTAATAATACAAAAATAAAACAACGTTAAAAATTATAAAAACTATGCGAGTGATACTGTGATAGAAAGAAGTCTTCAAACAGTTGCCTATGATGAGACGAAAAACAAATCTCGGTACCTTTTACACAGAATAACAAAAGCAAAATACAAACACATTACAAACTTCTATTCCGTTTAAAAAAAATCCTGCAATTGCGAAAATTGCACTTTATTCGGGGTAATTTTAAAACCGATTACAATATTAAAATAATGCACTTCAAAATTCCATCAAATCTGACAGTTTGCAACAAAAAATTATATACACATTATACAGGGTGTCCTGTGACGTAATGTAATCACTCCACCTATGTGACAAGCAATTCGAACTAAGTAAAAAACTCTAATGAAGTTTCGTTCTAAGGCAAACCGTTTTGGAAATACAGGGTGTTTAATCTTAAATTTTATTTTTTTAAAGTTCTCCTAATGTCGTCACCTCTCCATTAATGTAAAGATCAATTCGAACGAAGTAGGAAATCAAATAAAGCAAACTATTTCAAAAATATAGAAAATATAGAACTTACAATTCTACATGCAGGAGTTCAGGTGCTAAAACGGAAATTTACTTAAATAACAAATAAATCGTTTTGTTTGAAGTGAAGCTTGAACGGAGCATTTTAATCTGACTTTTGATAAGTGCGTTATAAGCAACAAAAGGCCTTTCGAAGCCTGATTTCTGTAGAAAATCAGGAATCAGGTAGGTTTTATATAAGCAACTTTGTGCGCAGTTCAGGTCCTAACACGTGTTTTTCGATCAGTCTTTTGTTCTGGACGTTTTACTGGAGGCTTTCAAACGGAGCTCCGCTCCGGGTCTTTTATCGGAATTTTATTGGAGCCTTGACCTAGGGTTACCTAGCTGTGCTGTCCTTGGGGCGGGGTAGAACATTTCAAGGGCTTTCGTTACGTCCACCTTCGATCAGCCGTTTTAGCGACAGACACCCTCGTTGCTTGGCAAAATTGCCAGAAGTGGGAACTGGTTCTCCAGAATCAGGGAGCGACATACTGGACGCTACCTTCCGGACGTTCGATACTCGAAGGACGTTGGTGCAGCTGATGCACTTGCACCTTTGGACGACTGAAGGTCGGAGCTTTTCTTTTCTTTTATAATTTTTAAATAAACGTTTGAGTTGTTATTTATTTTTGTGAACGAAAAACGGATCCGTGCTTCGTATTTCAAATTTACTTAACCTGTCGTTAGTTAATCGTTTATTTAGTTGAACTTTTAAACCCGTTTGGTTTAATTTATATTTCTTTGACGTGACCAATCATCACATCAACAAAGACAAGTGTGCAATACTGGTCACTTTTATTTTATTTTTAAATTCAACCTTTGTTTTGAGGGTTACGTATGGCTCCGATCTATCCCACTGAGATGACCGGCAGTTGGGAATGTAACTTAATTTGCTCGCTCAACAAATTTGCAAACTTCTGACTTTATACTACTTATGACCTAACTACTGCGCCACAACTGTAATTGACTTTTGAAACGAATATGGGCATCAGAGGCATCTTTTGAAAAGAGTCCTTCGTTTATAAAAAAAAATGTAAAATAAACACAATTTATATTAACGTCACAAGGAATTTAAAAATACCGTCGCGTCGTATTTGATGAAAACAAACAATACAGAATTAAAACGTCTAATTTAGGATTGTGAAGGAGCGTTAAATTTTGTGCGCACGTGAAGTTCCGTAACCTAATTTCGAATATGAAATTTCGTTCATTCCTGGAGGAGCTCTCAGAACATCGTTAAGATAAATAATAATATAACTAATCGGCTTACAATTAGCAGCGGAATAAGAGCGACGACGCTAACGCTATTTCCCTTGCAAGCTTTTGAAAATTATTTCATCCCCGGAATTTTCTTCCCATAATTCAACTGGGACGGTTTTTCACGCCGCCCGTCCGTAATGAAATATGAAGTATGTAGGTACTTCACGGAGTGAAGCCGGGGCAATTAACGTTAAATGTTAACCGCGAATTTTTCCACCGCAGAGCACGCAGGGCGTGAACGTGCACGCCGCCGCGGCGTTGCAACATGAACGTCATTTACGAGCTCATCATCGTGTTGCAAATTGAAACGAAAGTGTTTTGCAATCTTAAGAACCGTCTGAGCAAGTGAAACGAGGGCGAAAAATCTACCTAAGTGTAACATACTCTGTTTTCCACTCATTCAGAACGATTTTATCGAACGCATTCAAATATTTATTTGTACAGGTATTATAAAAAAGAATCCCATATTTTTTCACCTCTGATATCTCAGTGATTTGATCATCAAACACAAACTGAATAAAAACAACTTTTAACTTTCAGGAACTGCCATGGCGCAGTGGTTAGGACATACATAGAGTGTGTAAGAAATTAATTTTGGTTCAACTCTTCGCTTACGAATCGGTTGCAGTTTCTCTTTATTACTGGCGTCTCAATGACGTTATCATCGACGCAATATTTTTCAGTACGGTCAGTAAAAAAATACCTACTAATTCTTATTGAATTTATTCAAATATTTTCTATCAATTATTATTTTTAAAAAAATTCCCCAGACACATGTCAGACTTAATTAAAACAACTTGTAACTGTCGGGAATTAACCTGGCGCAGTGGTTAGGGGGTATAAGAACCTAATTTTTTGTTCAATTCTTCGCTTACGAATCAATTACAGTTTCTCTTTATTACTGGCCTCTTATTATCGTCATTATCACGTATCGTCGACATTATCACTAACGCAATATTTCTTAGTACAATTAATAAAAAAGACGAATGCACATTTACTATCAATTATTTATTATTAAAAAAGTTCTCTAGACTCATTCCAAACTTTGATTAAAACAGCTTATAACTTTCAGGAGCTATCCTGGCGCAGCGGTTAAGAGATGTGAAATAAATTATACTTCAATCACAAATCATTTACAAATCTGTTTCAGTTTCTGCCGTCTCAGTGATATTAGGTTTGTCCCAGTAATTCGGAACCGTTAAAAACAATTGCCCACCGAGGTAATATCCGATTTTAACGGCGTCGTCAAATGTACAATTTTGATGACTGCATGCTTTTGACGGTTTCGAACTAGTTACGAACTGTTGCTGGAACAAACCTAGTATCAACACGTGCTTTTTATGAAAGGATTTATTTTAATTGTTTAAATTGCTCCTTAGACATATAGGGTATTACAAGGAATGTCAAGTAATTTATAAATACAGAATGCATTCTTACATATTATAATCTTATATTAATTATAATAATTAATAAGCTTCTTATAATTGCTACAAAGAAAAACACTTGATTTCTTGCAGCAGTTATTAACAGTTATGGCATAGTACATAGGTCACAGGTTGTAAAACAGCGTGAACGATTTTCTCAGGTTTTTTTTTCTGGAATTGGAATTTAGATGGCCTCGTTCTATTTATCGTGAAATTGTAAATGTCCAAGTCGACTAAATTCTCACATATTGCGAGTTTGTTTATACTGTTGCAAAGCAGAAAATACTGTTTTCTTGATTTTCTGCGACAGTCACCAAGAGTTGTGGCGCAGTAGTTAGGTCAAAAATTGGACTCTTTTTTTCAATTTGATTTTGATTTTATTTCACTTTGCGATGCGCTTTTGTTTTTGTTTTGCTTTTTCTTAAAAGATAACCTTACAAAATTCTCCAACTTTTATACATATTTAAAGTTTTTCTCTAAGTCCTAAAATAAAGTCTACAGATAGGGTGCAAAATATTTTTTAAATAAACCCCCTTGGAGGGCGGATGTAAAGATTTTCCTATTACGATGAAGCAAATATACCGTGATTTTATTTTAATATGAAACATCACTGTTCATATTACTATGGAAACTAATTCCAATTTTTAAAGAAGTCGTTGCATGATCGTCGTCGTTAGGGTTTCTAATGTCATATCAAATAAAATTTGTAACATTTGGAACATCTGTCAGGCGAAGAAAGTTAGTGAAAATGTATCAGGATCAGGAAGAATTACCTGTGGACAAGTAACTAATGCAATTAAAAACTTTTATAATCGTTTAGGATACTGCAAGGAGGTAAATGAAGAAATTTTTTAAAACTTGTTGTGGTGTTTGTTTTGAATTAAAGAATTTCTGTTTTCCTTATGTTTTAAGTTTACTTATTTTAAACAAGAATAAACTTATCTAATGTAATTGAAAGAGTCGCTATTATTTTGTAGTACAAATCACTAATAACAGAACAGATTCATGACAGCTGTCATCGCATGTTCCATTTTAAAAAGGACAGTTTAATTTACAAATTGTAAATGTTGCTATGGATTCTCAGGTTCGTACGTAACAGCAATGTTTCACGTTAAAATAAATTCACGGTATAAGTTAAGTATACTTTATAGAACGAAAATTTTTTAATCAATTTCAAAAAATTGTTTTCTATTAAAAAAAAAACTCGTATATAAAATAACTTTAAACACAAAATAATTAAATGCGCTTTCAATATTTTGCTTAAAATCCACAAACGCCAAATGAGGTAGCAAAACGGAGAAGATCCTTTCCAAAGATGAAATTTAAACGATCCTCGTATATAAAACAAATTTTTAAATAAAAATAATAATAAATTTAACGCTCTTTAATATCGTCATAATGTGAATATATTACAACAATATTAAACTCTGTCCATTCAAAAAACTGAAATATTTATTTGTTTAATACGAAAGGTAGCGGCTACGAATCCGGGGTAAAAGTTCTTTATTACCGTGAAATGAGGGTAAGTATTTTTTTAAATTAAGAATAATTAGAAGAGCACAAAAATCTTTAATTACCAGAAGCTATATTTTCTTCTCATACAATAAAAAAGCCCGAATTAACCTTGAACGACCTCGTATATAAAATAATTTAAAAATATTTACACTTATTAAAAAATACGCTTTGCTTAAAATTTATAGGAAAAATAGGGTACGTGAAATCACTTGGGTAATAGAGAGGAGAATTTTTAAAGTAGAGCGACCCTCGTATTTAAAACAATTTAAAAAAATAATAATAATAAATTGAATAATTATGTTTTCAATATTTTGTCTTAAATACGTACAGTCATAATGTAAACAAAAAATATAAAAAATGAAAATATTTATTTGTTTATAACAAACCCCCTAAAATCACGGGGTTAGAGACTTTAGCATCACGATGAAACGAATGTATGTACATACTTCAGTTAAGAGGGCGGAGGTACTTTGAAAGGAAAGAAAATTTTCTTGAATTTCAAAAAGCTGTTTTTATTTTAAAAGAAAATTAAGTCGAAGTCCAACTTAACCTTGAACTACCCTCGTATATAAAACAATTGAAAAAAAGAAAAAGAAAAAATGAAATGGTCCCAATTTATTTTCTTTTAACGCCAAAGAGAAAACATGGAGAGACAAGTCTAGGTTAACCTTGAATGGCCCCCGTACATAAAACAATTACAAAAAAAGGAAAAGAAACAGTATTTTCCCTAAAATTCATACGTTCATAATATAAATTAAAAAATGCGTAATATTGTTAACCGTTGTCCTCAAAAGTAAATAAATAAACAAATAAATAGAATGATATATTTTTTTAATTTAAAGCCAACGACGTCGTCCATGTACTATATTTTTTATATACATAGCGAGTGTAGAAACTTTGTTACCATGATTTAATAAATAAATTTATTTACGAATGCTTTGAACGACAACAAATTTCAAGAAGTTTTTTTATTGAAAAAACAAATTATAATAAAGTGTAGGGCAGCCCTGAGCGACCCTACAATTTCTATTTTATTTTGTATTTTTATTTAATTTTTTTTTTAAGTCGAAAGGTCTTGAAGGGCCTTCACATATAAAACAGTTTCAAAAAATAATACATAATTAATTAGATTTCAATATTTCAATATTTTGATTAAATTTTTTTTATATAAAAGAAATCAGATACGTCAAGCTGCTTGAAGAACAGATCAACCTTGAACGGGCCCCGTATATAAAATCATTTTTAAAAAATTAATTAATTAAAATCCATACGATTTTGTTGTGAGCGAAAAATATACTGTTTTAATAGCGTTAACCCTTTCATAAAAAAAGTTAAAAATAAAATAAAATATTTAAAATTTCAAGAACCTGTTTTTTTTTAAATAAAATAAAATTCACGTTAATCCTGAACGGTCCTCGTAGGTAACAGTAAAAAAATTAAAAAGTAATAATAAATTGATATGACTTCTAAAATTCACACATTGACATTATAAATGACAAAAAGCATATGAAATTGTTTAAAAAAATTAAATCCATATTTATTAATTTAAAATTAAAGACTTACTTTGGTGATGAAGCTTTGAAGCCCCTAGCGGAACCAAAACGTACCTCATATTTTGAAGTATAACAAAAAAAAAATTAAAATAATTTTATCGGCGCACTTGCTTCGAGCACGTAAACTGAAGATGACGGCTGCACGAAACCTCGCGCTCGGGTTCCCAGGGAAGGCTGACGCATCTGCGTTTTCAGGGGCGAAAATCCACACTGAAACGCAAAGGGCGCGCTCCGAAACCCCGCAGACTGCGCAAAAGCGGGGCAAAAGTTTGCCACCACATATTGAAAAGTTTTTCGCACGTCGTCGGCGTCTATCTTTGGGGCAGAACGCTATTTTGGGGGGTGTCAATCCATCTTTTGCTTGATGGGCTTCGAGCTTGTCAAATATAAAAAAAATGTACGTGTCTCTCTTGAATCGCCGAAAAAAAAATTAATACACTCCAAAATCTATATCAAAGTTAATAATACCCATTGGGGATAGTTAACAATAACCGATGAGAACATGCAAGAAAAAGAAAATTAATAATTGTATTCAGAATGATATTTGTAGTTATTTATTACAATTTTATTTATAAAAATTGTTCAAAATTGTCAGGTGCTTGCTCTAGTGCGTCGTTTATTGTTCCGGGAACTCGATGTCAGATGTCAGGTTTCGTACATAAATAAATAAATAACTACAAATATCATTCTGAACACAATTATTAATTTTCCTTTCCTTACATGTTCTCATCGGTTATTGTACCGCACCTCAGTAAGTTTGCATTTTAGTGCATAAGTTCATTAACAGAATTTATTTATTTTGACATCCTTTACTCACGCATAAAATTTGCGTACTGAATTTTGGAACACCCTGTATATTTGATTTCACTATTAACTAAACTTGCCACTTAATTTTCTTTTTCACTTATATATGTACATTTGAGATTTGCATATGGAACAATAAAATTGAACCAGCCTGTACATAAAACTCGTACTTTAATAGATCTATCATAAATGTATACGTTGATTAAAATTCCTTTTTATTCAACAATGAGCTAGCTGAGGAGATTTAAAACTGAATACCGAACAAACAATGTAGGAGCTGAAAGCCACCGGTAAATAAAATACGAAGTTATTTGCTTGGTTGTCTCATCACGTCAAGCTTCCTTTGTTTATTTTCTTTCTTTTCCTGCATAAAAACTTACGCGTCTGGCAACCCAAATCGAAACTTTTTTGACTTAAATTTTATATCACTTCCTGTTAGGCTTTAAATGTTAACCTTATATATAACAAATTATCAAAAAATATCTAAAGTTTTCGTTGTAAAATTTCTTTTAGAATCTAGGTTATGTTCTTTATTTCTTTATTTGTTTTCTAGGGTTTGCTTTGACCATTCTTGACACTTTGGTTAATCATGTTTACCATTTACTGTGCGCCTGCTACCCATTTATTAATTATTGGTTCAATATTTTTGTTCACCAGTGTACGTCCAGAATATTTTTTTAAATTTATTTTGTTCTTAACTAAGTAGTACCTGTCCCCTGCCATTTCCTTTTGTGCCATTATTTTATTTTCGTAAATTAAATACAAATTGCTCAGTAACTTATCGACGACAGTGTACATCTTAGATTTTTTTTGTGTTCCTTTTAACTTGCACGGCCGCTTTGTTCTTAAGTCCTTAAAAGCCCTTAATGGACATGTGAGTTTTTCTTTTTCTCTTTTTTTTTCAAAATAAACTCGCGTTGTTTTTATTCTGTAAAAACAAATTTTAATTAATTAATTAATAAAAAAACTGTCGCCTCACGTGTGCAATAATTAATGATTCGATATTTCTTATCGAACGATGCAAAGAGAGAGAAAGCCACTGACATTTTCTGGCGACTTTAATTCGCGTTTGAACTCGCCCCCTTTTTTTTTTGTTTTAGCGCGCGAGCTTATAAAATGGAAGAAAGCTTTAAAGCGGCCCGCGGCTCTGAAAAAAGAGGGAATCAAAATAAAGCTGGGAGTTTCAGCAAAAAAAAAAAAAATGCGCACCTGGTACAAAAGAAGGGTGCTTTATGCATAGGGTGCGGCCTCATACGACAAAGCGCAATTTTGTTTTTAATGAATTTCGATAAAGGTCAAAAGTGCAGATATATTATACGGGATAAAAGAAAACTTTATACTTTCACTTTTCTATTATACAGGGATCCACTTCGGAATATGTCACTTGATAAGGTGAAGCTTTATGAAGCCGTTCTGTTATAAAAAAATAAACAAAGGTAAAATTTTAAAAATGAATCAATTGTTTTTAGGTCACCTGAAGAGGGCGGGCGGGGGGGGGGTAGCATAAAAAGTGTGCACCTGATATAAAAGAGGGTTGCTTTATGCATAGGGTCGGAGCATATACGACAAAGCGCATTTTTTTAATGAATTTCAATAATACATAGTAAAAAAAAGTACAGATGCTTTTATACAGAGTAAAAGAAAACTTTATACTTTTACGTTTCTATTATACATGGATCTTATTCGGGATCCATCATTTGATATGTCACCTGATAAGGTGAACCTCTATGAAGCCATTCTACTATTAAAAAAAATAAAACTAAGAAAACAAAAAAATAATCAGTTTTTTCCGTCACCTGAGGCCGAGGGGGGGGGGAGGTGCTTTATACGTAAGGTATTTTTTAATGCATTTCAATAAACAGTACAATCAACAATACAGATGCTTTTATACAGAGTGAAACAGAACTTTATACTTTCACTTCTCTATTATACAGGGATGCTCTTCAGGATCTGTCATTTGATAAGGTGAAACTTTATGAAGCCGTTCTACTATTAAAAAATTAAATAAAAAACTAGGGTAAAACGTAAGGAGGGGGAGAGTTTTAGCAAAAAGAAAATGCGCACCTGGTACAAAAGAAGGTTGCTTTATGCTTACATGACAAAGCACATTTTTTAATGAATTTCAATAAAGATCAAAAATACAGATGGGGTAGTACAGGGTAGTACTTTGACTTCCCTATTAAAGGATTAGGATTCCTCAAATGGGGATCTGCCATTTGATAACACATGATAAGATGAACCTTTATAAAGCCGTTCCACTATTTAAAAAAATAAATAAATAAAACTAAGGTAAAACAAAAAAAATTAACCAGTTATTTTTCTGTAACCTGAGGGGGGGAGCCAAAAAAAACATGCCCACAAGGTATAAAAGAGATTGCTTTATGCAAAGAATGAGGCCTTATAGGACAAAGCGCATTTTTTTTTAAGTGAATTTCAATTAACGTAACAGGTATACAGGGTGAAAGAAAACTGTATGCTTTCATTTTTCTGTTACACAGGGATCCTGTTCGGGATCCGTCATTTGATATGTTACACGATGACGTTTTACCATAAAAAAATTAGGTAAAACAAAAATAATGAACCGGTTATTTTTCTGTCACCTGCAACTGCGACCGACTTGCTAGATGGTTTCGGAATGGCGTCAAGGTAAGAATCAAGTTTGCCTCCACAATCTTCGATTATGTACATATTTATAAGTTGGTCTATAAAGGCCTTCTAGAAACTAACGAGTGTTCAATTGAAAAGTTCATCAAGTGGTTTTGATGTTTTCTTGAAAGAAGATAGAGCCAAAAAGGGATGACTGCCTAAACCGACTGACGTTTAATGAATGGCAGTTGTCAAATAGTTGTTTTGCTTATAACTTTACGTGACTTATTAGCGATTTCTTTGCTGCACTATTGCGCACTCGGTTCATCTCGTATTAATGTATGAATTAAAAACAAGATGCGAATAGTCTATATGGGCATGCTAGTGCAACGAACGAAAATGCTAAACGTCAGGTGACATTTCGCTTTGATCTAATTTCAAACCTGCGTCCCAATGTTATGACAAATTCAAAGGCTACTTGATGAACTTTTCAATTAAACACTTGGTATAACAAAATTAAACTAAACGGAACCAGTTCCTTTTCTGCCATCACCCCCATTCCTAGTCATAAACTTACTACACTTGCCGGTGAGATGAGTTACTCGTGCACATACTACCCGCTACAGCTGCGACCGACTTACTAGATGTTTTCTTTTCTCGGTATTCGCCTAACTTAACACAGAATACCCATGCTTACAATCGTCTGACTCCGCCAGGCCGTGCAATTATGAACGAATACATCAAAGTGTCTCAATATTTCCTTTTTTTTTGGTGAATATTGTGAAGGCGAGAAACGAGGACTTTAACGTTGTTCAAATTTTTAGAGCTAACCTAAACTAATTTATACAATTTTATAACTATGTATGTTTTTAGGTTTAGCAATAGTTTGATGTTTAGGGATTTTAAATACGTAGTTGGTAACACTGACACCTACTGTCACCCGTGTGTCACCCTATCGACAAATGTCATAGTTCAGCAGGTCCTGTTATACGTGTTAAAATAAATTCACTGTAGAATCACGTGACGTGCTGTTATTTTATCTTGTTTTAAAAGTTGCATTGTGGAAACAGTGTTGCCAACTGCCAACAATATTTGTTATATTATGATTCTGAAAAGTATAAAGTAACATAGTTGACAGTTTGAACGTAATTTTAAAATTTGAGCTTTTTCGATATTTTTTTATAATGTCGTCATATTGTACAGTATTCTTTTCTTCTTTTTTTCTCGTCAAAAAAATATACTTTCTGGAATGTTTTAAGTTGTTAACCTCAGCGCTTTCTATTGGCAGTGTGACAAACCCAATTATTGTTTTCAAATTAACAAAATGTGCACTTGATAAATCTGTGTGTTTTGAAGCCAGCAATCCACCAAAGTAACTTGCGACATCTATTAACAGTGTCGTCAACTGTATTATACCTGCTGTCGAAAATCCCTATGCAATTTTTTTTCTTACAAAACCATTTTTAAGTATAAATTGTTATAGCTAGTAATTCAAACGACTTTTGTAAAAAAAAGCGTTAGAAGCTTCTTTTTGCAGTTTGACGATAGACGAAGAATATTTTTTCGACTCACCCTGTACATATTAAAATATGTAAATTTAAATTTATTATTTTATTTTTAGGAACCGATTTGATTTGAAAAAAGGAGCCACCGAGAATTCACTCTCGATAGTCTATATAATAACGACCCATTATTAACAAGTTAACAACACAGAAGAAGGGTAAGTCGTTTTTCATTTGTTCTCATTTCTCGCCCTTTATTTAATGCACCCGTTGGATATATGCCTAACGGATTCCATTCGTTGATGAGTCTTAAATATTATAATATAATATTGTAGAAACAATTTCAAAAAGAAAACTAAGTAAAGATTCAAAAGTAAAAGCAAAAAAAAAATAACAAAAATGTAGGCAACCAAACTTGTTTAACTTGCCTAGACACGTAACGTACTTACATACTACATCTACTGGCTTAATGTTTTCCAACAAAATTATTGAATTATTATGGCGTAAACCGATGAAATCTTATTACGGAAACATGGCCCCCGGGCGCATCAAGGGAAAAACCACAACGGCGCCATAAAATAAATCGTTTATGAGCTTATAGGCGCATTTATTAGTTAATAATAGATTTTATGGCGTAACCTAACATAAAACCGGGGTGGAAAACGTCGCAGGGTTCAATGGAAATACGCGTCGCAACAAATAAAACTGAATTATTTAATTCGATTGATGGTGATGATGATAATTACCTTACGTGTTATTCGTTGGTTTATTTGTTGTTTCATTTATTTGATTTTAGTTTTTTCTTTGGAAACGTGCCGGATTGACAATATAATAAAAAAAAGGGAAACTGATAATAACCAACATGTTGGCAATTTTACAAGTTATTATTTTTTTATGTATTATGTACAGGGTGATCCAATTTCGTTGTCTGTTATTGAGAATCTCAGTAACTATAAGAGACTATTGGAGGGGCAAGTCTCGAGTCTCATTTTTTTAAGTAAAAACAAAAATCTTTTTTGTTTTCGAATTATAAACAAAACTTGTTTTTTCAATTTTCTGTCAATCATGCGTGTTTCGCTTGTTTCTAGAGATATGAAAAACTGGTTTTACATTATTTTGACGTTGTCTCGAATTCAAACTGGAATAAATAAAACTGAAAGAAATCAAAAATAAATAATTTTTTGTACTACGTAGAGGGTGGTCCAATGTGGTCGTCCCTCATACAAATTTCAGTAATCCTAAGAGATTTATGAGCAAGTCCAGATGTCATTTATGGAGAGATGCTCTGCAGTGAAAACAAACAGTTGCTATCGTTTTCCGTTTTTGAACTGTAAACGAAATTTGTCGCTTCTAACTTCCTGTCAATCACGCATAAACAAATGAAGCAGTTTTTTCAACAGTTTTGCTTTTAATTGCTAATAGTTTAGCTTTTTACAGACACACTGTGTTTATAAAAGAGTGCCGTGACGTAGGCAACCAAGTGAATTGTACTTCTGAAGCGTGACAGTTTTTTTATAGACACTCTGTACAATCATTTTTCAATTGGATTTTGCAAATATTTGTCTTTGATTGATTCACTCAAACATTTCTAAACAAATGAACTGTCACTTTGGCAGCTGTCAAGTACATGTGTTATTTAAAAACGTCTTCAATATAAAATATGCCATACGCAGGGCAAGGTGCACTGATGATGACTTAAAGAAACAATGCCATAACATCACGATTTTAAAATTTTGTTAAAAAAAAAACTAACGAACGTTCATTTAAAGTTAGACAAGGAGTAGCTCTAGAAAAGGAAATTGTAACGTCACACAAAAATTGATAAATTAATTTTGAAATGAACTATCAATTTGACAGCTGTCGGAGATGTGTTAATAGACGGCTTTTATATTTCTATATAAATTACTGAATTGTCATCTCTTTAATTGATTCGCACACACATTGCCAAACGAATTATTAAATATACTGTCAATTTAACAGTTGTCAAATATGTGTATTGGTAAAAGTCGCTCTTACATTTGAATTTAAATTACGACATGGAGTAACAAATAGTCACGTCTTTAATTGATTTACACATTGCCAAACGAATTATTAAGTAAACTGTCAGTTCGACAGCTGTCAAGTATGCGTGTGTACAGAAACGGCCAGACAACAAATTAAATTATGACAAAGAGTGTCACTGGAAGACGTACATGACACTTTTATTTTAATAGATCTCCCATAAATGTACGGTGAATGAAATCCTTTTTATCTAACTAAAAGGATGTCCAATAAGTTAAACTCAACTTTTATAGCTCAGGAGATTTGAATACCGCATTGTAGACGAGAGTCACAAGTTGAAAGCCAGTGGTAAATAAAATTCGAAGTTATTTGCTTGGTTGTCTCATCACGTTGAATTTCCTTCGTTTTTCTTCTTTCTTTTCCTGGAAAAAAACACGCGTCTGTCAACCCACATCAAAACTTTTTTTACTTAAAATTTATATCGCTTCTTCTTGTGCTTTTAATTTGATCGTGAGTGATGTTATATGTGTGTAGTAGTGTAGTAAACCATTCGTCTCAAAAATTTGCGAATTATCAAAAAAATATTAAAAATAAAATGTATACTGTACATACAGTTATTATTACGTATCAAATTTGGGTTTAAAATGTTAATACGAAAAAGATTATCAATTATTTCTACATCATAAGCATGACTGTGTGCGATTGTGAATCATCAGGTTGGTACGAAATGAGCTGATCACAGTGATAACTTATCACCTGTTTAGTGGTTGGAAATTTAGAATGGTCTCATATTATCTTATCTTTATAATACTTTTGTTAGAAAAAGTTTATCGTTGAACGTGCTTGTTGTAATTATAGAGGGTGACTGACCATTACTCTGCCGAAGAAAAACCACGAAAAGTAACGATATCCGAAAGTACGGGAGAACTGTAAGAAATTCTCTGTACTTTAGTTTTCCAGAAATAATTAATCACAAATTACACTCAAAACCACGATACGTCCCGAATTAAAAAAGGGCGGCAGATGAATTAAATAAATACCGTCATATAATTTTTTATTTTTTACTTTTAAGGCCGGCGGCGGACATGAGCTTGATCTTTAAATAGAACTCACGTGATCAACTGAAATACGACCTCGCTTGACACACGCAACACAAATCACCTGAAGTAAATTGTTGCGACAAATTGAATAAAATAAGGATACCAACAGCCCCACTTTGAACACCTGGTCTAACAAGTAAACAAATAAAGCCCTACAATCCGAAAACGTTTCAGATTTCCGTGTTCTCTTCTTCTGTATTTTCGACAAGTCGGTAAAATTGTCAGTCACCCTGTACATAAATTTTTTTAAATAAAATCAAAAATAATGAGAAATCCTAATTCAAATATGTACATATATTTGTAAGTCTGCCCCCCCCCCTCCCCCTTAAATTAAATCGTGCTGCTTTAATATGACAATAATTAAAAATCATTAATTTGTTTTTCTGTTTTAAACGGCAAAGGAATTTCTAAGTTGTTATTGACACAGTGACCTGGCAATGATAAGCTTCAATTAGCATGTAGAAGTTAGCACATTCGAAGGAATGTACGCGCTTTGTTTATTAAATTACCGTAAAAAAACGCGAAGGCCGAAATCAGTAATATAGGGTGTCCAAATAAATTTGTGATCAGTAGCAACACGATGCGACGCGTTGTCTTTTTTTTTTAATAATTTTTAATAATTTTTTGATTTTAGCTTTTAATATTTTTTTGATTTTTTAATTTTAATCATTTTTGATTTTTTAAATTATTCTTAATTATTTTCTGATATTAAATAATTTTTAATTCTTCAATTATTTCTCGATGTTTTAATTATGTTTATTTTCTGATTTGTAAATTTTTTTGTGTTTTTTAATTATTTTTTTAAAGTACATAAGTACATATTACCTTTTTTAATTATTTTTTTAATTATCTTTTTTAATTATTTTTTGAATTATCTTTTTAAATTATCACTTTTTAAAATAACTTTTGACGAACTTTATTCATTTTTTCTCTTTTTTTTAAATAAATAGTTTCTTACTCATTTGCTTTTTTTGTTTTACTATTTTTTAATCATTTTGTCATATTTCTAGTTTTAGATTAATGCAAGTTTTTTTAAATTTCTTGTTTTGGTTTGTTAATATTGATTTTTTACTATTTATTTATGTATTTATTGTTTTCCCCCTCCCTCTCCCCTCTCCTCTTTCACCCCGGCCCCACTACCTCCCGCCTCTCTCTAAGCGAATTGATTCCTTTTTGATTTGACAGTTTTAAGTAATTCACCTTAAAAAATACTTCTCGAAATTTAATTTAATTTGAATTGATTAATTTAGTTTTGTTTTCGTGTTATGCATAGAAGCGCTTTTTAACAATGGAATTCATCGATGAACTCGGAGGTGAGCTAATTTCAGAATTCATCGGTGAACTCAGCAATGAAATCTATTTTTTTTTAACAAACGACAATGACATGTCCTTGAGTAAAAAATACGTTCTGCACTTTTAATGCATGATCGGGCTTGGTCAAGTAATTTTTCAGCAAGAAAATGAAAAGATCGTAATCCAAAATAAATCTGTAAATCCTCCTCAAACTATCAACCATCTAACACTTTTCACATTTCAAAAAGTAATTGTAACTTAATTACCACAATTGCTACAGTAGCATTTCGTTATTTTTTTATTTATGAAGTACTTGCTTAGAGTATTAGTTAATTCATTCATTATCTGTACGAATGCAATTGAATATTAAAATGAAGTTTTTTTGGCTAGAGATATTTCTGGCAACCCCTGTAATTGATCATCACGAATTTATTCGGTCACTTGATACAAGCGAAGTTAATTATTTAAAAGCTCTCGCCATAGCGCCATCTACCGGGGTTTACTCGCGCCGCCGTTATTGACAACGTGCGCGATCTGCGCGTGCATAGCAAGCGTGAGTAAGACAAGGAGAGCTGCGGCTTATCTCGTGTTTGGTGATAATCAGATGATTATCAAAAGGTAAATATTTACCGTTTCGTACCGCGTTAAACGCACCGATGAGCAATTGCTATGTGTGATTTATGATACACGGAGGAGGTGTAATTAAAGTAGATAATGAGTGAGTATCGATTAGATCGCGACTTTCTGTACATGTCGTTACGTTAGGAGGAAGGAATTTTAAGCTAACGCAGGTGGAATTTTGTTGTGAAACGATGGGAGTTAACAGCAGCAAGAGGCTCGCCGCGAAGTGCTCTTTCCTGTCCAAAGACGAGCAGGTCATAGTTAGCAACTCGTTTAAGTTGGCCAGCAAGAATTCGGAGAAAATCAAAGAGGATGAGCTTACGGTTGGTAGTTGTTTGTTGCTGTCATTTTGTTATTCGTCTTTTGTTTTTAGAAACTGTGGGGTAGTCAGATGGATGCGAGGTTGTCGCAGTACATCAATAATTATTTGTTTGGGAAAGGCGAGTCTCGTTCACAGACGGTCGAGTTGGAAAAGTTTGCCGAATTGTTTGTGCATTGCACAAGGGGGACCGTCGATGAAAAACTCAAAGTACTCTTGACTTCCTTGGGGAAGGATTTAGATGGAAACGCTGACGTGCCATATATACTAGTCAAAGAAGTAAGTGTCTATAAAAAACAACTTAAATGATTCATTTTTATCGAAACAAAAAAATGTAGGGGTGTTATAATAGAGAAAAGAAAAGCGAGAACATTTTGCATTGGCAACACTGATTTCACTTAAAGATTTGTCTTTTCTATTGTCAGTATCGTTGCAGTTTTTTATACTTGTTGGCACGAAAGTGATTGTTATATGTAAAACATTAACGAAAGTATCTAATATTAATTAAAACTTAATCTGAATGTTGGTGGTCGCAACCAATAGATGGCGCTATGCAAGTAATAAAAAACGTTTTTTTCTTTTGATGAAAGTTAAAATTAATTGGTTCATGTTGCTAAATCAATATGATAATTTTCAAAGACCTTCGAAACGTGATATATCATGTAGCATGCAAGGGTTTGTTTAGTTGACACCAGGTGGCGAATGCTTAACTGCAAACTCCTATAATATGCGAGGCGATGTTGCCATATCAAAGGAATTTTTATTTAAAAATGAATTATACTGATTGATTCTGTGTTTTGACATTGCGAGATTGCAGCATTATTATAAAACGCCATCTCACGTTTGTATGTGAAACTTAATTCCGCTACAGAGTTGCGTGAATCGCCATTTTCAATTTTCCATTGAATGTTGAATTTGTTATGAAAAAAAAATTTTCTAAATTCCATTGAAATTTAAGTTATAGAAGAAAAAGTTGATTTTGATGACTCAATTATTTTGTACGGCCGATAGATGGCGTTGCCCGTTAAATTCCACTTACAGTACACTACTGGAATTTGCAGCAATATTCATTTTTACAAAATTTATGACTGGTTAGAATATGTGAAGCGATGTTGCCATATCGAAGGAATTTTAATTTAAAAAAATGTTGATTGATTCTATGCATGTATTGACATTGACGTTTGTAAAACTTAATTCTAATAGTTGCATGAGTCGTCATTTTCTATTTTCCAAAATTCCGTTGGAATTTAAGTTATTAAAATAAAAAGCCTTAAAAATCAAGCTAATTTCGACGACTCATTCAATTATTTTGTACGGCCGATGGATGGCGCTGTCCGTTAAATTCCACTTGTGTTACTGGAATTTGCAGCAATATTCACTTTTATCAAATCTTAAGGCAACTTACAGTATAGGCTTGTTCGGGTTCTCGCCAGGACAGTCCTAGAACCGTCCTAGAACGTCCTGGAGCATGCGCACAACAAAAAGCGTGCGGTTTTTTTGTTATGCGCATGCTCCTGACGGCTCTGAACCTGTCCTCACGGGAACCCGAACAAGCCTTTGTGAAGCATGTTGTCATATCATTTTAATTAAAAAAAAATTGTTTATTTCTGTATATTGACATTGCAGCAATGTTAGAAAGCGCCATCTTACGTTTGAATGTAAAACTTAATTCAAATAGTTGCCACTTTTAATTTTCCAAAATTCCATCCGAATTGTTCTAAGTTATGAAAAAAAAATCAAAATAAAATCTTTCTTGATTTGGCAACACTGTACTGCTTGATAGATTAAATAGATACGAGTCGCCATTTTCAATTTTTCAAAATTTCGTTAGAATACCTATGTTTTAAGTTAGGGAAAAAAAATATTAAAATAAAATCTTGATTTAGCAACAAATTTTCCAAAATTCTGTGGGAATTTGATTTAAATTATGAAAAAATAAATATTAAACCTTGATTTGGCAACACTGTACTGGTTAATAGATTAGATACGAATCGCCATTTTGAATTTACCAAAATTCCGTGGGAATTTGTTTTAAGTTACGGAAGAAAAGATTAAAATAAAATCTCTATTGATTTGGCAACATTGTACTGGTTGATAGATTAAATAGAAGCGAGTCGCCATTTTCAATTTTCTATTTATATTATGAAAAAAAAAAAAAAACTTAAAAATCACGAATCTTGACGACAACTAGTTTGTACGGCCGATAGATGGCGTAGTCCAAAAAAATTCAAAGATTTTATCTGAATTCTGTTGGACAGCGTTGGACTATCGTTCTAGAGAATGTTTGCTTAAAAGTCAGATTAAGATTTTCTTACTAGAAATAATAAATAATAACAATAAAAATTAAAATTCTTTTGATTTGGTAACACTGGACTAGATTTTGTAAGAAATTTATTTATTGTAGATGCCATGTTGCCATATAACGAGGCCAGGGATTGGTTTTAACGAAATGTCAGAAACAATTGTCACGTGTTATAATCAAAAGTAACAAACGAAAATAAATTTGCATTTGCATGATTTCCGGTCATGGCCGATAGATGGAGCTGTAAAATATTTTTTTAATGGAATCGAAAATGCATTGGTTGGTTTTGTGGATTTTATCAAATTGATTGAGTTGTGACTGATGTAACTGTTCGTCCGATGTTGCTAAATGAATATAGTGTTCATTTTTAGTTCCGTTAAATCTTAATCGAATATTCACGATTGACGTAACTATTTTAATCACACTGATAGATGGCGTTTCTAATTCAAAATTCAGAATACTTAAATTCGAGTGGTTGGTAATCAGAACCGATAGATGGCACTGTGCATACAATAACTAGAAAAAATAATATTGTAGGTTTTTTATCAAATAAACTAAATTGTGATTGACGTACAGTGTTGCCAAATATAGAAAATTCTTTAATTAAATTGTGACTGACATGCAGTGTCGCCGAATCTAGATAATTTTTATTATTATTTCCCCCAGAGCAATTTTCGTTAAATTTTGAATGACTCTTTTAAACAAATATTTAGCGAAGTCGTTAGTGTTACTGCAGTGCTGAACACTATCAACTTGCTTTCCGTTCACAGTAAATAATGCATTGTTGCCAATCGTGGGAATTCTGGTTTTTATGAGTACGTATTTGGAATTGACTACGTACCAGTACAGTGTTGCCAACTCAAGATAGATTTAATTTTATCTTTCTCATAAACCTAGACAAATTCTGGCAGATTTTTGGAAAATTAAAAATGACGACTGAATTAGGTTTTACCCACAAACGTCAGATGGCACTTTCTAATATTGCTGCAATGTCGACGAAATTAGATTTTTAAAGAGAAATTGTGACTGAAGTTGCTTCTGCCTGTCCAGTGTTGCCAAGTCACGACTTCTTATTGTCATTTTCAATTAATGAAGGCAGTTTGAGTCTATATCATGCGAATTTGAAAGTGGCCACTCGAGTAAGTATTTCTTGAATCAAGTAAGATGTTCAACCATTAGATGGCGGTTTGCAATAAAGATTTTTTTATTATTTCAAATAAAGGATGCAATGTTATCGTATCAAGACAATTTGACAGTTAAAGAGATGGCATTGTTTTTTTCATTGCATCTCATCTGTTTATTCAGTGTTGCCAGATCAAAATTTCTAATTTTTGTTTTTAATATATATTTTAATAATAATTTTAGATTTTACTTGAAAATGGCGCTTCCAATGCAGCCATTAAATAGATGGCGCCTTCAAATGTTAATCCAAAATTAAGGAAATTTTGTTGTCTGTTGGTACCTCTTTCAAATAAATATTACAGTGTTGCCGTATCAAGCTTTTAAAGAGGAATTACAATAGACGCAGCGTCTAATCTAATTATCCAGTGTTGCCATATCAAATTGTACAGACTTGAAAATTGCGTTTTCAAATATTAATCCAAATCTATTGGGCCAGATTCATTGCTAGCGTCTCCTTTTAAATCAACACATTGCAGTGATGCCACATCAAGAAAATTGAATTTTTAACCAGTTGCCATTGTATCTGATCCAATCAACTCAATCTCAGATTAAGTGTTACCAATCGAGCCTTTTATTTTTTATTTTTAATAAAGCAAGAAAATGGCGACTCAAATAATAACGATTGATTTATTATTGTAATAGTAGTAGTCGTTAGGTAAAACGTTGATGGGGGGCGCTGAGTGGAGTATTTGTCAGTCAACTTGAAACGCGCGTCGTTAGATGGCGTTTTCCCAATGGTATTTTTTTTATTTCCAGTATGTTGAAAGCATCGTTTCCTCGTATATGAAAATCCAAAAAATAAGCAACACGAAGCAGTTCAAAAGCTGGCAATTAAGAGGCTGCTTCATTTTCCCTCAGAGCGTACAAAGACTGGCCGAAAGTCTGACCCACGAACTGGCCACCGGTGATCTCATAACCCGCAGGGCATTGGAAGTCTGGCTGCAGGGATCCACCGTGCTCGGACAACTCCTCATCTTCGTTTTTAAGCACCTATACGGCATCTCACACAGGGACAAAGCACAACTTTCCGAGAAGAGCGGAGGCGCCGCCGCTCACGTGCCATCCTCCGAAGAAACTTCTCCCTCCGTCAATCCAGACAAAGACAGAAGTCTCGTGCCTTTCTGCAGAGGGTTAGATCTCATTCCTTCCTATCCCAGCCTGCTCGATCTCAATCAGATAGTTTTTGTTAACGCCCACCTTCCGCAGCAGTATCAGCTAGATTGGAGGTTCTTGTTTTCGTCGGAAATTCACGGCGAGTCATTTTCTACTCTCATAGGTAAAACAACTCGTAATTCGTATTTAAACCAATAATCTTCGGAACGACCCTCCTATAATAATAGCCGTATGCAAAGTGTAAATAAATTTCAGGCAGAATAGTAAATCAAGGCCCATCTGTCCTCATCGTCGAAGACAGAAACGGGTATATGTTTGGCGGTTTCGCCCCGGCGAATTGGACTTTGGGGCCAAAGTTTTTCGGCGATGACAGCAGTTTCTTGTTCACCCTCGCACCGAGAATGAGAATATTTCCATCCACCGGGTACAATCAGCATTTCCAATACCTCAACTTGCACCAGCAAACCTTACCGAATGGACTAGTAAGAAATTGCTCTTTTTTGAATTATCGTCTGACCTAAAATTTGACTGTATCAATTGTTTTAACACGTAGCATTCCAGGCCATGGGCGGTCAACACGGTTACTGCGGACTGTGGTTGAACGAGGAGTATGGACTCGGTCACACCAGTGAGTCCTGCACCACCTACTCGGGATACTTCCAGATGTCGCACTCGAAAGAGTTTCACTATAGACACCTGGAAGTGTGGGGCTTGGGGAGTCCTCCGCCTACGGCTCAGGATCGGGGGGAACGAGTCGGGATGAGTGTGTTGGATGGGAATGCGGAGAGCAAAGCCATGCTGAAGATGACCGGGCGAACGATGCACAGTGAAGGCATTCGAGAGAGCAATCCATCTAACTAGTCCAGGCAAAAAACGAGGTGAAGATTTGGTTCGTGCCAAATTTAAAAAAATTCTTTACGTGTTGCAACGCTAACGGATCAGACGCGCTAAAAAAAATTTTTGATACGATGAGTGAGAGAGAGACGTGACCGAGTCTAGTTGGATTGATCACGAATTTTACTTGTAGAGCTTCAGCACAGTTCACAAGTGATAGCTTATCATTAGTATCTGCAAGAAGCGATTAAATATATTAGAGATAACTTATCACTTTGATTTGTGCTGGCTTCGTCGGGCTGTTACGTTGCAATGGGTGTTACTGTTACATCAATTCCAATATTAATTTAACTGTTATCTAAAGAAAGACAAAAAGATTGCATTGGGGTTGGGGACTTTAAAGGGTTTCTAACATTCTCCTGCAATTTGCGAAAAAATGTCACATAGGGTGCCCCCAGATTAACTGCATGTACAGGTACGCAATGTACAAAAACCCCAAAAAATTGCCTTGGGGTTAGGGTTAAGTAAATAAAAAACAAAGTCGCTGCTGAGGGGGAGAAACAAAAGACCAAAAATAATCAGTAGTAAACCAGAAGGATGCATTGGGTTAGGAGGAAAGGCGCGAAATTTAAATTAAATGAGACACTGAAGTGTTTCCAATCCTCCTGCAATCTGCAAAAAAAAAAGAAATTATTATATAGGGTTTCCCATTATTAATTGCACATACAAATATGCAAAGTACAAAAAAAAACGAAAATGTTGCGTCGAGTTTGGGGTTAAATAAATAAAGAACAGAACAGCTGCTCTTGGGGCGAAATAAAAGACGATCTTTTTCAACAAATTTCTACAATAAATCAGGACGATTGTATTACTGTAAAGGGGGGTTGGGGGGACGGGCTTAATGTTAAAGTCTGCAGTATGCAAAAAATTGTTATACAGGGTTTCTTCAACATTAAGTGCACAAACACCTGTTTTTAGAAGAGTTAGACAAATACTGACCTGGACTCTTGGAGCTGGTTTTTTAAGACAAAATTAATGGTGAAGACCTCATTTCGATATCTGGTACCGTTTAGGAGCTACAGGGTGTTTTTTTTTTTCAAAATTATGATTTCTAAAAACCTCTATAACTTTTTTGTTTATGAAAAATTTTGATTTCTGTAGAAATTTCTTTGAGGCCCTTTTTCATGCAGAATTCATTGCTTCGAATAAATTTTTTTCTAGAGTGCTCAATATTTAAGATATAAGCAAGAATTTTGATTTTTTATATAGAACACCCTATATATTTTGTACTTCCTATTAATCTTTTCCAAAAAAATTCTATAGTAAACTAGAAGAATGCAGACTATGATGGTGGGTTGGGGGAAGGGGTGCGATACTAAAGCCGAAAAAATTTAAATTAAATCAGAGACTAAAGCGTTTGTGTTCTCGTGCAATATACAAAAGAACTGTTATACAGGGTTTCCCAACATACAAATGTGCGATGTACAAAAACAAAAATTCCATGGGGTTTGCACGGTTAAAAAACAAAGAACTTAATCGCTGCTGAAGGGTTAAACAGAGGATCTCGTAAAAAATAAAATAAAAATTATGGTAAATCAGAAGGATGCAAAATTTAATGGTGGGTTGGGGGTGTGGCGCGATACTCAACTCGAGAAAATATTAATTAAATGAGATACTGAAGTGTTTCTGTCCTTCTCTTGCAATCTGTAAAAAAATGTTATTCAGAATTTCCAAAGATTGGGTTTCCCAGCATTAACTGCACAGAAAAAGGTGCAATGTACATCAGAAAAAAATTGCGCCGGGTTTCGGATTCAATAAATAAAAAAAAAACATTATCACTGCGGAAGGAGCGAAACAAAAGACGATCTGATCTTTTTTCAACAAATTTCTACGATAAATCAGAAAGAATGCCGACTGTAGTGGGGGGATTGGGGGGAGAGGCGCACTACTAAAGGCGAGAAGATTTAAATCAAACGAGATAGTAAAGAGTTTCTGTCCTTCTCCTGCAATTTGCAAAAAAGAGATTGTTATACAGGGTTTCCCATCATTCACTGCACATACATTGTGTAAAGTACAAAAGAAATTCTGTCGGGTTTTGGGGTTGAATAAACAAAGAACGTAATCGTTGCTGAAGGGGCGAAACAAGAGAAAATCAGAAAGAATGCAGATTGTATTGGGGGGTTGGGAGATGGGGAGAGGGGCGCAATATTTAAGACGAGAAAATTTAAATTTAGTACAGAAGCCCACTCGAGATTTCTTCCCTCTTCCTGCAATTTCTAAAAAAAAAAAAAATATTACACAGGCTGTCTCAAATTAAATGAGCACGCAAATATGTAATGCACAAAAAAAAAAAAAAAACAAATAATTGCATTCGAATTCTGGTAAAATAAGACTAAAATCGCTGCTGAAGGGGTGAAATTAATTACAAATTTCTATAAAAGAAAATTTAATTGGGCGCCCACTTGAGAGATTTTAAAGTGTTTCTATCCTTCTCCTGCAATTTTCAAAAAAATATTTTATATAAGGCGTCGCAAGATTAACTGCACATGCAAATGTGCAGCGTAAAAAAATTGCATCGGATTTGGAGTTAAAGAAAATAATCGCGAGTGAAGGGGCGAAACAAAAGACGATTTAAAAAAATATTTATTAAATCAGAATAACGCAGAGTGTAATGGAGGGTTGCGGGGAGGGGGCGATACCTCGAGTGGGGAAAATTTAAATTAAGTGCATATGCCTACTACGGATATTTTAAAGCGTTTCTGTTCTGCAATTTGCAAAAAAAATGTTATATAGGGTGTCCCAAAATTAACTGCACATACGAATATGCAATGTACAGAAGAAAAAACAATTCAATAAATCTTGGGACACCCTGTATAACATTTTTTTCTCAAATTGCACGAGAAAGATAAGAGACATTTGAGCATTTTATTTCTTTTACAAGTAATGAAATCTGCAAGTCCTTGCCATCACCGGATATAACGCCATTGCAATGTAACAAGCCCTCTTCAACTTCCTTGTAATAAATAAATAATATTTATATTTAATTTATTGTTGATCTTATTTTTATAAATTCAAATTGTTACTAATTTATTCATATTTATTGTTAATGTAAGAGAGTAAATGAGCATATATTAGGCACCTAGCGGTGTGCAACTTTGTAAAACGTACAATGCAAAAAAAAGTAGCCATACTTTTGTATTTATAAAGCACCTCATCGTTTACCTTGCGCAAACGATTTCGTTGCTTTTTTGTTACCTTTCGGTGGATTCGTTTAGTAGCTGCTAGACGTAGTTAGTTAGTTAAAATATTTTACGTTTTACGTCAAGTCAAACGCAACAATTTTTTCACTTGCGGATCCTTTTCCAGACGACTATGATGAACCAAACGAATTTTATTAGGGAAGCTGTGCTAAAAAAAAAACCTAAACACAAAAAATTTGTACACTTTGCTGTGATATTCGGTAATTAAATTCTAATCCTTCTCTTTTTTAAATAATAGTAACTTATTTGTTATAGGAAGAGATTCTTGGATTGTTGAGCTCTGCGTTAAACACATGAGACGCTCGAATTTTATTTTGCGAACTTTTCTACGTTTTCCGAATTCATTTGCAAAAAACAAACTCAAAGTCTTGTCGATTTCGAAAACGTAGAAAGCCGAGCATTTTGTGTGGACGATTCGTTCAATCTGTTGCGTTATTAATGTGTGCTATTTGTCTTATGACTTCCTTGTGGCTCTGTTTTTTCTAAATATAAATTTTCGTTAGTCGTTATAGATTATTTAACGAAATGTTGCACTGGATCGCAAATTTCACGGGCACTCTTCAACAAATAATATGCATTTTAAATAAGCAGAAAATAAATTATTTGAAAAAAAAAAGACAAATTTACTTATTGTATTTTTATGTTTTTTGTTTTTTAATTACGAACACTTAGAAAAGAAAGCATCCGAGTATATAGAGTGATACCGGACTTAAAACGTTAAACCGTCGCAAATGATACTTAAGAAGATGAGAAGTAGGTATTTGTAGGCACAAGCAAAAGTGAAAAGAAAAAGAAACCAACTTGTCTTTTAAAATTTTTAAAAACCATGAATTTTGAATATATTATGTAGATTGAAGAACTTAAAAAATTTCTGATTAAAGAAAAAAAAATAACCGCATATGCAGGGTGTTACCAGACTTGAGCCGTTAAATAAAATCACAAAACACAAAAAGACACCTATTTTTTAAATACACGGTGCTGATAAAGTCCCGCAACAAGCTCATAATTTGTTTATTTAATGTTTTTTCGCAAAATCCTGAAACAGGTAAATTTTTAATTTTAAAAAGACATCTTTTAGTACAAAAATCTTTTCTCGATCGGCATTTGTTTTTCCGCTGTGACGGCATCAATAATTTTTTTAAATGGCAACCCTAACTTTTTAATGCAGATTTTGATAGTCCTTCTTGTCAGCAAAATGACGATGTAAAAGAGTTAGGACTTTGTACAACAAATTTTTCGAAAAAAATCACACCGTGTATAAACTTAATGTTTTTTTTCCGGTGGAAAAAAAAGCATTTCCATGCACAGGGTTTTACCAAACCTCAATCGTCAATTAAAAAGACAATAATGCAAATTTTAACGTCATTATAAAAAATATTACTGTTCTTAATATAAACTGTGAAACGCTTCCACGTCAAAAAATGTTCACATCTACAGAGTTTTACCAAACTCGAATCGACAATTAAGAAACAACTAATACTCAAGGAAATAGCAAAAAATTCTTACACAACTAAAACTGTAAAGTGAATACTAAAGAAGGAATTACCTTTTTCAGGAAAAAATAAACTTGAATATACAGAAATACATAAGTAAAATCGTTGCTATCTACTTATAGAGGGTGTTACTGAACTTGATTAATTAAATAACTTTTGTGTCTTACCATAAACCGTGAATAACAGAAAGCGCTTCGGCTTCAAAAAGAAAATACACATATACAGAGTTTACCAAACTTGAAACGTCAATTAAAAAGCAACTAATACTCAAGTAAATAGAAAGAATTCTTACACATTGTTAAAACTGTAACATGTATACTAAAGAAAGAAATAAAAAAGGTATATGTATAAATACAGGGTCTTACCGGACTTGAGTTATTAATGAAAACCGCAAATAATCAGGAAAGTAATTAATTGCACAGCCAAGAGAGAATACACAAGAAAGAAATTAAAACAAAGTTTCTTAAAAAAAAAACATGATAGGACTTAGAAACACACAAAATAAATTTGGAAAAGAAATCAGCTTTTACTGTGTTGATTTCTCTTCACGTACTTTCGTAGAGTATAAAAAAAACATCCGCAAATACAAGGTGTTATCGAACTTGAGTCTAATTAAAACCGTAAGCAGTACTCCAGAAGAAAATAAGGAATATTGATTACAAAAAAGAAAGAAATTGTTTTTTTTTGTAATTGAATACCTTACATAATTCACATTTTCGAATTTTGCGTAAAATAAGGTACCTATACAGCGAAAAAATAATTTTGAATTTTAAATGCAGTATAACCTGTAATCTTGTATTTCATATAACATTCGAATTGTAGAATAACTAATCTGCCATCCTGTATATTTTGCCTTGCGACGATTCTCTCCAAATAAGATTGATGTGATTAAAAATGCCTTTGAAAAATTCTAAAACCAGTGGAATTTTATTTAACAACTTACTAAACGTAACATCACGCAATCGGATTATCACATTGTCATTGTAACGGTCTAAAAGTAGCTCACTTATGTAATATTCAAATTTCCGTAACTTTTCGGATAGAACGAGGCTCAGAAATGCTGCTGTCTGTTGTAGAGGACGCCACTGCTTTGGTCTTCTTGTAAGTACCTAGTGGACACGGCCAACTCGGGGATCTGATATGTAACTTAGCAAAGTAGGCTCGCCCTAAAAAGTTTAAGTATGTCAATCAGAAACTGCTATGTTCTATTGTAGGGGTTGAAAAGGCCTGGCTTTCTAACTAAATCTTTCATGTTGATCGCGGCTAGGAGAGCGGAAGGGTCGTTATCGACAATACCAACATCCAGGTATCCCTTTAGCGTGTAATTGAAGAGCTCGAAATCATATCTGAAACAGACACCGTTACCTATGAGTAGATAATGGAATCACATATTTCGACGTCATTATGTGAATAGTGTTGCCAACTCTATCGATTTTTTGGTAGATCTACCAATTTTAAACTCGATCTACCGAAATCAGATTAATTCTATTTGTCCGTACAAACTTTACACTATAAGGTAATTAATATAGTTGAAAAGAGATTAAAGCACCTACTTAAGTAACCCCTCACATGATTCTGTCTCTCTCAACTCTCAATTAAAGTACCCATTACTAATAATGTAAAAATATGTTATTTTTGGAAGTAGAAAGAACGTTCATGTAAAAGTTGCTTCGATCGCTGTCAACGAAAAATCAAATGCGCATCGCTTTCTCGAAATACGGACGGAATTTGCGTCTCTCCTTAATGGCACACACATTTTTGGATTCTAGAGTAAATTTTAGCCTGACTTGATGTGTCGCACCACTAGTCTAACTTGAACGGTTTTCGAGTTGATACCCGTCGTTCAGGCGTTTCAACTCGGAGATCGTTCGCGCTCCACATCAATTCAGGCTAAAATTTGCTTGCGAATTCAATAATGCCATAATAAAAGGCAACCTAGTGCCAATGTCGAAAATACGTCGTTCAATTGTTTTTTCGCAAATGACATTCGACATGGCATGTGACATTTGCACTTAGAATTTTCTTTTAATTTGAAAAATAATGGCAGTGCCAAAGCAGATTTGATTTTTTGTTTAAACGAAAGGGCCTCGTATGTAACATTTTTGAATTCCCGAGTGACTTGTGGCCTGAATCACTAGTGTAGCTTGAACGGTTTTCAAGTTGATACACGTCGTTCGGGCGTTTCAACTTGGACATCGTTCGCGCTAGACTAATTATGCGACACATCAATTCAGGCTAAAATTTACTCGCAAATTCAATAATGCCACAATAAAAGACAAGCCTAGTGCCTACCTCAATAATATGACATTCAATTATTTTTTCGCAAGTGGCATTCTGAAACTGAAACAAAATATCTGTGACATTTCCGCTTTTCCTTTAGTTGGAAAATAACCGACGCCGACGGTTTATAATCAGCCTGTATATTACGCTTTGACAATTGTCGTTGGGCTTTTGTTTTGGTAGTTAAGTGAATATCGTATGGGCGATACGTTGAAAAAAAAATCTATAAACAAAACTCCCGTACAATTTTTTCATAAAATTTTAATGTTTAAAGCAGAAAGAGAATCCTGTATGTTATGTACAGGGTTTCTTTTTAAATACTTTGCGCCCCATCCAGTGGCTTTATTTTAGAAGATAGAAAGAAACTTTAAATACATAAATTGTAGGGCTTTTCACGTGTGATCTTTAGGAGTTGTCAGATATATCAAATACGCATCGCTAAGTGGAGAAAGAAATAAAATTCTCGATTTTTTAAACGAAACGTTCTGTATATTATTCGCTAAAATGAAAGATCAACTTTTTCTGATTTAAAAACATATAATATGTTGATGCTTCAATGAGCCGTTTGCGACATATTTGAGTTCGAAGTATCCATGAAGTAGTACATATTTAAAAAATCAAGGCGACCTGGAAAATTGATTTATTTTTATTAATTCGTATTGTGACGTTTCAAGAAAAAAAATTATAATTTTTTTCAATTTAGCAAACAATACACAGACTATTCCATTAAACAAAAAGAAAAACAGAATTGTATTTTTTCTTCACCTTGCGATGCGCTTTTGTTTTTCGTGATGCTGATGATCGAAGAGATAACACGCGTGAAACCCTACAACTTTTATATTTAAATCCGTGCTTTACTAATAACTAAAACTAAAGTGAAGTGTTGGTTCATGAAATAAAATGCACCTAAATCCGTACTTTAGTTATTATACATAACCATCGTTATTTTCTTTTGATATTTTTGTTTAATAACAACGCACCTTTTTTTATTACACTGATTAACTTTGCTAATTTTTTGTTTTTGTTTATTTCATGAACAAATGAGGGGGTCAGAAGCCAAGGGGTCCAAGTATTAAAATGCAAACTTGGAGATATTTTAATCTAAACATTTTTTATTCCATAAGAAATCTAGATCCTTAAAATGCTGACATTTTTTTTGTGAGATTATTAGAAATAGGCCCGGTTGATTCATCTCTGAGTAAGTGGCCAGTAAAAATACTTGATGATTAAAGATAGGGCAACGCATTGTGCTAATCCGTCAAGTTATAACTTGGCACTTACTCAGAGATGAATAAACCGGGCCATAATCTCAGATAAAAAATGTCAGCATTTTAAGGATCTAGATTGTTAGATAATAAACATAACAATGCCTAACAAATAACACTATCTTTAATATTGATTAAACAGAATTAGAAAAGAATTAGTGAACAAATAAAATTGACAATGTAGTGGTTGCTTGGTTACAAACTGCTTCAAATGTACTTGGACCCCTTTAGCTCGAAACAAATAATAAAATATTATAAGCGTTTAAATGTCTCTTCGATAAATGGCAGCACTAGAGGGTATTTTACACTTGATTCTCTAGTCACCAAGTAGATTGATGTATGTATCTAGTTTCAATTTCTGCACTAAACGCAATATTGGAAAAAAGTCGACTTGGATCCCTTGGCTTCTGACCTCCTCAAATATTGTATAGCTATTTTATTTAAACCGAAATTTTTCACAACTACCCTGTGTACTCGCGTAAACTAATTTGGAAGTCCAGATTATTCCGGGGAAACGAATTAAAAATAATTTCCTAACATTAACGACGTCAAAATAAGTATATGATAAGTAAAGCACGGATTTAGGCACATTTTAAGGTCACATATTTTTAGTAGGGCATACTGGTTGTGGAGTGATGACCCAATACCTAAAAATGGGCTTAAATCCATGGTTTAATGATAAGGTATGGAGGTAACCTGTAGATGTGGTAAAGCTGAAGTATCTGCGCCCTCGTCAATTGGGAGTAGTATCTTTCGATTTGCTCTGAAGTAATCCCCCTTCCGGAATTCTTCCATTCCGGTTTGATGATGCCTTGCAAACCGACTTTATAGATCAGGTACTCCTGGTCTTCCTAAAATCACGGGGGTGGTGCATCACCGGCCTTAAAAGCAAGCGAAAGTCCGCCAGAAATTACCTGCAACGTCTCTATATGCGCGATGACGTCAAAGCGGAACATACAAGGCGTGCAGAACTCGACGATCGGTGTCCAGTGCATGTCCAGGACTTCCCCGGCTTGCACCGAATCAAGCAGGAAGAGGACGAACTCGCGAAACGTCGGCGACTTGAGCCTGCCCGCATCATCCTGAAAACGTCCCCTTAAAAAAAGAACTTGTTTTGTGCGAGTTACGAACGCGTTTGCTGTTCGGCCTATACTTCATGATGATTTCGTTTCCGAGCTTACTGTGGTAGGAATGGGGCAGGGAATGCAGGAATTTATCTTTGTAAGCCGAGAGAAGGCGTTCCAACGGATGCCTGACGATGATGAACGTGATTGAATCATTGATGGCCTTCCTCAGGGACCTCACGGTTTGCCGGGGGTACCTCTGCCGCGCTAGGTTCAACGGAATCATCTTGGTCTTCTTCAGAAACTGAGGACTATACCTAAGCATCGTTTACACTTAAATCGAGCAACAATAGGAATTTACTACTTACCCCACGAGCAAATTGAAATTGTACATCCAAGAAGTCGAAGCTGCCTTGAAGACATTGCACCAAACCAAGTGGTGCTCTTTGTTGACCAAAAACTCCCATGGATTGGGCTTGTGCAAGCTGTCGTTGGCCTGGATGTTGAGGCCCAAATTCTTGCAGGCCTTCCGGAGGTGTTGCTTTCGTTTTTCCAGACGGTTCGCCACGAACGTTATGTTCTTGGCTATCTTGAAAGGTGGTATCCTAAAAGTGTTGCCTACCTGGAAAAGTCTTAAGTTTTTGGCGCTCGGAAATTTGGGGGGCAAAACTCACCTGAGGGCGTATGAAGTTCATCCGGTTGGTCCTGACGGGCCTCATGTACTGATCGGTGGTCACCAGTAAGACCAACAAGACGGGGATGACGCAGATGGTTGTAAAAAAGACCACGCATCTCCTGATCACCTTCCACGAGGCGAACCTCCGTCGCTTCTTGACGCTTTTCATGTTCCAAAAGCACTTGCACGCATCTTATAGTTTTATTTAATTAATTGGTTAGGGATATACAAAACAGGCTCAGATTTTTTTAAGCATAGGTTTAATGGAAGACGATTTTATTTTGCTTTTCGTTTCTTTTCTCTTTGGGAATAATCACATTTGGCGTTTCGGTGATTTTCGCGGCCTTATTTCGCTTTGCAGGTTAGGTATTTTGGCCTACATTTCAGATCGCGTTTCAGGGCCGCACTGCTGTAACAGATCGATTTCGACTGCATCATGCGGACGCATGCGACCTGCTCTGCGCCGCGGAATTAGATGAGGCGCGTTTAAAAATAGAAATGCGCGCTTATGTTTGAGGGAATGCGTATGCATTTTGCATTGTTTTGTTGCGTTTGTGTTGCGACTTCGACGTACACCAGCGGACAAAATTAATATGACGTGATATCTTTTGATTTTGAAAACTTGTGCCCCGTTACTTTTGTCTCTCGCTGTACATGAATTATTTGGAACATCAGTTTCGATTTTTTTCTGAACTTCAGCGTTGAGTTTTGCAAATGAAGATTTTTTTATATTGAATTTTTTATTTATCTAAAGGCTTTGATCGCCTGTTTTTTCTGAAAATATTCTGAAATCATCATATCTAATTTTTCTGAAAAGTTTACCCAAAATCCAATAGATGACGGTGGTTGAACATAACACGATCGATGTACATATTAAATTTAATTTGGACTGGATTTGAATTTTCTATTGCAATCAATCAGAAGAATTTTCAAAAAAGTCGACACTGCTGCCATCTATGGTTGGAAAAGATTTTTCGAAAAAAAGAAAGAAAATTTCTAATTTAGTCAAAACGTTACATAATTTTTCTCAAATATTCCGAAAAGCAAACTTGATCTTTAGCTAAAATGTAATAGATGGCGCTGATTGGACTGAATTTCTAAATATGATACGATCGTTACATTAAATAAAAAGATATTTCACAAAACAATTTGATTAGAATTTTGCATTGTCATCAAGCGTCAGATGAATTTCCAAAAAAACCAAAAACACTGGCGCCATCTGTTGATGAAAATTGTTTTTCGAAAAAAGCCTTCGGCTGATTCAAATTATATGAGCATCTTTTTCTGCGCAAAGCCTTTCATCACTTAATTTTTTTGAAAATATTCTGAAAAGTCAACTCGAAGTTCTGCCAAAATTTAATAGATGGCGCTGGTTGAATTGAGTTTCTAAATATAACCCGATCGATATATTAAATTTAATTTGGATTGGATATGAATTTTTTATTGGCATCAATCGTCAGAAGAATTTTCAAAAAAGAAACCGACTCTGGTGCCATCTATTGACAAAAGAGATTTTTCGAAACAAAAGAAAATGTGAGCCCCTGACCGATCCAACTTTTAATTTAGTGAACACCTTCCATTGCTTATTTTTTCTGAAAATATTCCGAACAGCTAACTTAATCTTTAGCCAAAATCCAATAGATGGCGCTGGTTGAACTGAATTTCTAAATATGACACGATCGTTACATTAAATAAAAAGATATTTCACGAAACAATTTGATTAGAATTTTCCATTGTCATCAATCGTCAGATGAATTTCCAAAAAAGCCAAAAACACTGGCGCCATCTGTTGATGAAAATTGTTTTTCGAAAAAAGCCTCCGGCTGATTCAAATTACATGAGCATTTTTTTTCGTGCAAAGCCTTTCATCACTTAATTTTTTTGAAAATATTCTGAAAAGTCAACTCGAAGTTCTGCCAAAATTTAATAGATGGCGCTGGTTGAACTGAGTTTCTAAATATAACCCGATCGATATATCAAATTTAATTTGGATTGGATATGAATTTTTTATTGGCATCAATCGTCAGAAGGATTAAAAAAGAAACCGACTCTGGTGCCATCTATTGACAAAAAAGATTTTTCGAAACAAAAGAAAATGTGAGCCCCTAACCGATCCAACTTTTAATTTAGTGAACACCTTCCATTGCTTTATTTTTTCTGAAAATATTCCGAAAAGCTAACTTAATCTTTAGCCAAAATCCAATAGATGGCGCTGGTTGAACTGAATTTCTAAATATGACACGATCGTTACATTAAATAAAAAGATATTTCACGAAACAATTTGATTAAAATTTTCCATTGTCATCAATCGTCAGATGAATTTCCAAAAAAAAAAAAACAAAAACACTGGCGCCATCTGTTGATGAAAATTGTTTTTCGAAAAAAGCCTCCGGCTGATTCAAATTACATGAGCATCTTTTTTTGTGCAAAGCCTTTCATCACTTAATTTTTTTGAAAATATTCTGACAAGTCAACTCGAAGTTCTGCCAAAATTTAATAGATGGCGCTGGTTGAACTGAGTTTCTAAATATAATCCGATCGATACATTAAATTTAATTTGGATTGGATATGAATTTTTTATTGGCATCAATCGTCAGAAGGATTTTCAAAAAAGAAACCGACTCTGGTGCCATCTATTGACAAAAGAGATTTTTCGAAACAATCTAAATGTGAGCCCCTAACCGATCCAACTTTTAGTTTAGTGAACACCTTCCATTGCTTTATTTTTTCTGAAAATATTCCGAAAAGCTAACTTAATCTTTAGCCAAAATCCAATAGATGGCGCTGGTTGAACTGAATTTCTAAATATGACACGATCGTTATAACCTGTGAGCAAATAAAAATCAGATTAGAGCAGGCGGTGCAAAGAAAATGTATGTCTGTGATTAAATAAAAAGTCAATAAATTTGACAGTCCATGAATGTATTACATAATTAATTCAGTTAATCACAGACATACATTTTCTTTGCAACGCCTACTCTAATCTGATTTTTATTTGCTCACTCTTTATTAAATAAAAAGATATTTCACATAAATATTTCGATTAGAATTTTCCATTGCCATCAATCGTCAGATGAATGTTCAGAAAACCAAAACACTGGCGCCATTCATTGAACAAAAATGTTTCTCGAAAAAAGAAAGAAAACGACGAAAGTTCCCCGCCGATTCAAATTACATGAGCATCTTGTTTGCGCTTAACTTTAAGCGGCACTTAAGATGTGACTAAGGCCCAGTTGTACCTGGCAACGATTATTTCATCAATTGTTGTTAAGGGTTTAAGCTTTGGCTTAAAATTAAACTGGCATTGTACAACTGGGCCTTACACAATACTCTGAAACGTCAAATGTCATATTATGAAGTCACTTCTTTAAATTTACAGCATGGCGATTAGATTGATAAACTAGTAACATTATTGTTAATTATTTATTTAAACTTACCGCTTACAAGAGACAGGAGTGACAGACAACAATTGTGAAATTCGAAAGCGAGTAAAGTCACTGCGAGTACATCGACTCTGACATCTGGCAATGGGATTTCGTCATTTTAATTTTTACGTCAACCAATTCCATGCAGGGCTGTGTTCATAAAAGACACTTTAGAGTTACTCTCGTCTAATATTGCAGTCTCTCTCGTATAAATGAGTTTATGTATTTTGTTTCTCATCTATGAATCATAAAAAACCAAATCAGGCGTGGTTTCCATAGCAACAAACACATTTTCTACACCCTACTTAAAAGTGCGCTCGTTGTTATGGTAATAATATAAACACAAGACTTCTTGAAATAGGTGAGCGAGAGGCAAAATAAACAAATAATTGTGATTAATGGCCATTTGCACCAAACACTTAAGCTGAGCTTAAATTTAAGTGGTGTTTATAATGTGATAGTTTAGATCATATAGCGTTGTGTAAGTCATATTCTAAGTGATCCTTAAAGTTAAGTTAACCTTAAGCTTAAGTGCTTGGTGCAAATGGTCATAAGAGAGATACGATTACACGCCCAAGGTGAACTCCAAGGTATATTTTATCCGCAACCCAGCGGATGAGCGGATTTATAATTGAATAAAGTTGCCATTTTATAGAGAAGCGCCATTTTGAATATGGAGGTTAATTGGGGAATTTTTGCATCCAATTCGCTTATACGTAATAAGAAGTGATCAAATAAAAAACGAATTAGAGTTGGGGATGCAAGCAAACACGCTTTAGTACATACACTTATTTCAGTCACTTTTGACGTTTCTATTCGAATCTAACCCTCATTTGAAATTAAAACATCCAAAGCAAGAAAAACGTTTTATTTTTAAAAACTTAATGCACATGCGTAAAATGACCATCGCCTGCATCAAGATGCTTTTGAACTCGAACAACTGCATGACTAATGTTAAACAACATTTCCGGCGTGTTTATTTATGTCACAATTGACTGACAATTAATATTAGTACGACGTTATCCAAGACACGCATTTTAATTCCAACGCCTACTCTAATTTGTTGTTATATTGGTCACTGGTTAGTATTCTAAAAAAAGTCCGTCGAGTCATCTATTTAAAGTCGTAAATATTTGACAGAATGATTGACGGTTTTAGTTGGTGTCGTTCGATACAGAGCTAACTAGTTTTTTTCTAGCCCTGTCATATTTTGTTTGAAATGTACACAGGATATCTCGGGACGTAATGCCACTAGTTCACCTACGTCATAATCACTTCAAACTAAGTAAAAAACTCTAATAAAGTTTTGTTCTAAAGTACCTAAACCGTTTCAAAAATACTGGGTGTTTAATGTTTAATTTTTTTTAATTTTAAAGTTCATCTGATCATTTATCGGTTCACCTAATAATCAATTCAGATTAAAAAAAAAACAACTCTAATAAAGCAAAGTAAGCAAACCGTTTTTTTAAGAATACGACGTGTTTTGGAATTTTCAGAATTTTTAAACTTTATCTCAAAAGATGTTCAAAATAATCCCCGTTATTTGCTAACCACATTCTGGCGCGCTTCAAAAGAGATCCAGTTGCCTTTGAACATCTTTTGAGATAAAGTTAAAAAAATCTGAAAGTTACGAGGATTCCCGATGAGAATTAGTATTTTTTTATTTTTGAAGGGGAATTTTAGTTAAACTTAAGAAAAAATTAAAATCGCCGGGAAAAGAGCACTGAACTACAGCGCCCTCTAACGGATGAAATGGGAATTATTATTTATTTAATTCTCAATGAGGGATTAATTTTTTTTAAGAGGAATTTGAAATTAAACTCAAGTTGGGCGAAGACGACTCTGGCAGCGCTCGACTACAGTCCCATCTAACGGATAAAATGCGAACTATGTATTATTTAATTTTCGATGAGATTTATTTTTTATCTTTTTTTTTTTTGAAAGGTAGTTTCAAGTTAAACTCAAGAAAAAATTAAAATCGTTGGACAAAAACGATCCTTGCAGCATTCGACTACTGCCTCTTCTAACGAACGAAATGCGATTTATTATTTAACTCTCCATGGTAATTATTTTTTTTGTGTTTTTTGACGGGGAATTTGAAACTAAACTTAATAACAAAATAGAAATCGCTGGGCAAAGAGCACTCAATTGCACCGCCATCTGACGGATGAAACGGGTGTTATTAATTAATTCTCGATGAGAAATTCATTTTTATTTTACTTTTTTTCTAAGAGGAATTTGAAACAAAACTTAAACCGAGCAGAAACAAATCTTGCACCTCTCAATTACAGCGCCGTCTAACGGATAAACTGCGAACTATTATTTAATTTTAAATGAGAAATATTTTTTGGATTTATTTTAGGGAAAATTTAAAATTAATGTTAAAAAAATGAAAATCGTTAAGCAAAGACGACTTTTGCAGGATTCGCCTACAGCGCCATCTAACGGATAAAATGCAAACTATTATTTAATTTTCGATGAGAAATATTTTTTGGATTTATTTTAGGGAAAATTTAAAATTAATCTTAAAAAAATGAAAATCGTTAAGCAAAGACGATCTTTGCAGGATTCGCCTACAGCGCCATCTAACGGATAAAATGCGAATTATTATTTAATTTTCTATTGGACTCATTTTTTGTAATTTTTGAAGAGGATTTTCAATTAAACTTAAGAAAAACTCGCCGTGCAAAGGGAACTTAACTGCAGCGCCATCTAACGGATGAAATGGGAAGTATTGTTTAGAATTATTTTTTGTGTTACTACTATGAAGAGGAATTTGAAATTAAATTTAAGAAAAAATTTAATTCGCTAAGCTCGCAACGCTCAACCACAGCGCCATCTAACGGATGAAATGGGAATTATTACTTGATCGTCGAGAATTGATTTTTAGAAAGAAAATTTAACTTTAGGAAAAAAAAATTCGAATTTTTTATTTTATTTTTTACTAAAAGCGCCATCCAACCGATTTTTTTACGTATTGCTCGAGTATAATTTTTTTAAATCGTTATTTTTTTAAGAAGACGTCATGTCATAAAAAATTATATTCATATTTGACTGCCAGCAACGACAATAACAAATAAAAAAAATTATCGCTAATTGATTCTGATACACGACCGACAATAACAAGCATTATTTACGACAATTGGGTTTAATTGGCGCTCACATAAACAGCAAGGCCAAATTTAATTTGCGCTTCCTAGCGCACAACAAAACGAAAATAGAAACAATCGCCGGCGTTATTATTAACGATAATAAATGCAACGCGACGGGACGAATGAAACGGACCACGTAAATAAAATATATTTTTATTCCCACAGTAAAAACAATACATTAACAATTTGTTATATACATACATCAAAGATCTGAACACCACAATAAAAATAAAATACAATAGAATAAAATAAAATAAAATAAAAACAAGAACAGGATAATAAATTATATAACAACATTAACGTAACAACTTATACTAAATTGTTTATTTTTTTTATATCGAAGTGATGCAACGGTCGAAAGTAAGGGCGAACATTTCTTGAAAAAACAGCGACACCTATGTATTTATACAAGAAACATTCGTTCAACGTATGAAATAACCCCAGGTGAAACCCACACACCCCCCTAAAACCCATAGCGATAGCTTCCCACCCCCCAGATACCCGTTATTTTCTATACAATGCAGGTACGTGGAAGCCAGCGACTGCGAATAAATAATTTATAGGGAAAACAAAAAACTCAACGCGTAAGTACAATTATTTACAAAATAAACAAAAAAATGTAGTCTTTGTTTTACTAAAAACAAAAGCGTTTCGATATTTACAGGGGGAAAGGAGGCGAAGTAGAAATTGGGGGAAGTTATTTCTGAGGGGGAACTCTAGGGCCGATTAATTTTTTCTTGTTGATTTCAAAATTAATTTAAAAAAAGTAAAAAGAATTAATCGGCTTTGTACATAGAAAATCAAATGAAAAAAAAAAACGAGACCAACACCTACCACCGCGCCTTCAAATGAATTCAAATGAAGGTAAGCTGTGGTTTTTTTTCATTAAGTTGGCGACATGCCACACAAGAGCGAGAAGACAGTTGTCATTGTCAATACATCATGATATCACATAAAAAAATGTATAAAGTAAATGGAAAACTCAAGCTTAAAGCAGATGCTGAAAATGCTGTTCTTTACCTTGAATGCACAAACGTATTCTGCACTTCATGTTTTCAAACGCGCTTGGGGGGGCTATGTTAACACAAACATGTCTAATACCCGCACAAAGTTCTTCGATTGTATGACGCATAGTAATTGGACAGCTGTCAGTGCTACGAACCTTTAGGAGGAAAAGAAGACCATTGAAATCATAGCCTGCTTCAATTAGGAATTTAATGAAATGCATGCGCGGTATAACAACAAGTAATAAAAAAATTGCACGTTACAAAAAATATTAATTAAAAAAAATTGTAAAAGTAACACATGGAAATTGCACTCGGTTCACTACAGGTGAAAAGGTAAATTGCTAAAAAAGGTCGAAAAATATTGCACAATAATATTGCACTCAATTCTAACACAATAATACATTATTGGCAAGACTTTCAGTAACTCTTCCATTACGAACTAACTTACAACGCTAGTATTGCATGAAACTCTTACCTAACATGATTAGATTAAGTATAAATTGCACGGCCGGCCCTTGTAATATCACAAAGTCAACTTGGAATATTAACTACGACATGAAGACGACGTATTTACAATTTCTTCAACTTACAAGTACCTACATATACGTTTACAGCGAGTCCCTTATTTTCTTGAGCTACAATAAATTATATTTACAGTTTATCGTTTAGATACCTAACCTATCTATTAATATTTACGTGTCGTGACCACGGTTTTAAAGCTCATATTCTCCGAATCGCTGCTCGCCCCATCATCCAAGACGGCGTTGGAAAAACCTCCTGTCTTCATCAAATCCGAATCGACGCCGCTGTCGAGCGAGCCCGAAAGGAACGCCGCTGGCTTCCGAAAACTATCGAAAAAGACCGAGTGAGTCTCGATGCTTTCCGCCCCCGATTCGCTGTGCCCATCGCACAAACTCTCATCGGTTTCACTTCCGCCCCCCTCTGGTTCTCTCACTTGCTTTTTCTTCCCGGACTCATTCGAGTCAGTACTGAGATAGCCGGGGTCGTCCGGTTTTTCCAGGTACTTCTGCAAGGGGGGAGGCTTGAAGGTCCAGTTGATGTCCTTCTGTTGCCTGAAGAGATTTGGCGCCGCCGTCACCGTGGCCGCTTGAAAAATGAACTGGTTGTTGATGCCGTTCTTGAACAGCACATCGTTGGTGTGGATGAAGCTCTTCAGGATGGACGCATCATTACCATCGGATTCTGACTGGTTCTCATCGTAAAGCCGAGCCTTCTTCTTGTAGTTCGCAGAGTTTTTCGGAGGCAACGGCGGTTTCGCCGGGTCGACTTGAGTAACCTTGCGGGGCGGCTTTGGTTGCTCGTAAATCGGCGAGGAATTATTATTATCATCATCGATCGGTTGGGGCGGGATTACATCGGGAGGTATGGGGGTGGTCGACCTCCGCTGGCGTTTCGAGTGCCTTTCTTCTAACGTCAGGATCCTTCCTTCGTAATCCCCATCTTTCCACGTGATCGCCTCGTTGAATCTACCCTGGATCGATTTTCTGATTTTGGCCTCGTATATCTCGCGCAAGCTCCCCAAGTTCCGGTTGAAATTCGACTGGGTTACTTTGGGGTCGGCCGAGGGAGGCGTCGGGTCGTTCTTGAACGTCCCCGACGACCTCAACAAGATCTGATTTGGCCTTTCTAAAGAGTCGACGAAATCTGATTCGTTTTCCGCGAACGGACGCCTCAGGGATAACCTACTAGGTTTCCTATCCAAAGTGTCCGGTTCAAAGTTGTCCGAATCCTCAACTTTAATGTAGTTATCGGCGCAATCGGCCACTTCGATCAACAGATGGCCCGGTTGGTTCTTCTCGTACCTGACCGTCGGCGGTTTCTTCTCCAAAGTCGAGGAATTCGAGTTATCCGAGCTCCCGTAGTTATACCCGTTGTTAACGTAAACCTCACTGACCAAGCTGTACTCGCTTCCGCTCTGCAGTAATTCGGGTAGGTGGTAGATGGGGTTGCTCTCTGCTTTTTTGAGGACGATCAATTCGTAATCATCTTCATCTTGCAAAAGACCTAGGTTCAGTTTTGACATGGTCATGCTCCCCGTGTTTGCGTTAATAATTTCGTTCCTCATCGTTAACTCTTCGTCCAAGGGGAGGGCCGTACTGAGGCTCGGGCTAGGTTGAGAGGAGGTTTCCGACACCGCCCTAATCGCCGTGTTCCTCTCCAGACTATCCGTCTCATAATCCACCTGTCTCCTCTCGGATAACTCGGGGCTTGACCCGTCGTCAATCAAACCGGGCGCGTCAATCCCATGTTGGGTGGCAAATTCGTTAATGACGGCGTTCATTTTTTTCTTGGTGATGGTCGGAATCCTCACTTCTTCATTTCTATCAACCGCCATTGCTTCATGGATCATATCAGGAGGTGGCAGAGACTTGATGGTCTCGTAGTTATTTTGGGTGGGCTTAGACGTTGGTAAAGGAGGAGGAGGCGTTTTGGGTTTAACCACGGGCTTCCTATTTGGGGGCCTTCGATTTCTGTACCTGGGTTTACTCGGTGGGTGCGAAATAATCGAATGTGTCGTTGAATCGTCGTAGATCGTCGACGAAGCAGCTCGCTCTGACGATGGCTTAGGTGAGAGCGCCCTCGCGTGAGGGGGCGGAAAGTAAGGAGTTGGGGACCTTATCCTTTTATGCTCTTTGTCCTTTTTGCTTTGGGCTGGGTCATCTACGCTCGCCGATTTGATTACCGGAATATCCTCCAGCCACTTCCTTATGCTACGCTGTTTATTCTCAGCCGCCGTCGATGAGCAGTTTTCACAGGCGGCCAGCGTTGGAAACTCTGGGAGTTTTCCGCAGAGCGTCTTAAAATCTTGGGGTTCACACCCCGGACAACTCACGCAGATTTTACGCCTGCTATTTTCACGCTTTAAACTAATCATACTGTCGCGTCTGGTGCTATGTTGGGAGTACTCGTAGGTCTGCTCGATGGAAATGCTCGATTCTTCCTCAGGGATCCCCAGGAGGTTCGGCGTGAATCTCTTGGTCGCCATTTTTTGTTTGGCGATCGTGATGACCTCTCTGATTTTGGTTAGGAATTCCACGGCGGCCGGTGGGGGCGTCTATCAACAATCAAACGTGAAATGCGAAGCTCCGAAGCTTCTGAGACTTACCAGTAAAAGATGGGGTTCGAAATACGCGGGGTTAAAATAGAGCTTCTTGCGTGTCGTTCCGATCGCCCTGACGTTCTCAGGTCGGTCTTCTCTCCCCTCCAAGGTCTCTATGATCGAAACGTTTTCTTCCGGCAGACATTCTATGGACGCGCTGTCTTGAGGGCAGATCTCAATTGACGTTAAGTACGGGGTATGATCGTGGTGGTAAGAGTGGATGAGCGCCGACGTAATCTGAATCTGTAATACTCGAAAATAAGGGTGGTTTCTGATTGGGGGGAGTCGTTGGACTTACGGCTTTTTTGCGGTCGTCGTGGTGCTGCAGAATGTCGGGGGTTACATCCGTGTCGGAACCAGTCGAGTCCGTGAAGCTGTTGTCTACTGGGCTGAAGTGTCGTTCTAATCCTAGGAGGGGGTTGCTCTTGATGATTCCCTCCTCAGCATCGGCCAAGCTCGGTTCATCTCGTCGGATGGATTCAGCGTCCCTTCGTTTCTTCCTCAGGTGAAGGTAGAGGAAGATGGACGCAACGTAGATCAGGCCGAGGAGGATCGAGCAAATGCCTATGGCGACGATTTCCGATACACTCAGGCCATTCCCTTGCGAGTCGCTGGATGACTGCGAGTCGGGGGTGAAGACAACTTCGCTAATATCTAAGAAAAAATGGAGTTTGATTGGTTCGGAACCCTGAATGGGGGAGGGGGGCTTACTGCTTGAATACTTCGTCGGTGACCCTACCACCCGGAAGGCCACGCAAGGAGAAAACACCGGTTGGAGGTCCTGGGGGAGTTCCTGGTTGGTTCCCAATTCTCTGCACATGAGATGGACCAACACCAGTCGACCTCCCATGCGATTCCTCAATTCCGTCTCGCCTTCCCACTGGAATAAAATAGATTTTGGTGAGTTTGTGAGGCCGCCTGAGGGCGCGGTGGCTTACTTGGAGGAACGTGCGACCTTCATCGCGGTATAATCGGAAGGGTACGTCGGTGTCTACCGGGTTTCTTAGATCGACCCATCCGTTTCCGGTTAGGAATTTGGCTCCGGATACGGCACATATCGGAGTTAACACACCTGCAAATTAATAAAACGTCTGTCAACATGTTTCTGTTTGTTGTTAACAAATATGTCTTCGAACATGCATTTACTTCTGTGAGGACTGGCGGTACCCTCTGCCTTCTGGAAAAATTGCAGACAGCGAACGCCCTTAATGTCCGGACAATGTTTGGCAATTTCTGGTTTAAAAATGAGTGACGTCTTAATTTTTGCGGATTAAAAAAATATTTGGGCGTCGCTGATTTAATTATGTTTTTTATGCAAAGCAGGACGGTGAATTATTGACTAATTGCCCACACCGGATGTAACGCTGGCTGGAAAATATGAATCGTAAAATTTATTATTCCTCTTAGGTTGTTGATCCTGCGCGCGATAAGAACAATGACTGGGCACAGAAGAAGCCTGTGCATTTAAATATAACAGTAGAAGACGCTTCTGTCTGCTTTATTGACTGCTCACAATACAAAGAATGATTACCAGCATCCGTCTGTTTTGCTATTGGTTCGTGCTTTGGAATCACCTGTGCGCTTTGCAAATGTTTCGGCCTGGCTAACAGTACATCAGCAGGTTTTTACAAAAAAAAAAACAATTAAATTTAAATTCAGATTTGCTAATCGTTCGTCAGATTTGCGATTTTTGACACGTTTCTAAATAATGGAAAAAAAGTGATACCTGTGAAACTGATTTCCTTGCTGGGGTGAATTATTTGACCCTTGAGCGGTAGAAACACGAACGGAATCTGCTGGGACATAGACCCACTGACGAATGGTGCTAAGACGCACTCTGCAACAAAACAGTAAATTGAATTTCATTTGTTTCTGTGGGCGCGTACCTACTTATTTATCGTTCGTCCTAAATAACCGGCGCGGCGCTTTAATTAATTTTTTTACGTACTTTTCGACGGTCGTTACATCTTCAAAGCGGTGAGACGTTTCTAATTTATTTCCGACTGCCCTGGGTTGTAATTATTCACAGTAGCGCCGGTGGTAATTAGTATATGCCACGTGTCAGGTTGAGCAAAGCAGGCGCAACAGCAGGCACACGTTACCTCCTGTTGGAGTCTATTATTCGTTCTCAGAATAAGTCCGCTCTTACCAGTTGTAGATTTATTTAAAGAAAGCGACGGACAAAAGACGATCATGGTCTTAAGCGACCAGCACATGTTTCAGCTTAGAAAATTATTTATAATCAGACTCGGTGATCTCTTCCGTTTTATAAATAATGAACCCTGAGACTTACAGTTACGCAATCGCCTACGTTTCATTGTATTTTTGAATTCTACGTTAAATTCTAGCGTGAAATGATGGGTCACATCATAGGTCTGAGGCGAATAGTTTCCGAGTTAATGTCGAACGCGTGTATTATTTTGTATTCACTTGTTTTTGTGGCTGGCTCGTTTACACGCGCAAAACACGCAAAACAATAAATGAGCGTCGAGTTAGCGAGATGCGCACCGAAATTAGATTATCTTCATCGGAACACCCTGTATATTCTTACGCTATCGGATTCTACGTGAAATTATGGGTCGCACCACGTACGTGACCCGAATAGTTTTCGAGTTATTTCGCATCATTTAAAATGCACCGTGTCTCGTTTGTTTTTGAAGCTGAGAAAAAAAAACACCTGCAGTACGAAGGTAGCGGCCGTTTTTCTGGAAGTTCGAACGTCGTTCATGAGAAAACAGTTGAACATCGCGTTTTTTATTGAGACACCCTGTATGTTTTTTTGTGAGACTCTGTATATGATCACATTTTTGGATTCTACGTTGAAATTTAGCGCGAACTCATGGGTCACACCATACGCGTATCGCTACTAGTTGGAAGTTTTTTGATGTTTCTCAAAATTTTGAGATACTCCTCGTATCTCGCTTGTTTTTGGTGACCAATACAAAATTTGTATGTATTGTCGCGACAAATCGGAAGCCGTTTACAGAAAAGCAATAGATCATCATCGTCAGGTAATTTTAGATCGCATTATTCAAAGTATTGAGATATGTATCGTATCTCGCTTGTTTTTGAAGCTAGAAGAAAACCTCACGGAGGAAAAGTGCAGATATTTTACTGAGGATTCGCATGCCGTTCATAGAAAATCAGTAGAACATCGAGTTTGCGAGATATAAACTGGAATTGCGTTTTCTTTAATGGAACACCCTGTATATTATCGCAGTTTTGAATTCTACGTCGAAATTTAGCGCGAATTGATGGGTCGCATCATAAGCGTATCGTTCTTAGTTTTAAAGTTATTTCATGTTTTTCAAAATTTTGAGATACGCCTTGTATCTCGCTTGTTTTTGACATTAGAAAAAAAATGACAAGTATAAAATCATTAATGGTATTCTGACGAATCAGAAGCCGGTTACAGAGACACAATAGACCGTCGCATTATGACATAATTTTACACTGTGTTATCCAAATATTGAGATATGCCTCGTATCTCGCTTGTTTTTGAAGCTAGAAAAAAACGACAGAGAGGAAAAATGCAGATGTTTTATTAAGGATTCGCATGCCGTTCGTAGAGAAACAGTAGAACATTGCGTTTGCGAGATATCAACTGCAATTGTGTTTTCTTTAATGGAACGCCCTGTATATTATCGCATTTTTGAATTGTACGTCCAAATTTACCTCGAATTGATGGGTCGCAACACAGATGTATCATTATTAATTTCAAAGTTATTTCATGTTTCTTAAAATTTTGAGATATGCCTCGTATCTCGTTTGCTTTTGATATTAGAAAAAATGACAAATGTAAAATTAGTAAATGGTGACCTGGCGAATCAGAAGCCGGTTACAGAAAAACAATAGAGAGTCGCATTTGGCGTAATTTTATATCGTGTTATTCAAAATATTGAGATATGCCTCGTATCTCGCTTGTTCTTGAAGCTAGAAAAATGTTACAGAGAAAAAGTGCAGATGTTTTACTAAGAACTTACACGCCGTTCATATAATAACATTGCCCATCACGTTTGAGAGATATTCGTATCTCTCAAACGTTGCATTTTCTTTATTGGAACACCCTATATATTATCGTATTTTTGAATTCTACGTCGAAATTTAATGCTGATTGATAGGTGTTACCATATACCATATATCATTATTAGTTTCCGAGTTACCTCGCACTGTTCAAAATGTTGAGATACGTCTAGTATCTCGCTTCTTTTCGATGGAAGAGAAAAATGTTTCAAACAAAAATTGTGGGTATTGTCGCGGCAATTCGAAGGCAATGTACGAAAAAACAATTGAGCGTCGTGTTTTTGAGATACAGCCGAACTTACATTATCTTTAATGAGACACCCTGTATATTATCGTATTTTTGGATTCTACGACGAAGTTTAATGCGCCTTGATGGGTCGCACCGTAGGCCTATCACCTTTAGTTTCCGAGTTATCTCACACTGTTAAAAATTTTGAGATACGTCCCGTATCTCGCTTGTTTTCGATGAGGGGGGGAAATATGTTTCAAACAGAAATTGTAGCTATTGCCGCGACAATTCGAAAACAGTACGAAAAAAAAATTGAACCTCACGTTTTTGAGATACACGCCGAATTTACGTTATCTTTAATGAGACACCCTGTATATTATCGTATTTTTGGATTCTACGCCGAAATTTAATGCTGATTGATAGGTCGCACTATAGGTGTATCATTATTAGTTTCCGAGTTACCTCGCACTATTCAAAATTTTGAGATATGCCCCGTATCTCGCTTGTTTTCGATGGAGGAGAAAAATGTTTTAAACAAAAATTGTGGGTATTACCGCGACAATTCGGAAACAGTGTCAGAGAAAACAATTGAGCGTCGCGTTTTTGAGATACACACCGAATTTACGTTATTTTTAATGAGACAGCCTGTATATTATCGTACTTTTGGATTCTACGTCGAAATTTAATGCTGATTGATAGGTCGCACTATAGGTATATCATTATTAGTTTCCGAGTTATCTCGCACTATTCAAAATTTTGAGATATGCCCCGTATCTCGCTTGTTCTCGCTGGATGAGAAAAATGTTTCAAACAAAAATTGTGGGTATTATTGCGACAATTCGGATATAGTGTCAGAAAAAACAATTGAGCGTCGCGTTTTTGAGATACACATCGAATTTACGTTATTTTTTTATGAGACGCCTTGCGCGTTATCGTATTTTTGGATTCTACGTCGAATTGCAGGCCTATCATTATTATTTTCCGAGTTAAGTCGTACCATTCAAAATTTTGAGATACGCGCCGTATCTCACTTGTTTTCGATGAGAGGAAAAAATGTTTCAAACAGAAATTGTAGCTATTGCCGCGACGCGACAGTTCGAAAACAGTGAACGAAAAAAGAATTGAGCGTCACGTTTTTGAGATACACGCCGAACTGACGATATCTGTACATTATCTCGTTTTTTGATTCCATGTCGAAATTAATGCGAATTATTGGGTCGTATCATAGGCGTACGAGTTATTTGATATAACTTGAAATTTTAGGATACGCCTCATATCTCGCTTGTTTTTGATAAGACAGTAAACAGTTTGGAACAGAAATTGTAGGTCTTTGGGCGACAATTCGAAAACGGCGAACGAAAAAACAATTGAGCGTTGCGTTTTTGAAGTACGAATCAAAGTTAGCGTTTTTTTTTTTTTTTTAATGGGACGCCTGAATATTATTAGGATGAGTTTTAGCCTTAATCGCACGGTGGGTCGGACGCGATCGGTTCTCGAGTTATGGCGTAATTTTGTAATAGGAGTTGGCCCGCCATAATTCATATTTGTAGGTAGACGTTTATGAATTATTTATAATTGGAAATTACGGAATGCCTTTTTAATGAATTTCACGGCCCTAACTGTACCGGGCCCGGGACTGTAATTAATTCCGGCTGTTTTAATGTTGCCACTCGGCAGTCGTAGATTTTGACAGTTATTACATGCCGACTTCGATTTATTATATTGGCATTAGCGTGCCTCTGTTAGTAGTCCTAGAGAGGAATTTCTTCCTCGACGGTATTGACTCGAAAGGATAGACACACACACGCGCATTTCATCAGGGCAATAAATACGCGTCTGTTGGATACCGAGAACGCCGATGTTTACAAAGCGTAAACCTCACCTGTCTTTCGAAGTGTGAAACGTTAGGAGTTTTCGGGATGAGAACAATGAGGTGATTGGCAGCAAGTCAGACAGTGAAATATTATTTATTCTGCGAAGAATTAATTTCTCCTTCTCTGTCTTTGATACTTAAATGTTTTCGCCTGTTGGAAGATATACAGGGTGTTACAGTTTAAAGGCGCGTGTGAATAATTCCCGTGCAGGTTCAAATGTCGTGCGTTCAAAGACACCACCGCTTAGTACGTGACACATGCACGTGTGCAGGCGCGCTTTTTCAGGTGAGCAGACGCGATTTGCGACTCTTCGTGCTTCACCTGCTGGCTAGATATGCGGGTGCCATAAACTAGCGTACTGTTAGATCCTTCGTAATACTCGACGTCTCGCTGTGCGAGATAAGAACACTCTACCGGTGTTCCGTTCCGCACAGAGAGAAAATCGACTCGCCGTCAAATAAATCAAGCAGCTATCGATACGAGCGGGGCGGCAGAAAATTTGTTTATTATTTTCGTAAATCACGCGTTAATAGTTAAGACTGCGAACACGTTGTAAGATTTTCTAAGTGGCGTTCGAAACTGTCACATATTCACGCGAAGTTATAACCAAAGTAAATAAGCGTTTACAGACTTTCTTCGTTGGAACACTCTGTATGTGATGGCATTTTTGGATTCTGCGTCAAAATTTAGCGCGAATCGATAGGTCACACGATGGGTCTCGACCCTCGCACTCTCTCTCTCTTTTCTAGAGTCTTGCGTCAGTGTGACAGTAAGTTAACATATTCGCTTGGAGCCCTTAGCTTGCGACTTTCTTCTCTTTGATAGGTCACACGATGGGTCTCGACCCTCGCACTCTCTCTCTTTTTTCTAGAGTCTTGCGTCAGTGTGACAGTAAGTCAACATATTCACTTGAGGCCCTTAGCTTGCGACTTCCTTCTCTTTGAATTTGAGATGTCAAGTGACTACATGTATAGGTTGAGTGGCTAGTTGGATGCTAGACCGTCAAGTTTATTTTGATTTCTCACTTCATCGACCTCAGCTTTTACAGCACGTTGTTGAGATAAGTAGTTCTACGTTTATCTATTTTTCAATTTTTGGCATGTCAAGAAAATGACAGTGTTGAAATAAGTTTAATTTGATTTAATTGATTGTTCCAGTGTTGCCAAATTTGAGTACAAAATCTCTGCGGTTCTAGTAACTTCGTACAGGTTGAAAGGCTAGTTGGACGCTAGACCCCCAAATTATTTCCTATACTCATTTTATCTCGATAACTTGGTTTGAAATGTGAGCTGGCGGCTTGGTAGTAGTTGTGTCACTTAGCTTTTTTTTTTTAAATTTTTCAACACGTCAAGGAACGCGCTAGAATATTTAGAGTGACCCTTGTAGATATGTATTTATAAAGTGTATAAAAATTTCAATTTTGCAGAAATTATTTCCATCGCGTACTTCTTTTCACCTCATCTTTTCTTGTTATAACTACGACCTACTAGATTTCACGAGACAGTGCGTCTTATCCGGCCTGCGCAATTTATTAGTTCAAGTGTTTCACCGCTAGGCACATTACTCGTCCAGCGGGTCTTATAAAATGTATAATTGAGTTTGAAGTAGAGTGAATAGGCGATTAGGGAACAACAAAAACAAGGAACTGGGAAAAGCTAACTCTCTGAGGGGTCGACCCGGAGGAGGTTTTTACCGCAGTGACGCAAACAGAAAAAAAAATATATAGACGACTCGTCGGAAGACGCGATAAGAAAAAGAGAGGTAGAGACATTAGAAGAAGTATTTAAAAGAAGCAAGAAGATTAATAGATCACCACAAAAAGAGAAGCAAAATAAAGAGGATAAGGTGGATATGCTGACAGAAATGATGAAGGATACAAAAGAAATAAAACAAGACCAAAAAGCATATCAACAAGAATCAAAGGACCTCAAGCAAGAAAATAAGCAGCTAAAGGAGGAAAACCAGAAGATGAAAGGAACAATGAAAGATATGTAGAGCAGATTAAGAAGAATAGAAAAGAAGAAAATCAAGAATAATATAATAATATCAGGTTTAGATTCCCAGGGAGACGATGAAGGTCAACTGAAACATAAGCTGGAACAATTTATAGAAAGAACAACAAAAGTGAAAGTGCAGATTAAAAAAGCCAAAGAGATAGGAATAGAAATCTGTAAAGTGGAACTAGAAAACGCATACGAAAAAGAAAGGGTGATGGAAAACAAATTGAAACAACTACAAGATAGAAGAGTCTACAAAAACCACGAATTGACTAGAGAAGAGAGACACACAAAAAAAGATAAAACAGAGAGCGGAAGAAGAACTAAAATCAACGAAAATACGATATCAAAAACTTAGATGGATAATAGACGGAACGGAATGGAAATGGGACAGGGAGCACGAAAAACTAATAGAAAACAAAGCGAAGACAATAGATCCAAAAAAGTGACTAGACATGAAAAAAGACGGTATAAGAAGGACGACCCAGGCAATGAAGAAGGACATGAGAAACGAGATAAAAAAATGAGAAGAAATTAACAGACACAAGAGAGGACAAGAAAAACATAAACAAAATACAAAACAAGCAAATAGAAAAAGAGCAGAAGAAGAAGACAATGAAGTGGGGAACATGGAATGTCAGGGGAATAAAGGGCAAAGAAATAAAGCTAGTGCAGAAGATGAAGTACGTCTAAGGACCCGTCCTTTTTCTACCGGGAACACTCTGTATATACCTAATACCTTCTACTGGAATGTCCTGGCGTATCTTTGTTGTCGTTAGAGTTAGAGAAAAAATGCCGAATATGGCAAGAGTTGATAAAAAATTTAAAAAATCACTTGGTATTGTCTTTTGTTGTTCTGCAGTATCTTTGCGTATCTCTTTTGTTTGCAGAGTTAGCGAAGAATGTCGAATATAAAAGCTGTAGGTTTTGCTTTGATACTTTGAAACGCCTTTACAGAAAAACAATTGAACATCGCATTTTCGAAATACGCAACCAACATGCATTTTTTTTAAATGGATCGCCCTGTATGCTATTGCATATTTGAATTCTACATTGAATTTTAGTCCGAATTGATGGGTCGCACCAGGGTTCTAGCGTGAATGGTTTTCGAGTATTTCGATGTTGCTTCGCGTGTGGTCCTGGTCCTGGTCGTGCCGCGTCACATTTTAATTATCTGAAAATTTACTGTCGCGAAGCGTTATTATTTTCGCTGAGCGCATCGTTATGTCCGTACTTTAAATCGATGAATAAATCACTGCGTCCGCGCAACTTAATTTCCCGGGTGAAAACTGATGCGAAAGGGCCGCGGGCTGCGAAATAAATATTTATAAACACGAATTACCGAAATTTGCACTACATTAAAGTACGCTGCCATTATTTATGGCGTAACTGTTCATTACGGTGTGCCCCGAAAGCAGACTGTTATTAACATGTAAGCCGCGTCGCCAAAAACAAGGGCAAAACGAGCACGCCCAAATTGCTCTTACCGCGAACCAAGAAGTGACAACCCGCGGGGGCTTGCCTCATGTATGAGAGCCGATCTCTTGTGACGGATTAAAATGCAAATACGTCATAAAAATACACTTAACTCATATGGAAATTAACGTGCGCTTAATCACGTACTTTATTGCCAGCCCGTCACTAAAATTTCGCTCCGTGCACGCAGATTTAATATTTCGTAATTTAAGCCGGCCGTAAAGTATCCACATTCTTGGATTGTTTACGGTTAAATTCAACCATCTCCGCGATTATTTCGGGTTGTTTACTGCGCATAAACGTCCCGGATTGTACGAAAAATGCCGATAACTTGGTGTCATTTGCATCGCCAAGACGAAAAAAAATGTGAACCCACTTGAATAAATTGATTATTTTAGCGAGATTTTAAAACTGATAAGGAAATGTAAATTTTGGTGCCGCCTACACACGACCAAGTATTTATCGTATTTAATCGCATATTTAAATTCTTTAAATTCTTAAAACCTCATAATTTTTGGCAATCCAATGCCCCGTGTAAGGCCAACTAAACACTTCTTATTATTTAGTTTAAACTAATGTTAGTCCTCAGTAAAATTTGCTACTTTAATCACCAACTTAAGTTCAATACTACCCTGTATATTATATGTATTTAAGTGAACCGTTCCAATCTCCTATCCAACGTCTACAATCGAGTACATCCCTGTATGTATACATGACATAGCATTGCCGAGATAAAAGCCGAAGTTGCATTTTTGGTTAACGGAACACACTGTATATTAATGCATATTTGGATTCTACATCGAAATCTAGTGCGAATTGATAGGTCGCACGATGGGTCTATCTCAAACGGTTCTCGAGTTATTTATTAAACGTCATGTAAAATTTATGACGTCACCACGTTACTTCCATTGTTTTTGAAGTCAGAGAAACATAAAAATACGAAAGTTGTACATATTTTCTTGCAGTCTAGAAAGACGTTCACAGAAAAACAATTGGACATCGCATGAATAAAATAGAGACGGAAATTTCGATTTCTTTGATGGAACACCCTGTATATTATTACATTTTTGGATTCTACATCGAAATCTAGTGCGAACTGATGGGTCGCATGATGGGTCTAACACGAACGGTTTTCGAGTTACCGAGTATCCCGTATAAACCACGTTAAGTCATCTGTCACTTCCTAATTTTCAGAATTAGAAGAAAATGTGAAACAGAAAAGTTGCAGATTTTTACCCGAAGTTTTGAACCCCGCTCGCAGAAAAACAATTGTATATCGCACCGACGAGATACGTACGAAGTTGTAATTTTTTTAACGGAACACCCTGTATATTATTGCATTTTCGGATTCTACATCCAAATGTAGCGTGAATTGATGGGTCGCATGATGGGTGTAATGCGAACGGTTTTCGAGTTATCGAGTATCACATAAAACTTATGACGGCACATGTTGCTCCCTTATTTTCAAAATTAGAAGAGAATGTCAAATACAAAAGTCGTGGACATTTACCCTAAGTTTCGAACCACGCCCACAGAAAAACAATTGAATATCGCACCGACGAGATACGGACGAAATTGCGATTTTTTTAACGGAACACCCTGTATATTATTGCATTTTCGGATTCTACATCCAAAAGTAGTGTGAATTGATGGGTCGCATGATGGGTCTAACGCGAACGGTTTTCGAGTTATCGAGTATCACGAAAATCTTACGACGGCACATGTTGCTCTCTTATTTTCAAAATTAGAAGAAAATGTCAAATACAAAAGTCGTAGACACTTACCCTAAGTTTCGAACCACGCCCACAGGAAAACAATTGAATATCGCATCGGCGAGATACGGACGAAATTGCGATTTTTTTAACGGAACACCCTGTATGTTATTGCATTTTCGGATTCTACATCCAAAAGTAGTGTGAATTGATGGGTCGCATGATGGGTGTAACGCGAACGGTTTTCGAGTTATCGAGTATCACATAAAACTTATGACGGCACATGTTGCTCCCTTATTTTCAAAATTAGAAGAAAATGTCAAATACAAAAGTCGTAGACATTTACCCTAAGTTTCGAACCACGCCCACAGAAAAACAATTGAATATCGCACCGACGAAAAACGGACGAAATTGCGATTTTTTTAACGGAACACGCTGTATATTATTGCAATTTCGGATTCTACATCCAAATGTAGTGTGAATTGATGGGTCGCATGATGGGTCTAATGCGAACGGTTTTCGAGTTGTCGTGTATCACGAAAATCTTATGACGGCACATGTTGCTCCCTTATTTTCAAAATTAGACGAAAATGTCAAATACAAAAGTCGTAGACATTTACCCTAAGTTTCGAACCACGCCCACAGAAAAACAATTGAATATCGCATCGACGAGATACGGACGAAATTGCTATTTTTTTAACGGAACACCCTGTATATTAATGCATTTTTGGATTCTACATCCAAATATAGCGTGAATTGATGGGTCGCATGATGGGTCTAATGCGAACGGTTTTCGAGTTATCGAGTATCACGAAAATCTTATGACGGCACATGTTGCTCCCTTATTTTCAAAATTAGAAGAAAATGTCAAATACAAAAGTCGTAGACATTTACCCTAAGTTTCGAATCACGCCCACAGAAAAACAATTGAATATCGCATCGACGAGATACGGACGAAATTGCGATTTTTTTAACGGAACACCCTGTATATTATTGCATTTTTGGATTCTACATCGAAATATAGCGTGAATTGATGGGTCGCATGATGGGTCTAATGCGAACGGTTTTCGAGTTATCGTGTATCACAAAAATCTTATGACGGCACATGCTGCTCTCTTATTTTCAAAATTAGAAGAAAATGTCAAATACAAAAGTCGTAGACACTTACCCTAAGTTTCGAACCACGCCCACAGAAAAACAATTGAATATCGCACCGACGAAAAACGGACGAAATTGCGATTTTTTTAACAGAACATCCTGTATATTATTGCACTTTCGGATTCTACATCCAAATATAGCGTGAATTGATGGGTCGCATGATGGGTTTAACGTGAACGGTTTTCGAGTTATCGAGTATCACATAAAATTTATGACGGCACATGTTGCTTTCTTATTTTCAAAACTAGAAGATAATCTTAAATACAAAAGTCGTAGATATTTGCACGAGGTTTTGAACTTTGCAATTTAGTTAAGTGAAATTACTTGCTCTTTTGCAGTCCGTTTTTAAAAGCGCAATGTCTACGCTTGAGTACGTCCCTGTATGTACACATGACTCACTTTCCGTTTATCTTGATACACCATCGATCGGCCTAAATTAGTCCAATTTTTTTTGTCTTCCGAGGCAAAAATTAATGACGACGAGCGCGTTTCGCAGATGTTCTCGGAGAAATCCTCCATTTTTGTAATTAACGACCGGGCGGGCCTCGTCCTCGTCGTCGTAAAGCCGCAGAACATTGTTCGATAAATGCGCGACAATATTAAAAAGTTCGGGGTCGACGTGATTGGGCGCATTCTGGCGGGCGAAATTTCGCTGAATAACGCGAAATTTTTACAGCTTAATTACCCGAAGTGTGACGCTGTAAAACCGCACGAAATTCCCCGTAATTGTAATTAATTCAATCCTGAAATGATTTTTTTTCTCTTTTTGAAAAAATTAATAGAACGTGAAGCCGCTGATCCCGTCGTTTTTATTGTGATGTGACCTGCGGTAATTTCATTTTTTTTTTTGTGTTCACCCGGTAGATTTCTTGTATGTGACTCGCAAATACAAAAATCCAAATTAAATTTAAATTTAATCTTCCGGTGAATAAATATACTAATCCTTCCCCCCAACTCGATTGGTAAAATGAGATTTTAAATTCGTACTCCCAATGTTTAATCACAGATGGCGCAGGACTTCACTAGTATTGCCTAACATCAATACATTTTAAATTTCTTTCTTAATAAAAAAAATATATGTTTTTTTTTGTTCACATTAGCTTCGAAATCCGCGTCGTTTCAGTTTTTTTGTCGAGCTATGACGGCTTCTTCTTTAGTTTTCTTGCCTTTTTTTTTTCAACTTTTTCTTCGCTTTCGTTTTGTCATTCTTCCCTGGAATGTTTTTTTGTTTTGTTTCTTATAATGCCATCAACTTTCTCGTATTATATTCGACACTTAGGTTAGGCTTTTGATTTTTTGTTTTGGTGGCGATTTATTTATCTCACACTTGGCTAAAGAAATGACGAATTCTTTTATTATTTAACTAATTGACGTTTGCGCCATGTTACCTACGAATAATTCCAGTAACGTATATTTTTAATTTTTTTCTTAATAAATAAAATTTACAGTTGCCATTTTAAATGTTTGACACAAGTGATTCTTTTCTTTTCCTTGATCACACCGTACATTAATAGCCTTTTTTAAGACTACTCCAAAAATATTGCAAGAAAAACTACATTTCTTCGAGTGCTAAAGATTTTTAAAAAAAATTGCCCTAAGGGTCGAGATATCCATCTCCTATTAAAGTTATTCGATCAATAACTTCATTTTTTTGGATTGTTGATTGACTTTTTATTAATTGTTTCCATGGTGGTTATTCATCTAATAACTATTAGCCAGTTTATTAAGAGATTGATATCTCCGCCCTAACTCTAACGTAATGCATAAATAAAATAAAATATTTTAATTGTCGTTCTAATTTTCAATGCAGATGGCGAGGGAATTCATTGCACGGTTACAAATTTGCAAGTTACAATTAAGAACAACAACAATAATAATAAGAGGTAACGATTGAGTAATGCTATCAAGGAAGACGATAATGCCGAAGGAGAAACAACAACAGTAAGACGGTCGCAGCCGCAACCGGCAAATAAATAACTAGCCAAACAAGCCTCTTCGACAAGCTTCAAAGCTTTGGGAAAGCACGGGCGTTAATTAAAAAAATAAAGCATAATAAAGTAAAATAAGATTTTTATTTTAATGACAAATACGGAACTTATAAATAATAATCGACAAAGAAAAAACAAGAAGCGGGATAGAGCAAATGAAGAAAAATTGAAAACGCCTTAAATTCAGTAACACCCTCTATAGGTAGAATACAGCATTTTACAAATTAAAGAAAAAACTGGTATTGCGCTTGGTTTCTTTTTATTAAAAAAAAAATATTAAGTGTTAGCACGTTCTTAGGTAATGTGGAAAGCAACATCGTTGCACGTTTCACTTCACGTGTCTTTCCAAAAGAAAAACATCTCGCAAAGCTCCTACAAAAAAATTCATATTCAATTATTTTCAACCTAATGCCATGCAATTTCGCGTTAGTATTTATGATGGTTCGGTGTAAATTTTAATAAACACGAAATAGGAAGTTACAGGACGAAGTACGTGCGAGCACGCGCCATTTTACGTAATCCGCGAAGCGGCAAAATTTTAGAATTTTTTTTTTAATGTGCATCAGTTTTAAGGCTAAGCGCACACGAACGATTTTCTGTCGTACGATTATTATTTACCAGCGGCGCATACGAATTTGGGTGTGCACTTGATGGATTGCTTGTTCTCTGTTTATGTATGTTAGACAAAGCTAGCGTATGTACCAGCCGCCGCTGTTATTTATTTACAAAAATAGTACTCAAAGTTCATAATATATGCCAAGCGATTATCATTATTATTTTTTTATTTTGCAACTAAATCGTGCGACAGAAAATGGCCCGTATGTGCCTAGCCTAACCGGCCGCAATTTCACCAACAACAAGCAAACCAGTTCATCCTGCAACGGATCGTCCTCGCTAATAAAATTAATTAGGCCGGCGACGAACTCGCCCAGGTGAATGTGCAAAATTACGGATTTACGGAGCGCCATCTATGATTAAAAATTACGACAATTTTCACAACGCGATTTTTGATTCCCGATTGAATAGAACGGGTTTAAACTTAAAGCAAGGTCAAAGCTAGTTACTTCATGGTATTTAACGATTGTTAAAAATTAGAAAAATTAAAAAAAAAAAAGGAATGATACAGGACCGTACTGCAGCGACGTCTGCCGGTGATTTACGGCGGAGCTAATGCGTCTCACGTGCACGATGAATTAATAAATACACCGGTGATTATTTCCGGAAGCATTTGAAGTATACGCAAGCAACGGTGAAATAAATTCATTTATTTCTTCCTGCGCTATGACATACGTTGAATGTTAAAGATGAAGAATGTCCAGCATCTGGTAAATGATGGAAACGTGAGAACGCATAATTTAATTAAAATGCGAAAACGACGAGATTTAAGCAGGAAATCAAAAAAATTTCTAATTTTTTTAAAATCATATAAACAACTCCACCTATGTTTTATGTGAAGAAATAGTATATCACGAATACACACAGCGCAGCGCCAGCTTTGACTTGAATTTTCAATTTGAAAAATACAGAAGTACCGGCGGGCGATCAAATCAAGATTAAGCTTTTTATATTGCGTGAAACGCCATCTCTTGATCGACGACGAAATAAATGTTCTTGGCTGCAATTGCTTTAGCATGTTGAAGGTCGAGCCAATAAATTAAGCACGGATTATTATACTTTTGGTCTCATTTGGCAAAAAATGAACGACTTTTCTAAGAAGATATTTTTATTCAGTCGAGAGATGGCGCTCACTTTTACATTTTTTGCAGAAATAAACACGACGGCTTTTATCTGACAAAGAAATTAATTACCGATGCGATTTCATAAAATTGACTATTGCGTCACTGACTTATAGATGGCGCTTTACTCTTCTATTTTCAATTTGTTTCCGTTCTTTGAACGAGAATTCTTCTTTGTTTTAAAAACGTTTAATTAAAACGCGAAAACGACGATATTTAAGCAAGAAACCGAAGGAGTACTTGTCTTTTTTTTTAAGATCATAACCGACCCTATCTTTGGTTTAGATGAAGAAATAACAAATGAACGATATTACCAAATGAAAACAGAGCCAACTTTAACCTCAACTTTTGATTCCAAAAACAGAGATGTCATTCTGAGCTTTAACTGTCGACGACTAAAATTAAGCTCCTTGTAAGCCGTGAATAAGCGAGCATGAAGCGCCATCTCTTGGTTTAGATGAAGAAATAACAAATGAACGATATTACCAAATGAAAACAGAGCCAACTTTAACCTCAATTTTTGATTCCAAAAACAGAGAAGTCATTCTGAGCTTTAACTGTCGATGACTAAAATTAAGCTTCTTATAAGCCGTGAATAAGCGAGCATGAAGCGCCATCTCTTATCCGAAAACAAAATCTTCTTGGTTGTATAATTTCTTAAGTTATTGTTTTTTCCCTGTGTGATTAAATTAGCACCGGATTTCATCATACTTTCACCTTTATTTGGAAAAAATTCAAAGTAACAAAAACTTATCAGTATCAGACAAGAGATGGCGCCAGCCTGTAGATTTCTTTATACGAAATAAAATAAAGCCTTTTGTCTGACAAAGAAATGAAGTCTACAACTTCATAAAACTCGTCGCAAAGAAATTACGCAAAGTTGAGGATTCTAGAGGGCGCTTTATGATTTTTTTATTTTTGATGAATTTACTCACTGTCAGGTCTTTGTCTTTTTTCTGTAATCTTAATTTGTGTCGATAACTTCTTTAAAATAAATGTTAAAAATATTATCGAAAAAGAGAGAGCACAAACGAGTTTAGTCGCTTTCGTCACGTTTACCTTCACGATTAGCTCAGAGATGGCGCCTTTTAATTTACTGATTGTCAGGTTTTTGTCTTTTTTCTGTTTGTGTTGACAGCTTCTTCAAAATAAATTTTAAAAATTTGTTACTGAAATTTAGATGGCATTTCGCAATTTTTTTTTGTGTCGTTATGCGAATGAAATAAGTTTCGCTAACGTTCTAAGAGATGGCGCTTCAAATCCCTTTACTGTGAATTAATGCAATTTTCAGTAGAATTTAATCGTTTTTGTTCAGTTCGCCTTCACGATAGGTGGCGTCTACTGACTGTCAAATTTTTGTTTTCTTTTTCCGTAATCTTAATTTCTGCCAAAAATTTCCTCGAAATAAGTTTAAAAAAATTGTTATCGATAAAGTGAGATGGAACTACTACAACTTCAAAATTGCAGGGACGGCAACTACAAGCCGCCAACCTAGATGGCGCTTCATAATTTTCTTCTTTACGTTGTTATTCGAATGAAATAAGTTTCACTATCGTCTAAGAGATGGCGCTTCAAATCCCTCTACTGTGAATTAATGCGATTTCAGTAGAGTTTAGTCATTTTTGTTAAGTTTGCCTTCACTACTAGCTCATAGATGGCGCCCCTTAATCTACTGATTGTCAATTGTTTTTTTTTTCTGTAATCTTAATTTGTGTCAACAACTTCTTCGAAATAAATTTTAAAAAATTGTTATCGATAAAGTGAGATGAAGCAACAATGTTCTTTTTTTAACTAGATGGGGCTTTATGATTTTCTTCTTTTTGTTGTTATTCGAATGAGATACTTTCGCTATTGTTTAAGAGATGGCGCTTCACTATGAATTAATCCAATTTTAGCAGGGTTTAGTCGTTTTTATCTTCACGGTTGTCTCATAGATGGCGTTCCTTAACTGAATAATTGCCAGATTTTTGTTTTTTTTTTTTTCTTCTAGATTTCAATTTATGTTGCAATGTAAAGCCTTCCTGTCAAGTTTACCTTCACGGTTGCATATGGAATGGTGTTTCTTAACTTTTTTTTTCTGTATTTTTATTTATGGTACAACTTAAAGCCCTTTCTGACAAGTTTACTTTCACGGGTAGCTCACGGATGGCGCATTCTAATTTAGAGCTTGTCAGATTTTTGTTTGTTTCAGTACTTTGAGTTTGTATTGCATTTCAAATCCCTTCATTATGAATTGATTTGATTTCAGCAGAGTTTAGTCGTTTTGTCAAGTGTACCTTCACGTTTAGATCATAGATGGCGCTAACCAATTTAGAGGTTGTTCGATTTTTATTTATTTTTTCTCTCTGTAATTTAAGTTTTTGTGTTGCATTTTAAGGCCTAATTATCGTCGGCCTCGAACTTTTTGGGGGCCCCTCACCGACAGAAACATCTGAATTTGCATTCGCACAAGAAGAAGACATCACGTTCGTCTTGAAGCGTGAAACGATCTCGACGTTCGCAACCCGTAATTTACGATTTCGTTTTCGGCCGAAACTGTTACTTCGAAGTCGAAGTAAACGCGAGGTTTTGGCGTGCGCGTGAGAATTTTCGGAGCCCGGGGTCTTCATTATCGGGGCCGTTGTTGGACTTGATCGTTTAATGATCCGCGCGTTTAAGTTGAAATGCGTGCGGCCCATTAAATTTCCATGTTAACGCGCGGAAAGAAGCCCGAACGTCCTCGAAAAAACGGGCATAAAATTTTACGACGGCCCGTCTTTTAATAACAACATCTGTGTTTCGTCCGACCGATTAAATCTCGATTGATTGCGATGCTTTCAAAGATAAACAGAGAGCTTTTGTTCTTTTTTTAAAAAATTATGTTAAACATGTTTATTACTCGCGAGGTGAAACTAAAAAGAAAGGAGGACATTAACGTATAGGTTCTCAAAAAATATTTAAGAGAATACTTTGGTGGAATTTTAAGATACCACGTTTTTAGAGAAAATTAAAGAAAACATAATTGATGACAAAGTGATTTTCAGTAGACCATAAAACATAAGCTTCAGTACTGATACGACACTCTTATTCGTAGAAATAAAAAAGGAACATCTAGTAAGTCGATCTCAGCTGCCGCAAATGATAACTATGTAACTCGACAACGGCGTGAAGCCATTAAAGATACAGAATAGCAAAAAATGCTCCATGCAGAACACTGTTATTTTTCTTCTAGAAAGAAACATCGAGTAAGTCAGGCGCAGTCGCAACAAATATGAATAACTAGCTAAAAAATTATTAAAAACGATCGAACACGACACTGCTTACTCTTCTTTTTCTAACAAGTAAGTCGGTGAGATTTAATTTTCTCAACGGTTTGATGCCATTAAAAAATGCAGACTAACGAAACATCAAGTAAGTAGGTCGCAGCTGTATGAAATAAAATTACACTCACTCGTTGTGTCACAGTTGTAGTACTTGATGTTACGTGTAAGTAATTCAACTTCTTCATATTATTACATGACGCATATTAACAAGAACCGTTCGCTAAATGAACACACCGCAGTTTTTATTCTAAGTAGAAACTAAAAGTAAAAAACATCGAGCAAGTCGATCACAGTTGCAGCAGGTGATATTATGTACAACTAGCCGATCGGCCACACCACTAAGAGCAGACACTGATAAAAACGATTGAAAACAACACCGCTCCTCTTTATCTAGCAAAGAAGACATCGAATAAGTATGTCGCAGCTGCAGGATATATAATTATTTTCATTTTCTGAATGGCATGCCCAAGACTACTAGAGTTCGAGGCCGACGATAACTAGGCTTTAATATACAACAAAAACTCTAATTACAAAAAAAAAAATCTGACAGTCTCTAAAGTTAAGAAGCGCCATCTGTGAGATAATTGTGAAGATATACTTGACAAGAGACTTTAAGTTACAACGTAAATTAAAATGTAGAAAAATCTGCCAATTAATAAGTTTAGAAGCATTTTACGCTTTAATGTACAACAAAAACTCTAATTACAAAAAGAAAAACAAAAACAAAACAAAAATCTGACAGTCTCTAAAGCTAAGAAGCGCCATCTGTGAGATAATTGTGAAGATACTCTTGACAAAAGGCTTTAAGGGCCGTATGCACCGAACGAATTAACTCAGCTTAACTTTAAGCGTTACTTAGAATGTGACTTACACAATGTTATAAAACTTCAAATGTCACAATATAAACGTCACTCAAATTTAAGCTCGATTAAAGTGTTTGGTGGATATGGCCCTAAGTTGCAACGTAAATGAAAATGTGGAAAAAAAAATCTACCAATTAGCTAGCCTTAAGGAGTTGTACAAACATCAAGTAAATTGGTCGCAGTCGGAAGAGATGTTATTATGTCAGCTGCTTTATGTCACTAAAGAAACAATCGACGTACGAGAGCATTCCAAGCAGAAAGAAATTAAAATAGAACATCGAGTAAGTCCGTCGCAGTGACAACTAAACTTCGCCTAATTTAGGGAAATACTTGGAAGCATTGCAACGCTGTGGATGTTTTAAACGTCGCAACGCTGTTGATTACCAGTGGAATTCATTAAATTCTTGAAAAACTTAAAAAATCCGATGACTTCGTTTGACATTTCGAGAGTCTCTTTGAAGAACCCGATAAAACAGTGTTGCCAGGTCAGATTTTTTTCTTCTTAAATTTAAAAGATGTCAGTGATGTATGAAACAAACAGTGTTGTCAGATCACAGAAGAATCGGAATAAAGATATCGAATGAAACAGTGTTGCCAAATCGTTAATTTTTAGTAAATCTTCACCTAATTTAGGGAAATATTTGGAATTTTTTTTTTTTTGGTTAGCAGGGGGCGAGGTATTTAGAAAAGTTTTATTTTCATAGGGGTGAACATCCTTATTTTTAATTGAAACCAAAATAGAGGTTTATTACTGTTAATGATAATGATGAATTTTTTTCCAATTAAAGAAGTGGAATATTTGATATTGCAACGCTGCGGATATTTTAAATGTCAGTGAAAATTTTCTATAAATTTAAAAGAATCTCGTTTCAAAATTAGAGAAAATTTTAACGTCTCAATGAAACAGCGTTGCCAGACCGTTAAAATGTAGATTTCGTTGAAATTAACAACAGGTAAGGTCGCGACATCTTGCGGCCGATTTTTCACCTAAATCAACTTGCATCAAATTTCTAAAGTTGAATTATCCTCGAATGTGGGGAAGTATTTCGAGATATTGCAACGCTGTTGGAATATTGATTGAATTAGAATTTTTTTTTTTATAAATTAAAAGCATTTGTCAATTTCATTTGACAATTTGAGAGAACTTTTTTAAGAACTCGATCAAACAGTGTTGCCAAAACTGGTTTTTTCCTTAGATTTAAAAGATGTCAATGACGTTTGAATCAAGCCAACGTTACCAGATCGCCGAACTTTTCATAAATTACCTTCAATTTTCGGAAAGTACAGATTTTGCAACTCTGTCCGAATGTTGTTCGCCAGTTGACTTTTTTTTAAAAAATGTTATTAAACAAAAGAAGATCGGGCAATTTAGTTTCGAGTTTGAAGAAAATCGTTTTCTATAAGTTTCGGGGAAATTTTAGAATGAAGATGCAAGATGAATCAGTGTTGCCAAATCGTCGAATTTTTTGTAAAATTTTGCAGGTTTGTCTCATTGTGGATTGTAAATCAAATGTTAAAAATAAATTCATGAACAAGAGACGTAATGCATGTCCTGTTGCAAGGCCCCCGAATAAGCAACGTTGTCAAGTTGTACAACGTTTAGTAAATTTTAAGGATATATGCCCAAATAGGTATATTTTATGCGGAACTTACAATTTGACAGAATCATTCAACAATGTTTCTCAATTCAGGGGAAATTTCCAAAGTTACGCGACAAATTTGATTCGTTTTAGCTTAACATTTATTATTAAAAATTGTTATTATAAATAAAAATATCTTTAATTGGCGAGGGCCACGTTTAACAACTTGAGTAATAATGTAGGACACAGTTGCCGGATCTACAAAATTTTCTGGAAACTCGGAGAAACTCCAGGAAAAAACTGAGAAGGCAACGTATCGCTTTTGAACGCGGATGAGTGTTCTTAATGAGCATAGTACACTCAAAGCACGTGTTAGGCGTGTACTAAACAAGTACAGTATTTGTTGCGCAGTTGTCTACATTTTATCAAGTTCATTAAGAGTGCAATAGAAATGTGCGCATTATTCAAGTTGTTAACAACATCCACACGGAATGAGAAACGAAGACAATACAACACAAAATATAAAACGTTTGCGGAATGCAGCAATATCTGTTAAATGCCAATTCGTTCAAATATCTAGATTTTATTGTTTTATTGCTCAGGCGAGTACTTCATGTAATTGCCGACTTTTATTTCGGCGAATATCTAATCAAATGTGTCATCGGAGCACTCATCAAGTTATTCGCCAAATATGTCACCGAACAAGTTCTCAAGCTTGTCACCAAACTAGTCATCTTTTTTTTCTTTTGGATTTTGTTTTTGCTTTTTAGCTTCATGTGAGCAAAACTATTTATGAGTTAATGCGTCTCAAATTAATTATAATAATTAAACACGCATTTTGCCCATCAAGAAGGCGACACGCAACTCGTAAACGTTTCCGTGTAGCTAATTAGGTACAGCCCCCGTTCTTAAACTCTTGCAATTTTCAATTCGCAGAATTTTCGAGAACGGACACGATAATTTATCGCCGTTAATTACAGTGTCGGTTTTTCACACCTTCAAATTTATCGATTGATCGAAATTAAGTTATCGCGCCTTTAACGTCTCAATCGGCGGCGGGCGAACGGCTTGCAAAATGGCGGCCCGACTTCTCGCTTCCTAGAAGCCGCAATTTCGGGCCCCAATTACACGTACTTTAATTAAAATGAAACGGACCGCGGGCAAACGAAAAGCAGAGGTATTTCTTACCCCGCCGAAATGCCCGCCGCGCTCCGGAATGGGTATAATGGCAGGCCGAACGTTTCATTTGGCGGAGAAAAAATCGGACGTAATGACTTGCAATTCGGGCCCGGAACGTACCATTATGTGCAATAAACTTTGAGATACATACGGTCGAGTGCATGCTGCGAATTTTATTCTCCGAATTCGTGATTAATTTATAATGGCAGGTTGCCCGACGACGCGTCGATGTAATTCCGCGTTCAGATTACATAAAGCGATAAACTTTTTATTACCGGCTTGTATAGGAACATAACGTTATCATCAACATCAAAACACTTCCAGCTTTTGTGGACACGTATTATCCATTTTGATATTGACCCAAGCAACTATTTAGTAACATCAAAATCATTTTTGCAGTTTTAACAATGAGCGAATAAAAAATATCATCAAATAAGTAGGTCACAGCCACAGGAGAATTATCTCAACGACCAGAGAATGTACCTAAATATCAAAAAAACAGATTAGCACAAAATGATCAGCTATTTTATTTCTTAAAAAAAAACATCAAGTGGATCACAAATTTCCCTTCTTTAAAGAACGATCGTCGTTTGTTTTCATTTCTTGTTCGTAATTTAGCTTACTCTTCAAAATTTCAGGCAATCTTTATTACCTAACTGTCCTTCTTCTATTGTGGACATAATTGCCAATCGTTAACAATTTATTTAGGTTTGAAATGTAGTGGGATTATCGAAAGCAATCTTATAAATAAACGCTGTTTCAATTGCGCATTTTTTATTACTATTTTTAACAACTGCGGCTGTGATCGGCTTACTATATTTTATTCTTACCCCAATTTTTTTATCATTTTTTTTTTTTTTTTTGAAAATCGGGAACTCCGGGATTTCAAGCAGTCTCTTACTAATCGTGTCTTTAATCGCGCGTTTTATTTAAATTTTGACAACTGCAACTGCGATCGGTTTACTGGAGTTTATTCTTTCCCCTATTTTTTCAGCAAGGGGCTAATTTTTTTTTTTGGAAAATCGAGATTATCAACATTTCAAGCAGTCTCTTACTAATCCTGTCTTTAATCGCGCGTTTTATTTAAATTTTGACAACTGCGACTGCGATCGGTTTACTCTTTCCCCTATTTTTTCAGCAAGGGGCAAATTTTTTTTTTTGGAAAGTCGAGATTATCAACATTTCAAGCAATCTCTTACCAATCCTGCCTTCAATTGCGCGTTTTATTTAAATTTTGACAGCTGCGACTGCGATCGGTTTACTGGAGTTTACTCTTTCCCCAATTTTTTCAGCAAGGGGCTAATTTTTTTTTTTTTTTTTTTGGAAAGTCGAGATTATCAACATTTCAAGCAGTTTCTTACTAATCCTGCCTTTAACTGCATGTTTTATTTAAATTTTAACAACTGCGGCTGCGATCGGCTTACTGGAGTTTACTCTTTCCCCAATTTTTTCAGCAGGCAAGCGAATTTTTTTGTTTTTTCTTTTTTTTTTCAGACTGGCCACTTTCGGTTGTGATTCAGACCGACTAATTTAATACAATTTTTTTTTTCTAATTCAAATAAATGCCATTAGTTTTTTATTTATATACACGGTGTCGCAGAAATAAGTACATTAATTTTAACTGATAATAAAACTCGTCAAGAGTAACAAGTTTTCTAAATATAATTTTTCTGTAAACGTTCTAGGTATCGAGTTAAAATTATTTAAAAATTTGCCACAAATAGCATTGTCCGCCATTGGAGACTACACTACCTGGCCAACAATTGATAACCGACTTGTGACTGTAGCCTAGTAACGTTGACGTGAAACAATTTATGAGGGGAAAAATTAAAAAAAAAATTGGCGATTTGGAAAAGATGGTACAGAGAAAAATTGTTTAATTTGACAAATTCTGTTACTGGTTAAAATTAATGTACTTATTTCTGTGACATCCAGTATATTTGAAATTTAGTGCTTCACTTACGCGTTTTATTTAAATTTTTGACAATTGCGGCTGCGACCGGCTTACTAGATGTTGTCCTATCTCTATTTTTTCAAGTTTCAGCGGAAAAGGAAATTTTTTGTTTTTTCTTTTTTTCTGATTGGTCACTTTCGGTTATAATTGAGAACGATGAATTTAATTCGCTTTTTTTTAATTCATGGAAAAAATTCCATTCGTCGTTGATTTATGTTTGAAATTTAATGATATTATCATCACTATCATCAATTATCGTTGCTTCTGTTGCGTATTTTATTTAAACTTTCGACAACTGCGGCTGCGATCGGCTTACTAGATGTTCTCTTATCTCTATCTTTCCAGCGGGAAAGGGATTTTTTTTGCTGTTTCCTTTTTTTCTTAGGAGTCTCTTTCAGTTGTGATTCAGAACTATGAATCTAATTCGAACTTTCTTTCTAATTCAAGGAAATAAATGCCATCCGTTTTCGATTTATGCTTGAAATTTAGTGATGTTATAAAAATTTCTTTAACTACCGCTGCTTCAATTGCTCATTTATTAAAATTTTTGACAACTGCGGCTGCGATCGGCTTACTAGAAGTTCTCTTAACTCTATTCTTTCAGTGAGAAAGGGAAATTTTTGTTGTTTCTTTTTTTCTCTCAAGAGTCAGTTTCGATTGTGATTCAGAACGAGTTAATTCGATTTTTTTCTAATTCAGGGAAATGTGCCATTCGTTTTCGATGTCTGCTTGACATTTAGTGGTATTATCAAAATTGCTTTAACTATTGCTGCTTCAATTGCGCATTTTATTTAAATTGTTGACAACTGCGGCTGCGATCGGCTTACTAGATGTTCTCTTAATTCTATTTTTTCGGCAGGAAAGGGAATTTTTTGTTGTTTCTTTTCTTTAAGAAACTTTCGGTTGTGATTCAGAACCATTAATTTAATTCCGATCTTTTTTTCTAATTCAAGAGAGTAAATGCCATTCGTTTTCGGTTTATGCTTGAAATTTAGTGATGTCATCAAAATTTCCTTTAACTATCGCTGCCTCAATTGCGCATTTTATTAAAATTTTTGAGAACTGCGGCTGCGATCGGCTTACTAGATGTTCTCTTAACTCTATGTTTTCAGCGGTAAAGGTAATTTCTTGTAGTTTCTTTTTTTAAGTCACTTTCGGTTGTGATTCAGAACGATGAATTCTAATTAGATTTTTTTTCCTAATTCAAGGAAATAAATGCAATTCGTTTTCGAGGTATGCTTGAAATTTAGTAGTCGTTTTATCAAAATTTCCTTAACTATCGCTTCTTCAATTGCGCGTTTTACTTAAATTTTTGACAACTGCGGCTGCGATCGGCTTACTAGATTTTCTCTTGTCTCTATTTTTTTCAACGGGAAAGCGAATTTTTTATTGTTTCTTTGTTTTCTTAATAGCCACTTTCGATTATGAGCCAGAACGATGATTTCTTTTTCTTTATTCAAGGATGTTATATGTAATTCCACTCGTTTTCGATTTATGTTTGACATTTAGTGGGATTTTCAAAATTTAAAGCAATTTTTAACTACCGCTCCTTCTATTTTGGTTTCATTAAATTTTTTAACAACTGCGGCTGCGATCGGCTTACTAGATGTTTTCTTTTCTCTATTTTTTCAGCGGGAAAGGGAATTTTATGTTGTTTGTTTTTTTTCCTTAATAATCTCTTTCACTTGTGATTCAGGATGATGAAATTAACTCGATTTTTCTCTATTCAAAGGAAACAAATGCCATACGTTTTCGATTTATATTTTAAACTTAACGGGATTTTTAAAATTTGAAGCAATATTTATCTATCGCTGCTTTAATTGTTCGTTTCGTTTAAATTTTCACAACTGCGGCTGCGATCGGCTTACTAGATTTTACCCTCACTTCAGTTTTCTCAGCGGTAAAGTAAATTTTTTGTTTCTTTTTTTCTTTTCTTAACAATCACTTTAGGTTGTGATTCAAAACGATGCATTTAATTCATGCATTTAAAACGATGCATTTAATTCGTTTCTTTTTTTGTCTTCAAGGAAACAGTTGACATTCGTTTCCGATTGTGTTTGAAATTTAGTGAGCTTTTCAAAATTTCAAGCAATCTTTAACTATCGCTGCTTTTCATTTAAATTTTGATAACTGCGGCTGCGATCGGCGTACTTGATTTTACTCTTACCTGATTTTTTTCAGTAGGAAAGTGATTTCTTTTGTTGTTTCTTTTTTCTCGGTAGTTGCGACGCGACTCTGAACAATGAATTTAATTCGACAACGTTTTCTGATTCAAGGAAATAATTGCCATTCGTTTTTGGCTACTGCGGCTGTGATTGACTTATTAGATTTTACTCTTACCAACAGTCGCTGCTTGAGTTTTATTTAAATTTTAGCAAAAGTAGTTAAGACGTAAGTACTTTAATGATTAATTGGGAACGACGATTTTAATTTTATGTGTCCTTACTAAACACATAGTCACTTAGCCACTGCGGCTGCGACCGACTTACTACTTTGTTTCTTTAGTTTCCGCAGATGAAAACATCGTGTATCGTTTTTCCAAAACATAGACCATTGATTGTAAAATTTAAACGATGATTTTAATTTGACCTTTTCCAATTTCTAGGTCACGATTAATTTTTGTTCCTCGAATTCAATGCGCTTCTCAAAATTCGTTCAAACAATATTTAGCTTTCATCGCTTATATGGTGCCTCTTGCAGTCATTCAAAGTTCATCCATTGTGGCTGCGACCGACTTAACATATTTCGTTTCGATTTTTTTTGTTGAATTTAGAAAGTTTCCCGAAAGTCAAGTATTCCGACTTTCCGTTTTCGTTTAAATCCCACTTCAATGCATTTAATTTCTTTGTCGCTATTTTTTCGTATATTCTTCCCTCTCGCATATTTTTTTTTATTTTCGTTTTTTCTTGTTGTGCCTTAGAAACGCAAAAGGCGGAAAGTTTGAAACCGTTTCAAGTCAGAAATAATGAAACGAGGAAACCCATAGGGCTATTACCATAAAACATATTTATCCACCTCTTTATCACGGCCGAGCCCATAACTGGAACGCGTATGATGTTTCCCAGTCAGCATTTGATCCGCTCTGCAACTTCATAACCAGTCCATAAATCGTCGACGGATCAATTAATTCAGTGTTCTGTCTTGTCCCCGAGATTTATAATTCACGCGGAAAACATTGCCGGAATATATAGGGTGATCCAAAAAAAAATTCATTTCGATTTTATTAAAATTCATAATCAAAGCATCATGATTAATATAATGAATTCTGTCTTGAATTGCGCAAAATAAAAATACATTGGCTTCCGAAATGTGCAGGTGTGTCGCGATTAAAATAATATGAACATATTATATGTATGTATAGCGTGATTAAAAAAAAAACTGCAACGAAATTAGTTATGCTTTAGTAAATACAAGGCTAGGTGGGATAAAAAGTGCTTCTCACCGTGGATGTCGTCCACGCATATCTGCAAATCTTCTCTGAACGCCGGGAGATGTCGATGACACTGACAGGTGCAGGAGCCCTCGGGGGATTCTTCCGCAATAGCCGCCGTCCCGCTGCTTAACCCCACACAAGCGTCCGGGTTGCAGTCAATCCCTAAAACAATAAAATAAAAAAATACCACGTGAGCACATTTTCCCACACTTTTTTTTCAGGTGTCAATTTCAAGGCAATTAATTTTATTATTTTTTCCGCATTTGATAACATCATGTCACTTCACGTCCGTTATAATCAAATAAATTCAATTAAAATTAATTATCAAATCTACTAAGCGGGGTTATTTCGTTTCGCAATTAATTAGTTAATTGATTTGAATTGAATTTACTGGACATAAAATCTGAAATTAAAATAAATTCGCTGTTGAGAGAGATAGATATTCTCAATTTAAAACTTAACGAACATTTCAAGTAGCGACATCTTTTGATCGCTTTTTGACCTGACATTGCACAAAACTTTTTTAAAACTTAACCTTAAACGGCGTCACCTTTTTTTTTCACTAGAGTTTTGCTTTTTACTAAAAAAGAACTCGATGTGTTCCTTTTTAAATTTGAATATACATACATCATTCTAAAACTGTTGCTAAATATCGTGAAGTTTCGTGAATGACTGAAACATGAAATGTTGTTCGAATTAATAGTGATTTTAAATTTCCCGCCTTTATATAGTGTGACGCATCTCATTGTGACGTCAATCCACATCAAATACACTGCAGTGATTTGTGGTCCATGGCAAACAAATTAATTTTGGTTTTCCTAGTTTACACTTACAGTACTTTGATAATTCAAATATGTCAAACTTGTTAAATTGAAGTGTCGTTAAAAGAACGGTCAAGTTTCTGAAACATACTCTTCATATATATTTTTTAATTATCTGTCAAACTTGCCAAAGTGAAATGTCGATAAAAGAGCAGCCAATTTCTGAAACATCCTATATGAAAAGTTAATTTTTTTCTCTTTTTCTAATGTAGTGGTGAGCACATACATCAATTCCTATATTTCCCATACTTTTTTATTTCTTGTCAAACTTGTCAAAGTGAATGTCAATAAACAAAGAGGAACCAAAGTTTTTATTCTGGAGGTGAGCACACATATCAGTTAATTTCCTTAGTTATCATATTTTTCATATTTTTTTTAGATACCTGTCAAACTTATCAAAGTGAAATGTCGGTCATCAATTTTCTGAAGCATCTTGTATAAAGAGAATTTTTTTCTTTTTCTAATCTAGCGGTGAGCATAAGCATCAGTTGTTTTCCTAATTCTTTTCATACTTTCTTTTATTTCGTGTCAAACTCATCAAAGTGAATGTTTACGAAAAAGCAGTGAACTTTATAAAAGCATCTTTTATAAAGAGTTTATTTTTTTTATTATGGAGATGAGCACAAACGACAGTTGTTTTCTTAGTTACCATATTTTTTATTTTTTTGTGTCTGTCAAACTTGTCAAAAGAGTAATCAATTTTCTACCGGTTTCCGAATTCTTATATTTTTCATACTTTTTTTTATTTCCTGTCAAAGTGAAATGTCAATGAAAAAACAATCAAGTATTTAAAAAGCATTCTTTATTTTTAAGAAAAGTTTTTGGAAATGTGCACAAACATCAGTTGCTTTCTTAGTGTTTTCCATATTTTTTTAGTTACCTGTCAAACTTGTCAAAGTGAAATGTCGATAAAAAAAATTATCAATTTAACTTCCACTATATATTTTTTCTTTTTCTAATTTGGAGATAAGCACAAACATTGCCGTTTTTTAGTTACTATACTTTTCGTATTTTTTTTAAATTAACTGTTAAACTGAATTATAATTAAGATTTTCTGGAGCAACCTGTATTTCTCTAATCAGGAGCTGATCACGATCATCGTTTGCGCCTTTCTACTTATTATCATTTTCATATATTTTTATTAACTGTCAAACTTGTCAAAGTGAAATGTCGACAAAAGAGCAATCAGATTTTTGAAAAGGATCCTTTATAGAAGTTTAATTTTTTCAAATCCGAAGGTAAACAAAATGTCGGGAGTTTTTTCAGTTACCATATTTTTCGTATTTTTTTTTAATTAGCTGTCAAACTGAAATGTAGTTAACATTTTCGGAAATAACCTGTATAAAGAATTGATTTTTTTTTTCTAATCTGGAGCTAAGCACACTCATCAACTGCTTTCCTAATTCTTATAATTTTCATATTTTTTATTAAACTGTCAAATTGTCAAAGTGAAATGTCAGCAAGAAAGCAATCAACTTTCCAGAAACCATTCCTTATAATGTGTTCAATTTGCAGCTTTTTTTCAATAACCTTACTTTTGTTATTTTTTCAAATTAACTGTCAAACTGAAATGTAGTTAAAATTTTTTGAAGCATAGAAGTATAGACAGTTTAATTTTTTTTTCTAATCTGGAACTAAGTACACTCATCAATAAATTGCGCTTTCCTGTTTCTTATTATTTTCGTATTTTTTATTAATTGTCAAACTTATCAAAGTAAAGTGTCGACAAGAAAGCAATCAACTTACTGTAAAGTATCCTTTTAATTTAAGTTGTTTTTTCAGTTACCATACTTTTCGTATTTTTTAATTAACTGTCAAACTGAGATGTAGTAGTTAAAAATTTTTGTAGCACCTTGTATGAAGAGTTTCACTTTTTCTAATCTGAAGCTATTGTAAGCACAATCATCATTATTTTTATATTTACCATCAATTGCGCTTTTCTATTTCTTTCAATTTTCATATTTGTATTAACTGTCAAACTTGTCAAAGTGAAATGTCGACAAAAAAGTAATAAAGTTTCTGAAAAACACCCTTTCTAAGAAGTTTAATTTCTTTAGCGTAAAGGTAAGCTCAAACATCAGTAGTTTTTTCAGTTATCATACTTTTAGTATTTTTTTTTTAATTAACTGTCAAACTGAAATGCAGAAAGCATCCTGTATAAAAAGTTTACTATATATTTTTTTCTAAACTGAAGCTAAGCACAATCATCAAACGCTTTTCTAATTCTTATGATGTTCATATTTTTTATTTACTGTCAAACTTGTCAAAACGAAATTTCGACAATCAAACAATCAAGTTTCTGAAAATCATCCTTTATAAAAAGTTTATGTTTTTAATCTGGAAGTAAGTAAACACAAACATCAGTTGGTCTTTTAGCTACCATACTTTTCGTATTTTTTTTTAAATTAACTGTCAAACTGAAATTTAGTTAACATTTTTTGAAGGAACATGTATAAAGAGTTTAATTTTTTCCTAACCTGGAGCTAAGCACAATCACTAACTGCGCTTTCCTAATTCTTACTATGTAGTTTCATATTTCTTATTAAATGTCAAACTTATCAAAGTGAAACGTCGACAGAACGTTTCTAGAAAGCATGCTTTATAATGTGTTTCATTCTTGCTTTCTGTTTTTAATCTAGAAGTGAGCACAGAGGCCAATTATTTTCTTGGTTACCGTACTTTTATTGTTTTTTACCTGTCAAACTTGTCAAAGTGATATGTCGATAAAAGAGCAATTTTATAGTAATTAACGCATTTTTTTAAGTTATCTATCAAACTTGTCAAAGTGAAATGCCATACTTTTCGTATTTTTTTTTAATTAATTGTCAAACTAAAATGTAGTTAACATCTTCGGGGGCATTCTGTATAAAGAGTTTTTTTCTATTCTACACAGCCATCAATTGCTTTCCAAATTATTATCATTTTTATATTTTTTATTATCTGTCAAACTTTGTCAAAGCAAAATTTTGATAGACTTTCTAGAAAGTATCCTTTATGGTTTTTTAATCTGGAAGTGAGCACAAAGATCAATTACTTTTTCAATTACTGTACTATTAATGTTTTTTAAATTAACTGTCAAACTTGTCAAAGTGAAATGTCGACAAAAGTGTTTCTAGAAAGCATCCTTTATAATGTGTTTAATTATTTCCTTTCTGTTTTTAATCTGGAGGTGAGCACAAAGACCAATTATTGTTTTTTTAGATACCGTACATTTAATTTGTCTTTAGCTGTCAAACTTGTCAAAGTGTATGCGGACAAAAGAGCAATTTTATCGTAATTAACGCGTTTTATTTTGCCGTTTCTTAGTTACTACATTTCTCATTTTTTAAAGTTATCTATAAAACTTGTCAAAGTGAAATGCCATACTTTTCGTATTTTTTTTAATTGACTGTCAAACTGAAATGTAGTTAACATTTTCGAAGGCATTCTGCAGAAAGAGTTTCATTTTTTTCCTAACCTACTCAGTTATCACTTGCTTTCCAAATTATTGTCTTTTTTATATTTTTTATTATGTGTCAAACTTGTCAAAGTGTAATGTCGACAAAGAATTTCTAGAAAGCATCCTTTATAATTTGTAAAATTAATTCTTTTAATCTGAAAGTGAGCTAGTTACCGTACTTTTATATATTTTTTAATTAACTGTCAAACTTATGAAAGTGAAATGTCGAAATATCGCTTTTTTTTGTAAGATTGCACACAATTACTCTTGAATTTCTTTAAATATGTGTAGGTATTAATAAAAATTACAGTGCAATTACATCTAGAACACTGGGAGCGATTACTGCAAGTTGATTTAACTTTCTTTTTGTTAGTTTTTAATTTGTCGCTTTTGAAATTGATTTGTTCTGCTATAATTTTAATTTTTAGTTTCTGGTATACACTTTGTGAACTTATTTTGTGGTTTGTAAGGGCGATTATCTCGGTTGTTCCATTTGCATTCCTCTCGCGCGCAAGCCAATTCGCAACAATGTTTTAAATTCTTACTTCAAGTCTTCAAGCTGACAAGTATCACTCTGCGTGAAGATTATACCAACAAACCTGCTCCAGGGCCATATCTTAAGCGATTTGCTGTAGGTACTTTGCCTTCGGTAAGTAATCAATGCAAACGAAGTACTTTTACTAGTTTGATTTAACACGTAACGGCATTTGTTTTTTGTTCTCAGTACACGCTTCTATTGTTGGTAGGAGTCCTTTAGGGAGGTTTTGTATGTAATTGTGGGTTGCCGCCTTGACGAGATGCACGCTTTGCTTTAACTAAATTCATAATCACAGCCACCGCCGTCGAACAGGTAGTAATTTATTAACGAGCATTTGGAAGGAGCTCGTAAATGGGCACCTGGGGCGATAACTGTGCGGCGCTCTTTGTTTTTGTTGCTGTTGCTGATGTTCTGGGACTTACCGGTAGCCTGAAAGGTGTCTCCGTTGTTTTGCCTCGTGATCGACGTGAGCGCTGCGCTTTCGAAGTTGACCAACGCGTGAACTCCATCATGCGGAAGGGTGATTTCCAGTAGTAAAATTAAGGGCAGGAAATATGCTATTTCCATTGGTGCGACCACATTTCTAACTGAAACGAAAAGAAAAAAAAATCATTCAATTTGTCACTCAGAGAAACAAAAGTCGAAATTTTACTGCAATTTTTTTCTGGGGCGTGATTGGATAGCGTTAATCTTTTATTTTTAAAAGTCTCTCAAAATGTTGTCTGTTTATATATAAAAAAAAATACGTTTCAAATCCGCGTGATAAAAAAATCACTTTTTTGTACAGGGTGTTTTAAGACGAATCTTTAATATCTTAGGAGGTGGTTGTATGGGCCATTTTGAGTAGAAAAGTTCCTATGAACATGTGTCCCATTCTCATTGGTTACGGAGTTACGACTGTTTGAAGTTAACAAACTGACAAGTACTGAACCCTGTGACGTGTGACAGTTATAATATGACGCCGTTTGGTGTTTACAAATATTTCTAATAAGGTTTCACGAATGTCGCACGTCTTTACATATTCTGAATATGTTGACATGGTACGTATTTGTAATGGAAGTGTTCCTTCTGTTTGTCGAAAATGACATAAACGGTTTCCTAACCCAAGTAATCAATAAATGCAATAATCAATGTCATTTGTCCTTCCATAACGCCGAGTTTTTTTTTTGACAGGTAACATTCTAACTGCTGTATCTCCGTAAGCATTGAGAATTTGACTCATGTCTATAGGAATTTTTTTAATCAAAATGGTCCGTACTACCACCTCCTAAAAATATTAGAACTTCATTCTGAAACACCCTGTATATAGAGTGATGATGTACGGTTAGATTTTTTCTAAAACTTTTTTATTATCGCGTCCATGCAAGACAATTTTTAACAAAGGTTGCATTGAGTGTGAGGAACGAAGATTATGTTATACTAGATGTCGATCTTCAGTTGTTTAGCTTTCTCAAATATTTTTTTTTATGTACATATTAATACAGGCTTTTGTACTTTTTAATGATTACATGCAGAGTAAATTAGTTTTATTGGAAACCGAAGGGTAAATCGTTGTACACGTCGATTGTCATTTGTTAAAGATATTGTATTTTGTTTTTATATACAGGGCGTTGCATATTATTGAAAAGAATCGAAATAATTTTTCAGTATTTTTAAAATATTTTTATACAGGGTCGTATAATGTTGTGTGTTTTTTTTTAAGTTTGTTATTGTATACAGAAAAGCTTTAAAAAAAGTGAATTCTGATAAATCACGTGACAGGGCCTTCAATTGTTTGTTTGTTTTTTCAATTCCATTTGATATTTTGATATACAGGGTGATACATAAATTTGATTTTTTTTTAAATTAATTTTTATTATAACACTAAGACAAAACGCTTTTGAAAAGAAGTTACAATGAAAGTCGAGCAGAGCTGTGCGGTACTCGAGAACAAGTACTCATTTACTGTACTCCGAGTACTTTTACTGTACTCGGTACTCAGTCCCGAATACATTATCTTAAATGTACTTGTACTTGATGAATTTTAAAATGCAATAATATACCAGAGTACTTTTCATTGCACTCGAGTACATTACCTTATGGAATGAGTACATTTTTATGCGAGTCTCGACATGCGTGGAACGGTATTACTGTACATGTATGTACTCGGTACTTTGTACTTGTACTCGGTACTCAACTACTTATCATATGTACTTATACTCGGTATTTGAATACATTTTGGACAGAGTACTTGCACTCAGTACTCGAGTACTTTTTACTTGTACTCGGAACAGTTCTGAAGTCAAGTAAGTAAATTCTGCGCTCTTCATTTGTTTCTTTTTATGTTTTAAATTTGCGTTGTTCATATTTTTTATATAGGGTGATACAATGTTCTATTTTTGTTAATAAGCTTACGCATGTTTAGAAGCAAATTCTGATAAATCACGTGAGGACTGACTTCAATTGTTCCGTTTTTGATTGTTTGTGATACTTACACATATACAAGGTGACACACAATTTCTTTTTTCATTTTTTAAAAATAATTCTACACCTTTATTCTCAGTTATTTAAATACTTTGTAAAGCTTTGTATATAAGGTAGGTTACATGTAGAACGAAATGCCATAAAAGAAATAGGTATAGGGAAAGCTAATATCAATCAATGTAGAATTTGATTCTGTATCTCATGATATAAAAATATACAGGGTGTTCCATTTACGAAAATTGAGTTTTGGGCAGTTAAACATAACGACTTTCCACACCATATTGTGACCATCCTATGAACTTTTCAGGGATAATTAGGATATGATTCGAAAGTCTGAACATTATACTTTTAAACGACATGTCACTTCAATCTTTAAATTTGAAATTGGCGTAAATAAATTGTCTTAAATGAAAGGTTACCAAAACAATTTTTTAAATAAATTTGAAGATATCTCAAAATCGGTTACATTTAGGTATAGGGAAGCCTTAACATTTTTTATTTAAAATATTGTGTAAAATCAGATTTTGTAATAAAGAGTATAGCATTCCATTTAAAATAAGAAAGTTAATGGCGACTTCCGGTATAGCCGGAAGTGATATAAAAGTGAAAATATTTTAGTCTGAAAGATCGCTTTCCCTTAGGGCAGTGTATTAATTTTCAGAATTTTTGTGTATTCTCTTCTCCGAAAACTTTTAATAGGCCAGTCAACTTGGGATATCCTGTATACATACAGGGTGATACAAGGTTCTGGGGATTTTTTTTAATGAGTTTCTTATTATTGCATACATTACATTGAATACGAATTCTCTTAAACCAGATAACTTTGAGCGTCAATTGTTTCGTTTCTTTTGTAATCAATAGCAAAGTTTTTGATACTGATTTTAGCAGATAATTTATGTGTTCGAAATTCTCCTTCGTATTAGGCAACCCATGTAAATTTAAGGTAACTTTAAATTCTATTCACATTCATTTGTTTTATATTGTTACCGAGGTGTTAGGAGGAATGGCAGAGAGGGGCGTCCAGAATTCTGGCGGCTACATGTAGGGCCCCCTTCAGAATTCTTCTTCCTTCTTCGACCTCCCGTACGCCAAAAGCAATTATTTTTCCATCAGATAACACAGTAAGCGCATGTTTTAAAAGTAAGGCGCACTTTGTTATTATTATCGTCAGCGTAATACACCGTCTGTCATTAATTTAAAAAATTTCAGCGCGATATGCATCGCGCGCGGGGGCCCGCCCACCGATATAAATTAATGCCTTCTTCGATAAACAAATAAAACGGACGCCTGAAAAATCAAGTACAGCTAGCTGGGAACGAACGAGCCAGCGAAGGTGCGCTCAGATGAAGAAAAAGAAACAAAAATTAATTGCACGTAGCGCGAGCGTTAAGAAATTAATCGGTGAAGGGTACGCCGACGATTTGTTTTTGTTTTTCCTCATAAATAATATTCTAACAAAATCGCTAACAAATATTGCCCGTTTTCTTTTTGAGATTAAACCAAAACGTCTCCTCCAAAAGGAATATTGCGTTTTTGTTTATAAAGCCCTGGGCTTTTTTAATGGAGAAACAAAAAACGCAGCAAAAACAATTGCCTGCGATAACAAAAGATCGCAGGTACCCAGCGGGCCTGCGCCGCAATCACTTTAGTAGCAAGTTGAATGCTGTAGTAAATAATAGTGTGTGTGTTTGTGTGCAAAGGTGCAAGGAACATGCAACTGTTTTTTTTTTTTTGGTGAGTTATTTTTTTTTATTTGATACTAGTTGATATATGATACACGAATCGAAACGAATAAAACGAAGTCTGTTCATTTTATTATTATGTTTAGTAACACCTGAATATGAGCGTTTATACAGGGTCCCCCGAACTGAGCGAGTTTTCGAAGGAAAGAGTTGATTTTAAAAATTAGCGCACAGCTTTAATAACAGGAATTGATTAGTAAGTACCACTTCTTCATTCTTGTTTGGGTGTCTCCTTTGTACATCTAATCCCAAAACAAGTTATATTACTAAACATTTAGTGCTTCGTAAATTATAAATTATAAAAAGTATATTTTGAATTGCCTCCAAAACAGCTACCTAAATTTAAATTTAAAAATGTAAACTCTTCTTAATTGACCGAAACCTCCGTTGTCCAGTTATAAAATAAAAATTAATGGACAAACTTACGCAATGATTTCCAAAAAAAAATTCCACCAGCCAACACCGTCATAAATTACACCACCGTCAACGAAACACAGAAATACTTCTCACACGCCGCATTAAGTTAATGATGACACCGTGTGTATCTTCTTCGAATTTACATGGTGATTATCGCCGCACAAAAAGCACCAAGCCGTCGCATCGATTAAAACAGCGATCATAAATCATAATTTAACTCACCTCTCGAAGTGGGCGCGAATAATTCGCCGTTAATCAGTATATAAATTTGCGGCTGGGGGGAAAAACAGATTTATTGTGGCGGTTTACGCAGCAATCAAGAAATATGTTCGCCGTTAATTAAACAAATTACCGAGTTATTTTAATCACGACGACGTAATAACTGCACGAATTATCCTCATTACATTACCAAATAACTCTCGTAATTATTATTATTACCGCAGTTAATTTACTAAAGAAAACAGAAACATTATATGAGAACGGCCCCCTCATTTTTTTAAAGATAAAATTATCGCAGATGATCTTTTCATCTGCCGTTTATACAAACGGTAAGCAACTAGGCCTCCAGAAATCGAAAAAAATATGTAAATTGCCATTTATTTGCGGAACACTCTGTAAAGTCGAGCTTTTTTTACTGGAAGGCCCTGTACATTGTTGCATTTTTGAATTTCCGGGCAAATTCTAGCCTGAAATCATGTGTCACACCATGGGTCTAGCATGAACGGTTTACGAGTTTTTTCATTTGTTTCCCATATTTGAACTCGAAAACCAATCGCGTTAGACCCATGGTGCGACACATGACTTCAGGCTAGAATTTGCCCGGAAATTCAAAAATGCAATAATATACAGGATCTTTCTGTAAAAAGTTTACATCCAAAGGTTGAAGTATTGGATTTAAATTTACTTCTTCTTGCAAAATTAAGCCAGTTAGGAAAGGTACAACAATATTCAGTGTTTCATTGAAAATATGTAAAAAAATATGCAGATTGCAATGTTTTTTTTACAGAACACCCAGTAGAGTCGAGTTTTTTTACTGGAAGGCCCTGTATATTATTGCACTTTTGGATTTCTGTGTGCACCAAGGGTCTAACGCGAGTTTTTTCATTTGTTTCACATGTTTGAACTCGAAAACCAATCGTGTTAGACCCATAGTGCGGCACATGCATTCAGGCTAGAATTTGCCCGACAATTCAAAAATGCGATAATATACAGGGTCTTATTGTAAAATCTTCTGATGTGCAATTGTTTTTCTTTAAAAGGTGATCAAATACCTTCAACTTTCAGATAGCAAAATGAAGTGCGTCGGGAGATTTTCCTGGCCATTTAAAAGTGCAATAATATACAATATGTTTCATTGCAAAAAAAAATGCAATTTCTGTATATTTTTAAAAATAGGAAGCACAATTGTTCTCTTGAAACAAATTCACTTCATTCTTTGAAAGTAGAACTTAGAGTTACAGCAGAAATAAAGTGCGTTCAAATAAAACCGTTATCAAGCAGGCTTGTGTCAAGTGCAAATTTTGCAAAGTCACGTCGTAACCATACGATTATTATAAACATAACCTAACTTTTTATATCCATTTAATTACGATTTTCTACAAATTGGAATTAATGAAATAAAACATTTATTTTATTGTAAATGCCTCGAAAATGCAAACAAAGCCTTTGATAGTTGACGCTGTTGACAGCTCGCAGTTATTCAAGGTTGCAACGTACGTACTAAGCTACGACGTGCCGTCAATAAACAGAAGCAAGTTCAGAGCCTTCTCGATAACGGATTTTTTTGAACGCACGTTATAAATCAAATAAGAATTTGTGTGACAACCCAAAAACGCTGTCATATACAGGCTGTTCCCTGAGAAATAATCCTACGCAGGTTTATTATTTGTAATTTTGCGATGCAAATGATGCATAACGACTGTGGCAGTTGATGGCAACATAACAGCGATGCAAAATAAGTTTTTTTTTACGCGGACGTAAACGTGACGTGATGTGATGTGACGTGATAGAAAACTATGTAAATCGCCGCAACAGTTACGCATCACGCAACTTGTAATACAAATATAATTACCGTGCACGTCACGTGTGTTTGGTTTTTCTTTCGTCGAAGTTATTTCACTTTTTAGTAGTTTCGTGCGAATTATTTGTTTTGGTTCATCGAAAAAACTCGAATATTTCATTATTTGTTTTTATTGAACAAGTACAGGATGTCAGAAACTGTATTAAAAAGAATATTCTCACGACGCTTAACTATTATGAGGAAGTTTCTGTATTGAATATAATTTTACAAAATGACGAGATGCCCTAGAATAACATTCTCAAAACTATTTTTCTCTTTTGTTTTATCTTTGTGGGAATTATAAATCGAGACATTCGGTACAATTAATTTCGATTAAGTGAGCCTTGTGTCAACGAAAAACGTGCAAGTTGCATTTTTTTAATGGAACACCCTGTAAAGTTGCATTTTTTGTAGGAAGGCCCTGTATATTATTGCATTTTTGGACTGCCGGGTGAATTCTGTCCTGAAGTCATGTGTCGCATCATGGGTCTACGACTAGCGGTTTTCGAGTTTTTTCATTTGTTTCGCATGTCTGAACTCGAAAACCAATCGCGTCAGATCCATGGTGCGACACATCAATTCAGGCTAGAATTTACCCAAGAATCCAAAAATGTGATAATATACAGGGTCTTCCGGTAAAAAATGACATGCACGGTTCATTTTTTGAAAAAACAATGCGCAATTGTTTTCCTGAGAATGGCGTTTAGACAAAAATATCTACAACTTTTTTGTGTGATATTTATTTCTTATTGCACAGTTAAACAGGTCAAAGTATTCTTTTTTGTTGAACAAATACAGGGTGTCACAAGTTTTATTAAAAAATTATTGTTTCTATGCGTAGTTACTATGCGGAACATGCTGCATACGTATTTGAAAATAACTCAGCAAAAATGTGCGAGGTGACCTTGAATAACATCTTTAAGGTCTATTTTTTCTTTGCGTCATTTTTATGGCACTGAACGTGTGAAAGAAAAGTGTAGGATAGGTGCGTCGCAAAGCTAAAACGTTTAAATTATTCCTATCATTCAACTATTATAAAACAAAAGACGCACGCACAATTGATCAAAAACTTGTCAGAGTACCACAGGGGGGACAATGTATACATATGCCCAGAAGTTCCGGGAACACCTCCGTCTTCGATCGCGGCCCGTTAGGAACGCTCCGGGCTTCCTTTCATGGTTATCTCTACAAGTTATGCTAGACTTATCAAAGCAGAAAATGATAGGATAGGAGACACCATACACGCAGCTGCACTCTCGTTTTATTAATTTTCTTTTCTTTTTGATCGTCCGAAACAAAAGAAATTCTCAGTTTCGTCGGGAGCTGCGCGCTCCCCCGGAATTTCTGGCAGATGAATCACATGTATTTCGAATTACGAAACGCGCGTTATCCATCATCGTGAGAACAACGGACAGGTGGCAGCACCTGTACGTAACTCTATCTCGTAAGGTATGGCCCCCGGCCGTAATGAAATTATCGTTTATCATGTCCCGGTGAGACTTGATTATTCCCTCGACAATCTGACGCAATGCGTCGATTAAAAAATTATGATACGAAACGAGCCGGCTTGTCTGAATTCGATTAATCATTGGCTAATTGATTTGATGAGGTATTTCGAAACGCGAATCGGATTGGCGGATTTTTCTCGACGAGAAACTCATTATTTGTATGGCGAACAAAAACGCGTAGATTGGATTTGATGGATTTTAACAATATAAAAAGCAGCGCCATCTTCTAATTGTTCATTACGATCTCATTTGCTTACTTCGAGGAATGTTGAACATACAATTTTTTTTGTAAAATTAGGAAGACGTCAAAACTACTGAAAAACAACGCCATCTCTTAATCGCCGCTGAAAATTCCATTTTATTATTTTTATTCGTCGTCAGAAACGTTTTTGTAAAAACATAAACTATCTGTTCTTGAGTTGTTTAAAAAATGAATTAAACAAAAAGAAAAAATAAAATAAAACAAAGCACTTTGAATCGTTCAACTCGGGCTAAAAATATACAGGATCTTCTGTTCAAAAATGCGTTTCACTTTTTTTTCTTTTTGAAAACTTGCGAGGAATTTGCTTTAAAAATTCGACTCGTCGTATTTTTTATTTTTCCTTGAGAATTAAAGAAAAAATAATCAAGTTTCGCATTCAAATTTACAATAATCATTAACAAATGAGCAACAAAATCTCGGGAAATGTACCAAAATTAAACTTTTATATTTACTACTGCATATTTGAATTCCTGAGTAAATTCTAGCCTGAATTGATGGGTCGCACCATAGGTCTATCTTGATTGGTTACCGAGTTATAGTATAAAAACAAATGAAAAAAACTCGAAAACCGCTCACGCTAGACCTATGGTGCGACCCATCAATTCAGGCTAGAATTTACTCAGAAATTCAAAAGTGTAATAATCAGGGATCATATTTGGGGTCACTTCCTGCGGAGAAAATACGAAAACTTGCTATTCAGAGTGTACACAGGAACAATAGATCGAAGAGTGGGAGGATCGATCGCCGATTGCGCTGCTGCCTTAGACAAGGTGGGGACGGCCGAGTACAGTCAAGTTAGAAGTGCGGGGCCAGTAAGTGGTCTCAAATATGATACTTGGTAATAATATACAGAGTATTCCGATAAAAAGGGCTATTTTAGTATTTTTCTCTGTAACGTGACGTTTAATAATTTTTCCGTGGTCGACTTTCAAAGCGTTAGATAAATTTGCATAATTTTCGCAAAGGTAATTTTTTTCTTTCTTGAAAATTTTCAAGGAATTGGACTTTCAAAATTTAAAACGTCATATTTCTGATTTTCTCTCAAAAATTAAAGAAAAATGAATCCTGAAAAAGAATCGAATTTGTATCATAAAAAATTGTTTATTAAATACAAAAGTTGAACAATGAATTTAACTCGATTTTTCTTTACCAGAGGAAACAAGTGCCATTCATTTTCGATTTGTGTTTGAAATTTTTCAAAATTTCAAGCAATCTTTAACTATCGCTGCCTTTGATTATGCGTTTTATTTCAATTTTGACAACTGCGGCTGCGATCGGCTTACCACCATTTTTTCAGCAAGAAAGCGAATTTTTTTGTCGTTTTTCACCATTTTCTTTTTCTTTTGTTTTTACAAACAAAAAGCTCTCACAAATGCATTTATTTTATTATTTTGTTTCTGAAGAGAAGGAAAATAATTATTACAGGTATGTCGATCAATATTCTGTTTGTTGTTTGTCATTTTTTAATTTTTTTAGAAAGAAAAGATTATCGTTGTCATAAACTTTCGTTACATAATCGATCGTCTTTTGTTTTTCCTTTCGTTGCTATTTACTTTTTTCGATTCTAATGAGGAGTGTAATTAGAAGAGATCAACTTTTGTTTTTCTTTTTTTTTTTGTTTTTTGTTTTTTCCTTTTTTTAAATATCACTTCTGATGAATACAAATACAAAAGGTGTTCCATTTTCGATTTATAAATATTTTTAAAGCGGCCATATGTGCACCAATTTTTTTTTTTTTTCTCTTGAAAACTGAGATTCAGTGTACCCTGTATATAAATACACAGCCACCCTAAAATTCTATCTTGGAAATATACCTACGATATTATTTAAGAAACGAAAAATCGGAAATTGATTAATCTGTTGTCCGTCTTTAATGGGGTAAAGTTCGGTAATGATCTTTATACAGGGTGACTCAAAATTGTCCCCCGATATTTTAGTGTGAATAGAACATCAAAAAATAAAGTAATCTATTTTTTTTGGCAATATCGCCTGGATCCTTTAATTTATTAAACTAATATTTGAAACTCAGGTATAAGGCTTCTAGCTGGGTACTTACCACGTATTTGCCAGATCCTCCCTTCTTTTTGAGGGGTAGTTTGAGGGGGTATTTTATAGTAACAAAATGCAATACTCGTAGATGTATGCTAATTTTTAAACGTCAATTACTCAAAGACCGCTCGCTTTATCGAAATGCAACAAGAGAACTTTTTGTGCCAAATAATCTAAAGAATATTTTCTTCGCAAATTTTTTACAAAATATGTAAAAAATAAAAAATTAGGGATAAAATACAGAAAAGTCACCCCCTCAAACTACCCTTTAAAAAAGAGGGAGGATCTGACAAGTACGTTGTAAATGCGTAGTTAGGTGCCTTATACTTGAATTTAAAATATTAGTTTGATAACTTAAAGGATACAGAAGATACTGCCGAAAAACAATATTTTTCGCCCCTTTTTTAGGGCTTATAACTCCCTTATTGTTCACTTTTGGAAAAAAGATTGTATGAAAAGGTAACCTTATTTTTTGATGTCCTATTCACCCTGAAAATATGGGGAGACGATTTTGAATAACCATGTATAATTTTTTGCACTGATAAAGCGGTGTGTAAAAAATCATCAACATAATTTTACGCAATACTTCAACCAATAACTAAAGTAATAATTTACAAATGTTTTCTACGTGAAAGGCACGATTTCGCGTCGTTTGAATAAAGTTTACCATCGGCGGGTCCCTCGTTTAAAATGTTGAGAGGCAAATAAATTCTTGCATGTTATTAGATGGAGGCAAGAATTTACGCGAAACTCTCTAATCACTATAATCAGAAGAAACTTAATCTGCACCGCCCGCCGTGCGTGGCTTAGTGAATACGGATTTTATCTCGTGACTATTTCAATATTTCAATTCGCATCTTCGGCAAGTCTTCCTGTGATTACTGCTCAATTTTTTTCCGGGTCAAAGAATATCTTCGATGATATATTTGATGAGGTAGGTATTTGCAGGAAAAACGTGTTTACCACTTCTGTCATCCCGATCATAGAAAGCTGTCAATTTTTTTTTGCTTTTTCTATTCGACCGACAATCAAGCGCAATTTACACCTGTAATTTTTTTTTCGCCGCGCCGGTTTCGGACGTCCACCTAGTAAACCGAAGGCCTCCCATCTATCACAGCCGTCAGTCAATCGGAGATTACTTCGGACAATGAATCTGAAAATCATGCGCCTTTCAAACACATAATTACTACCTGTTACGTAAGTACTACTGAAAGACGATAGTCATTTGCAGCAATGATCATACATAGATGTGTTTTGTTTTTTTTTTTCTTTATTTTGGGACGGACAATACTTGATCAGAACAGACGCCAAAAATTGGTTATTAACGCTCTTTGTTGCAAAATTCTATTCACCGAACGCACCGCGTCTAATTAAAACAGTATTAAAAATACCGTATGTGTTTTTGGAGGTCTAAAGGTCTCTTTTATAGGCCAAGTTTGGATCCCCTGTCCCCTCGCGCGTTTAAAATTGAAATTACGGACATGCAGCTTCACCGCGAGCATGTTTGCACGAGTGCTTTCGCCCTAATGCGAATAAGGATAAGTTCGTTTTAGTTTCAGTTGGTTTTAACAGATGTCTCGCATATTTGATAACCAGGGATCGGTGAAATATAAGTCGACGTTATCTCATCAGCGGCGCGCCTGGTGATCGCAGGCTCGGAGCTCGATACGTTATTTTAAATGAATAAGTTATAATTTTGTTAAATGTGTTAAATGTCTATGATCATTAAAGTGTTTTAAAAATATGCATATAACGATTACAATTTGTGAACTCCGAAGTCGTAACAATAGAAAGTAAACGAAACAAAAGTTTGAAATTGAAATTACAGAAATGCAACGTCACCACGAACATCTTTGCACGAGTGGTTTCGCCTTAATGGGGATAACGATTGGGTCAAGTTCTTTTTAGTTTGTGTTGGTTTTAACTAAGTCGAAAAATCTTGGTCTACATTCAAAATTCCGCTCATAGATGGCGCCTTTGACTTCTCACTGAAAATGATGTTCATTTGCGTGCCGCTTTGGCTTTTTCAAATTTTTATTTTTTGTTGCGTAAATTCCTGCAAATCACGACGATCGACGTCAAATACCATTCTCAGACTATAGACAACTAGATCGATCTGTATTCATAATTCCGCCGATAGATGGCGCATTTAACTTCCCTCTGATGATGATATTCATTTACATGTCGCCCTTGCTTTTCAAATTTTTATTTCAGTTAAATTTTCAACGAAAGTGATATTCACTTGCGTGTCGAATTTCATGTTGCTGATCTAGCACGATCGGTTTTTGATTTTTTTTTAAATTTGTTTTTAGTAGTACAACTCGAGAACCCTGGTGCGATCCATCAATTCTGGCTGGAATTTACTCAGCAATTTAAAAATGCGTCAATAAAGATAGAAAGTGCAACGTTTAAAAGAAGAAAACAAAAGACGATCGATTGTGTAACAAGATGTTCATAAGCACGTGGTCGAAAGATATAGGGAAAAAAAAAACATCAAACAAAACAAACAAGGGGACTTACAATTTCAAAAAGATAAAAGTTAACGATCGTTTTTTTTGCAAATATTAAAATATTTCCTTTCTTAATATCCTTCAAGTTCTCGTTCTTTGAAAAATGTTAAAACTGTCGTTTTCGCAAAATTAAGAGCAAGTCCATTCTTCGGCGCGTCCAAAAAAATCGGCGTTTTTTCTTCATTAAAAGAAGTCCAAAAAAATATTTCCTTTGAAGACTAACGACCGGTATTACCAACGTTTTAAGGAGACCTTAAATTTAAGTCGTGTTTAGATTGTGACACTTCTGCTTGGTTTGGATAACATCAATCACATTCTAAACCCGAAATAAATTTAAGGCCTCCTTAAAACGTTGGTAATACCGGCCGTTACTTAAGTAAATATTTTGCACTTTATTTTCTTAGTTAAAAGTAAACGAAACAAAAGACGATCGATTGTGAAACAAATAACTTTTTTAATTATAGAAAGAAAAAATAGAAACGAAGGATTCATCAAAATTGTCAACAAAATGGAAAGGATAGCGGAAAATTGCGGCAGCACTGATGAAGATATGTTTTAATTAAATAATAAACAAATAACAAATGCATAAATTTGAAGTCAAAATGTCTGGCTCTTGTTTGCGAGACTTTACCAATTTAAGAACTTTAGGTACACTCATCCAGAAAAAAGACGTCTCCCATATGCCGAGTAGGCGGACAAACGAGTGGACAAATCGATTCCTTTTAATAAACAAGGAAAATGAAAATGACAGGCGGGCAACTTTCGTTGTGATGTTTCTTTAATATTCGACGAAAACTCGATCGTGGAAAATTTGGAATCAAAATGGCTCCAGTTTGCGGTACTTTACAAACGTAAAAACTTTATGTACAGTTGCGGACAGAAAGTTTCGGATGTCAGTGTCATTCTACTGACGTAAAAGTTAAGAAATTCCTATATGTACATATATGTCAAATGAGTGACAGTGACATCCGAAATTTTCTGTCCGCAACTGTACGTACGCCATCTATCGTGAATCACCATGAATTCAATTGGCGCATTGGAGAATAAAAACAGCAAACAAAGACTTGCGATCGTTTCTTGTTTAATTTTTTTCTTTTTCCTTTCAATAACAAATAAAACGACAGAAAATGAAAACGACAGACGGGCAACTTTCGTTGTGAACTTTTTGTTTTTGAAACATATTCGACGAAAAGTCGATGCGTCTTTCGTTCAATTTTAATTGTTTACTTTCGCTATTTAAAAAAATAAATAAATACGGAAGATATTTGATTTTCTTTTGATAAAAAATTAAGAACTGGAAGTTCTCTCTCGTATATGTACGTATGTCGACCCTTATTTTTTTTATCGTAACTTTAGTGTTTTGAATAATTTAAAAAAGAGGCACTTGCGTGAATGGCCATCAAGCAAGTATATTATTATTTCATAAATTCAACGACTTGAGCCATGGCCAACTCCATTAACATTCACTGACGTGTATGTATGGCCGTTTCAATTTGACTTTTAAAAATTTGACGGGTACTCCACTCAGCGCCTCTTGTGAGTTTTTAAGTAATTGCAGTTGCCATTACGTTACTATCAGTAGTTCTGTAGTATCTTTAACACGGAGCGCTGAGTGGAGTACTCCATGGCATGCTTTCCGGAACCGAATTTTAGGCGAATTGACACGGCCATACATACACGTCAGTGAATGTTAATGTTGCTGGCCATGCTTGAGCACTAATAAGAAGCTGACCGAGAGCGCCATCTTCCGGATGATTTCAGAACTAAAATGACTGGCTAGTGACACAAGCTATCTTTTGATAGCTATCGGAACTTATAATGTATCTTGTTTGAACTTTTTTTGTTTAAAACGAGTAGTGGTGCTTGTTTTTTTATTTCTGACAATTCTTTGGGTAAGGTTACTGGACAGGTAAAGAAACCGCCGCCAAATTTCCATCTCACTCTCTTCTGTCTCTTTTAATTTGGGGTTAGATTCACTGCAAACCTCCTAGCATGTTATGTAGCTATCTTTTTCTTCTTAGCGTCCTTTTGAATTGGGGGGACGAGAAACGCGGAATGGGAATATTCATCAATGCAGTAACCTTATTCCTAGGAAGTTGCGAGCGCCATCGCTCGGATGATTTCAGATCTAAAACAGCTGTTTTGTTTGAATTTTTTTGTTTCAAACGAGTAGTGGCGTCACCTCTTGATCTTTGCCTTAGCTTGAAATCGATGGTGCTTGTTTTCCTTTTTTTATTTCTGACAATCCCTGGGGTAGGTTACCTATACATATAAAGAGGGTAAAGACATACAGCGCCATTAACAGGCCAAAGTCAAATAAAAAGTGTAAAAATAATGGGCTTTTTCCATCTTCCAGTATTTTTTTCGATACTTAGAAATTAGGATACCTATATTAAGACGAAAGAAAATAAGAGGCCCTTATTTTTACATTTTTTTATTTGAATTTGGCCTGTTAATGGGCGATTGATCCGCATATGTCTTTACCCTCTTTAATATAGGTACCCTACCCTGGGGGAGTTTAGAGCGCCATCTCTCGGATGATTTTAGATCTAAAACGGTTACCTTGTTTGATTTTTTTTTGTTTCAAACGAGTAGTGACGTCGCCTCTTGATCACTACCATGAAAACTTGAAATCTGTAATGTTTGTTTTTCTTTTTTATTTCTAACAATTCCTGGGTAAGGTACTAAATCAACACTCCGTACAGGTAACGCAATTCCATTCCTCTCGTGAGAGGATTGAGAAACAAAGGTAACAAATATAATTGTCGCAAGTGCAATAAGACAACAGTTTTAGGGAATTCTGTTTACCGCAATGTCACTGGTTTCAATTTAAAAGTGTATTAGGTTATGTCTAGTTAGTTACTTACCAATCAAAAAGTTGATATTTTGAGAAGTGTAGAATGTTTCTTTTACGAATAAGGCGGAATCATTAAATGCCATGCAATAAAAGTTTGGGATGCGATATTTAAACTCAATTTTCTTAACCACTGACAGTAACTTTGACAAACGTCACTTCAAATAATATTTCCAACTGTTTTTTATCCCTAGATGAGAGGAATGAGTGACAAGAATAGATATAAAAAATCACTAAATGCGTTACCTCTATACGAAGTATGTTGATTTAGTACCCTATTCCTAGGAAGTTGAGAGCGCCATCACTCAAATGATTTCAGATCTAAAACGGTTATCTTGTTTGAATTTTTCTTGTTTCAACCATAGCTTGAAATCGATCGTGCTTGTTTTCCTTTTTTTATTTCTGACAATTCCTGGGGTGCGTTCAGAATAAACGTCCGACAAAGTGTGTTTACCCTGGCAGGATGATTGCCCGGACAACAGGCTATTATGAACGCTTTGAAACGAGCTGTCAAAACGGTCAAATAGTGAAGATTGAAATACTGAAAGCGTCCTAAAACCAGAACAATGGATTACATTGTTAGTATTATATACAGAGTGGCCCAACGAAAACAGTCAGACTGAATATCTTCCAAGAAAATTTTTGTTTGAAAAAACGCAAGAACAGGTCGATTTATAATCCAAGGGGGACACTTTTCTATCCTATATACAAGTGTCATACGTCATCCCCCTCCCTTCCAGCTCTCTAACCAATAGAATTTAAATAGGGAATGTACCATATGTGGCATATCATTGAAAAGGTAATTTTATAGAGAATTCAGTAATGTGAATATGAATACCTGAGAATTTGATTTTAGCGCCCTCTTTCGGAGAAAAAATTGTTACATAATCCAAAGTGTGACAACTCATATGAAAGCTAATTTTAATAGTAACTCAATGCGCGAATTGAAATTACGTAAAGATATTGAAAACTGATTAAAATAACTATAAATAGGGTTCGTAACAGATTTGGTATCCTTATTTTTAGTTATTTTAGTCACTTTTCAATATTTTTACATAATTTCAATTCGCGCATTGAGTTACTATTAAAATTAGCTTTCATATGAGTTGTCACACTTTGGATTATGTAACAATTTTTTCCCCGAAAGAGGGCGCTAAAATCAAATTCTCGGATATTCATTTCACATTACTGAATTCTCTATAAAATTACCTTTTCAATGATATGCCACTCATGGTACATTCCCTATTTAAATTCTATTGGTTAGCTGGAAGGGAGGGGGATGACGTATGACAGTTGGGTATAGGATAGGAAAGTGTCCTCCTTGTATTATAAATCAACCTGTCTTTGCGTTTTTTCAAACAAAAATTTTCTTGGGAGATATTAAGTCTGACTGTTTTCGTTGGGCCACTCTGTATATAGTATTAGTATTATAGGTAAAAAGTTGTTTATCGGACAAAATGGTGCGTTTATTATGAACGGAACAACTTTTTACCTTGAGGTTATTATGAACGCGAGGGGTAAAAAGTTGCACGCCCGGCGTTTATTCTGAACACACCCCTGAAGGCGCTGAGAGCGCCATCTCACGGATGATTTCAGATCTAAAACGCTCACCATCTCTTGATAGGACAACTCAGTGCTACTAATTTTTAGGAAAAAAACATAGAAATCATAGCCTACTTTAATTAGGAATTAAATCGAATGCGCAATGTAAATTAATGTTTGAAAACTAAAAAGAGGTCGTTTTTAAAATTGAACTTGAATTAAATCAAATTAGTTGGAATGGAGATGTAATAAAATCATGAATCGGAAAACACTGTAATACATAAATTAAAATTATAACTCGCTGTGTAGTAAATAGTTTCGTTTTACGGCTTATTTACCGTGCATAAAATACAGTGTTGGGGCCCCGACTTAATTTATTATCTGTCTTGCGTATTCGTCGTAAAAGGAGCTGTTAAAAAAGCGCGCCAATTTACAGATATGCAATTTACATATTTCCTCCATTATATTTTATGCAACGAGGAACTCGCGAGACAGGCAGGAACGAAACGGGTCTAATTATGATTTTTTCTTCAATAAATTCAAACGTGATCACTCGACTGTATCATTCATACTGAACTCCACCACAATGTAACGTAACGTTCCTCTTAACTTCTGCGTTTGTTAATTAAAAAGAAATCTTTTCCGCTTTGAGTTAACAAACTCATTTTTATCATCATGGAGATGCAAAAAAATTTGAATTGTGAATCATCTATCGAATATCTCCTTAATAGAAATAGAAAGTTGACGAATCGATTTCCTCGTGAAACTCGACACATCCAAGTATTTTCTTTTTAAAAAGTGGCCCACCTGTTGCTCGAGAGCGCCCACGTTTCAAGGCAATTGCGAAATCGAGACTCGTCCTCGTTCGTCAGTTGGTGAGTGGGCATTCTTCGCCTAAATCCGCACGCAATTATTTGCCTTAATTTACGCAGCTGTCTTCCGCGCCATCTCGATTTAATCACTTTCAAAATCCCCCCGCCCTCCGATTTTTAATTGTGCTTCCCCAAAAATTGCCGATAAATAAATACGGGCAGTAATTGAAAAGCAAAGTGCCAAAGGCGGGACCCGATTCATATTTCAGCGGGAAAAATTACCCGTTGTCAGCCGACTTGATCTACACCACTGTAATTAACGAGGTTTTATGCGATTACGCTTGTTTTCTCTGCAGGGGGGGGGGCGTTATTAAAATTAATCACTTGCCTGGCAAAATAAATTTTACCATTACTGCGTTACTATTGAAGCACCGCGATAGGTAAAGCTAATATACAGGATGATTCTTGAATAGATGGACAGAGAAAAAAAAAACAGTCGAATAAAAACAATAAACGAACGAGTAAAATAATGTATTAAAGGAGACAACTGAATAAAGCAATTGAAAAACGAAAAAATTTGATGGAAAGAAATACATAATTGAATAACGAATGATAAATGAATAAATAAAATATACAGGGTGATTGAAATTTAAGGGCCAACATGGGGATCTCACAAGATTTTGTTAAAGTAGCGCATTTTCAATTTTTTCGTCAAAAAAAGGAGCTACAATGGCGAGAGTTTGCGTTACTCTGGTAATTTAACTGAGCGGCCTCTTATGTAATAAGATTGCATTACATCATATCTATGTACTTCACAAATTCATTAATCGCAATTTCTGAACGTTTCCTTTCACAAATTATATCTGTAAATTAAAAAAAAATTAATTATTGCCGGATTTGACAGATTTTCCTAAAATCGAAGAACTTTTTTTAACAACTTAAAAAAAAATGGTCACACCATTGTGCTTGCTTATTATAACAGTAAATATTTAAATATTTATTGAATAGAAAGGCCACTTTATTAAATTTTATAGAACCATAAAAACGAACACTTTGACTCAACTATCATAAATAATAATTATTTACGTCATAATTTCAATCATAAACTCTTCACTTCTTAATTTTAGCTAACGTAAACTTTCCCGATTCACTCCAACGACAAACTTAGAGCTCAAAGCTTAAAAATCCCAATTCAATCAGCGTCCGTAATTTACGATGTAACATATTTCCTAAGCGACACGCTCTTTTTAATCGACGTTTAACCGTTTACCGCCGTTATCATTGATCTACGATCTATCTATTAAACCGAGGGAAACGATGGCGAAAGCGCCGGCTCTCGTAATTATACGTGCCGTAAAAATTTTAATGCGCCTAAACGTTTTCGTGCGTAAATTACGGCCGTAACTTCTATATTTAGTCGGGAATATACCGTCCGACGCAATAACTTCTGCCGCGCAACGAAAAATTCCCGACATTCCGCGTTTTAAAAACCACATAATCTACATGTGTTTTAGAGATTACTGTCTTTGCATTGGAGTTGTTCTAAGGTAGAACACGTTCGCTCACTACTTGTGGATGTAGAGATACAGATAAGTACTTGGCTTGCGATAATCTGCGAGTAAAGCGTTTTATTGGCGCGTTAACACTGCAATAAAATCGATAGTTAAACGCACTTGCAGCGCGTAAATACTACCGAGAATTATGAGAGAAACCCGAAACCCACAAAAGGAAACGCGAGCTTTACAGCTTCAGCTTTTTTCGCTGGAAACTATAAAGAAAGTTTAGCGTTGGCGAGAAATGAACCGAAGTTGCGGATTTATAACCGAACACCCCGTATATTATTGCGTTTTTGAACTGCTGAGTAAGTTCTAGCCTGAATTCGTGGGTCGCACCATGGGTCTAGAGCGAGCGGTTTTCTAGTTGCTTCATTTGTTTCCTTTAAAACAAGTCGACAACCAATCACGTCAAACTCATGATGCGACGCAAGAATTTACTTGCGAATTCAAAAATGAGGGCGTCCTGTTAAAAATTCCAAATTTTTATACCGCCATAATTCTTTTTTTTTATAATTGTCGAGGCTTCTCAACGAAATCTGCGACTTTTGTATTTAATAAACACGAAAAGCGTTCCACTGAAATTCGACATAATGTGGGATTATGTTTTCAGAAAGCAATGCGCGTTTGTTTCTGCGACAATTACATCCTATTTTCAAACATAAGGAATTTGAAAGGAAACTCGTATTAAAGTTTTTTTTCAACGGCGAATGCACTTTAAGTTTTCAATAGACAAAGAGAATGATGGAGGTAAATGTTATTGTAGATATTTAAAACCAAATGTGCCCTTTTACAAAAAAAAAATACCAAGAAATACATCAAAGTTATATTTTTTTTAATCGAACACTCTGTATATGATAGCATTTTTGAATTCCTCAGCAAATTCTAGCCTGACTTGATGGGTCGCATCATGGGTCTAGCGCTAGCGGTTTTCGAGTTTTTTCATTTGTTTTTAATAGTACAACTCGAGAACCAATCAAGATAGACCCATGGTGCGACGCATCAGTTCAGGCTAGAATTTACTCGGTAATTCAAAAATGCAATGATAAATACAAAAAGTACAATTTTGGTGTATTTCACCGAAAATGCGACGCCCGTTTTTTTATAGTACGAATTTAAATTATTCTTTAGAACAAGGAATCCGATTTCTTTTTTATTTCTCCAGAAAAAAAATTTAAAAAAATATGAGGAAGACCCGATCTGTTAAATTTAGAAAATTCAAATCCTTGCAAGTTTTCAATCAAGAAGGAAAAAATGACATTTGCAAGAAAGTTACATAATTTATGTAATGGTTGAAAGCCGTCTGCGTCACGTTACCGAGAAATACATCAAAATCACATTCTTTGAATGGAACACCCTGTATATTACTGCGTTTTTGAATTGCCGAGTAAATTCTAGCCTGAGTTGATGGGTCGCACCATGGGTCTAGCGCGTACGGTTTTCGAGTTTTTTCATTTGTTTTTAGTGTTGCAACTCGAGAACCGATCAAGATAGACCCATGGTGCGACGCATCAATTCAGGCTAGAATTTACTGAGGAATTCGAAAATGCAATGATAAATACAAAAAGTGCAATTTTGGTGTATTTCCCCAAGAATGCGAATTTATTCTTTAGAACACGGAATCCGATTTCTTTTTTACTCATCTAGAAAAGAAAAATTAAAAAATGACAAAGACGCGATCTGTTAAATTTAGAAATTTCAAACCCTTGGAAGTTTTCAATCAAAAAGGAAAAAATGATATTTGCAAAAAAGTAACAGAATGTATGTAATGATCAAAAGCCGTCCACAAAGAAGTTATTATCTGTCACTTTACCGAGAAATACATCAAAATCGCACTCTTTGAACGGAACACCCTGTATATCATTGCGTTTTTGAATTGTCGGGTAAATTCTAGCCTGAGTTGATGGGTCGCATCATGGATTTAGCGCAGTGATGGTAAACCTATGACCCGTCAGAATATTTAGAGTGACCCTTGTAGATATTTATAAAATGTATAAAATTGTCGATTTTGTAGAAATTATATATTTTCATCCTGGATTTTTCCACCTCAAAAATAGGTGTTACATTTGTTTGCTATGGCTGTGTAATTTGAATTAGTATTAATGAAAAGTGTCAAATGTCATATTTCAAAAGTCAAATTAATTTTACTTCCTAATGCTACTGCCACGAATTTATATTATAGCAGATACAGTGAAATAAAAATAAATGAGAAATGAAATCAAGAAAAACAAAAAAATACATATTTTATTTATGCTCTTGTTAATTATTTCAATTTTTCTTTTATTTTTTTAAATTAAATTATCATATTTATTACATTTTTTAATGTTACGTTAGCGTTTTTTTTTAATTCTTTTTGTTATTCTCCTGATTTTCAATTACTTCATCTCTTGTTTTTTCATTATTTTTTTTGTAGTTTGTATCATTTCTCGTTTGTTTCTTTTATCAAGTACTTTGCATTTCGTTGACTTTTTGGCAGGTTTCTTTTGCTTTCTGCCAGGCTTTGAGTTTCAATTTTTTTCTCGCCGAAAATCGTCGATTTCCATTTGCTTTTTTATTAATCCATCTTATTATTTGCACTTCAAACTTTTGATGTGAAGATCAACAAATTACTTTCCTGACATACAAAAATTATCATCAGAAAAGCAACAAGAAATATCGCGGTGAAAAATGCAAATGAACTGATTCAAGCCACGTTAAATGAATACTCATGCATTCATAGCTGCATCTAATAAATAAAATAAATATATTGTAGCAAGACATATCAGTCTTATTATTAAAAAAATTTGCCTACAAATATCATGGAGCCCTTCATCAATAAAATAAATAAAATAATAGCTCTTTAATTAAAGTAAAAAAAAATTTGCGATGGATTGCAGGTAAAATGAAGCGTTTTAAACTTTCGAAAGAAATCGATATGTTTAAGCAATTCCTTGTAAATATGTAACAGTGCGTCCTGTGTATAAGTAATACGTCAGAATCAGAGAAGAAATGTGATGTACTTTTTAATGTCTTAAAATACCTGACCCGCGGCCCATGACTACAAAATTTTTAACTTAAATTTGACCCATTGGTAAAAAAAGGTTCGCCATCGCTCTAGGCCGTACGGTTTCCGAGTTCTTTCATTTGTTTTTAATGTTGCAACTCGAGAACCAATCAAGATAGACCCATGGTGCGACGCATCAATTCAGGCTAGAATTTACTGAGGAATTCGAAAATGCAATGATAAATACAAAAAGTGCAATTTTGGTGTATTTTCCCAAGAATGCGAATTTATTCTTTAGAACACGGAATCCGATTTCTTTTTTACTCCTCTAGAAAAAAAATTAAAAAATGACAAAAACGCGATCTGTTACATTTAGAAATTTCAAACCCTTGGAAGTTTTCAATCAAACAGGAAAAAATGACATTTGCAAAAAAGTAACAGAATGTATGTAATGATCGAAAGCCGTCCACAAAGAAGGCTTATCTCTCACGTTACCGAGAAATACATCAAAATCGTACTCTTTGAACGGAACACCCTGTATATTATTGCGTTTTTGAATTGTCGGGTAAATTCTAGCCTGAGTTGATGGGTCGCATCATGGGTCTAGCGCGTACGGTTTCCGAGTTCTTTCATTTGTTTTTAATGTTGCAACTCGAGAACCAATCAAGATAGACCCATGGTGCGACGCATCAATTCAGGCTAGAATTTACTCAACAATTCGAAAATGCAATAATAAACCGAGAAAGTGCAACTTTGATTTATTTTTCGACTATAAATCGCTATAAATTTGAAAAGTATTGCGCGTGAAACTTTCACGTTCATCGAATTCGGTTTCTGTATTAAGCAATGATTGCCGAGAATGCAGCCGATGCGGTAGTTCGTATAATATTAAGAAAATCGTTTTCGATGTCTGCGTAATACGTAATAGCTGATCGTTTTCCATTTGAACTCTGTCCCCGGAAATTGGCTTCGCGATCCAGATCGCATCGGTGTAATCAGCGGGTATTTTCTCCGCAGGAGTGATCGCGCACTGTTACGATAATAGTCCTAACGAACGCCGGCGGAATTTCTATTAGTCCGAATTCCGGGCATTTCTCGGCGTGCGCTCGAAATCGGCGTAACGCAACAATGCATGCGAAAAGTCATTTCGCGTTCGTCACGCTGCATTAGACGCGTGCGCTCAGTTCTGTCTACCGTTCGCGTTCAGGCGTTTCAGTTTCAGCCGGATTTGGAAACTCGTCCTGAAAAGGCACGCGCACCCAATATAGTCACTCGGAAATTTTACACTTAAATGGATGTTAGGTTTACTGATTTACGACCTGGCGTTTACCGGGGGGATTAGGCGTGAAATACGACCGCGAGAATTCAGTTTCAGTAACCAAAGACATAATATATTCCTCTACCGTTTTCGACTGATTTACATAAAGTAACACGCGGTGAGGTTTCACTTCCTACTTACACGGAGAAAACAAAATCTAACACCGCAGTAAAAATCCTAACAATAAGATTTATGTCCGAATAAAAAAAGAGTCAATAAAATCGATGAGGTACTGTTTTTTTTTTTATTTTCTAACTTCGAGCATGTGAATTTTTTGCTCCGTTCAATTCGCCAATTAATTATTTATGATTACCTCCTTTATCGTTGAATTAATTACGTTTCTCGGCCTATTAATTAACGTTGAGCGACGTGAAACGCACATGTCGCACGCGGAGCTCTCAAGAGCGGCGACGTCGCTTATTTACTGCAATAACCTGAATTCAATAATCGATAAGCTGCCACCGTTATTTTTACGGTAAATAAGATATTACGCATCATACATTTAAACAAGGCAGTAATAACTGATTTAAGGAGCTTTCAACCAAGTCTACATACATACATGTATACATACATAGATGCCCCTGCTTGAGTTGTTCGCTGACTTATTTGTCGAATTGTTTTAGAGATATTTGATGTTTTCAAGTTGCATCGCGAAATGACACGAATAGTGCCATCTGTTGGAAAGTATTTTCTCCTGCCAGTGCTTTAAGTTAAAAAAATGTCTCAAGTTGCATTTAATCCCCTCTTGTGATGAGTAATTAATTTTGCCGTTATTGTTATTATACGAATTGCGAACAAATAATGAAAAGGCATTCTACGTCATGAGCTGTTGTTTGATGACAGTTTCGATGAGAGTAAAATGGCCAATCGCACCAAACACTTAAGGTTCAAACAGAATGCAACGCCGTTACGCGCCCTTATCTGTCAAATGAATATTAAATACAAAGGTTCAAATGTCCTTGCACGGAATGAACGACGTCAAGCGGCGTTGCACGCGAAAAGTTGGTCAACTTCCAACTTTGACGGCGGCAAGCATCATAATACATAGCCAAATATGTACCACCATCGCATTTCCATCTAGTAATTTCTTGTATATGTGGATAATACAACATACAATACATCAGATATAAAAGGTACATACATAATACTATAAATAGTTGAAATTATTTTTATTTTTCGGTTAGGCTGACGTCGTTCCACGCCGCTTTATCTGTGCATGTATTTTGAAGTGACAATTGGCGGCGTTGCAACGGTGCGCAACGGCGTTGCATTCTGTTTGACCCTTTAAGCTGAACTTAAATTTAACTGGTACTTATAATGTGACATTTTTAGGTTACACAGCATTAAATAAGTCATATTCTAAGTGACTTTTAAAGTTAAGCTGTGCTGACAACATTCGTTTATGATCTTATGATTACTGGAAGTCCTTTCAGTCCTTTTTTTTTTCATTGCGTCATAAAATCATAGTAATAGATGAAAACATGCTGTTCTTTTTACACGAATGACAGTTGAGTATTCAGTAATGATTACCCTTCGTTTTTTTTTTTTGTTTGGATTGAGGCGGTGTTGCCGAATCGAAGGAAATATCCCAGTTTTTGGGAAAAGTGATTCTGCACGTGTTTATCGAGGCCGTAAAAGTCATGCAGAAATGTAGTTACATATCGAAGCGATTGCGGAAGCTCGCAGGAGAGACACGGATCGCTGGTTACACGGCGCGGCGGATATGCCTGAAATTACTTAAGGTTTCAGAAAGAGCAGCAACGCTCGTTTCATAGATATCGGTCTTCAAGCGAGTTTCGTTCGAATTGACGAATTTTAATCGATGGGGGCCATTCACGTCAAATAAAACAACGAAATTGTAATAATATTCGAATAAAAATAAATATATTAGTTATTAACATAAATTAGATGTATTATTTAGGCATATAATTTTGAAAACTATAATGTATCGAAAGGATGTGATTGGAAAACGTTAGGTGAATAGTTGAAACATCCTTTCAATACATTATAGTTTTCATGCCTTTTATATGCCTAAATAATATATCTCATTTATGTTACTAACTAATAACATATTTATTTTTTATAAGTTCCCTTTCCACGGCGTGCAAAACGACAATTTTTAGGTTATCTCTGACTCATAACATATCTACGGGGACGATACTTATTTAGTACTACTTTTTTATTTAAAAACTAAACGTTTTACTTCAAAACTTCATAATAATTATTTATTTTATTTGCACTTACTTTCAAACCCTGGTGTAATAATCAGTGACAAAAGAAATCGTCCAGAATACACACAGGGTGTTCACGGGAAGCCGCTACAATAGCTAACCTTTTTATTTGAATTTTTACGAGGTAGCTTAAATTAGAAAAGTTTCAAGACGTCACCTGCTGGATTTTATGGCAACATCAGAAAAACAAATGATTGTCAGGTTTTCGAGATTTTCAATTGTTTTCAACTTTTTTAAATGGAACGTTATATTTTTTAACATCGCATCGCGTTCAAGGCGTCAAATTAATTATGTCTCTAAAATATTACTATTTTATGAATTATTTAGTAATTGGTATTCGCGGGAAGCGCATAGCAACAACAGCTTTTTTGTTGGCGAACACAGTATGGTATGCGTTGAAACAAGAGAACATCGAAATTGTTTTCAAATTGTCAGTTTTGTTAACTATTCCGATTAATCAGTTCTTGAAATTTAGTTCATATTAAAAATGTCAAATAGTAGGTCTTGGAAGGTAATATTTTAGAAACGTAATTAATTTGACGTCCTGAACGTGATACGATGGTAAAAAATATAACGTTCCATTTAAAAAAAGTTGAAAACAATTGAAAATCTCGAAAACCTGACAGTCATTTGTTTTTCTGATGTTGCTATAAAATCCAGCAGGAGAGGTCCTGAAACTTTTCTAATTTAAGCTACCTCGTAAAAATTCTAATAAAAAAGTTAGCTATTGTAGCGGCTTCCCGTGAACACCCTGTATAATGACATTAAAAAAACGATGTTCTTAAATGCAAACAATTCTCTCCTTTGTATAATTTTAGTAGGCATAAAATTTTTATATAAAAATTGAAGTTAAAAAAAGCAGATAAATATTATCCCCGTACTTAAATATCAGAACGAGTCAGAGATCATCTGAAAATCACCATTTTGCACGCAATGGAGGCGGAATTTATAAAAAATAAAAATGTTATTAGTTATTAACATGAATTAGGCACAAATAATTTTTAAAACTATAATGTATTGAGAGGATGTCATTGGAAAACGTTACGTGAATGGATGAAACGCTCGCGTCCATTAAAACGTGACATAAAAACGGAACATCAGAATTAAATTTTTGTAAAAAGATTAATACTTTTCCAACGCCATCTATCGAATAACAATTAAATTGCAAATAGTATATCAGAGAGAACGAACAAAAGAGAAAGATTAAAAAATGTAAAAAATTTCAAAAAAAAAACCATTTATCGTAAGCATCGATGCAAAAATAACGTCACATTCTAAATTTCTGAGCGGCATCTATCGGGTACAATTAAACTAAATAAAAGAGAAAGAAAACAATTGTTAAAAATTCCGAAAATATTTATTTATTTCGCATTAACGAATTAAACGAACAAAAATGCGCGACATGAAAACGGGACATCAGAATTAAAATTTTTAAAAAGATTAATAATACATTTTTTAAACGCCACCTACCGAGTAGCAATTGAATTGCAAACAGTATGAGACAGAGAGAACGAACAAAAGAGAAAGAAAAAGGAAATGTAAAAAGTTCCGAAAAATAATTAATCGTAAGCCGATACAGAAATAACGACATATTTTAAATTTTTGAGCGCCATCTATCGGATACAATTAAACTGCAAATGCGACTACAAGAGAAACAACTGTCAAAAATTACACATTAATGAATAAAGTGAATAAAAAAAAACGCTGCACGAAAACGTAACATCAGAATTAAAATTTTTAAAAAGATTGATATATTTTTCAACGCCATCCACCGAGTAAGAAGTAAACTGCAATAGTATGAGACAGAGAGAACGAACAAAAGAGAAAGAAAAGGAAATGTAAAAAAATTTGCCGACCCCTTTTCAGGGGAATTTCCTAAGAACTGGCAAGAGTACATTTAAAATTACGTCCTTTTTTTTGGAGGAAGATTTTGGCAATTTTCACAGATGTAATTTTTGCAATTAACTGTTTTTTAGATCAAAAAAATTATTAAATATCGTAGATTTAAGAAGAATAAAACTTATTTTTTCTCTATTTGGCAACAACGTATGTTGATTGTTGTGCCTGCAAAGAAAAGAAAAAAAATTTAAGATACTTCGCTCAAGCCCCTTTCACGGGCGGATATGAATTAATAAACAAAAACAACGTAAAAATATTAACAACGAAATTGATGCCATGTTTAAATTCTTGATACAGAACGCCATCTATTAACCAACAGTTCAACTAAACTGCGGATAATATAAAACGGGAACAAGAAACAAAAAAATAAACATAAAAATTAAGAAAATTCGATTTTTTTTTTTTTTTTTAGTTGGCAACGTCATTTATGACCTTTGTTTCTGAAGCCGTTACCAAACAACTGTTTCTTTTTTTAAATAAGTTCCATCTATTGTCTAATACTTATTTAAAAAAACAGAAGTCTAGTGTTAAGTACGAAATAAATGTGCGTTTCCATATCAGTGATAGCCAAATTGTTTCTTTACAGCTTCAACAATTAATGAGAGCGACATCTGTTAATTGACAGCCGAACTAATTGACGATTCGAAAATAATGATTCTTAAAAAAATCACTACAGGTTAAAAAAACTTTGAAAAGTATCAATTTCCAATGACATCCTTTCAATACATTATAGCTTTCAAAATTATATACCTAAACAATAATTTATTTATTATTATTAATATTATAGTTATTTTTTTATAAATTCGGCGTGAGAAATGACTAGATTCGATTACTATTTTTATTAGCTACTACTTTCATTCGTCTACTATTTTCATTCGAATAGTATTTTTATTCAAATACTAAACCTAAATCTAACTATAGTATTTATAAATGATTGAAGTTTAGTAGCACCCTGTATTACACTGATTGTTAGTAATACATTTCTAGTTATTTGAACAATTGCAAAACGGGCGTCATTTTCGTACAGTCTCTTGCGTAAGTGGTAGGAGCAAAGAAAACGCCTTTCTTGGTGGCACAGCCAACGCTGATCGGTCTTCGATCTTGAAATTGAAGTAGTAGTAGTACTACCTGCCCGCCTGTCATTTTTTCCCACTTTCGTACTTTGGCAATAAATACTTTCGAGCTTTCGTTTAAATACGAATCGAAGACTCGCGCTCGTAAATCATGCCCGACCATTACGAGCAATTACTCCGAAGTTAAAGGTCAGTTCGCCGAGTTATAATTGCCGGCACGAATGTCGGTCACGGTCTACTGAGACTTGCCCGAGAGAGAGAACTCGATCTTGGTAACTAGGTTTTTACACGCCGCAGAATGCCTCCTCAAACAGGACCAAAACCTGTCATGTCCTTTTTTTTTCGCTCGCTCGCTGATGGCTTACTTGCTACGATCTGTAACTGTTTAAGAAGTAGTCCCATTCTTCTACGCTTGACGCATTGTTTGTTCCAGTGCCAGCCAGTAATTAACAGCTGACAAAGCGGCCGCGTAAACTTCAATCAACGATGGAACAAGCAATTCATAATATTATTGATTTTCATCAACAAGGCACAAGGCACTTTGAGTCTAAACAAAGATTATACAGGGTTTTCCACGATCCTACCCAATAGGTTTCCATGTGATTCCATATTATTTTAATTTATTTGGCGTCTCTTGTCACTTCACACATATCTGTAGGCACATTCACTAGCATTGCTTTAAAAGCTTTCCATAGATTTTCCATATCTATTGTATCTATACAAAGAATAGTAAAGGAGGTACGTAGATCCGTATTTCGACAGCTACGCTGACATCTTCAGTACACACACGCTCACAACTTAAGAAAGCATTTCAAGAAATCTTTGACTGGTATGAACCAGAAGATATTCTCCATTTTGCATTTCCACTGGAAATTTGGTGCTTTTAACTTGTGAGTGCCTATGTGTGTGTATACTGAAGATATCAGCGTAGCTGTCGAAATATGTATCTTACGGATAAAAACTAATAACTGTGACAAGAGATCTATATTTTGATTTATTGTTGTATGTAACTCGATTTCCTTGTTCTTCAATTTTCTGCTGATATGTCTTCTTCGTGTCCTTATTTTGTAGTTTATGTCTTCTTACGTTTTCATAAAAGAAACGAAACATGCAACAATGTTTATTAATCAAGTCAAATTATAATGAAAACCAAAACTAAAAAATTCGTTAGAAATTCCGACTCATCACTGAATGTAGATGGACCAAGATATTCAAAATGTCGTGATTTACTGAATGGGCTGTATGTTAATGTAAATTAATTAGTCGCGCGTAGCATTACTGCGTTACAAATCAAACTCACGTTTTTCTTATATAACATCCTGTATACTATTGCATTTTAAAATTCTGCGTTAAATTCTCGCTCGAACGATGGGTCACAACATGGGTCTACTGTGAACGGTTTTCGAGTTATTTCGATTTTCTGACGACTACGTATGTGACCATCCAACGTTGGGGTTACTCTAAAGACCAACGTACCTCTTCAAATTATTGCCCCAAACGATATATACAAGGTGATTCTTGAATCGATCCACAAAGAAGAAATGTTGAAAGAATAGACGTTACAAAATATGAAGCACCCTGTATGTACATAAATATATTTTCTGTTGAAACAGATTTGATCGCTGAATGAAATATTAAAAAAAAAGTCAGACTTGCAAGGTTTTTAATATGAATGTATTTCGGCTGCAATAAATTCATTATCTCTGCGAGATAGCAGTTACTGAATGTTAAGAAGTCGATTGGCTTTAATCACTGTCAATTAAAACGCCATCTCGCGCATGCAATTTCTTGAGAAACGAGAGAAGAGATCGATGGTGTAGCTCTCTGAAATTAATTTTAGCGAATAGATATTTTTTAACTTAAAAAAAAAATTGAAACTGAATAAAGAATGTCGATCAACACGAGACGCTTTGAAAAGTTGAGGAAATTTTCTTCGTAAAACAAATGACGATTTTCTTTTTTGGATTATTTCTTATGATCAAAAATATTTATTAAGCAGAGAAAACAAGCAACCTTAATTTAGGTTTCTGACTTATACAGGGTGAATCAAGTTAGCCGTCGTTACCTGAAAAAAGTGTGAGTAGTTTCAATAAATAATTTCCTCTGTAAATTTGTTTATTTTTTTTTATATTATCTTCTCTTTTCTGTTTATTAAGTAAAAGGAACATTTTCTTAAATTTATTTTTGTAGTTCAACAGTAAATATTTTTTCTGAAAATTTTTTAAAATAATTTTCTGTGATCATTGTTTATGAAGTAAAAAAATGAGAATTTTTAATTTAGGTTTCTAGCTTATACAGGGTGGTACAAGATAACCGCAGTTGCCTAAAAGTATGGGGTAGATTCAATGAATATTTTTCTCTCAAAATTTGTTTTTTTTTTTTTTCAATTATTAGGTAATAGGCATTTGTTTTTCTGTATACGGCCTACTAAATTAAAAATGTTTGTAAAAAGGGACACTTCAGTCATTTGGTTTTTTATATTATTTCGAACAAACCATAACAAACCAAATTATTTTCTGCGATCTTAATTTATTAAGTAGAAGAAGTAAATAATTTTAATTTAGGTTTCTAGCTTATACAGGGCGATTGAAGATAACTGTCGCTACCTAAAAGCGTGAGTAGTCTCAATACTTTTCTCTGAAAGTTTGTTTACCTTTTTAATATTATTTTTCTTTTGTTTATTAAGCAAAAGAAACGAGTTTTTTTTGTTGCTTCACAGGTTAGATTCAATGACTATTTTTCCTGAAAATTATTTATCATTATTATTTTTTTAATAATTTTCTGTGACAATTGTTTATTAAGTAAAGAAAGTGAGAATTTTTAATTTGGGTTTCTAGCTTATACAGGGTGATACAGGATAACCGTAGTTGCCTAAAACTAGGTAATTTCAGTCAATATTTATATATTTTTCAAAATTTGTTTATTTTTGAAAATTATTTCTATGTAACAGGCATTTGTTTTTTTTTTGTGTACGGCCTACTAAATTAAAACTGTTTGCAAAAAAGGACACTAGCCATTTAGACTTCTACTTTGACCATAACAAACCATATCAGCCGTGACGTATCGCAGCCTAGTTTATTTTATTTTAAATTATTTTCTACGATCTTCAGTTATAAATTAGAAGAAGTAAACAATTTTAATTTATGTAAAAGTAACAATTTTTGAAAAATTTAAAAATGTGTTTATTTTCTTAAATTATTTTCTATGTATCAAGGATTTGTTTTTTTTTTTTTGTGTACGGCCTACTAAATTAAAAACGTTTGTAAAAAAGGACTTTAGCAATTTAGATTTTTCTGTTATTTTGACCAAACCATAACAGACCATAACAAACTATAACAGACGTGACGTTTCACAGTCTGGATTATTTATTAAAATTATTTTCTGCGATCTTTTTTATTAAGCAAAAGAAGTAAACAATTTTAATTAAGATTTCTAGCTTATACAGGGTGATTCAAGATAACCCTTGTTACTTAAAAGTGTGAGTAGTTTCAATAAATACTTTTCTCTGAAAATTTGTTTACTTTTTTAACAGTATTTTCTTTCTTGTTTATTAAGTAAAAGAAACAATCTTTTTTAAATTTATTTTTGTAGCTGAACGAGATGGATGTTTCTGAAAACTATTTATTATTTTTGTCAAGAATTTTCTGTGTTCATTGTTTATTAAGTAAAGAAAAATTTTAATTCAGGTTTCTAGCTTATACAGGGTGATGAGTATGGGTAGTTTCAGTCAATTTTAGATTTTTTTTATTATTTTGACCAAACCATAACAGACTATAACAAACAATAACAGACGTGACCTTAGGTTATTTTTTTATTATTTTCTGCGATCTTCATTTATTAAGTAGAAGAAGTAAATAATTTTAATTTATGTTTCTAGCGTATACAGGGCGATTGAAGATAACCGTCCCTATCTAAAAGAGTGAGTAGTCTCAATACTTTTCTCTGAAAGTTTGTTTACTTTTTTAACGTTCTTTTTTCTTTTGTTTATTAAGTAAAAGAAACGATTGTTTAAGTTTTTTTTTGTTGCTTCAATGATTATTTCTTCTGAAAATTATTTATTATTATCATTTTAATAATTTTCTGTGATAATTATTTATTAAGTAAAGAAAGTGAGAATTTTCAATTTAGGTTTCTAGCTTATACAGGGTGATACAAGATACCCGTTGTTGCCTAAAACTATGGATAGATGATTATTTTAAAATTTATTTTCTATATAATAGGTAGACATTTGTTTTTCTGTGTACTAAATTAAAAATGTTTGCAAAAAAGGAGATTGCAGTCATTTAGATTTTTCTATTATTTTGACTAAACGATAGCAAACATCCAAACCACATCCAAGGCACAAAAAAGTTTAGTCTGAAAATAAATTAGTTAGGCAAGTAGAAGGCATTTGTTTTTCGTGTGTAGCCTACTAGATTATACCGGTTTTTAATCAGAGGTTTGGATTTTCCTAGTTTGTGACTAAACCGTAAGAGGTATCAAAAAATTCATAGGCACAAAAAAGTTTCCTAATGAACGTCTTTTTCTAAAAATTAATTAGTTAAATTAATCTTCCTAACCTAAAAAAAAAGTTATCGCAAGGTCTGCGTAATGGCAACTCCAAAATTAACTTTTTTTTTTTTTTTCAAGAACTTCGAAGCTAGCTTATCAAAGCACTTTTGGATATAGAGAAGCTGACTTAAATCTCCTTTTATTTTGAAACCAGGAATTTTATAGTTAAAGTGAAGCCATGTCGATATATTTTAGATACTGACCACAAGATTAAAAAAAAAAAAAAAAAAAACTAATTCTGGCCTGCGTTTTTAAACGACCGCGCTCGAAATAACCGTGTCGGCCTCGCCGCAAACCTAATTTGTTATTTTTCCCGAATTAAATGTTGTACAAGGGATTCGCTAAACGAATCATTGTGTCGCTAGACACAAGCGTGAAACGAACACGGCCACAACATGAGGCAAACGTGTAATTACCGTTTCGCTTAATTACGCCGAGACGTTCTCACGTTGTAGATCGCTCGGTGTGACAAACGTCATCCGACATAGCGAGACATTTTATGCAATAGAGAATAGATACATAGAGACATTCATTAGATACGAATAACATAATGTCGATGTTTGCTTTGCTGTTCAATGAACTATATTAAAGTGAGAATGCCAGGGGGGGGGGCAGACATCAGAGGCGTGCCAGGTAAAATCATCTAGGATCTAGGGCCCCAGCAATTATTCTATGAGCGACAGTCATTTTATTATTGCTTTTATTATTATCATCGTCGAAAGATAAGTACCACCGCAATAAACCCATTAGTACATATTTACGATTGCTGTTCCGCAGATGGCGCTGCTTGCGCCTGAATCTGGGAACCGGCGCGTTCGTTTTTTACGTCCGCCTTTATCGCTAATGGCTTATATCAATAAACCATAAACAAGGCGTTCATACCGCGACAGGAAAAATAAATCAGTCGAGAAACGAGACGGTAATTTAAGTCGACCGTTAGCGGCAAAAAGCGAGCGCGCAATTACCCGTAACATACCTGCGCAGAGGAAATAATGATCGAGTTTTGATGGACGTCCCTGTTACCAATGTCATCCAACAAAAAACAAAATTAACGAAGAAAAAAATAGATTAAATGTGGCAGCGCTCTTCTTTCGTTGGTATTTCTGGTTGGTCTATTCAAGAATCACCCTGTATTAAAATAATTGCGAAAAATTTCTAAATCTGACAACACTGGATGAAGAGGTGAACGCCTTTAGGGTGACTTAGGTAAACCTGGCAACGCTGGACGAAAGAAAGGGTAGGGAATTCTAAATCTGACAACACTGCATGAAGAAGCAGACGCATTTAGGGTGAACCTGGCAACCGTTGCCATTATCGATGTCATCCAAAATTAAAAAATGATAGTAGACAAAATAATAACGCAAAATATTAAATGTGGCAACGCTGTATGGAAGGCTAAAGTATTTTCGAAAAATGTTTAAATCTGACAACACTGAATGAAGATGATTTACAGCGTTGCCAACTTGAGGGATAAATCCCTTTCAAGGGTGTTTTTTTTCAAACCACTAGGATTTTTTTAAAGGGATTTTCAAGTTCTCTCTCGTAAAAAGAAATGAAAGATGAAAGCCTCTAGTTGCTCCTTTATTTTTAATTTTTTAATTAATTTTCTTAATTTATGAATCTACTGAATTGTGCTTTAGTGTCTATTCTGTTTTTATTTTTAGATATTGCTTTACCTATATATTTTTTTATTTGTTTTGTCACCTTTTCTTCCAAACAGTTTTCTTTTTTGTTCTAAATTTATTAATCTACCGAATCGTGCTGAGAAATCGATTTGTTTTTTAAAGTTTATTATTTTGCATTTTAAAAAAATTCTTTTACTTCACTTTCTTTGCCTTCTCGTCGTTCTTTTTATTATTTTTTTTAAACAAGACAAAACAAAGAAAACAATATTAAAAATTCAAAAATAAATAATCAAATTAAAAAAAAAATAGCAATAAAAACAATAGACAACACTGGCAACACTGTATGAAGGCTTGTAGTCCTTAACGTACCAGGGGCCCAATTCTTGAAATCATTCGACAAATGTCGTATACGACATGACGTCAAAATGACGTAGACCCTCGTACAAAACTATACAAATCGTTCGAGAATTGCGTCATTTTGACGTCATGTCGCATACGACATCATGTCGAATGATTTCAAGAATTGGGCCTCAGCAGCGCCGAGGTAATTATGACCGAGTTGTTAGTCTCGGCGTCATCCAACAAATTAGTTATGAAATAATAAATAAAATAATGAACGCGAAAATATTAAATGAGGCAACGCCTGAAAGGTTAAAATAAATCTGACAACAGGCAGGAGCGAAAGCGTTAGTTTTAAGACGACTCTTGGCAACGCTGTGCGAAGAGGTAGGTCAGTGTTACCAATTGATGCATAACTATATCAGACTTTAACATAATATTTGTTGAATTCTGATAGAAATGTGTAGAATAACATAATGGACAATTTAACATAATTTAAAAACATGAGATTTTGTTCACATATTGTGCAACGTTCATGCACATTTCTTTTCTTTTTTCTTCTTTCATCAAGAAAATAAATGTATTTTCTAGATTGATTTAAATGGTCGACACCAGCACCCTCTATTAGTAGTGTGACCAAAATTGTTGAATAAAAAAAAATGTGCACCGTTTAGAAATTTCATCATTTACGCTCGTCATTCGATACTTGAACGATTAATTGAACATCATGAGATTGAAATAAACAAAAAAAATTATAAATTTGATGAAAAATTTTGCTGTTAATTATTAATTTTAAAAATAAAATTGTTATTTTTCCACAATCTTTTTCTCTTTAATTTTTCCAGTAATAGTTTCTAGTCCCCTCCTAAATTCCAGAGAAAAAATTATAGCATACTTTTTGGTAATGTCTGATACTTTTAGCAACAATATGCCATAATTTCATGTCACAAATGGCGACGCAGTTATTCGTAATATTATTTACGAGGTCGGTCGTCACAAGAACGACGACCTGAGAACAAGTGCCATTCTTAAAGAGATCAGATCTAATCGGTTAATTTATGCGCAGATTTGCAATCGAGATTTCGACGCGGACGACTTGCGCAAAATTCACTTCACAGAAGAAGGTCATAACAAATAAATCACATGCGTCACCCTTCTAAGGAGACACAGAGCGAGAGTTCGTAAATTTAGGACACCCCGTATAACATATACAGACTGGCACATTAAGTTCTAAGATAACTCCATTGTTATGTGTTATGTATGTATATTAAATACACAAGAAAGTAGCGTATAAAAGTTGTAGAGCATTAGAAGGGTTGTATTGTAAAAAGTAATCAAAATTACAGGGTGTCTCACACAAGAAGACACAAAAAAAGATATAACGTAAATTTCCATTATTTACAGTGATGTAGAGGCGCGATCAACAGAAATTACAAGGAACGTCGTCTATTGGAGGACGTCGAAATTAACTTGATTAAATTGATCGGTTTGATAAATTCTGCAATATTCTGCCTTTTTCGAAGGTGCGAGCGTGTGAGTAATAGTTCAATCGGATACAATAGGTATGTACAGGATGACTTTTGTATGCGAGCGCACGTGTGCACGTGCAGCAATAAGATAAATCATGGTGATCACCGCCGGCGTGTGAAGACGTTTATGCGCAGATAAAATTTGCCGATGAATGCAACAACTCTAATCGACGATAACAGAAACTTTTTTTGCCACTAGTCTCTGTAACTCAACTTTTATGACGTATAAATTTTGCCACGTTGCCAAATTGTAGGAATATGGATGAATTCGGATGGGTTTTAGTAACGTAAGTTAAGTTTAACAATCACAGAATTACGAAAACAATTGTTATTTAATGTACGATCGTAAAATAGGATTAGTGAAAGTTACGTAGCGTATGTTTCATTTTGAGTTGAAAATGTACGCGCACTTCTCGTGAGCGCGCAAATCAACATCTTGTCTCCGCCTTTCTTCAAGTTCCAATGAAAGAAACTTTCAGAATTACCTACGTGAATATCGAAAAAAAGCAAACAAACAATAAAATGACAAGCGTCAAATTTAAAAGTGAGGTTAAAATTTATCGATGACGTAATAAGTTAACCATGTCTATTCAATAATAGTTTTCGGCGCGTCTTATTTTACGATAGGCTTGTTACTTAACAATCATTTGCGGTGTTTGTTCTTGGCCAACCCAAACAATGGAGCCGGTCGTAAAAACAGAACATGATTTGGAACGCTGATTTGGCCAGCCAATGAAATAAGATGACGCCAACCCGTTGATTGACCAGCCAATGAAATGAGATGAAGTTAAGCCACTAATTGGCCAGCCAGTGAGAATGAGACGACGCTAACCGCTATTGGCCGTGCAATTACGTCACTTGAAATAATTACCCTGCGGCCAATAAGATATACCCAGGAAGACAGGCCATCACAGGGGCGATGGCGGGTTAAAGAGTATATAAGAAGACGGCACGAGCTTCGAAAGACACACGGTTTTCTGACCACGAGCTAGTCCTCGAGACGCTCGAAGCATACACACCCGAGCTAGTCCCCGAGACGCTCAAAGCATACACACACGAGTTAGTCCTCGAGTCGCTCGAAGCATACACACACGAGCTAGTCCTCGAGTCGCTCGAAGCATACACACACGAGCTAGTCCTCGAGACGTTCGAAGCAGTCGCACACGAGCTAGTCCTCGAGATGCTCAAAGCATACATACATGAGCTGGTCCTCAAGACGCTCAGCTTACATACACCTACCCTATACACTTCTCTCCGTCCCCTTCGAGAAGTACCACGCTCTATCTCGCCGCTACAGCCCATACCGGAGAAACTGCGTCTTGACGTCCTACCAGTATCTATTCTAAATTTCATTTTCCCATTTTCATTTGCTACCATAAAATCTGCGCTTTATCTTTCATCAGCTTTTCCTTGTCTAGCAACAGTGAAGAATGAGTTGGTAAATAGATCTTAAAGTAGGCGCCAGGGTGAACAAAATACCCAGCTAATCCGAAATAGGCCTCCAATTTATCTTGGAATTGCAGTTGAACACTCGCAACAATCACAGGAGATTTAATTAAACTCACTTGTACATTTAGGGGAGTGGCATAAATACACAAACGGCTAAAAAAATAATTGTGCACAAAATAGTTACAATGTCACACAAACAGATTAATCGTAAGCGACAGAATGTCGACTGAAACGACTCCAAATTGTTTTACATGAGTGTACAACTTATTTATTTACTCGACGGGACATCTGCCTTACCGCTACTACAATAATTTACCTCAAATAATTCCCGGCGCAAGATCTGTCGAAAATTCGCTCTTTAAGAATGCAGCGTCACGAAACAGTTAATAAGAGATATAAATTAAACTCACGCAAAGTTGTTTACGCCTCTCTTCGTGTATTTTGTACAATGTTCGAAGCGGCTTCCAAAATATTGGTTAAATAACTTAGTATCACAGCGAAACGGCGTAATTTATAATAAAAGATGGCGTCATACCGTTAGCCTAACCATTATCTGGATTTTTAGATAACAGGGTAGTGAAAATCACCCCAAGTTCGTTTGACGATGCACAAAGAATTTCCGACCACATCGAATGTCTGTCTCACTCTCGTCGCGACAACCACGAGCCCTCGTAAGGGTGATTCAGCCATTTTCTTTTATTATTTAACCACGAGTGCACGAAGTTCAATTTCATCAGAATCGGGAACCTTTCCTTGTTTGTAACTTGAAAGAAATGGTTGCGTGCGAAACTGAAAGGAACCGAAGATATGTCACGTCATCTTCTCTTTTTGTGTGCGCGACGTCGCGGACTTTTCACGCTCCTTCAAGTTCTCATATTATCTAACGGCCTCTTGTCGTCGATGTTCGCGGAGAGGACGCCTTCGTCGCGGTGTGTGACGAAATCGAATTCGATTGATCGACTGTTTGACCTGACCCGAGCGGGCGTAAAAAATCGGGATTGAAACAGCGGGGAATTTTGTAATTGAATGAGTGACTGACAATCGCCTGAGAAAAGAAGACGAAAGAATACCTAAGCGAATGATTGACAACGGCCGTTCGCGCTCGAAAAAAAGGCAAAAAGAAAATTATCGCTATTAAGCTCGGCACACACTTGAATGCAAAGTCGCGCACGACTTTTGTTTCGGAACTGAGCTTCATGTGTTTTAAAAAAAATTCCAACTTCTTCAGAGAGGAACAGCATTTTTTAATGTATACATACAACAATGCCTTTAGATTGTCTATGAACGGTTAACGACTTTGCATTCAAGTGTGAGTGTGTACTAGGCCTTTGGCTTATTCGCCGGTAGAATCACGATATTGTGAAATGCGATTCGATGGCTGAACCATACAGGGCCATACATTAAAACGTGTTCGCAATTTAATTTCGGCCCCCAATGTTATTTATTCGATCGTTTTTTAATAGGCGGGAATTCATCTTCCGCCCGAACCGGTGGTTATTGAATATTACGTGGCCGCTCGGCTTAAATCACTGTCAATTAAGGACGCCATTGCTTGCATACCCAAGTAACCGCACGGTGAAATGAGGCGATTAATCCGAGGAGATCGATGTTGTCTGAGAAAATAAGCTCGACGTTAAAATTTCGTACATTAAAAAAAAAAGAAACGTCGGTTTAGTGCGAGATAATTGGAAGCGTTGCGCGGTATTCATTGCTTTTAAAAATAGTTATACACAGGGTGATTCTTGAATAGACCTACCAAAAAAAGCACTGGCGAAAGAAGGGACTTCCCAGAGCGTGTGAAAAATGTTTAAAAAATTATATACAGCAGCTTATGTGACTGTATTTCTTTCGTTCATCTGCTGGTTATTATTTTTGGAAAACTAAAGTAAAAATGTTCCCCATGTTCTATGAGGTCTTTTCTTTCGCCATTTTTTTCTTTGTCGGTCTATCCAAGAATCACCCTGTATTCTTTTTGTAATTTCAAGTGCAAGTTAATAATAATGTAATTGTCTTTGTAACATCGTCTGGTGTCGCTGAAAACTCTACGTAATTTCAAGGTTGCATTAAATAATTTTACGTGCAGCTTTTATGCGTCACGTGCACAAGTGAAATTGTTACGCCCGAGGCGCGCACGTGATCTCGTAAATCCCCGAACAACGAACAACAATGCCATTGTTACACCTGCGCGAACGTTTTGTTCGCTATTTGCTGTTTGTGGAGCTCTTTCTAGGCAATTTGTTATTGAATCGAATAACGTCTCTATTAGGTCTCCTGCCAGGCCCGGAAATTAATGAGGCAGGAGCAATCGTGTTTCGATTAGCGCTGGAATGTCTCTACACAGAAATGATTTCAGAAAAAGACGCGGCGATCGCGTGAATGCTGTTATCTGTTAATATGTCGTCGGCGAAGAACCACCTCGATAATTTAACATTTAACATAACGGCGAGGAATGAGGAATGTCCATGGGATTAACGTAAAACGCGCTTCTTTTGTGGGTCGTCGAATTCATTGCATCATTTACTTAAAAGTAACAAAAAAAGCTCACATCTAACCATCGCAAACATAAAACATCAACTCACGCTAAATTTTGAATTAAAAAAATCTCAGAAATATACAGGGTGCCGCAAGAACGACATACGTAATTTCATTTTATATCTAATTACATAATCGATGCTCGTTTGTTCCGAAGAAATATCCACAACTGTAGTCCTGCACTTTTTTACAAATGAAAAAATTTAATTAAAACAACAACAAAAGGAACACCACGGTATAGTCGTCCCAGTTTTGTATCGGTTTTATGGTCTTGCTATAAAAAAGCGACAGAGAGGCGACGGTTCCCCAAAATTGAATCGTAATTAATGTGATATTCATTTTTTATTTTTTCGAGACCGGCACTGGGAATGTCTGGAAAGTATCTACAACTTTTGTATACAGGGTGTTAGGTTATTGCTTGGACAAATTAAAACTGTAGATTAAGGGCGTCAAATGGGATCAGAAAATACGTAGACATGATGGATTGTTGGGACATTTTGAAAAAATGCAAAAAGAGCGAACTATTGAGGATCGCTGATAGTACTTACGTAGCGAGCGCCTATTAAAGCAGATGTACCTCTTGCCCGTTGCACAGTTGCAATAATTGTTTGACGATTCGGTGTACGACGCTGGGGATACTGCCGCCGATATCTACGCACACTGCAGCACGTACACTGCACCTACATTCTCCGTACGTTAGAATAATGTCAACAATTTCGTTATTTGTGTAAGCTGACCCTGACCTCACACTGACCTACACACTCCGAAGTCTGTTGAGACACTGAACGTGCGTTAGCGTTATTTGCTTGTCGTAAAACAATAAACCATCTGGGAATTTATGGCAGGGGATCGCCCGCTCGGATAGCGTTCGGCACGTGGGTGAAACAGTAGCTAAGAAAATCAGTGGTTTTCAAACAATTTTTATCGATTTTTGTTCGAATTTTTTTCCTGGAAAACGAAAGCCGCAGCACCCTCTAATGTAAAGGCTTTTTTACTCTACAGAGTGTTCTCAATACGTGGTTTGAAGGTGTCCAGTCAATTATCTAACACCCTGTATAACATTTTTCTAATTAATTAATTTTAAAAGGTGAGGGAAAGGAGGTAAGGGGAAGGTTCTGAATTTAAATCATCACCTAAAAACTCGTCACTTATCAATCAAGACTAAAATTTAATTTACACAACAAAAGTAAAGGGAAAATATACAGGGTTCTTCAAAACTCGACTGAAAATTATTTCTTGGTAACGTGATGTTTATTCTTAATTTTTTTGACGGTGGTATTGAAAACGTCCGGAAAATATCTACAACTTTTATGTATAACACTTTTTTCGGTTTTCAAAGTTAAGGGAGAATATTTTTAAAATTTGATGCAACTCGAAAACCGCTCGCCTCAGACCCGTGATGCGACACATCACTTCAAGCTAGAATTCGACGTATAATCCAAAAATGCAATAATATACAGGGTGTCCGATAAAAGAATCAAAGTTTATTTTATATATCGACAATGCCATGCTCAAATATTTTTTTTTTTTTTGTAAACGTCATCCGGTACCTTAGAAAAATATCTACAACTTCTGTATTAAACATTTTTTACGGATTTTAAAAATAAGATAAAATAAATTAAAATTAAAAATAAAAATAAGGTGCTAACCGTTCGCGTTAAACCCCCCATGCGACCCATCACTTCAGAGTAGAATTTGACGTAAAATAAAAAAAAAAAAAAACAATATACAGGGTGTTACATTAAAAAACCCAAGTTTATTTCATATCTCGACTATTTTTTTTTTCATAAAAACCATCCCATGCTTTGGAAAAGTATCTACTTTTATATTTAACAATTTTTATGAATTTTAGAAATAAGGGTGTTAAGGGGGATGATTTTCGATTTAAAACGATGTCGTATAACTCGAAAACCGCTCACGGTAGACCCGTGATGCGACCCATCATTTCAGGCTAGAATTCGACGTAGAATCCAAAAATGCAATCAAATACAGGGTGTTCGATTAAAAAACGTCAAATTTTATTTTTTACCTCGAGAATGCGATGCTCGTCTGTTGTTGTTTTCTGTTGACACATCATAAAATTCGGCAATACAGTTATAGTGTATATGTGTATAGTGTATAGAAGTTAATATACAGGGTACTCTACAAAGAATAATTTAAATTATAACTCAATAATGGGTTGGCCGATTCTACAAACGGAAATGTCAACATCCCACTCCTTCTTGTTCAACATAAAATAAAACGTAAACGTAAAGACATTCGCAAATTTAATGGCAGATGGCGCTGTTTCTAACTCACGCCAACTACTAAAGAATTTTATATTCTATTCCGACTTGAAGTGGGCTGGGCGTGTATTCTTTGTTTTGTTTTTATATTTTTATCGGGGTGTTTCATGATTGCCAGTTACACAGTGATGTTTATGGTGTTATTGCGTCGACGAGTGAAGAAAAATGAGGGTAATAAGTATATTGAAAAATAATAATATATCGGACATAGCATTAACTTATTGCGTCCAAATTGATAAGGCGCTCGCCGCGCCGTTTCGTGGCAATTATGTACGATCCAGAGGGCTCACCCCGAATTCGTGAGAAGGTTATCACCGGATTAAATCTCCGACTTTGGGCAAGGAGATCGCAAATACGATACGAATGCAATTACGTCACTTTTTCGTTTTGTTTTTTCCTTGACGTTTCGGAAAGGCGGTTGGTTGAAGTCGGTAATCGCCTCTCAGAGATATTTTAATTGAGTATTCATGCACATATCAGCGTTGCATCTTTCCAACAAAAGCAAAAAAAAAGAAACACGTTCGAATTATCATAATTCCAGCGCGCTGTAAAATCGCGCCGGTCGCGTCGTAAATAAGCAGGGACGGCTTTAATTAAATCTGCCAAAAATCGAACCGTAAATTACGCGAATAAAATAAAATCCGATCGAGGTTTCATATGCGCGCACGCTGGAATTAAATTGTTTAAAATCGAGGACGTTTACGTTCTGGTTTTGTTTACGACGCGATTAAACGTCGAGCAACGAAACAAATTCAATAAGATTCAATTTTTCAGTTATTAATAAAAAAACAAAAAAATTAAACGATGCCTACTTGTTTATAAATAACCTGTACGCGAGCGCCGATTCAATAATTCATCACGGCAAAATCATGAATTAAAGACGGGCGCTTTTTGTCCGCGTTCGCGTCGCGAGTGACGTATCAACTGCGCCATCTCATTAAAATCGAGCGAAATAAATATTTACTTGCGCTGTTTATGGAAAAGCAGCGTGATTTAATCCAGGTATTTCTGATTTATAAAATCTGAAGCAGATGCTACATCTCTGCAATCAAGCGCGGACGTCTATGCCTAGCCTGAAATAAAAAATCGCGCCGTGCACATGTGCATTTCCATCTAGACGTCCACTTGCAAATTCACGCTAACAATAAATCGCATGTAATTGGTTGTTGCTTTAACGGTTAAGCCGAGAGAGACATTCATACATCTCGATGTTTTATTGGTCGACGTCGGAGATAAACTTATACGTATGCATAAACCGCGTACGATCGCAGAAGACAATGTAGGATAATTTGCATTATTGCTTACGCGCGCTATAAATTGACACCGTCGGTCGCTTAGCGTCAGTCGAGATCGTTTACAAGATTGCCTACAAAACAGACGCCTTCATAACCTACATATATGATAAGAACACGTGCATACCCACATAGACGACGTAAAAAAACAATTAACAACGAAAAAAGTCTGCCAAACATAAAGACAATCGCGAAATATAATCGAAAATTCCGTAAATTTATTGAATACCCTGTATATCATTGCATATTTCAATTCTGCTTCAAATTCTAGCCTGAAGTGATGTGTCGCATCAAAGGTCTGGCGTGAACGGTTCTTATGATATCGTTCGAAAAACTTGCAACAGCTTCTTTTGTTTTTCATTAAAATTTTTGGACACTATTTTTCTTTTTTTGGAAGTCTTGAACGCCGACAAAGTTGCGTTTTTTTTTAACAGAACACCCTGTATCTATTGCATATTTCAATTCTGCGTCGAATTCTAGCCTGAAATGATGGGTCGCATTAATGCTCTAGCGTGAACGATCATTATGATATTGTTGGAAATTACTTGTGACAACTTTAGACTTCTTTTGTTTTTTGTTGAAATTGGAAGAAACTACTAAATGCATACTTTTTTTTTCTAGAAGTTTTATGCATCTATTAGACGAAAACAATCGCATTTATACTGAAATTACAAGCAAAGTTACGTTTTTTGTAGCGGAACACCCTGTATATTATTGCATTTTTGGATTCTACATTGAATTCTAGCCTGAAATGATGCGTCGCACGATGGGTCTAACGCGAGCGGTTTACGAGTTATTAAGGGGTGTGATGGATGTGACAGTTGCTACCCTCATTTATTATATTTGGAGTCACAAAAATGTTGTATATACAAATATGTATAAAACATTTCCTCTGAGGTTTTAATGCCATCAGCGAAGAAACACTCGAGTGTCGCGTATATCGCGAGATAAGAACCAAAGTTACGCACTTTTAAATTGATCACCCTGTATATTACCATTTTTTGATTTTAGCCTGAATCGATATGTGGGTTCGCGGTGTTAACGCAAACTGTTTTTGAGATTTTTGTTTGCAAAAAAAACGAAACTCGCTTGAATTAACCCCCCCCCTCCCGTAATTGTTACATTTAAAGAAACCAGAGTAAACGGCTTTTATGATATTGTTTAATACTTGCTTCATTCCTTGTGTCTTATTTGCAATTTCAATAAAAGACTTAGATTCAGTAACACCCTGTACTGCGGAATTAATCTTTTGCAACAAATTTTGTTGGTTTTTGGTCCTTTCATAAGAAGTTATTTCAAAAAGTGCTGAAAAATGAGAAAGATGATTTCTAATAAGAAATTAACAGTAAATACTACAACAAATGACTGAAAGTTAATAAATGAAATTTACTTCTAAAGTACATGAGGAATTCGGACTTATCATTTGGCTTAGCATTGATATTACTTCGAGTCTTTTGAGTTTGTCCGCCCTGCACTAATGATTTAATAAAAGACTTAAGTTCAGTAACACCCTATATTGTATCATTACTATTTTATTTTCTTTGTAACACTTGCTTATTTTTTGATGTACTGTTTTTGACTTTATTTAAAAGACTCCAATTTAATAGCACCCTATATTATACTATTAACTCGATGCTTGTACAGTATGAGCATAAATGATTGAGGACAAGTTGAATGTCCCGCGTCTCTATCTAGTAATTTTTACTCTTTGTGTGTGGCCGTCCTGAGAAATTAATTTTTGTTCAGTGTCGCCTGTGTAAATTTTGCAACCGGCTCCAAGAATTCATAAGACAAAATGGGGCGCGTTTGCCTAATGTACCTGTCAGTAATTATTGCCGCTTCTTGTATTTAAAATGAACAAATTACTTGCCTATTTTTTTTTGTAACCTATGCATTTGACCAACTTAAGAAAAATATTGAAAGGCGGGAAATTCAACTTGTCCTCAAACATTTATGCTCATACTGTATTTGTGGTTACTTCTGTTTTCCCTATTAATATTTCCTCTTAATATAACTAGAAACCTACTTTTTGTAAATTAGGTTTAGGTTGAAACGTGTGTCATATTCTTGTGTTAAAACGAACCAAATTGATTGATCGTTGACATCGGTTTGTATGGTTTTCGAGTCCTTTTTGAGCTTGCCCGTTCTCTACTTGTGTAATTGAAGAAAAGACTTAAGTTCAGTAACACCCTCTATTGCGCCGTTACATTTTTCTTTAATACTTGAATATCGCTTGCTGTTTTTTTTTTTTAATGTACTGTTTTATGTATTTTATTAAAAAGACTGCAGTTTAGTAACACCCTATATTCTACCATTAATATTAGTTGAACGCGTGTAACTGCAATAACTCTTTTTTACTATTAGGTACTTTTAAACGGTGGATGACTTAAGAGAATTCATTACCTCTTAATAAATAAAAACTTTTTTTGTAGATATTGGTATCAGTTCGCACGTTTTCCGGTATTTTTTTTTAACTTGGCCACCATATACCTTGAGTAAGTTTAAAAATTTAATATCTAATTCTTGGACGATTTATGAAGAAATTATACATATTTTCATTGGACAAGAAACTAGTTGAAGAAAAGTTTAGTAACGTCCTATATTGTGCCCTTACTATTTTCATTATTTTTTTTAATACTGTTTTCGACTTTATTTAGAAGACTTTAATTTAGTAACGCCCTATACTGTATGTTCTAATTTTTTTTTAATTAAGTTTATTTGAAGCGTGTACGTTTATATAGTTGTGTTAAAACGAACCAAAGCCGGCGACATTATGATTAGCATAGGTATAATACGATATCCTATCCACACATTATACTTCACCAACGTATGCAAATACACTGGCATGTTTAAGCTCCTATTGAGAGGCTAAGTTTCTTTAATGACCGTTCCCAGCGCATTTTTCAAGCTCGACCCGTTCCAGGACAAATTTATCGCGCACTTCAGACATTAGAATCGATTATTTTCGAAATAAATCAGCCACCGCCGGACACCGATCCTTATTAAGAACGAGTTCTGTCCCTCGCAAGCAATATCGGTCCTGTGCTCGATGAAAACTTATTAGAAGTGCGTTCGCGAAAAGCTTAATAAGGAAAAACCCGATCGCTAATGTCCGTCGAACGCATGAAATATTTATTGACGTAAATATTTATGGATTGCGCTTAGCCGATGGTCATCTGCCATTCTTTGAATTCTTCAAATCATAGCTTCTTTTTCTGTTTTGGAAGTAAGTACGCCATAAACTCCGCGAACGCGTGTTTTCGTATGCAAATCACACGTGCGCCTTTATGTACTCTCTAATGACCATAACGTTCTTCGGGATAATGCACGACGACATGCTACTTCGCGCTGCATAAACACGGAAATACCGCCCGTTTTTCGTTTTTTAACGCGAGGACGCGCGCACTTTGCACATTTTCTCCGCCTGCAAAATAAACGATTCGTTGTACGGACGTGCCAGATTCTGCGGCTTTTGTATGAAATTCAATTAAAATGCTAATTCGCGGCGCAGAGACAAGAGGCTTCGCGTGAGTAATGTTCGCCTGAACAGCAAAAATCGGCAGCCGGTGATTGTATGGATGTAAGAAAGATCGTGTTTGATTATGTTACGCGTCTTGATTTCAAACTCGTAAAAATTCCAGACTGAAAATAATACAGGGTGACACGAGAACTTAGCTATTTATGTTTCAACGTACGGTACTTTGGAATATTACACACACACAAAAATCAGAGCAAGCAGCGACGAAAAAAGAACAATTAAACATTGTATTATCGAAATACGGAGTAAATTAATGTATTCTAAAACGGAATACCGTGTATAATATTGCTTATTTGAACTGCCTGGTAAATTCTAGCCTGAATTGATGTGTCGCAGCATGGATTTAGAGTGAGCAGTTTTCGAGTTGCTATTTATATTTAATACTCTCCTCACTTTATCGTTTTAGCATTTGGAAATGGAAATGTCATCTGAAAGGTAGCAGAATTTCCTACGTCATTACAATAAAAAAGTAAATGAACATCGTATTATTGAAACGCAAAGCAAAGTTGGTATTTTTTTATGGAACACCCTGTGTATTTTTGCATTTTTGAATTCCCCGGTCGATTCTAGTCTGAAATGATGGGTCGCATGATGGGTCTAGGACGAGTAGTTTTCGAGATATGTACTGTCAAAAAAACTTGAATACCATCTGCCCCCCCCTCCTCCATCATTCAAACATTAAAAAATGAAAGGAAATGTTATATAAGAAATGTGCTGTCAACGGAAAAGTTGTATATCGCATTATCAAGTAGTAGGTAGTCAAATATTTTATTGTTTCTTGATGTCCGATTTTTTTTAATATCTTCGATATCATTTTTAATTTTCCGAAAATGAATTGTCATATCAAAATTCCGTATGTCATCAAAATAAAAAAAAAGGTTGTACCCTTTTACAGAACACCCTGTATATTTTTGCATTTCTGAATTGCCCGGTCAATTCTAGTCTGAGATGATGGGTCGCATGGTGGGTCTAGGACGAGTAGTTTTGGAGATACGTTCTTTTTAAAAATTTAAAATGCCACCTCCCCTCCCTCGTCAATTTTTGAAAATAATAGGAAATTTTACATACAAAAGGTACAGATAATTTTATGAAGTTTACCACATTATCGATGGATAAACACTTGAACGTTGCAGTAACATGTTGCGGAACACTCTGTATATATTATTTCGTTACTTAAAAATTCCGCATGCCATCAAAATAAAAAAGAAATTGAACATCGTAAATCGTAAGTGCGAACTTGTTTATTTTTTAGGAAACACCCTGTATATTATTGCATATTTGAAATCTTTGGTGAATTCTAGCCTGAATTGATGTGTCGCATCACGTGTCTAGGGCGAACGGTTTTCGAGTTACTTAACGTGGTCTAATTTTTTAAAAATATCCTCTCCCTCATTTTAACTTCATCCGAAAAGTTGCAGAATTCTGTATGCATTAAAATTAAAAAATAATAATAATGGAACATCAAATCATTAAAATACGAGCTAAACATGGTGTTTTTACGGAACACCCTGTATATCATTCCACTTTTGAATTCCCCAGTCAATTCTAGTCTGAAATGATGGGTCGCATGATGGGTCTAAAACGAGTAGTTTTCGAGATACGTTCCGTTTAAAAATTTTGGAATACCATTTCCCCCTCCTCGTAATTCAAATTTTTGAAAAACAGCTGTACATCGTATTATCAAGTAGCGGACTAAAGTTACGGAACACCCTGTATATTATTCTGTTACTTTTTGTATGTATCCCCTTTATCATTCCAATTTTAGGAAATTCAAATATGTGGAATTAGTTTAGTAGTAGTAGTACAGTATTTTTTGCGGAACACCCTGTATATTATCGCATTTTTGAAATCCTCAGTCAATTCTAGTCTGACATGATGGGTCGCATGGTGGGTCTAGGACGAGCACTTTTCGAGTTACTTGCTGTCGTTTAAAAATTTCAGAAGCACCCTCCCCCTACCCCATCATTCAAATTTTTGAAATTAAAAGGAAATGTTACGTAATATGCGAAAAACGCAGATAATTTTACAAAGTTTTGTACGCTGTCGACGGAAAAACCAATTACACATCGTGTATAATTAAGAAGCGGATTGAAGTTGCGTAGCACCCTGTATATTCTTGAATCTTTGAATTGCCCAGTAAATTATAGCATTCGTTAATTTTCTAATGTATGCTACGCGAAGAAGATGCAAATAATTTTACCAAGTTATCAAAAATTAAACAGCGGGCTCTAGTTAGGGAACACCCTGTATATTATTTTGATTATTTCAGTTTTTCTTGCCAATTCTTATCAGATTTAATGGATTTAGTGTGGTATTTCCGAGGCACTTGGATGTTTTTTTAATCCCACGCCCTATCACTCCAATTTCTAGTTAACGGAACGCCCTGTATATTACTTTATACATATATGAATTTCCGAATAAATACTATTCTGATTGAATTTGTTGCTATTAAGCTTAGACTAGGCAGTTTCCGAGCTACTTACCGTCGTTTAAAAATTCTTGAAGTATTTCCTCCTCTAAATTTTCTTTTTTAACGTCACACACTGTATATTATTACATTTTTGAATTCCCCGGTAAATTGTAGCCTGATTTCATGTGTCGCATCGTGGGTCTACGACGATCGGTTCTTAAGTAAATTTTATTCGACGATCACAGTCTAAGGTCTGGGTGCGGGTGGTTTTATAGAAGCCGACGTTTAGACTGTGAGGCTTTTTAGGATTAGCGATTTTTTCAATGAAAAATGTTGCGTGGTTGTCGATTGCTGCCCGAATAGTTTGGTTTTACTGTAAGCTCGTTATTTTGCATTAAATTGTCGCAAACCGATAAGAGTACTTCCAACGCCCACAAAGTTAACGATAATTTACCTACTCCAGTCTTCAATCGTTCAATCTGAGTTGTACCATTCGTCGAAGATTCGAGCAGTTTACAGGCAAACTCCATTAAATTTTATTACGTTATACGTACACCGGCGTATTTTATGATACGGCGAATAAATAAACGGTAGCTTTCAATTAAAACGTCCGGATTAATTAGGATGAGAAACCGGCTTGAACGATGTACGTGAATCCTCGGGCTTAAAAATGTGTTTAATTTTTAAAGCAGTCGAAAAGTTTTAAATAAATCTTGCGTTAAAGTTGCTGTAATGGACGTGTAAAAAACGCGGCTTTCCGTTAATACGCGGGACGTATGCAAATGGCGTCCACTTCGCCAATAAATCAAATCCTTGCGCAATACTATCCCGCGTACAGCGAAAAATTACGGCGATTCTTCATTATTTACCATACGCTTTTTTTTGATAGAAAATTCCATACTTCTAATGAACAAGGAGAATGTAAGATTTATAGCTCCCAGATTTTTTTTCCTTGTCTGTTTGGCAACGCACCCATCTCTGTCTTTAACAGTACATAACTTAATAAACCTAGGTAAATTCAAAAATGAAACACATGATATTTATGTGTGCTTGCAAAAAATTAGATTCATCAAGGGTAGATTTGGAAAGGTGGACTCACTCGTACAAAACAATGAAAAAATGGTACAAGCAATTAATACAGAGTTGTTATCAATGATTGGTAAGTCCAGTGATCTTTGAAAGAAAATGAACATTTGTCACTTATTAATTTAATAATAATAACAACCTAAAAGTATGCAATGGCTGAGGTGAACCGTCATGTTGTTGCTAATTTCCGTTGAGAGGTAATTTTTTTCAAAAATTCTGTTAATCACATACTATAACCCTTAATTTGATTAATTCTAGGCTCTGATGAAGGTCACTAGAGTGTACTGAATGAACGAATAAACTAATTCTTTCATATTTCAAAGTTTTGTCCTTATACAGAACAACAACTCCATATTTCAAAATTTTGCTGAGGACACCGTTTTAGAAGAATTTCTGGATATTAATTGTCATAAGTAAACTTATTTAAGACAAACGTTTGGAGATTCCAAAGCCACCTCTGGCCTGTTCTCAAAAAATCGCACGGTATAAAAAAATCATCATTGTATAATTATAATGAGAAGTAAACATGCTGCTGTTTAGAGAACACACCGTATATTATTGCACTTTTGAATTCCCCAGTCAATCCTAGCCTGAAATGATGGGTCGCATGATGGGTCTAGGGCCAGTAGTTTTCGAGATACGGTCCATTTAAAAATTAGTGAGGTGAGCTTACCTTTTTTTAATATCTTGGCAAGACCTATGACATAAATTAATTCTATATAAGATCAGAAATGAAAAACATAGGTTGTTCAATTTTTTTATTTCGCGTTGGAAAAAAAAGTGGATTCATCAACAGCAAAGTTGGTAAGGTGGACCCACTCGTACAAATCAATACATATTAAATTTATTATTTGTAAACTCTAGAAAACGGTACAAAGTCCGTTGAACCCAATGTTTGGCTAAGGTTTTTTTAAAACATCTTAACCTAAAACATTGCGAGCGACGTAAAATTCAGAAGTGAAACTAAAACATATTAAAATATAATGATTGACTTAAACAGGCCTACCTTTTTTTCACACACTGGCCAAATCTAAAATATATTGTCACGTTAATTAAACCGATTCCAAGTGGTCATAATTAAGAAATATTATAATGTAACAATATAAAAAGAGTTGTCACACTAAAGTGTCAAATTTTTAGCTTCGCACAAAATAACTGTATATCATCGTAATTTATTATTAACAAGACGAATTAAGAAATTTGTTGGGGAGAACTGAAATGGTTTAGGTGAGGTCACCTTTTTTATTTACAGCTTAGTCGATCCTAAAATATTGTTACGTTGAACCGATTCTAAGCATTGAAAATTACACATAATACACGGTTGCTAAAATGAAAACATCGATGGGGGGTCACCCGAGGCCGTGCTTTTAAATTTATAGCAAACAACTTAATACAAATGTAATAACGATCAATAATATTAATTACTATATGCGGTCGTAGCATCAACATGCTAATTAAAGCCGCCATAAATCGTCCTTGGCCTAGAGTCCCGCGACGTTAATCACATCTCCCGCAAATAAAAAAATCAATTTCAAATATTATTAAACTCTGTATAATCGCCTACGTTCCTTCATTTTTTTTTGTTTTCATATAGCCTTCGGATGCTAAGCGGCCATTAGCATTCGCGTACCATATCGGCATGAATTATTGCGCCTTTCATTTTTACGCGCGTAACTGTTAAATGCGCTTATCTCGGCTTGTCTTTGCGTGCGCGCGAGTGTGTGAGTGTATTAAAGAAACTCTTAATGAACGTTTCTCGCCACAATCGCTTAAATAATGCCGTTTCGTTTTTGTTTTGTTTTGGTTTTTCATGTCTTTCTTCCCACCGGTTAATAGAAATTTATGGCACGCGACGGCGCTGCAATCGCGCTGTTTTATTGCGCCTCTTTATCGCTGTATTTACTTTTCATATCCGGAAATGAATCGTTAAATTCTACGCTTTTTATTGAGAAAACGAATCAAATTTATCGCCTGACATAGCGTTGGCAAGCGTGGAAATTTCCCCTAAATTGAAAAAGATCGCAAAATCTGGCAACGCTGTCAAATTTTAAGGTCCACATAAAATATTTATCCTTAAAATTTGCGAGAAACCCTACAACCTGGCAACGCTGCTTAGTTGGGGGCCTTGCGTTTCGTCTTTTGTTTATAAATTTATTTTTAACAATTTTAAGAATTTCATTAGGAATCTACAATGAGACGATTTGGCAACACTGATTTATTTTGCATCTTCATTCTAAAATTTCCCCGAAACTTACAGAAAGCGATTTTCTTTTCAAAGTCATCTTCTTTTGTTTAATATTAAAAAAAAATCAACAGGATAACAACATACCGGCTGAGTTGCAAAACCTTTTGCAAATACTTTCCGAAAACCGAGTTTTATTTATGAAAATTTCGGCGATCTGGCAACACTGCTTCATATCTTTTAAAATTAAGAAAATAAGACAGTACTGGCAACACTGTTTAATTGAGTTATTCAAACGTTCTCTCGAAATGTCAAATGAAATTGAGACATTTTTCTAATTTATAAAAAAAAAACTCTAACAATTAAATTAAAAAGCCACTGGCAATCAGTATTCCAACAACATTGCAATATCTCGTAACGTTTCCCCACATGCGAGGATAATTTACGTTAATTTCAACTTTAGAAATTCGTTGCAAGTCGGTTTAAGTCAAAAGTCGGCAGCAAGATGTCGCGACCTTTACTGTTGTTAATTTCAATGAAATTTACAGTTTAACGATCCGACAACACCGTTTTTCTAAGACGTTAAAATTCTCTCTAATTTTGAAACGAGATTACACAACATTTTCACTGACGTTTATTAAAATAACTACAGCGTTGCAATGCTTCCAAATATTTCCCTAACTTAAGGGAAGATTTACTAAAAATTAACGATTTGGCAACACCGTTTCATTCGATATCTTTATTCCGATTCTTCTGTGCTCTGACGACACTGTTTGATTGATACGTCATTGACATTTTTTTAATTTAAGAAAAAAATCTGATCTGGCAACACTGTTTTATCGAGTTCCTCAAAGATTCTCCCGAAATTTCAAAGGAAATCGTCGGATTTTTTAATTTATAAGAAATTTCCAAAAATTTAATGAAATCCCCTGGTAATCAACAGCGTTGCGACATTTACAATATCCACAGCGCACAGCGTTGCGATACCTCCAAATATTTCATTAAATTTGGCAACACCGTTTCATTCGATATCTTTATATCTTCTGATATCTTCTGTGATATGACAACACTGTTTGATTCATTCGTCATTGATATCTATTAAATTTAAGAAAAAAAATCTGATCTGGCAACACTGTTTTATCGAGTTCTTCAAAGATTCTCTCGACATGTCCAACGAAATCGTCGGATTTTTAAATTTATAAAAAATTTCGAAAAATTAAATGAAATCCACAGATTTGCGACAGTGTTGCGACATTTACAATATCCACAGCGTTGCAATACTTCCGAGCATTTCCTTAAATTAGGTGAAATTTACTACAAATTAACGATTTGACAACACTGTTTCATTCAACATCTTTATTCCGATTCTTTTGTGCTTTGACAATACTCCTTGGTTCATTCGTCATTGACATCTTTTAAATTTAAAGAAAAAATCTGATCTGGCAACACTGTTTTATCGAGATCTTCAAAGATTCTCTCGAAATGTTAATTTGTAAAAAAAATTCCAAAAATTTAATGTATTCCACTGGTAATCAACAGCGTTGCGACGTTTCAAATATCCACAGCGTTGCTATACTTCCGAGTATTTCCCTAACTTAAGGGAAGATTTACTAAAAAGTAACGATTTGATAACACTGTTTCATTAGACATCTTTATGTGATCTGACAACACTGTTTGACGCATACGTCAGTGACATCTTTTAAATTTAAGGGAAAAAATAAGATCTGGCAACACTGTTTTATCGAGTTCGTGAAAGATTCTCTCGAAATGTCAAAAAAATTCGAAAAATTTAATGGAATCCACTGACAATCAACAGTGTTGCGACATCTCCAAGTATTTCCCTACATTCGACGATAATATTTAACGATAAATTCAACAAAATTTATAGAAGAAAATAAATAAAAGTTTGGAGATCTGACAACGTTGTTTTATTGAAACGTTAAAATTCTCTCTAATCTTAAAACGAAGTTTCCTTACGTGAAATTTTCACTGACGTTTAAAATATCCACAGCGCTGTAATACTTCCGAATATTTCCCGAAATTAAGTGAAAATGTATTAAAAAGTTAGCGATCTGACAACACCGGTTCTTTCGAAATTTTTATTCCAAACCATCTGCTTGTTTTCTTTAATTTACCGATGAAGGGGCAACACCGTTTCATTCCAGTTCTTTCGCTTGTCTCTATTTTGCAAATGAAAATTAAGAAAAGTTTGATCTGGCAACACTTCCTACAACTGCAAAAATTCGAAGTATGTATTGTTTTAAATCCGGCAATATAACAACATTGCTGTATTTTTTGTTCTTATCCGTTGTTTTATTCTTTGTTATTGTTTGATCTGATCTGGCAACATTGTTTTATCATTTTCACTGTGAAGTTTTATCATTTTCACTGTGAAATGAATTGATTTTTCTTTAATTTGGGGACATTTTTCCAAATTAAAAAAAAATGAGCGAATTTCAGCGATTTACTAAAAATTAACGATCCAGCAACACCGCTTTAAATCTTTTTTATTTAATTTGTAAAAAAAAAAATTGAGAAAAGTTGAATGATAATTTCAGAAGTGTTGCAATATTTCAGAATATATCCCCGAATTCGGGAATATCCTATCAGTATCATTGCATTTAACAGCATTGTTGCTACATTTCGAAGTAATTCCCAAAACTCGGGAATAACGGAGGAAATCAAACATGAAGTTGGCAACATCGTCGATTTCGATTATTGCACAGGTGCAATTAGATTAGAGCAACGGCGTAATTAAATCCAGAGATTTATTCACGTTGATAGGGACGGCTCACGATCGCTCCAACGATAGGGAAAAGGCTACTATGCGAGCCAATGAATGCATTCGAACTGGAGCGTAGAAAACGCAGGAGCAGCTTCGTGCAGATCTAATCACTATAAATTGCAACGTTTGCTTTCTCATGCCCTGCGAGGTATAATATCATTATTCGCAGAACATGAGACGATGCATATTCGAGTTTTTCTTAAAAAGAAAAAAAAATTGATGACAAAATTCCAAACGTAGAGGTCACAGTCTACTAAAACTCAGAAGACTGAAAAAAAAACTATGTGGACTATGAAGAGGGTGTGGGTTCTGGTCGTAGATTTAAAAAATGCCCGTAAATTGAATTGAACGCAAAAAAGTCACAGTCCCAGGTATACGTACCTAAACATCTCGCTGGGTGTCGAACCTGAGACTGTGACATTTGTTGATTCGTTTTTATAATTTGACGTTTAGTGTTTCATTGTTTGTTGAATTTATTACAGGCGTTTCTGGACAATAAATTATCAAGAACGACGAAAATTAAAATAAAAACCACAGTCTCAGATCCAAAAATACAATAATATACAAGGTGTTCCATTGAAAAAAAAACCTAATTTAATTTAAATCTCGATAGCGCGTTGATCGATTGTCTTTTTGAGATCAGTTCTCGATAGAACAAACCAATGTTTACAACTTTCATATGTGACAGTTTTTCCTAATTTGAAAAACAACTAAAGCGCGGGGGTATAAACAATGCAAAATATCTCGCAAACCATTTGGACTAGACCCTTGATGCGACCCATCAATTCGGGCTAGAATTCGATGTAGAATTCAAAAATGGAATAATATACAGGGTGTTCCTATGAAATAAAAGTAACTTTGATCTACATTTCGGTAATACGATGACCGATTTTGTTTTTGGCATCAGTTCCCGATAGAACAAACCAATATCTACAACTTTCATATTTGACAGTTTTTCCTAACTTCGAAAACAAATGAAGCGCGGGGTGCGTTATTAAAATTCAAACAACGGAAATTATCTTGCAAACCATTCGCACTAGACCCTTGATGCGACCCATCAATTCGGACTAGAATTCGATGTAGAATTCAAAAATGGAATAATATACAGGGTGTTCCTATGAAATAAAAGTAACTTTGATCTACATTTCGGTAATACGATGACCGATTTTGTTTTTAGCATCAGTTCTCGATAGAACAAACCAATATCTACAACTTTCATATTTGACAGTTTTTCCTAACTTGGAAAACAAATGAAGCGCGGGGTATTTTATTAAAATTCAAACAACGGAAATTATCTCGCAAACCATTCGCACTAGACCCTTGATGTGACCCATCAATTCGGTCTAGAATTCGAAGTAGAATTCAAAAATGCAATAACATACAGAGTGTTCCGACTGACTGTGACATTTGTTCATAGTTTTTAAAATTTGACGTTTCTTATTTCATTATTTGTTGAACTTATAACAGACGTTCTTGAACAAGAAATTATCTAGCTGCGAGGAATTATGCAAATCAGAATAGAAACGGAGTATTGTGACGACGAACCACAAAAATTAAAATAAAAGTCACAGTCTCAGGTCCAAACGCTTAGAAATCTCGTAATAGTCGACCTTAGATTGTGACATTTCTTGATTCGTTTTTTTTTTTAATTTGACTGTGTTTAATTTATTACATTTTTAGACAAGAAATTACGTAAATCAAAGCGATGAACGACGAAAATTTTAAAAAGTCACGGTCTCAGGTCCATGTGCATAGAAATTTCGTAATCGTCGACCCTTAGACTGTAAAGTTTCTTAATTAATTAAAAATAAACGTGCATATGGTTTCGTATTTTAATGATTGTTAATAAACACCGCGAGTTATTTTCTTAATTTACTGTAGACGCATTGAAAGTGTTAATAACAACGCTTCCCGCCGCAAGAAATTAATATAAATCAAAGTATAAACATCACGACAAGCCAGAGCTTGAAGTGTAAGGCGAGGGAACGACAAATGAAAGAAAAATCACAGTCTAAGGTTCAAACGGCTAATACCTTGGCAGTCGTCGAACCTTAGCCTGTGACTTTTGTTGATTCGTTTCATAATTGTGAATTTCGTGCTTTGATAAACACGAGTTGCTTGTTTAATTTATTGCAGGAGCATTGAAAGTGTTAGTAACGACGCTTCTCGGCGGTAAATCACCCGCACGTAAGAAATTCTATAAATCAAAGAGGTCGCAGAAGCGGCTTTATTCAGAGTTCAGAGATAACTTGTTTGGCTTTTCCCTTAAGCGGAAGTATTTAATCGCCGTGTATTTATGGACGCCCTTTCTGTACAATGTCGTAAAGCATTTGACGTTCGGGATCGTCAATGAGCCTTGTGTAATAATGATGAGGCGTTTGACAATCAAAAATTTTATGACGCTTGCGATTGTCTGCCAAAAAAAAAATGAATAAGTGAATAGTATAATTACACGATAATATCTAGGCATTTACGACGTGCGTGCGCTCGCACACAATTTACCGGGAAATTTTTTTTTTGATCACTCTATATAACCGTAAATATTTTTCTGCGTCTATGCGAGTCACGAAGACGTTCCTAATTTTTTTCCGTCCTGTTCATTTCTGGCAGGTTTCACCGCTTCGAATATTATTAATAATGCAGCGGCAATTATTTTCTCAAGATGAAAGTCTGGCGTTTGATTTATTCGTACAAGTCATTAACGAAAAAGTGTCTGTATACAAAAAAAAATTAAACTAAAAGCGTGTAACTAATCAATGACGGTTCGAAACGTTAGTAATTAATAAGATTTCTATAAATAAAAAATTCTGTGGGCAATCGACAATTAATTTTACGTATTTTTCAATCGTTTGTCGCCGTGATGAATTTCGCTGCTGAAGTAAACTCCAATTTGTTCGTTCACCGTTAATGTATGCGTTTAGGAGAAGAGCGCGATTTGAATAATAATAAACCCGCTGGTTTATCCTTGTTTACGGTCGGCAGATGTTTTTTTTTTACAATTCGGTAACGCAATTTCTTGTTCTATTCGATAAAGAAGTAAATGTGAACTATTCGATAAAGAAGTAAATGTACCTATAAAACGACTTAAAATAGACACATCATTTCAAAGTGCTATGAAATGAAATGATTAAATGAAAAATAAAAGTTGCGATAATATACAGGTTTTCTATTAGAAAAAAAAAAAAAAACGGGAACTTGCATTAAATCACGATAATTCAATGCTCGTTTTTTTTTTTTTTTTTCGTTTGAGGATGGTGCTCAAAATAGTGCCTACAACTTACCTAGATACTTGACAGTCTTTTCTAATTTCCAAAACAAATGAAACTCGTAAAGGCGGAGGGGGGGATGCAGACTGCGCACTAGACCAATGATGAATTCAAAAATTGGGTGTTATCATGTAAATAACATAACTTTGGTTCACATTTCGAAAATGCGTCGCTCAATTGTTATTTCGTGACCGGAGTTCGATACTACGGAGAAGTGTCTGAAAATTTCTTATGAAACGTTTTCCTCTAAATTCAAAAATAAAGGAAATGCGAAATTTGTTAGAAATTATTGAACAACATCGAATATCTCGGAAACCGTTCACTTTAGACCCATCTTGCGACCCATCAATTCGAGCTAGATTTCGATGTAGAATTCAAAAATGCAATAATATACAGGGCGTTATAATGCAAATAACATAACTCTGGTTCACATTTCGAAAATACGTTGCTCAATTGTTACTTCGTAACCGGAGTTCTATACTACAGAGAAATGTCTATAACTTTCATATAAAACATTTTGTTCTAAATTCAGAAACAAAAGAATTGCAAAATTTATTAGAAATTATTGAACAACATCGAATATCTCGGAAACCGTTCGCTTTAGACCCGTCTTGCGACCCATCAATTCGAGCTAGATTTCGATGTAGAATTCAAAAATGCAATAATATACAGGGCGTTATAATGCAAATAACATAACTCTGGTTCACATTTCGAAAATACGTTGCTCAATTGTTACTTCGTAACCGGAGTTCTATACTACAGAGAAATGTCTATAACTTTCATATAAAACATTTTGTTCTAAATTCAGAAGCAAAAGAATTGCAAAATTTATTAGAAATTATTGAACAACATCGAATATCTCGGAAACCGTTCACTTTAGAGCCGACTTGCGACCCATCAGTTCGAGATAGATTTCGATGTGGCATTCAGAAATGCAATAATATACAGGGTGTTATCGTGTAAATAACATAACTTTGGTTCACATTTCGAAAATGCATTGCTCAAGTGTTACTTTGTAATCGGAGTTCTATACTATAGAGAAATGTCTATAACTTTCATATAAAACATTTTGTTCTAAATTTAAAAACAAAAGAATTTCGGAATTGATTAGAAATTATTGAACAACATCGAATATCTCGGAAACCGTTCGCTTTAGACCCGTGTTGCGACGCATCAATTCGAGACAGATTTCGATGTAGTATTCAGAAATCCAATAATATACAGGGTGTTATCATGTAAATAACATAACTTTGGTTCACATTTCGAAAATGCGTTGCTCAATTGTTACTTCATAAGCACCGCTCTATACTACTAGGAAGTGTCTACAACTTTCATATAAAACATTTTCTTCTAAATCCAGAAACAAAAGAAATATGACGTTTATCAAAAATTATTGAACAATATCGAATATCTCAGAAACCGTTCACTTTAGAGCCGTCTTGCGACCCATCAATTCGAGCTAGATTTTGGTGTAGAATTCAATAATGCAATAATATACAGGGTGCTCCATTGAAGATAACGTAACTTTGATCTATATTCCGATAATGCCACGATCGGTTATCTTTTTGAGATTGAGTGCTCGATGGAAGAAACGAATACCTATAACTCTCATATTAAACAGTTTCTCTTAACTTCAAAAACAAATGAAATGCGGAGGGTGTTATTAAAATTTAAGCAATGCAGAATATCTCGGGGGCCGTTCGCACTAGTCCCATGATGTGACCAATCAATTCGGGTCAAAATTTGATGTTGAATTCAAATACATACGTAATGATATACAGGGAGTTCCGTTGAAGAAAACGTTACCTTTGATTTATATTTCGATAACGCGTTGATCGATTGCTCTTTTGACATCACTGCTCGACCGAAGAAAGGACTATCTACGACTTTTATATTTGACAGTTTTCCCTAACTTCTAAAACAAACGAAGTGCGAAGTATGTTATTAAAGTTTAAACAATGCAAGATATCTCGCAAGCCATTCGCGCTAGATCCTTGGTGTAACCAATCAATTCGGGCTGGAATTCGATGTAGAATTCAAATACGTATGTAATAATATACAAGGTGTTCCGTTGAAGAAAACGTATCTTTGATTTATACTTCGATAATACGCTGATGATTCATTGACTCGAACAACTACAACTTTCTTATCTAATAGTTTTTCCCAACTTCTAAAACAAGAATTTAAAAATGCAATAATATACAGTGTGTTCAATTTAAAAACGCCTAACTTTGATTTGTACTGCCGTAACGCGAAGGTTAATTGTTTGGCGTGTGGCGGCATTCGATGTCTTGGATAAATACACGCCAATAAATGTCAAAAATATGGAATATACAGGGGATGTTCTGAAAATTATAAACAACGTCGAATAAGTCGGAAACTGCTTGTGCTAGACCCGTGACGCGACCCATCGTTTCAGACTAAAATTTAACGTGGAATTCAAAAATGCAATAATATACAGGATGTTCACAATAATATACAGGATGTAAACAAAAAAATATTTACTATTTTCATATCTAATATTTTTCTTGTATTTCAAATACGAAGGATGTTCCGAAAATTTTATGGAATCCGTGATGCGAGCCATCGATTCGGGCTATAATTCGACGTGGAATTCAAAAATACGTTCCTTAACGGAAGCTCTCTAATTGCGAACGGTTAGAGACACAAAGTGTTAGGTTCGTGACGGGAGAGACAACAACATCGGACGATGTTTGAACAAGTCAACTGATTCAGGAATATCTGAATAACCAACGGATTTAACGGGCGATTCATTCACGGAATTTAGAATTAGACGGTTCACTAATTAGTTTGTCTTTCAATTAATAATGCGCGCGGTAGCTGACATTCATTAATTCGGGCAAGTACTAATGAACTGTGGACAATTGATTAACGGCGCGTCGCATTAATTTTTGCGTTCGCGTGCCCCGTGGCGCCGCTAATGCAACTCGGGGGCCCTAATTTAATAACCACGTAATTTGCGTACGCAAACAATTATGACGGTTATTGATGAACAGGGATTGCGTCATTCTGTAAAGCTGGCAATTGTTATAATAATTAGTAGAGATGGGCAAGGAATAATAAAAAGAAATAATGGAGTAAGTTGAGATTACGTTGAAGCGCGCCTGCATTACATCATCTTCAGCGATAGACAAAAGTATTGCGGAAAGTTCCTCATAAAATTAATTTCTCTTTCTAATCGATTTGTAATTTCAATTACAGTAGATTAGTTACAGTTGCTCTTTACGATTCTCATTTAATTAGCAAAATTCCAAGCACTGAAACATCGTTAGTCTTCACTAGTAATGTCAAGTAAAAAAAAAAAGAATTCTAGACGCTGAGTCATGGTGCTTTTTGCTTCTATTTGGATTCATCATCATCATGGTTTTCGCTTTTGAATTGCCAAACAGAAGAGTTTTCAGCATTCCGTCGGGCAGGAAGCGCGTCCGTTAAGGGCATAACGAACGAGTGAAAAGAACGGTACAGAAAACGCCACGTTGCTCCTTCGTTATAAATAATTGGATCAGAGCGCTCTATTGGCTGATGCATTAATGCAACAGAGAGCGCAATGAAAAAGCTGGTTCGTTTGCAACTTGCGTCGCAAAAGAGCCTTATGATGTTCGACGACTTGTTTGAATTTTAAACGACTTTATCTGCACTTTAAAAGACGAGATGTTTCAAGATAATCAACCGGAATGTTATAACTAGTTATTGTGTTATTATGTTTTTTGACATATCGATTATCAGTTATTATCGAACTCTATTAAATTATATCACAAACTCTTTTAAACGGACACTAAATGGCGCACAAACACTTAACGTTTCGCAGTCGTTCGACAGCTTCGTCAGAACACCCTGTATATCATTGCATATTTGGATTCCCCATTGAATTCTAGCCTGAAATGATGGGTCGCACCATGGGTCTAGTGTAAGTAGTTTCCGAGTTTGTTTGTTTGACAGCGTTTAAAATTCTCACAGTTTTCTTTTTTTGATTAGAGAAAAATGTTAAATACAAAAATCGAAATCGACGTTTTTTCAAATTTCCTTCATGAAAGAACAATTGAGCTTTGCATAATCGAGATATGAACTAAAGTTTCGCTCTTTTATCGGATCACCCTGTATATTATTGCATTTTTGGATTCCCCAGTGAATTCTAGCCTGAAATGATGGGTCGCATTATGGGTCTAGCGTAAGTAGTTTCCGAGTTAATTTTTTGACAGCGTTTAAAACTTCTTCTGTTTTTAGCTTCTTTTTCGAAATTAGAGAAAAATATTAAATACGAAAATCGTACGTATCTTTTTGTAGTTTCAAATTCTGTTGATGAAAAAGCGGTGGGTTTCGCATAACCGAGAAATGAACTAAATTTGCGCTCCTTCTAACGGACCACCCTGTATATCCTTGCATTTTCGGAATCCCCAGCGAATTCTAGCCTGAAATGATGGATCACGCCATAGGTGTAGTCTTTTTCTTTCTTTGACAGCATTTAAAGCTCCATCTGTTTTTACCGTTTTTCTTTTTCTTTTTAATGGACATCTGTATATTATTGCATTTTTTAATTCCCCAACTAATTGTAGTCTGAATTGATGGGTTGCATCGTGGATCTACTTTTTCTGAAATTTTTTATCTTTAAATATGTGCCTTTATCTCATCAATTTAAAAAAGTTGAATTAAATTAAATTAAAATTATGGTCTTTTTTCGGTAGTTTTGATGTTGTTAGTGGTAAAACAATTGAACACCTTTTCTTAAATGAAACATCCTGTATATTATTGTACCTTTGAGTTTTCATAAAAATTAATGTGTACTGTTTCTTTTTATTTCAGTTTCTTATTTGACGATTGGGAGTCGATGGTTCCCAGTCTGAAGTTATTGGCGGTGGGATAAAGATCTTAAAGCAAGTAGGTAAGTTAGGAATTATCTATTTTTCACCTTTTTCAACTGTTTCGTTTTTTGTTTCAGTTTCTGCAAATAAAGGTCGACGCTTCCAAGCCCCCCATCCAACGACTAGGTAAAGGTCGACGCTTCCAAGCCCCCCATCCAACGACTGCCACGGGCCACGTCCTTTGGGGCCACATCCTCGGGAGCACTAACTCGTCTCGGTTCTTGTTAGAACCACGAAGTCATTCGACCGGGAATTTGCCCTCTTGCAGACACACTTAAATTAAAGTCGAAACGATTACAAAAAAAGTTTATCTCCCGCAGACGCACCAATGTAGAAGTAAAAATTAAGCTCGCATTTTCATAAAAATTCCTTTAAAAAAACGCATATCGCCATCTGTTGGGCGGCAGCTAAAACCTTAGCAATTTTACAGGTTTCTGTACGCCAGCTAGCGTGTGCGTATGAATTCAGATTTTTCATTTTTAAGTCATTCAAAAATCAAAGATTTTTATTTTCCCGGGGGAACTTCCCTCCCCCTTAACTAAACAATCTAATTAAAGAATCTCAAACCAGAACTTTAATACAACTCTGTCAATCTAACAGTTTAATTTGACTTGATCGATTCGTATTTGTACCCCAACCACCTCCCCCGCCCACCACCCAAGTGCTTGTCGGGCTTATATGCATTTACCGGTATGGAGTTATAGTGAGAGGTTTGACGTCACACAAGTCCAAAACCTCAGTTTTCGATTGGATTTTCCTTACGGTATGGAGTCAATTTAATAGACTCAAACGATTCGCACGTGCACAGAGGCATCTGTCGGGCGGTAGCTGAACCCTTAGCAATTTTACAGGTTTCTGTACGCCAGCTAGCGTGTACGCGTGAGTTCAGATTTTTCGGAAGATTTTTAAGTCATTCAAAAATCAAAGATTTTTATTTTCCCGGGGGAACTTCCCTCCCCCTTAACTAAACAATCTAATTAAATATCTCAAACCAGAACTTTAATACAACTCTGTCAGTTTAATTTGACTTGATCGATTCGTATTTGTACCCCAACCACCTCCCCCGCCCACCACCCAAGTGCTTGTCGGGCTTATATGCATTTACGGGTATGGAGTTATAGTGAGAGGTTTGACGTCACACAAGTCCAAAACCTCAGTTTTCAATTGGATTTTCCTTACGGTATGCAGTCAATTTAATAGACTCAAACGACTCGCACGTGCACAGCGGCATCTGTCGGGCGGTAGCTGAACCCTTAGCAATTTTACAGGTTTCTGTACGCCAGCTAGCGTGTGCGTGTGGGTTCAGATTTTTCATAAGATTTTTAAGTCATTCAAAAATCAAAGATTTTTATTTTCCCGGGGGAACTTCCCTCCCCCTTAACTAAACAATCTAATTAAAGAATCTCAAACCAAAACTTTGATACAACTCTGTCAATCTATCTGTTTAATTTGACTTGATCGATTCGTACTTGTACCCCGACCACCTCCCCCGCCCATCCACCCAAGTGCTTGTCGGGCTTATATGCATATACCGGTATGGAGTTATAGTGAGAGGTTTGACGTCACACAAGTCCAAAACCTCAGTTTTCGATTGGATTTTCCTTACGGTATGGAGTCAATTTAATAGACTCAAACGACTCGCACGTGCACAGCGCCATCTCTTGGGCGGTAGCCGAACGCTTAGCAATTTTACAGGTTTCTGTACGCCAGCTAGCGTGTGCGTGTGAGTTCAGATTTTTCATAAGATTTTTTAAGTCATTCAAAAATCGAAGATTTTTATTTTCCCGGGGGAACTTCCCTCCCCCTTAACTGAACAATCTAATTAAAGAATCTCAAACCAAAACTTTAATACAACTCTGTCAATCTAACAGTTTAATTTGACTTGATCGATTCGTACTTGTACCCCAACCACCTCCCCCGCCCATCCACCCAAGTGCTTGTCGGGCTTATATGCATTTACTGGTATGGAGTTATAGTGAGAGGTTTGACGTCACACAAGTCCAAAACCTCAGTTTTCAATTGGATTTTCCTTACGGTATGCAGTCAATTTAATAGACTCAAACGACTCGCACGTGCACAGCGGCATCTGTCGGGCGGTAGCTGAACCCTTAGCAATTTTACAGGTTTCTGTACGCCAGCTAGCGTGTACGCGTGAGTTCAGATTTTTCGGAAGATTTTTAAGTCATTCAAAAATCGAAGATTTTTATTTTCCCGGGGGAACTTCCCTCCCCCTTAACTAAACAATCTAATTAAATATCTCAAACCAGAACTTTAATACAACTCTGTCAGTTTAATTTGACTTGATCGATTCGTATTTGTACCACCCATAGCCGCCGCCAAATGCACGCGCCGTTAAGCCGCACCGCAAGCCTTCCTGCCATCACCCATAACCGCCGCTAAGCCGCACCGGATGTCGCCGCCAAACCGCACCCGTCATTAAGCCGCACCGCAAGCCGTTTCCACTGAAAAAACCATAACTATAAAGTTGATTTTTCATTTATACGCCGATCGTATGGATCTGAGTTAAAAAAATTTACGTCTAAATGAGGTGACATGACAAAAAATGCAAGATTTTTCACGAAAGTTAGAAGGAGACAGCTATATAAAAATTCCTTGACTTATGGATCGATCGATCGTCATATAGTGAAAAAATGAAATGTACAATCGCCGTCAAATCGCATGCATGGCTAAGCCGCACCCGATGTAGCCCCCAAAACTCACGCGCCGTAAAGCCGCACCGGATGCCGCGCCACCCGCAGCCCACCACGGTATTAATTGCCCGCGCAATAAGTGGACGATTATGCGATGATCCGGCGCTCGCTTTCATCTATAGGCGCCAAGAGATAACCCTCCATCGTCGACTACAGGATGCAGCACACGCCGTACTAAATACTGTACGTCGGATATGCAGCCGCCCCCGAGCCGCACGCACCAGAGATAATGTATCCCAAGGTATACGACTACTGACGAGCAAAATTCTGTTTCCGCGGGCGGATAACCATCGCACGGCACCGGTTGCGGCCAGGTTAACCGGTTTTATGGCACGCGCGGATGTAATGTGCGGCAATCGCTGAACAGTGCCATCAATCGGCCGTTTTCCGACTAACGTTCCCTATTTCCATAAAATAAGATTAATTTAAAGTTTAAAAGTTGTTAGTGGACAGATTCGACTGCAAACATCATGGTAATTATTTTTTTTTTAATAATTGCAAACGAAAAATCAATAAAACAAACCGATTCTTTAATTACGTTTATTAATTTTACGCCTCGACAATTTTCTCGCGAAATTATTTAATTTATGATTATTAATTTTAGCAATTCATTAATAATTAATTAACAGTCATTAAGGTTATGAATTTATGCAAATCAGCATTAAATTACAAACGAATTTTGCTTATTTTTTTAATTTTTAAAAAAATTGTGTTAAGTGGCGAGTTGCGCGTTTTCTATAAATTTAAATTAAAAACAAAAAAGGATAAAAAATTAGAAGCGTTCGAGCGAGGGTTTGATCCCTCGTCCCTCTAGAGAACTGCGAAACTAATTAAGTCTGAAAAAAAATCATGCACACTTTGAGGTTCTATCTGTTACTGTGTTTACAAGAAAAATATTATTCGGTGATATACAAAAAAATTTTAATAACGCCAGTAACTTTTAAGGTGCAGATAGACATGCGAGAAAACTTGCGCGAGTTACTGTCCGACACAGATGTCGCTGATATATGTAAATAGAGTTGCGAGTCGAGTAACTTATGCGAAATTTGTCGCAAGTAACTCGCGACATCAGTGTCAGACAGTAACTCGCGCAAGTTTTCTCGCATGTCTATCTGCACCTTTAAACCGGGAAAAATCTAATTAATCATAACAATTTTTTTGTTGTTGCCCGTGTCACCTCTCTCCGTTTGAATTTGAAGCAAAACTTTTGAAACCCCCCTGTATACTTCCTAAAAAAGTCTACATGCGTTTGTCATTTTCTCTCACGCAATAAATAACTACGGTATGTGACGTCCTCCTTGATTAATATATTTTTTCTTATCGCTAGTCTTCAAAACTTTTTTTTTTGTAATTTATTGTAAATAAAGATGGGTGCGGCCCACTGGTACGTACAAGTTTCGAATTGCTTAAAAAGGTGTCGATGGCGCAATTTAATCCTCGTGTCACCAATTAATAATCTTGATTAGTTTCCTGTGCAAATTAGTAACTGGAAAAAATCCATTAGACGAATTTACGCCGACACTTAACTCGTCGGCAATCGGAGAGCCACACGAGCATATGTTTCAATAACAACAGTTAGCCTCCGCGTGCCATATGGAAAAGCGCGGCCTGTCAACGGTAACTGAAATAAATTATTTTTTATCAGCAATCGATTTTTTTCGCCGCGAGATTAAAAGCGAGCCTTTAATCTAATCGCGCGAATAGCGGTGATAAACCGGCCGACTAGATCTGTACAAATACGAAGGCAGTTTTGTAAGGATGGATGAAAGTGTTTCCCCGTATCGAAGTGTATTTATTGGAGGTAACCGCGAGATGTATGGCGAATGGCACGGCCGATTGCCATATGTCGTCAGGGTCACTACTCTCTGAACGACTACTTTAAATACCCTCGGCTTATTGTTTACGTTCGCTTGAAAATCCGCCGGATTGATTTAGCAGAGACGCTGAAGGGGCCGTTAATTAGTTGCCGTCTTGCCTTTTGGGATTAGAGATGTGCACAGGAATGTCGCCGTGAAAACACAATGGCTTTCGGGAAATCGAATTTAACCGATAGGTGGCTCACGTGAGTCTGTTTTATTGCGGAAACGCTGCCGTGCCGTTAATGGAAGGCGAAACTGATTTTCTTGATTGTATTAGGAATTACTTGTTAATGTTCCCTGAAGACGGTAGTCGGCAAATTACTTGCCTTTCGATTAAAAAAAAAAAACAAACAAGTTTCGATGAAGCGCGAAGAGGAAAGTCGAATAACTCCAGAACCGTGCGCGCTAGACCCCGGTTGCGACCCATCAACTCGGGCTAGAATTCGATGTAGAATTAAAAAATGCAATAATATACAGGGTGTTCCATTTTAAAAATCATAGCTTTAGGTTACACCTCGCAAACGTGATGCTCGATTGTTTCTTCGCGATCGGCGCTTGATACTACAGAAAAATATCTATAACTTTCATATAAAACATTTTCTTCTAAATTCAAAAACAAAGGAAATACGAAGTTTCTTAGTAATTATTAAACAATATCAAATATCTCGGAAACCGTTTACACTAGACCCCTGATGCGACCCATCATCTCGGACTAGATTTTAATGCAGAATTCAAAAATGCAATAATATACAGGGTGTTTCCTTACAAAATGCATAACTTTGGGTTATAACTCGAGAACCCAACGTTCAATTGTTTCTTGGTAATCGGCGTTTGATACTCTAGAAAAATGAGTACAACTTTTATATAAAACATTTTGTTCTATATTGAAAAACAAAGAAAATACGATGTTTGTTAGTAATTATTAAACAACATCAAATATCTCGGAAACCGTTTACACTTGACCCCTGATGCGACCCATCAACTCGGACTAGATTTCAATGCAAAATTCAAAAATGCAATAATATACAGGGTGTTTCCTTACAAAACGCGTAACTTTGGGTTATAACTCGAGAACGCAACGTTCAATTGTTTCTTCGTAATCGGCGTTTGATACTCCAGAAAAATGAGTACAACTTTCATACAAAATATTTTCTTCTAGATTCAAAAACAAGCGAAATCCGAAGTATGCAAAATAATTAAATAACGCTGAATATCTCGAAAACCGTTTACACTAGACCCTTGATGCGACCCATCAATTCGGGCTAGATTTCGATGCAGAATTCAAAAATGTAACAATATACAGGATGTTCTGTTAAAAAATGCGAGACTTTCGATTATAATTCGCGAACGCGATGCCCAATTGAGTTTCTGCGCACGGCGTTCGATAGCACAGAAAAGTGTTTCCATCTTTCATACAAAATACTTCCTCCTAAATTCAAAAACAAAAGAAATACGAAGTGCGTTGGAAATTATTAAACGACATCAAATATCTCGAGAACCGTTCACGATAGACCCCTAATGCGACCCATCAATTCGGACTAGATTTCGATGTAGAGTTCAAAAATGCAATAATATACAGGGCGTCACGTTAAAAAAGTGTAACTTTAGATTATACCTCGCGTATGCGAAGCTCAGTTGCTTCTTCGTGATCGGGATTTGATACTCCAGAAAATTGTGTATAACTTTCATATAAAACATTTTCCCCTAAGTTCAAAAACAAAAGAAATACGAAGTATGTTAGTAATTATTAAACAATATCAAATATCTCGAAAACCGTTCACGTTAGACCCCTGGTGCGACCTTCAATTCGGACTAGATTTCAATGTAGAATTCAAAAATGCTACAGGGTGTTCTACTAAGAATGAGTATATTTCGTAAAGGGGGTGCTTATTTATATGTATTTTGCGACCAACGTTCGAAAATTCTAGAAAATATTTACAACTCTTGCGTTTTACAACTTCTCCTAAATTAAAAAAAAAATAATAATAAAAACAGACGAAAAATTATTTATACTCAGAGGAAAGAAGAAAGCCATTTCTAGCAGTACATGCATCGTTTTCTCTTCGAGAAACGAATGAACAGAAGACTTCGTAAAGCGCTCGTAACTATTACATCGGTATTTTGTAATAGGGTTTTGTTGGCGGCATTCTTGCGAAATGATCGCGGCTTGTGCTTCAGAGGCTGAAATTCATTTCAATCCACTTAAGCCGGCGATTAAACGCCGATTGTCATCGATCTGCGCGTTTTTCCTTTAACGTTGAATAAAATTCAAGGAAAATACCGCTTGCTTTGTGCATCTGCAGCAAATGTGATGTTTCGATGCGATTTACGACGGGATGTTTGATAGTAAGTATCATGTTTGAAAACCGCAAACGAATATAATTATTTCGACAAATAAGTCAACGAACAACATATTATCGTCGAACATGTCGAACATCCATCCAACTTAATCAGTTGTAATGAAACGCTCGAAAACACTAAATATAATCAACACGTGACTTTATGACCGTAAATAAACGACCTCATCAATAAATATGATTGCAATTTGCATATCTTTGTGTGCCAGGGATCATAAAATGTATTTTCCAGCTGCTGCTTCGCTTTGTTCGTGCTACGAGTGAGGCGAAAGGTCCTTTATTATTAGTAGAGTCCATTCACTGCCTACTCACGAAACGAAGATTGCAATTTTGAGAAACGAAAAAAATTAAAACGTCACAGTCTAAGTGCATTTGTCCTGTGCATTTATATGTACCGAGACATTAGATTGTGAGCGTCTACCAATGTTTTCACCGTTTACGCCACGCTCACAGTTATCGATGCAAACCCGTTGGTCCACAGTTTTGAAGAAACGCCATTTACTTTCAGAACAGCATTCGTACATAGAAAAAAGTAGAAAAATGGAGATTGAACAAAAATTAAAGCAAAGCGCCACAGTCTAAGTGTATTTGACCACTGATTTAGGAGTATTTAGATATTAGGCTGTGACTGATTAAATTAAGCAAAAGTGTTAACTTTTTTAAAAACAAAATTACTGTTGTAGCACTTATGCTAAACACCCCTCTCTACACAGTTCCATACAAGTACAAGGTACATATTTCGATTGTGGTTCAATCATCGTCAGCGCTGAATTAACGCAAAACTAGTAAGTAAATAACGGAATATGTAATTGCCAAATCAACGAATTGAAGTAAAACTCGCCCCAGTTGAAACACCAAGCGAAGAAACCAAAAAATCCAAAAAATGAAGGAATAGAAAACATGACGGCGAGTTTGCTGTCGCCATCTCGTAAACCCGTCAATGAAGCAATTGTTTCTCGTACAGATCGGTCGATCTTCCTTCCTTGTACGTCGTCACCTTGTCATTCGAATTGATTTCATAACTCGCCGTACAGATCTCCATAGATAAAGCGCCAGTAATTTCCCGCCGCATTTTAATTAGCGTCACGTATAAGGAGCAATTAAATCGGAGTTATGTTGATTGAAAACGACGGGGTTTAATCTCCTGCGATCAAGGCCCGATTAGGGCGGCGAAACGTCCCAGAAAAAAATCGTCGCTGGCGTATCCGCTCGCTTATCTCCATCTGGGGAACGCTTGGAATCGCCCGGAGGACGTTTGTTTTAATTATTGGGAATGCATGTTTGTATTCTGACAGATCTTATCGCATTTTTTTTTTTAATATCGGGGAATGATTTTTCTGTTCTTGTAACACACTTCCAATTTATAAACTGCAGCTGATAATAGCCGAAACTACTGCAAAAAAGTCTTGTTCGAGATCCAATAAGGTAAAGAAATCTGCAACGCTTCTATTAAATTTTTTTCTTTGTTATATGAAACATTCTCTCCACATAGTTCATTGTAATTAAATAAAACAATCGCGTAACTATGACAAAAAACAGTGGAAGCCGAAAGCCTTTTGCATGGAACGCCTGGGCCCAACGCATATCAAATTTGGCCCCAAATCAAGCGCCCACAACCTGTTACGCAAAATTTTAAAAACCCAGGCTTAGTGTAAGTATACGTATGGCGGGGGGCAGGGGGTGATATATTTAAAACATTTTCACGAATACCTTCGATGATTTCCTAGCTTTCTATTAGTAACTAACTCCGCAGTGAGCGAAAATGATTGATTAGGCGCGGCGTACAAATATGCGAAAGAAAGCGCGTCTTGTTTGCGGTGAAACGTGGAAATTTGCTTAGAAAGTAAAATGGCCATCGGTCAACCGCAAGTCAGAGAGAAAACAAGCCGAGGCGCGCTTCCCAGAAAAAGCCTTAATTAAGAATCAAAAAGTCCGGTTTTATTTTCGGCCCAATCTACGTCGTGTATTTTACGTTCGCGCGACATCGTACTTTTTGTTTCTTCGGGCCGCAGCTCTTATATACCATTAAGATGACATTATCTGCCGTTTTTTTGGGTAATTAGGGGGCCTGCGGTATGCAAAACTGTAAAAAGGTCCTTATCTCGTACAGGTTTCTGCATTCTACATTTGAACGGTTTCGTATTTCTTTTTCTCGCGCAAGTGTGGGCAGAATACGAAATTTATTATCCCGGCAGAAGAAGCGCACGGAGGACACGATCTGAGCTTTCAATATCGCGTTTTAACTTAGACTGTGAATTTGAGCAAAACAAAGCATAATAAGGTCACATGACGTTCAATTGTTTTTTCGTAATCGGCATTCGTTACTACAGAAAAGTGAAATAAAAAACAATTTCTTCTCCAATTCAATAAACAAAGAAAAAATATGAAGGAGTCAAAAAATTACTAAATAATACAAAATATCTCAGAAAGCGTGCAAGTTAGACCCATGTTGCGACCCAATAAATTCGCGCTACAATTTGAAGTAGAATTCATAAATGGGTGTCATAATGCAAATAACGTAATTTTGGTTCATTTTTTGAGAGTGCGTTGCGTTCGTGATTGGAGTTCTATATTTCAAGAAAATATCTTAAACTTCCATATTGCTGTGATATGGGGTATTTTGCAAATCTTTTTGCTGCCCCACGTTGGGCGCCAATTAAATTCTGTTGTATGTCCTGCACGTTGGTGCCAATTTTATTGCAGTGTTATGTTTCGTAGGGCAATTTGTCAATTTTTTTCTAATTTTTTTTTGTTTATAGCGTATTTGTTTATTATTATTCTCATCGCTTTCTTATTTCGTTGTTGCTGCGACGGCTCCTGCTCCGATGATGTATTTTACCGTGTACCTCGTCGGTTAATTCTTGCTCGTAGTGTATTTGTCGTGTGATAAATTTTGGATGTAAATGCCACTCGCGAGCCTTCACATTCAAAATTATCTGCGTCAGTGTACGTGTGTGTGTGTAGGTGAATAAATAAGGAAGAATGCTCGTAGTATAAGACAGAAAACAACAGTTCATTAATAATAATAAATACAGCCCATACAAAAATTCGGAGGTTTACAAAGTCGAACTTTATTTACTTGGTCGGTTTCTCACGAAACCGCCAAAATATTACTTGCATTAAATTCCGTATCGCTTCCGTGACTTTTTAAAGTGGACACTTTGCTGTTTTACAGGCGCACCGGGGACTTTAGTTTACAATAGCTAAACGCGGCGCCCTCACTGATTCAATTTCCGAACTCCTCACTACCACTTACAGCTTTCTTCTAACATCCATATTATCATAACATCATTAAATCAATTTTTCTAAATATTACAATTATTCTAAGCTTACTTTCTGCTCATAAACACCGCAATATGAAACATTTTTTCTAAATTCAAAAACAAAAGAACTGTGAAATTTATTAGAAATTATTGAACTACATCGAATTTCTCGGAAACCGTTCACTTTAGACCTGTCTTGCGACCCGTCTGTTCGAATTAAATTTCGATGTAGTATTCAAAAATGCACAACATACAGGGTGTTATCATGTAAATAACATATCTTCGGTTCACATTTTGAAAATACGTTGCTCAATTGTTAGTTCGTGATTGCAGTTCTATACTTCAAGAAAATATCTGCAACTTTTATATGAAACATTCTTTTCTAGATTTAAAAACAAAATAATTGCGAAATTGATTATTGAACAACATCGCATTTCTCGGAAACCCTTCGCTTTAGACCCACCTTGCGACCCATCAGTTCGCGCTAGATTTTGAAATACAATTCAAAAATGGAATAATATACAGGGTGTCATTAAGCAAATAACGCAATTTTAACTTATATCTTGAGAATGCGTTGCTCAACTGTTACTTCATGATTGGAGTCCTATATTTCAAGAATATACCTACAACTTTAATAAGAATTTTTCTTTTCAAAGTTCAAAGACAAAAGAATTGCGAAATTTATTGGAAATTATTGAACAACATCGAATTTCTCGGAAACCACTCACAGCAGACCCACCTTGCGACCCATCAATTCGCGTTAGATTTTGAAATACAATTGAAAAATGGAATAATATACAGGGTGTTATAATGCAAATACAATAATTTTGGTTCATATTTTGAGAATGCGTCGCCCAACGGTTACTTCATGATTGGAGTTCTATACTTCCAGAAAATATCTACAACTTTCATATGAAACATTTTTTTTAAAGTTCAAAAACAAAATAGCGAAATTTTTTTGGAAATTATTGAACAACATCGAATTTCTCGGAAACCGTTCACGTTAGACCCGTCTTGCGACCCATCAATTCGAACTAGATTTTGATGTAGAATTCAAAAATATAATAATATACAGGGTGTTATGATACAAATAACGTAAATTTGGTTCATATTTTGAGAATGCGTCGCCCAACGGTTACTTCATGATTAGAGTTCTATACTTCAATAAAATATCTACAACTTTCATATGAAACATTTTTTCCAAAGTTCAAAAACAAAAGAATTGCGAAATTTTCTTGGAAATTATTGAACAACACCGAATTTCTCGGAAACCGTCCACTTTAGACCCACCTTGCGACACATCAATTCCCCTAGATTTTGAAGTAGAATTCAAAAATGGAATAATATACAGGGTGTTATAATGCAAATAACATAATTTTGGTTCATGTTTTGAGAATGCGTTACTTAACTGTTACTTCGTGATTGGAGTTCTATATTTCAAGAAAATATCTACAACTTTCATATGAAACATTTTTCTCTAAATTCGAAAACAAAAGAATTGCGAAATTTATTCGAAATTATTAAACAACATCGAATTTCTCGGAAACCGTTCACGTTAGACCCGTCTTGCGACCCATCAATTCGAACTAGATTTTGATGTAGAATTCAAAAATGCAATAATATACAGGGTGTTATGATGAAAATCACGTAACTTTCATTCACATTTCGAGAATGCGTTGCTCAAATGTTACTTTATAACCGGAGTTCTATACTACAGGAAAATGTCTATAACTTTCTTATGAAACATTTTCCTCTAAGTACAAAAACAAATTTACTATACAATTTATTAGGAATTCATGAACAACGTCGAATATCTCGAAAACCGTTCACTTTAGACCCACCTTGCGACCTATCAATTTCAGGTTAAAGCTCGATGTAGAATTCAAAAATGCGGTGATCTACAGGCAAACAACTTTGGTTTACATTTCGAAAATGCGTTTCTGAACTGTTCGGAGTTCTATGTATACTACACAAAAATGTCTAAAACAATCATATGATACATTTTCTTCTTTATTTAAAAACAAAAGAACTACGAGATTTTAAAAAATTATTCAACGTTAAATTTCTCGGGAACCGTTCACGTTAGACCCGTCTTGCGACCCATCAATTCGAGCCAGATTTTGACGTAGAATACAAAAATGCAGTGATACAAAAAAATCCATGACATCTACACAAGAAAAAAAATAATGCACGCCATTTTATTTCGACCGATTTCAAGGTTGTTACATGGTCACTTCCTCCTTGTACCCTCGAGACTTTCCCTTGATCAATTAAATAGTAATAATGCAAGCAAAGTAAAAGGGATTGGTTGAGAAGGCTCGGAGAAGATTTTATTTATCAAAGTGGCGTCAATTTGTCAAATCTTTCTTTAGTTAAGTTTTTAGTTACCTACCCCTTTAACTTATCGGCATATTTGGCACTATTTTCGCTGATTTATTCACTCCTCGTGCGCGTCTCAATCTTAAATACATATAAAGAGTTGTATCGTCCTGTATAATAGGGGCCCTAAGACATTGCCTTGAGGTATCCCCGCTTTCCCATAAAATTGATTTGTTTTGTCTTCATTCCCAAGTACTTTGAAGATACGTTTGCATGATTGGGAAATTTACCCCAAAAACATTCTCATGTTACTGTTTTTAGAGCTCATAACAGGAAGTAGTTTGTGATCTAACGATTTGACACTTCGCGATAAAATCCTTTAATTAACCTCACAGTCTAAGCTACTACGACCTTAAGCCTGAAGGGGCAAGGATCTCAGACTGTTTTCGTCAGTAAAGGGGAGGGAGGTAGGTAGTTTCATTTTTAATCATTGTTCTAAATTAAGAAATAAATAAGAAGAAATGTAAGGGTTCGGGAGGGGGGGGGGGAAGTAAAAGTCAGAATCTTATATTGTTGATTCGTGAGAATCTAATCAAATTTTTGTTTCGTCAGAAACAAAAGAGGAGTCAAGATATCACCCTGTGGGAACAAAATTACGAATACTCTCGGCTTCATACTGTCACGCCAATATTACGCAAGCAAATCGTTAGCGTCGCGCAGGAGACAAAAGAATTACGGGCCCGTGGCCCGCGCCAATAGAAAAATAATGACATATCACGACAGGTGGTTTCTTGTGTCGCGTCTTGTATTTGTTAGACAGTATGTCGTGTTCGAGTTGATATTCGACGATGCTGCCTGCAGATTTCTCTGGTGCCTCTAAATGCGAGGGAAAGGAAGTATAGGTAAGTAAAAAAATAACGACAATAAGTCTTCCGCAAGGCCCGCTGAGTTTCAGTTTCAACTGAATATTATGTACACGGTACGCTATTGTTAGACGAACATAGGCACATACAATAAAGAAGTAATTGTAAAAAGACGAAATCCTATTCGGCCCATCACGACTTTGAGTGGCGAACAAAACGTCTAACGCGAATAACGTTAAGTAATGAAGGAATTAATTCGTCGCCGACAGATAAAAAAAAAACGGGTTTCTATTTACGCCAGCTTTGTGCCCGCATTGTTCAACAAGCACGCTTACATAACGCATTCGATTTCGATTCGGAAATTTTTTTTGGGGGGAGGGAGGGGCAGGGCTCCGTGCGTCAAGGTTCATTTGCATTTAACCTCCGCCGTTAATTATTTTTTTCCGGCCCGTTCCGGGGTGACGTCGGACAAGTTGTCCCGCGAGAACGAACGGTACCTGTTCTACTCGCGCAATCCAGTTGGACTTGTAACAGAACACGCTTAAATATACTTACCTCATCAAATTACTACCTATGTACTTCCTAGACGGTAAATTGTTAACATTTCAACAAACAAACATCTTGTTAAACAAGCCCACCAAATATGTCTGTGCTATATCTCCCTCATTCAAACCGTAATAATGACCATTAAAATGTGGACTTAACGTTCTTAAGTGACGGTCGCCAAGCAGAATGTTCGTCGTAAAGTGACTTTGTTATCGCGAAAATATTGAAATTAGCGCTCAATAAACGCGGCATCCGAAGACGAGCCAACAAAATCCAGTCTCATTACGCGGAAATTATCGGTGTCATTAATAATTCGACGGCGTCGCCCCATAAGTAACGAGAGGAGATTTTAAAATGCCTCTTAACTGAGAGGAATGTAATAAAAAATAATGAAAACCCGAAAATATTTCCATTTTTCTGCGACATTTTATTTCTTGCATATACAAGGTGCTACTAAACTGAAGTCATTTATTAATACTGTCTCTTCTCAACCGTAGGAAAAAATAAACACCCAAAATATTTTGACAACGTTTCTTACGCATACAGGGTGCTACGAACCTCGAGTCTTTTATACTGTAAGTAGCAGATATTCAAATATCATGGAGTTAATTCAATTTATATCAGATATTCAACTGAAGAGTAGGTACGTACAATTATCCATAACATTGTGAACCAGGGTCTTAAACGTGAAACGTCATTATAGGTTATATCACATTAGGTGATAACGTGATAAACAATACAAAATTTTTTGACAACTGTCATCCATAAAATGTCGCTCCTCTTTCATCGAAATCAATTTAAACTTTACAGTTGCTGATTGCAGGAAAAAAATTACAACAAGAAAATATTTCCATTTTTCAGCAACAATTTTTTATATACAATGTGTCCCAGGATTAACTTCGGGATAGGTGTGATGACCCAAAAATTTTCGACTACGTATATCATATTTTGTAAACAAGTTTTGATTGACCCTTGAATGGATTTTCACCAAATATTAGTGCAAGTGGTATCTAGTTGGCGTAGTTATTCCAAGAAAACCATAAAGCATTGTAGGTAAAGTGACTTTTCTATTGCTTTTACGCAAACATTTTAGTAAAATAAAATGTTCTAAATTCGAAATTATTATCGTATGCCAAAATTCATTGCACGTTCATCGGTTCGGAAACATTTAAACACACTGATATGTTAAATTCATTTTTAACAACGTGAACATTTTTAACTACTGTACAAATTGTTAAATATACATCGAAAAGAGTTAGGTACTATGAAATAAGGTGAAAATTTAATTTTTCTATCTATAGAAACAATTAAGTAGGGGAGAGTTGCGTATATTGGACCGGCTCCTAAATTGAACCGCCTTTGAATAAATAAAATTAAACTAGAAACTTCAATAACAGTAAGCACTACATATACCTCAGATGGTACTGTATTAAACAACGTTTCTGAAAGTATTTTTTTTTAATACCGATAGATACTTCTAGTTGGTTTTAATTTAAATTGAATTGAAGTGGTCCAATTTTGGAGCCGGTCCAATATACGCAACTCTCCCCTACTTACTCCTTAAACCCCGCACAATTCTTATCTGTGTATACACCGCGAACTTAAATATTAATCAAAACTCTAACGTTTCCTGATTTGTTTTTTTTTTTTTTTTCATAATTCCCCTGACACTTTATAAATATACGTGAAACTTATATCGCAAAAATATGAACATGCAATAAGTTGTCACGTTCAGAGCACAAAGTAAAAACTATTTTTTCTTCGGTTAAAAGAAAAGAATGATTCACGTTCGGCAGCATCTTGTATATGTAAATCACTTGCATCACTGCATTAAGGTAAGTGTAGGTACTTTTGCACAGGAAGCTTATTTCATTCTTTATCTTCACTAGAATTGATGCAAAATCATTATAAGTGACGTAAAGGTCTTAGTGAAGACTAGTCAAAAACTTATTTTTTCAATAATTTCCCATAGAGTGCCTACACTCCCTACCACCATAACATGGCTAGGTTAAACTATGTACTTCACTGTTATTCAGTTTCCGCTGCTATAGGCGCTTATCACCGCATTACGAGAAATTGTGGAGATACGATTTAGGCGCAGGTACGAATTAGGCAAGTTTACCCTAATAGGCAATAACTTTCTTGAATTACTATTGCCGAGTTTTATTTAATGTCTCAAGTTCGGTAGCACCCTGTACACGGAAGTCAATTCTATCAACGCGACTGCGTGACTGAGTTTTTAATTATTTTTATCGAGGGGGCGAGGAACTTAATCAAAAACGACTCAAATTAGTTTCGTGCCTTCCGCGGTTTACGTAACGTCTCCAATAAAAGAGGCACGATTCGTATTACACTTAGAGATGAGGAGAATATTGCGCCCGGCAAAATTGCGCTTGGCCGCTCAAATTGCTCCGACGGAAAAAGAAATCGGAAGCTTCAAGCGCGATGGACGGCGATTTTTCGGGCGGGTTCGTCGCCTGACGCATCGTCGAAGTCTCCGCGATTTCGCTAAAATAACCGAGTTTTCTGCCACGCGCGTTCGAAAAACTCCAACAAATCGACTTCATTGAGTTGTAGACGGCTTAAGAAAAACACCTTGCTCTCTACTTTTTAAGCAAATAATTGTCAAGGCGACTAAAACCAGCGAGGATTTTTAAGTTGAACTAAAATTTTGGAAACAGTACCTACCTATCCTGAAAATCTTTCAATACGTTATCTGTGTCAATGTTAAGCAACTAACGTCATCTATCTACCTTTCTTATGACGTAGGTATATCACAGGAAAATGTAACAAAGCCAGAACAAAATTTTCGAAACAGAATCCCACTAAAAGTTTTGCAAAACGTCATCTCTGTCAAGGTCAAGAGCTAACGCCATTTATCTTTTTGTGACGCATCTCCAAATAATTTTTCTTTACCTACGCAGGTACCTATACCTACTTATCTACCTATTGAAAGTCGTTAAGAAAAAAAAAAATCATTCGAAGTTACGTTATAAAAAAAAGGTAGATTAGATGTTTGGCCTTAACTGTGATGACGGTTAACAACATTTTTGGCATTTTGTTATCAATAAATTTTTAATAAATCGCATGGTAGTAGGTAGGTATATTTCGTCGGCTTTCTCTGGCAAAAAAGCCTTAATTAATGATACGGTCCGAAAAAGACAGGTGGCGTTGTTCGCTTGGAATTAAATGAAGCGATGGACGTTTCGGCTTTTTCTGTCAAGAAATTTTGGATCATTATAATTAGGTAAATAAAATGTTTCTTTTGCACGTATAGCAAAAACGTTGATTTTATTACGGCGTTGTAACGTCAGCTTCGAGACGTGTTTACAAGCTCGATGATTGCCAATTATTTAAACGGACAAAAACCGTTTTAATTATCGTCGGCGTTTTAATAAAAGCGAGGTACCGAAAATCTGGCGTGTCTATGCAAGTAAATAAAAAAGTGAAACGACCACATATTGGAGATGCGCTTAAAACGATTTGAAAAACCATAAGTTGTTAGGTATTAGGACAAAAAATCAAGTGAGCTGCAACAGAGAAACGAGCGCCGTGACAAAAAAGTCTTTTTCATTCAATTCCACCGCCTTCGTAGTCGACGTATTTAAATACAATGTTATCCCTTGAGGGCCTTCTCGATTTCCTGGTCATTCTTGTGCGATGCGCGCTGTCGAAGAACAAATGCCTCGTCCACGGCGGGCGCCACGGCCATTTACGTTACATAAAAATTAAATAATAAAACATTTGTAATTATAAAGAGTTTTTTTTTTAATCTGGCGTCGAAGTTGGCCATGAAAATTTTATTGTGAATGTGAACTATCATCATTATGACAGTTGTTAATTTGACGTTTGAACTTGCAATTCCTAACTTTGCCTTCGAGGTTTCGAACTCAATAGTACGATGGGACAACACAAGAATGTAATCTATAGTAATAAACAAAAAACGACAATAAGAATGAGATCTGTTGTAAGTTGTAACAATGAAAACGGACAATAAGAAAATATAATTTACAATAAATAATCAGAATTGTGGTGTGTGCACTATAAGTACCTTGTCACGGCCAACTTTGGCGCCAAATTTAAAAAAACACGTCAAGCATTTCAACAAACAAACCAATATCTCATTTTTTTGTTCTTTTTCTACCACAAGTAAACAATTTTGTTCTTATTTTTGTTGTTTAAAAACTTTCCAAATGTAAAAGCAATTGAAACAGTTAAATGCGACTAAACATCTCCTAATTAAAACAACATAATATTAGTAGAGAAGCGTCATTGTTAGAACGTCAACGCCATCTCTGTTTCCCGCAGTTTATCACGAATAGGTACGTGCGATTGCCGCTGATTAATTCGACAAGTTATTTGGTGACAAGTTCGTTAAATTAAATTACCTAAATATCGTTCACTATCATCAAACATCTCAACGCGCAAGAAATCAAATTTCTCTTGCGTCTTTCCATGCCAACATCGTTTATTTTTTGCTTTTTTTTATAAGACATCAAATAGTTACATGCAAAAAAAAAATTATGTTTGCGAAATTCATAGCCGATTTGTCACTTATTGAATATAGTGAGATTCTTTTCTGACAAACGACCTGCGTAGGTTTTGCAACATTTTTCTGGCTTGCCGTTAAATTTATCTATTCCATTGTCATTAAATCAAGTAAAAACTAGCGCACGAAAAAACTAAACGAACTTGTTTTGATTTTAATGATGCAAAAAATTGCTAAGGTATTTCAATGGAACAGATGTTGGGGACATCAGCGTCATTTGTTTTCCGTAATGCACCATCAAGTATGTGAGACTCTCTACGTTTGATGATTTAATCTGCAAGTTGTTTGGTGACGAGTTTGTTAAGTTAAATTACGAATTGTTAGCTTCCGTCAAACATCCCGACGAACAAGACGTCACACTTGTCTTGTGACTGTCCGTACCAACATAATTTCTTGCTTTTTTCGCAATGGCATCCAGCATCCAAGTAGTTTCATGCAAGAAAATTTATGTTTGCGAAATTCTTGGCTGATTTGCTTCGTATAGAACACAATAACCAATAACACTTTTTTTTTTAAAGCGACAGCGTAGGTTCTTACATCGGTTTCTGTCGTGGCCGTTAAGCAGTTAATTATTTATTCTATTGTCATTAAATCAAGTAAAAGAAAAACTAGCGCACGAAGAGACAGAACATTATTTTTGTATTAATGTCGCAAAAAATTTGCGAAGTTATTTTTATGGAACAGATGTTGCACGCCGTAACAAGATAAACGTTTGCTTGCTTGACGTCTGCAATTAATAAAAAATGTAACACAAGATTGATGGCTAAAATCCAAAATCAATCAGACAGCGGTTCTCAAACTGTTTTATTTTTTTAATCGGTAACATCTATGTATGTACATGAAAAAAAAAGTCTTCAGCGGTCGTTCGCGTGACTTATGCAACGACGACTATGATAAGGCGAAATCAAGAGAGTTCCTGACGCCACTTAATTTTCGAGATCCGTCTAATAATAAATAATTCGAGTCGCACGTCACCTGAGCAAACACTCGACGGGTGCTCCAAGCAAGTCGTCGAGTTTGCTTTCATCTCGAGTATGTCATGTAAGTACGAGTGCGTCTTTGTCATAGACGGAATTAGGCAAACATTTGCTTTTTAATGCGCCCGGAACGCTTGTTTACTACTATTAAATAAATATTTGCATTTCAGGCCGATTATATGCACACACACAGTGTTACGACGTTCGCATGACATGTTTCAATATGAGTCGTAAAGTTCGTTGTTATCACGTTGTAAAGTCGATTCGACTCGCCTTGTACTTCGCAGTGATGACAATAATCATAATAATAAATTCGCAGTTATTATGTTGCAGAATGTATGAAATTTAATCTCTATTTGAGGTGTTGACACCTCGCCTATCTCTTTTATTACTGTAATTATAGGCAAATATTAAATCTTGGCTTACACGAAGTAACGATTGAACGTCGCGTTGCTAAAATATTAAAGGAACTCACGCTTTTCAGAGGAATGCCCTCTATATTATTGCATATTCGGGTTCTACCGGAAATTCTAGTCCGAAGTGATGGGTCACATCGTGGGTCTAGGGTGAACCGTTCTCGAGTTATATTCAATTGTTTAAAATTTAAGAATGCCTCCTTATTTTTGCAATCATCATAAAATTGTAGACTTATGTATGTTCACAAAGTTAACTATTTTAATTGGACAGACAACTAAACTAAAATAAGTACCAAAGTGAGCATTTCCTTTAATGGAACGCCCAGTATATACTTGCATATTTGAATTCTACGTTTCTTCAGTGAAACGCCCTCTATATCATTGCACATTCGGATGCTACGTGAATTTCTGGCTGGTTGCCGAGAAAAACGCGTTATCTTTTACGGAACACCCTGTATATTATTGCATTTTTGGATTCTACGTGCAATTCTACCTCGAATTGATGGGTCGCAACATGGGTCTAGGGTGAGTCGTTCTTGAGTTATGGGAGGTCATTTAAAATTTAACCCCCCTCTCGAGAGAAACGCGTTATTTTTTACGGAACACCCTGTATATTATTGCATTTTTGGATTCTACGTGCAATTCTACCTCGAATTGATGGGTCGCAACATGGGTCTACGGCGAGTCGTTCTTGAGTTATGGGAGGTCATTTAAAATTTAACCCCCCCTCCCAGTTCTCTTATTTTTGCACACGATCAAAAATATAAAATCAGAAAAATAAACAGATAAACCAAAATGAAATAAATATGAAAGTATTTTTAATGGAACACCCTGTATATAGTTACACATTTCGCTTCTACGTCTAATAATTGTAGTCCGAAAAGATACGTCGCAATACACGTCTAGCGTAGTCACGTACAGTTTACAATTTAAGAAAGTCCCCCTAGCTTCGCCCCCTTTATTTTTGAAATTAAGCAAATATGTCATATATAAAAAAAATACAGGCGACATTTAGGGATTAATAAATGTCGTTAGTGAAAAAACAATTGAATATTCCCTTATCATTATTTCTTTCAGCATTGCAGCATTTTTCTGTAATTCCCCAAACCGTCGCGTCGTTGGAAAAATTTAATTTATTCAATTATGTATGGGGTATGTCATAAGGAACACCTGTATACAATTTCGTTTCTACTTAAATTTTATAAAAAATTCTAGCCCGAATTGATAGGTCACATGATAGGTCTACGGAAAAAGAAGTGAACATCGCTTTGTCAAAATAAACGCTAAAATCAGATTTTTTTAATGGAAGACCCTGTAGGTTATTGCGTTTTTGGATTCTACGCAAAATTCTAGCCCAAATCGATAGGTCGCATCGCGGGTCTAACGTGAGTGGTTTTCGAGTTACTAGATGAAAACTCAAAATAAAAAATTCCATTGTTAATTCCGATATTATTGAACCTAGGAAAAAAATGGTTATTACGAAAATTACAGGCGCCTTCACGAGGTTTGCAATGCCGTGTACGAAAAAACAATTGAACAACGCATTGCCGAATTATACGCCAAAGTCAGGTTCTTTTTAACGGAACACACGGTATATTATTGCGTTATTGGATACTACGCAAAATTCTAGCCCGAATCGATGGGTCGCATGACAGGTCTAACGCGAGCGGTTTTCGAGTTACTAAACGAGGACTCAAAATTCCATTGTTATCTCCGTTATTATTGAACGTAGACAAAAAATGTTCTTACGAAAATTGCAGATATCTTCATGGACGTTGTAATGGCGTTTATGGAAAAACAATTGCTCATCGCTTTGCCGAGTTAATACGCTACAGTCAGATTTCTTAATGGAACACCTTGTATATTATTGCATTTCTGGGTTCCACGCAAAATTCTAGCCCGAATCGATGGGTCGCATGACAGGTCTAACGCGAGCGGTTTTGGAGTTACTAGACAAAGACTCAAAATTCAAAATTTCATCGTATCTCCGTTATTATTGAACCTAGAACAAAATGGTTCTTACGAAAATTGTAGACGCTTTTACGGGTATTGTAATGCCGTTTATGAAGAAACAATTGCTCATCGCTTCGCCGAGTAAATACGCTAAAATCAGATTTTTTAATGGAACACCTTGTATATTATTGCATTTCTGGGTTCCACGCAAAATTCTAGCCCGAAGGGATGGGTCGCATGACAGGTCTAACGCGAGCGGTTTTGGAGTTACTAGACAAGGACTCAAAATTCAAAATTTCATTGTCTCTCCGTTATTATTGAACTTAGAAAAAAATGGTTCTTACGAAAATTGTAGATGCTTTTACGGGGGTTGCAATGCCGTCTATAGAAAAACAATTGAACGTCGCTTTACCGAAATATACGTTAAAGTTACCTTTTTTTAAATGGAACATCCTGTATATTATTTAATTTCTCGATTCTACGTCGAAGTGTATGCCGAAATGATGGGTCGCATGATAGGTCTAGTGTGAACGATTTCCGATGTATTTGCTGAAATACGTTTTACGATCGGGAGCGTCGCTTGGTTTTATGTGGTTAGTAAATTATGCAGTTTATCGATGCGGATTAGAGTCAGATTGAGTGTGTTTTTATTTTTTTAGGAATTTTCATTTAGAAGTGCGTGGTAGTGAACAAACAAGTTTACACTTCTCATAACGTGGAAGACTTAAAATTTTATGTCTTTATTAACGACACCGGGGACATAAATTTTTTTCGTGGCTGTGTAAATTGAGGAGTACAATCCTGTCCGGTCACTACTACCGCTGATGGCGAGTACTTTCTGCGGTTTAGTAGTTTTATGTGGTTATAATGAATGCAAACGGTTGCGAAAGCAAATTGTGCGTTTCGAATTTGTTAAACACTCGTAAATTTCGTTCGTTGAAATTAACCGTTGAAATTGTTTAAATAAAACATTCCACCGAGTAATCGATAACCGGTAGAATGGACATTGGGCCTAATAAGTAGAAACTAAGCAATTGCTTTAAGTATTACCTGATTAGCAAAAGCAATAGCTGTAAAAGTAAATGCTTTAAGAAAAAGCAATTGCTGAATTATTAGATGAATAAAAATTCTGCTTTCTGGCTTCGTTGAAGCAATTGCTAGTAGAAACGACTTGTGTAGGTTTGCATATTTATACAGGGATATCCACATAAACCGTTCGTTAAAAGTTTTCAAGGTTGTAGTTCACGTAGATATTTGAAATTTAAGGAGCAATGGTTTTCCGTCGAGATTTCTCTAAATAAAATAAAATTGTCTTTGTATCACTTCCGGTTGTACCGGAAGTCGCTGTCAACTCGCTTATTTTAAATGGAATGCTATATTTTTTATCATGTTTTTGAATTCTACATGTAAAAATATGTAAAATTGCAATACATTCCCCTATCTCTAAAATGCATCATTTTTGAGATATTTTGAATTTTCTTAAAAATTTGGATTCTGCAATCTGATTTTCAAAAAAATATAACACAGCTGTTATTGAAGCAATTTTATTTGTAATAGCTGATATTGTAGTTGATGCTTTAAGGTTCTTAAAAATTGCATAAGCATAATCTATTAAGCTACAGGGTGTCTAAAATGCTCTGCTCCACTCGAAGATATTCAAACACAGAAAAATACTTTTTTTCAAATGGAACGACCAATATTTTAATGCACCATCGTATGTGGAATTAAATGCTGTGTCGAACTATACAAGCTTTCCCTATACCTAACTTTAACAGTTTTTCAGTTATAAGATATTTTTGGTTTAATACATAAAAATTTACATTTATTAGGTTAAATATTTCTAATTTTGTTGATATAGTTATGAAAACAACAAACAATTGCATTTAACGTTTCCTGTTACTACAAATTTTAAGCAAAAGCAAAAAAACGTTGAGAATCAAAATCAAAATTATTCAAACGCTGATATTTTGAATCTATTTTTTAAATTCATGAAGAATGATCTAAAATTGTTCAGAGCAAAGAATGTGTGTTCAATAAAATGTACCCCTCTTGTCTCCTATGAATAAAACACAGTTTGGAAAGTTTGAACCTAACTTTATACAATTTGGAAAAATAAAATGTACGAAGATCAGTAACAAATAACGAAGATAATTAGACAAATGGTTTCAAAATACTTTCACGCTAATGCAGAGAATTGCAAACTAGCAGCTATTTTATTCTTCAATTTAAAGTAATGAAATTCATAATTTTTCGTTTTGTAAGATCACAAGCGTCCTAAGAGAAGGATGATTAAAGAACTATTAAAATTTGTGAATTTCCTCTTGCCAAATTCTATTTTCTTTGGTTGGCTACAAAATTTGTAGTAACAGTAATCATTGTTATAATTTCCATGCTATCTTAATAAAATAAAAAATATTTGACCTATTAAAATTGTAATTTTCTATGAATTAAATCGAAAATGTTTCTTAACTCAAAAACTGTTAAAGTTAGGTATAGGGATTGCTAGTACAGTTCGACGCAGCATTTGATTCCACATACAATGGTGCATTAAAATATCAGTCATTCCATTTAAAAAAAAGTATTTTTCTGTGTTTGAATATCTTCGTGTGGAGCGGTGCGTTTTAGACACCCTGTAGCTTAACAGATTATGCGGATGGAATTTTTAAGAACCTTAAAGCTTCAACTACAATATTAGCTATTACAAATAAAATTGCTTCAATAACAGCTGTGTTATAATTTTTTGAAAATCAGATTGCAGAATCCAAATTTCTAAGAAAATTCAAAATATCTCAAAAATGATGCATTTTAGAGATAGGGAAATGTATTGCAATTTAACATATTTTTACATGTAGAATTCAAAAACGTGATAAAAAATATAGCATTCCATTTAAAATAAGCGAGTTGATAGCGACTTCCGGTACAACCGGAAGTGATACAAAGACAATTTTATTTTATTTAGAGAAATCTCGACGGAAAACCATTGCTCCTTAAATTTCAAATATCTACGTGAACTGCAACCTTGAAAACTTTTAACGAACGGTTTATGTGGATATCCCTGTATAGCTAAAGCCTGTTTTACAGGATCACATTTCTTGTAACAAATTTGTTATCAAATTGATGTAAGTACTAACGAATTACAACCGTGTAATACAGAAGTTTACTTCACAAACAAGATTTGTTAACAAAATGTGATAAAAATTGATTAATGACCCATTTTTACTCAGTTGGAAGCTCCAAAAAAATTAAATATGTGTATTTTTATGTTAAAATTATACAAAAGCATTTAAAATTCATTTGGGTGAAAGAATTTTTTGATTCGTTATTGAAGCGGTGCTCATTTGTAATAAATCGTCGGATACTAATGATCGAGATACTTAGTAGTAGTAATGAGACCGAGCTAGACAATAGTATATTGATTTATAAGTTTAGAAAAGTGATAGTTTTCCAGTTTGAATTCACGAGTGGATCAAATTTACACGAATATGGAAATTCACTTTTCTAACGTGTAGATCATGCTATTTTTTCGTGTACTTGATGAAAATAACGAAAATAATTATGAGAATGTCGAAGAATAATAATATGTATATCAAGGTATGTCAAGCATTTGTTGACATAGTAACAAAACATCAATCAATCAATCTTCGACCTATGACACGTCACCATAATAAATAAAATGAATGAAAAAAAGTGTTCCTAACTGAAATCGTGAAGAAAAGTGTTGCTAACGAAGTAACGAGACAAGTCCCACTTTTCTTCACGATTTTTGATTAAACATTGTGTCACTTTTCTGTCAACTACACGAAAAGCAAATTATTTTTGTTAAGAAATTAAAAGAAAATAAAATTATTTTTAATAAATTACAAGTGTCGAGGATAAAAAAAGAAAAAGCCTTACAAGTAATAACTGATAATTACAAGAAAATTTTTAATGTTTCCCTTACAACTAAACAAGCTGCAAGGAAAATAAGCAATATGAAAGGAAAAGTGAAAAAAAGTTTGGTGAACACCCATTTTTTCATCAACTGTATTCTGAAAGCTTGGATCAGATACGACACGAAGAAATATTTTCATTTTTTCTATAATTGACAATGCACCGCCACGTTTCTCGCCACTATCTGCTAAAAAATAGTTTGCAAGCCACCAATTTTCTATAATCTTCTTCTAGGCATTCGTTACGTATTTTATAGTTTTTCTGTTTACGAATATAAAGAACTGCTCCGTTATTAACGTGCGAATGCGATGAATACGAAATTATAATTGATTTAAGCGAATGCAAGGATGGGGCAGAGGAACCTTAATAATTTTTAAGCAAATGCTTAAACAGAAAAAGCAACTGCTATCTTTATTCATACAACATTAAGCAAATACTAGAAATCTTTACGGAGAACCTTTTGCTATAAGCTTTTCCTTAGTGTCTAGCAATTACTACAAGGTCAAGCAATTGCTAAAGATTTTATTCATTAAATTTCAAGAAAAAGCAATTGCTTAAACTTTATTCATAAGGCCCAATTAAACAAATTCATCACTTTTTTTTAACTGTCGCGTCGCCATCTGTGACTTCTGTAAGTACTCAAATGTTTGATTAGACTTGTACATACATCTCCGCAAGCATGCGGGTCGGTCTGTGCGCCAGGTTTTATTTATTTTGTCTTCAGTAATTAACTTTTATTCTGTTCGAAATTTATTACAGTGTATTAATAATTATTACGATATTGAAATTATGTCTCATTCAATGCGATTTACATAATCCTGCTGGTCGTGCGACACGACGGAAGGTGCGAGAACAAATTAATTTAATTAATTAATTAAACGACGGCGTTGTGGTGAAAAAGCGAACCAATTTGTTGCTCGCAACGCACGATCACGCGCGGCTAATTGCGCGCGACTAGTCTAGTCCGTTTGTGGCGCAAAATCGAAGGAAACTACGCGGACTGGTTTGCGCGGAAAAAGCGGCGACAAAAAGTGGCGACAATAATTTGACTTGCAAGACGCGATGGTTTAATGAGAAAAGTGCATTCAACTTCGACTAATTACCTTATACGGTGATTAGAATCTAACAGATGCTGCATTAATTGCACAACTTTGTACTACAAGAAACTAAAAAAAAACTCTGAATCTAAAAAGTCACAGTCTAGGTTCGCAGCACTTACAAATTCCGTGGTCGTAGTGACTTAGACTGTGAGGCTCCTTCAATTACAAAAATAGAAATTCATTTCCGTCATCGAGGATGCGTGCAGCGTGTTCAAAATTTATATAAACTTACGAAAACTCGCCAGTAATTATCAAAAAAATTGCGCCATTTCGTTTTTTTAATTAAAAAACTCAAAAATAGTGCTTTCTTAAAAAAATATCAAGAAATCTCACATCAAACATTAGGTCCAGGATGTATTATAACAATTCACTTCAGGATTTTAATTAAGAATTTTATTCTCTATCCATTGGTAAAGTAATATACTGGGCGTTCCATTAAAAAAGTGTACTCATAAACGTGACTTTCAATTAGTTTCATTGTAGTCAGCGTAAAAAGTACTACTAGTTTGCTAATTGAACCGACTTTGTAGCTTTTATGATAACGAAGTTGGTAATATTGCCGAGTTAAGTTTAAACAGGCTGCATATACAGGGTGATTCAAAATTGTCCTCCAATATTTTCAGGATGAATAGAACATGAAACTTAATAGAAAGTCTCCTCGGGTGGTCTTGCGATGGGAAAATCGTCCTCTTCAGTACGAGTTGAGCAACGAACGGCTTCCAATTAACAATAAATAAATAAATACAAACACAATTGCGTGAAGTTACGCAAGGCGATGGTTCTCATCATGCGAACAAACTTTCGCGCGCCGTTGTTTTTCCGCAATTACGGCGAGCGAAATGCAAATGTGGAAACGTCGTAAAACACCTCGTCTGCATGTGAAAAGCCAACGTCATGCAGGTTCGCCTTTTGTTCTCGTTGTTTTGCGTAAGTGCGTGATTTGACGAGAAGACGTCGAAGAGACTGCTTGAAAGTGCATTTGTTTATTTACATAGCGCACACAAGAACGTCATCATAAACTTGCATAAAAGATTGGCTCGAGACTTAATGTTCCCTTGCTTTTTTTAATCTAACACATATCTCATCTCAACAAGCAAGTATGTCCGTCTATAACACCTCTAAAAAAAAAAAAAAAAAACCACGAAGCTGTTCGCTTCAGCTTCGTAGTTTCTGACCACGCAACTGAAGCGAAGAATATTAAAAAGCTTCCGGTTCCTTTTGAACAGGGTCAAAAGGAGAATCAATTTTAAAATTAAAAAAATCGGAGTTTCGCAAGCTTACTAGGGCCTTTGCTATTTCTTGTTCTTATATCAGGTTTACCAGCATAAAAGACGATTTTGCAGCATCCACATCAGTTGAATAGTTTAATTTGGTTTTAAATGTTAAAAGAAATTTGAAGAAAGCAGCCGAAAACAATCAAATTGTGGGCGTCAGAGTTTTCAGTATTTTCTACACGTGTCTCCATCTCGCGGCAACTTTCTTAAACTATTTCAAATTTCAATTATTAATGTCGTCAAAACAATTAGGTTATAATCTTACCGCGGAGACAAACCAACTTAAAAATCGCACAATTCACTATCGTTTGACAAATTCTTTAATCAATCAATTTATTTGGGAATTCGATTAGGTTTTTATAGCGCTCTCTATGATAATTTATCCGAACTGCATTTTAAACGGAGAATTCAAACAGCAACGAAATTTCTCGAAACTTCCGCCGGAACCAAAAAATTTCGAGCATTTAGTTTACGACGAGCAGCCACCGGTGGCTCCATCTATTGAAATTTCTCCAAAAGTAAATTAAGTGTCAAATTCGAACAATTTCAAGACTTTCAGGCGAGTCTGTTCAGAAATGCCATGCCGGTGGCAATTTCTTTTATCATCGAAGTTTCTTGTAGTCAGCCGTGGCGCCATCTACGAGAATTTTCCCAAACTATAAAATAGGCAGCAAACTTGTACCATCGCAGTTATTTCCACCTTGTATTTCGAAGTTTCCTGCGCCAAATTTGCGTAGCTCTTAAAATTTCGACGAGTCCTCCGGTGGCTCCATCTATTAGATTCTCTATAATTGACTGCCAAATGCAAATAATTTCAGATTTTCTTTTTTGAAATTCCGATGTACAGAGTTTCGAATAATCACTGGTGGCGCCATCTTCGCCATTTACCTTCAATTAAAATTTTAACGAGTTCTCCGCTAGTTCCATCTATTAGATTTTCTAGAACTGCGTTTGCTTGAGCGCTGAATTCAAATAATTTCAGAATTATCGGTGGGTTTCTTCCTAAACTTCGATATACATACAGGTAATTGAAACAATTTCTTTTCATTTCGAAGTTTCAAATAGAAATTGGTGGCGCCATCTATGAAAATTTTTTGGAACTGCTATCACCTTGAATGGCAAACTCAAGCGACAACCGTTATTTCGTCCGTATTTCGAAGTTTGCCTCGATTCTAAAATGTTTGCAAATTCCTCGGTGGCTTCAACTATTGGATTCTCTACAACTGCATTATTTTGAGCCCTGAATTCAAAATAATTTCAAAATTTTCAGGGAATTCTTTTGCGAAAATTTCTATATACAGGCAAGTTTCGAATAGTCATTGGTGGTGCCATATGCGTCATTTCGCTCTACTATACATTGAACTGAAATTTTAACAGATTCTCCGCTAACTCCATCTATTAAATTTTCTAGAACTTCATCTTGAGCATTGAATTCAATAATAATTTCAGAATTATCGGCAGATTTTTCCTAAACTTCGATATACAGGCAATTGAGGCAATTTCTTTTCATATCGAAGTTTCAAGTAGACATTGATGGCGCCATCTATAAACATTGTCTTGAACTGCTATTACCAAGCTACAACCGTTATTTTGTTTTCGGCGGTAAATTTGAGTCGATTATAGAATTTTTACAAGTTTTAGAACGCTTGAATTCAAATAATTTCAGAGCTTTCAAAGGATTCTTTTGGAAATTTCGATGTACAGGCAATTTCTCTTCATGTTGAGCTTTCAAATAGACGTTAGTGGCGCCATCTATCCATTTTTTCTTGAACTGCTATACCTTGAATGTCACAATCCAACTACAACCGTTTTTTCCTTCGCATTTCGACGTTGTCGACCGCAAGTTTACGTCGATTTTAAAATTTCTTTAAAAGTTCTTCGGTAGTTCCATCTATTAGCCTATTTTGTGTGAAGAAAAATCATTCTATTAATACTTCCGCCAAGTTCATGTTGTCTGAAAATTTGAATAGATTTCTGGTGGCTCCAACTATAAACACTCGCCGGAATTACAGTTTCTAGCGTTAAGTTATCGTAACGTCATTTTCCGGTAGCTCAATCTACTGGATTTTCTAAAACTGCGTTATTTTGAGCGCCAAATTCAAATAATTTCAGGATTTTCAGCGGATTTCTTTCCATCTTGAAATTTCGAATAGATATCAGTGGCGTCATCTATGACAAATTTTCCGAACTAAACTTTGTACAGCAAATTCGAACCAGAACCATTATTTCCATTCACTTTCGCCAGATTTATGTCGTTTGAAAATTCTATTATATTTCTGGTGGCTCCGTCTATAAACATCTATATTAAAACATTAGCCGGAATGTTTAACTTTTCCGGTAGCTCCATCTATTGGACTGTCTCGAACTGTGCTATTTTGAGCGCCAATTTTAAACAATTTCAGAACTTTTAGCGTGTCAGTATCGAAAAGACACTATTCGGTTAATATTTCTGTCAAGTTTGTTATCTGAAAAATTCTATTAGATTTCTGTTGGCCTTTCCGAACTGTATTTTCGAGCAGCAAATTTGAATTTTCTAGAAACCTCTCGCACTGTTGGATTGCGGAAATCGACTTAATTAATTCGCAGATCCTTTCCCGGTGAATTATGGATTTTCAATGAGGTATGCCTGCGGGGTTTACTTACTCTGACAATGCACGCGGCGTCCTGGGAAGAGAAATCGTCGTGGGCATCCGCCGTCGACAAAAGCCATAAATTGTGCGTCGGAGGCGTCCTCTTTCCTTCGTTTGCATTCCTAGCGGTTTTCCACGGAAAAGAATTCAAACTTAAAAGACGTAGAATAATCGGTAGAGATGCGTTTGGCGCCCACACAATTACTGGACGTTTTAACGATTGTAATGACGATAATGAGACAAAACGCGTTTCACTCGAGAGGAGAGCACATCCTCTCTCAGCTTCCATCCGGTAAAAAAGAAAGAAACGAAGACGTTATTAAATTATTGATCTACTTAAGCTGGGCGAGTTTTCTTTTTCTTATATATAATATACAGTCTCTGCCAAATTGGGTGAGCATTCGGTGAAGATGTTAGATGCACTTCCTGCATTTCGTTTCGCAAAAATCTGCACCGAGGAATGCGCGTGTTATCAAACGCCTGCATCTCGTTGTTACAATCGAAACAAAAACTGCGCAACGGTAACTCGATTGTAGATAATCGCCTCGCCCGTTCGATGAAAGTCGCTCGCTTCTCACTAATTGTGTGAGCAAGAGCAAATTTCGATTAACCGTGGGTAAGTTAAAAATTACGCAATCGTTCGCTTTGAAACCCTGGGATCCGATTGTGCCAAGACGAGCCCAAATGGCCCATTGAAGGAGAGGACTTTCTTCTGCTTTCTCGCGAGCACGAACGAACGCTAAATGAATTCCTTTCATGTCGTGTTTGCTCGTTAGTAACTTGACCGTACGTACGTTCGTCAAACTGGATATTTCTCGGGAAGAACGAAGATGTTTACACCACCTTCTGAATTATACCCGGCGCTCTAAAACCTTAATAAAACATGTGCATAGCTGTACTCAAACCAATTATCATGACCGTGTGTGTAACGAGATAACATGATTATGCGAAGCTCGCGCTAATCAATACGGTTAGCGATTCGTTTTAATTTCATCGGTGCTTCCCCGACTCCGGATAACTTGCACTAATTTTGTTTGCAACTTGCGAATTCAAATTCTTACGAACAAAACAGCTTCCTAATTCATTTGTTTTTAAAATTAGAAAAAAATATCGAAGTCAAAAATTGTAATTTTTCAGTGCCTTTCGAGTTACCTACATCAAAAAATAAAAAGTACTTTGCGCACTGCGTTACGGAGATATAATGTGAACTTGCGTTATTTTTTAGGGAAGACCCTGTATATTATTGCATTATTGGATTCTACGTGAAATTCTATCGTGAATTGATGGGTCGCATCATAGGTGCAATGTGAACCGTTTTCGAGTTATTCGATATAATTTAATATTTTCGAAACATCCCTCGTATTAATTGGAATCTTTTTTGCTCAAAACTTAACTGTCATTTCTGTTTTGTTTCCTTTTCCGTCACATTTATTTTAATGTCATCGCATTACAGTAATTTTAATTGCAACTTGCAAATTCTGATTCTTACAAATTAAACACCCCCGGTAATTCATTTGTTTTTAAAATTAGAAAAAAATATCTAAGGTAAAAATTGTAAATATTTCTCAGTGCTTTCGAATTCCGTGCATTAAAAATACTTTGCGAATCGCGTTATCGAGAAACAATGCGAAATTGCGTTAGTTTTTATGGAACACCCTGTATATTATTGCATTTTTAGATTCTACGTATAATTCTACCATGAATTGATGGGTCGTATCATGGGTGTAATGTGAACCGTTTTCGAGTTATTCGATATAGTTTAAAATTTTCGGAACATCCCTCGTATTTATCAAAATTTTTTTCGCTTAAAATTGTTATTACTTGCGATTTATTTGTTCTTTTTTTTCTCTCAAATTCGTCCAGAAAATGATCCATCAAATAACTACCAGGGTCTACCAATAAATACAGAATTTTTCTGCGTGGTTCGCAGAAACCCAGTCTGAGGCGAACGCTTCCTGGCGCACCCAATATGCATAAGAAATTAATAATAATTCCGCACAACAGGAAGACATAATTTGCAACGCGATACCCCGAACGCGGGCGCAGCAATTAATTTCCCGATTTTTCGCGAAGTTGAATTATATCGGCGCAACGCCGCAATTTACATGCCGGCAAGCACTACGGATCGCACCTCGAAATAACGGTCGTAAACAAATTAAATTCATATCAATTCTAATGCATAACTCCGTCGATTGATTACGCCATTACGTGCTTAATGATATAATCAAGGACATTTGTTAGGATGACGGCGACGCTGGGATCGATTTTGTTTTTAATTTCATCAAAATAGGTGGTCGAAGATGAATTTGCCTCATTTATTATTGCGCTGGGTTTTGTGTGATATAAATCATCGAAAGGTAAATTTCCTAAGTGCAGGGAATTTATGCACGGTTTGGCAACACCGTCTCGTCAAATATGTGCACTGGAGCGCAAGGGTTTGTTTACTCCGCATTTTGATACGACTTTTATAATAGAAAGGACACAATTACGTTTTCTCCTAGTTGCAGGGAATTTCGTCACGATGTGGCAACAGTGCCAAGACAATAGAAAATCATCTATGAGCTACGAGCTCCTGATTGTCGTTGTGTTTGACTGTGTACTGTACATGGAAGTGTCGAGTTTTAAAATAAAGAGACACGATTGCATACATTTCTGTTAAGAAGAATTTTTGTACAATCTGGCAACACTGTCGTATCAATAGAAAAATAACAATAAATTCTGAAATACTGCCGATGTGCAACTTGAAGTTTCTGTACGATTTGGCAACACTGTTGCGTCAATACGAAATGCTACTGCTTTTTGCTGTGCAAATCAAAAATTCAGAATTTTAGAGTAGAATGTGATAGAATATAGAATAGATACTTCTCGATTTCGAAGAATTTTTATACGATCTGGCAACACTGTCAGATTAGCAGAAAAACAACTAACTGTAAATTACGAAAATCCACCGAATTGTCTTTGTTTAGATATTTTGAAGCGTTCAGTTTTAGAATAAAGTGGCAAACACAATTACTTTCGTTTCCAATTCGAGAGATATTTTTTTATACAATTTGGCAACATTGCCAATACTAGTGAATTGGAACAACTACGAAATGAAATAAATTTTTTTCGACTGTGTCTATGAAACGTTGAATTTTAAAATAGAACGTAAAATTTGGTACAATTCCAATTACAGAAAATTTCTGTAACCATCTGGCAACTCTGTCGCAGCGACAGAAAAGTAGTAAAGAACTATGGAGCACCATCGGAGTGCGATTGTTTTTGACTGTTGTTCTCTGAAACGTCAAGTTTTGAGATCGCTTGCCGTTATTATCGCAGGGAATTTTGTACAATTAGGCAACACTGTCGCTTCAACAAAAAACAGTTCATTTTACGAAATATCGCTCAATTCCAATTGCAATTTTTTTCCGTTTGTGTCTTCGAAATATCAAATTTTTAAATGATACAAGGGCGCACGATTTCAATTATAAGAAATCCTAACTGATTTGGCAACAGTGTTGCAGTGACACAAAAGCAGTGGAGTAGCAGCTGTTGTTTTGCATTTGCTATTGCAGGGAACTTCCGTGCGATCTGTCGGTTTAATAAAAACGGTGTGTATTACGAAATTTCGTTGAATTGCAATTCTAATTACAAGAAATCCTAATCGATTCGGCAACACTGTTGCAGAGAAGAGAGCAGCAAAGAATTAGGGAGTTCCAACAGCGCGGCATACAATTGTTTTTGACTGTTGTCCTTCGAAACGTCAAGTTTTGAAAACACTTGCAGGGAATTTCCATGCGATCTGACAACACTGTCGCTTTAATAAAAACAGTGTGTATTAAGAAACGTCGCTGGAAGGCCAATTGCAATACTGCAATTTTTGCTGCAGTGTCTTCGAAACGTCGGATTTTAAAACAGAAGGACACCATTGCGTACGATCCTAATAACGGGAAATTTCTACACGATTTGGCAACATTGTCGCAAACACGGAAAAACAGAAAAGAACTTATGGAGTACCAACGGCGAGCAATTGTTTTTGACTATGTTCTTCGAAGCGTCAAATTTTGGATTGGAATCACGTCATTGCGCAAGTTCACTGTTGCAGGAAATTTCTGTGCGATCCGGCAACACTGTCGCTTCAACAAAATCTGTAACTATCACGAAATAAAGCTGTTTTTGACGATGTACCCACTCCAAAACACGAGTTTTGGAATAGGAAGGCTTTTCATAATCGACATAAAATTCCCAATTACAGGAAGCATCCAACACTGTTACCAATAAAGAAAAGATCAAAAAATCAATAAAGAAAAGATCAAAAAACTACTAAATCGCCATTGTTTTTTGACTGTACCCAGCAACATCTAATTTTAAAATAGAATGTCACAATTAGGTGGCTGGAATGCGCCAAACAGAGACGACATCTAACAGTAGATCCCGCAACGAATTTTGCTCGTATTTCGTGTTTGTTCGCGATTTCCATCAAGTCGCATGTAGGTACGTGCTTAACGGCTTCGCACCTCTCGGTAAGGAAAGACAAGTTTAACTGTTAACGAACGAACGAGCCGTGAGGGCCATATTTTGCCTAATTTTATGGCCTACCAGTTTGATTTTACAACGATCAGTAATTAGTTGGCTCTGTTTTCCGCGTACGTGCACAGAATGGTGAACGGTGGAAGTAAAGTGCGAAAACTCACGACGCTGTGAAAATTTCTTAAGTTGGTGACTGCACCGTAAAGAATCGCTTGGATTTTGTAGAAGACATGCGAAAGATCTTTGTTAAAATCTGGCAACACTGTTTTGTTTGGAAAAGAGTCGAGAAACCATAAAAATCGAACCTCACTGTTAACAATGCTAATACACCATTGAACCGGCTCCTCGATCTAATCAGCGACGAGGAAGCCGATTCTGAGGAATGATTTATGATCTGAGTGAGCTGAGGACGGGGCCTTCAAGCGAAGATTCAATCTGTTGGCGGCTCGGGAAGAGCTTCGGTGCGCCCGAGATGTGTGTCTGCAGATTTGTTTGTCGAGATACCATCCGACTCACCATTGTAACATTTGCTGATTGCGCCGTAACAATTTACAAACAGCTACGCATTCCACCTAATTGAATCAGGATGTTTTCATTTCTTGCATCTCCAAAGAAGACAAATGGTAAGGTTGAGGTTCGAATCCACATCATCACTTGACCTCGACCGCATTAAACGAATAAATACGTATACATGAAAAAGAATTGTGTGGTAATGAATCCAAAAAATTTCCTTAAAAAGAAACGTCAACCCAAAAGGATGAGCTTAGAAGAATTCTCGAAATTCACAAGAACAATGCGACACAGAAAACGAAACGATTTCATAGATATAAATGTACGACGAATCAAGAAAGTTTCTTTCGCCTAATTTTGGGCAATCGAAACCAAATTTAAAACAAACAAAATTACCAATGAGGAAAGAAAAACAGAAAACAAATTCCGGTCGATTGCAACGACAAACAAAAGAGTGACCCAAAAGGAATTCTCTAAATTTACAAAACGAAAAATAATAACGCGAAATAAAAATAATAAAAGACGGCCGATTTAATAGTTTAAATGTTCGACGAAATCCTCGAGCTTTCAAAAAAAAAGAAAAAAAACAGAAGCTGTTGACAAACAAAACCAAAAAGAAAGAAAGAAACAACAAACGTTCGCATCGTTTTGACAGTCACTGGGGCTATCGAAATATCTACTCAAACTTGGGGGTTGTCATTTAAAAAAAATGTCAGTGACGTCGTCACTCTTATCTGTAACACTTTGTACATTCAGGTGCAATGCCAAAGAACGCGCAATTTAAATCAAAAATTGACCTGTTTTTGGAATTTTCTTAAAAGTCAATAATTTACGCTTTATACTGATTATACCAAACTTTACACTCTCACTGTATGTAATTAATTAATAATTATTTTTTATTATACCTGCATCAAAATCTCTGTTTTTAAAACTAAAAAGCGTGCGAAAAAAAGGCGATTAAAGCACGCCGTGTTTTAAAGTTGCCTAGAGAATAACATATACAATCTTCATGTTATCGATTAAAAATGAGATCCACAGGCAACTTTGCAAAATGAATTTAAATTTTAATATCTTTCTAATTTTCACATTTTAGCGCAGGTATAATAAAAAAATATCGTATAATACACGTGCATAAAAGCCTTTAAAGCACTTGCGCCGTTAAAAGTCCTCCGCTGCGCGTCGCGCGTACTTTAAAGGCTTTCTTAGGCACTTGTATTATAAGATACTATTTATTGCTGGCGTTTCAAGGCATAGAAAAATATCTACATACAAGTTTTGTCTTCATTATTCTATCTGATTTTAAAAACAAGTGAAATACGAAAGGTGTTACTAAATTTAAATCTACAAAATCAAAAAATATTTGCTTAAAAATCAAAAAGAAAAAAAAACTGTTTTTACAAAACAGTAAGAAAAAGGAAAACAAACGATTGTCGAAAATCGTCGAATGAACACAAAGATTTATTACTAAGAAAAATAGTAGACCAGTCACAGACGATTGTTAGACGAAACTTAAAACAAAAGACGTTCGATCCTTATTCTCCAAAAATTCGAGCACCGATCCAAGCATTGTAATTGATTGTGAGTTGTTCAATGACCACTTCAGTAGTATTATTTCCAACATAGATTATAAGCAAAGTAATTAAAAAAACACAATTCAATTTATGTATGTACTGCCTACCGATGAAGAAGAGGTGAGATCTGTAATTAAGCTAGTTTCCAACAAAAATTCTGCAGGAATTGATTCTTTACTTAAAGAGGTTTCTTGTTACATAACTGTTCCATTAGTACATCTTATAAACAGATGTTTTTCATAAGGAACATTTCCAAACTCATTAAAATGCGGGAAAATTGTACCGGTTTACAAAAAAGGTAATCACACAGATGTCAATAATTACAGACCTAGTTCTCTCCTACCGGCTTTTAGTAAGATTTTTGAAAAGGTACTAAATAGAAGATTGGTTTCTTATTTATCTAAATATGAAATATGTATTAAATAAAAACCAGTTTGGTTTCGTCAGTAACGTCTCGACTAAAGATGCTATTTACAATACTTTAACGCATATCTATGATAATTTAAAGAAAAAGTTGAGAGATCTAGCAGGATAGCAGTCAAAAGAGGGCAATTAAAAGTTTACTCTTGTTTGATTGCCAAGCTTTCGGAAAGTATTTATTTCCGTCATCAGGGCGGATCTAAGTGAGGTTCAGAAAGCTAAAGTTGCACATTTTGGTTACTACGTAACTTGTTCAAAATGTGCAACTTTAGCTTTCTGAACCTCACTTAGATCCGCCCTGATGAAGGAAATAAATACTTTCCGAAAGCTTGGCAATCAAACAAGAGTAAACTTTTAATTGCCCCCTTTTGACTGCTATCCTGCTAGATCTCTCAACTTTTCCTTAAGTTCGCAGTCGCGATCAGAAGTCGTTTTATTATGATAATTTAGATAAAAAAATCTAATGTAACTGGCATATTTTTTGACCTTTCCAAAGCGTTTGAGTTTCTAGATCATACCTAATATACTTTTCAATAAAATGGAGAGGTACGGCATACGAGGCCTTGCCTTGAATATTTTTCGGTCATACTTATATAATCGAAGCCAAATTGTTTCAGTTTCATCAGAAATTGACGGCGTAACTAAAACCTATCAATCATCTGAATCACCTGTTCACCGAGGGGTCCCGCAAGGATCAATATTAGGACCGACGTTGTTTTTAATTTACGTTAATGATTTGTCTTTATCCTTTACATCAGGTCAACTATCACAGTATGCGGATGACACAAATGTAATCGTAGTCGATAAAACTATTGTCGGAGTTTCAAAAAAAGTTCTGAAATTATTAATAAGATGAATGAATGGTGTTCGAACAATAGCCTTTGTCTTAACACGGACAAAACTAATATCGTTACGTTCAAAAAACAATTAACTGATTACAGTGTCTATGCCAAATATAATAATAAATCTCTGCCAATGTCAAACACAGTCAACTTTCTTGGTCTTTTCGTAGATGCTAAGCTGGATTGGGAAGAACATTACCATTGCCATCTTAATACTACACCATTTCCAAGTGTAATTCAGAAAAGATCAAATTTATTTCAGAAATTGTCAAATGTAATTCAGATTTGTTAATTTAATTTCAGAATGTATCATTTGTAATTCAGATTTGTTAATTTAGTTTCAGATTGCATCAATTGTAATTCAGATAAATCAATATAATTTCAGAATTCGTTATTTGTAATTCAGATTAGTCAGTTTAATTTCAGAAAACATCAATTGTAATTCAGAAAGCTTTCTCTCTATTAAAAGTGACGATTTCTGAATTACAATTGATATAATCTGAAATTCATTTAACGCTTTCTGAAATTAAACTGATTAATGTGAATTTCATTTGACGAATTCTGAAATTAAACTGATTAATCTGAATTACATTTGACGAATTCTGAAATTAAGTTGATAAATCTGAATTACAATTGATGCAATCTGAAACTGAATTGACAAATCTGAATTGTAACTGACGAATTATGAATTACAATTGGAAATGGTGTAGTCCAGGCCTTTAGGCAGCAAATGTTTTCAGCTGTGACGTCACGGTAAAGGGGTAACTGTCAAGCACATAAATTTATTTCACTTAAAAATTTCAAGCTTATTTAATAAAAATGTAAGTTTTCTTTAATTTATATTACTTTTCTTAACACTACGCGTCTGTAGTTTACACATATCCCTGCGTTAATGTTAAGAAAATGTGTTTATATGAGTTTTAAAAATAAGGTTGAGCGTTAAAAATTTCCGAGGAAAATCATTACAAATCTGTGTGATACTTTTCATCGGGCAAAGAACGCTTTATTGAAGCAATGATTCTGCTTTGTATTGATATTAATTTGTCCAAATATAAACCCTTCTCATTATTTTCACGGAACCATTCCATCATCTTAATGCTTGGCTCCAACTACTTAAACCAACGAGCTTTACGTTGTTTTGCTGATTTTCGCTTTAAAACGCTTTAACAATAAGTTTAGTGATGTTTTATAATATAATTTGAACAATATGAGACCGTATAAGACTTTAAAATTCAAATATCTGTCAATTCTGCTAGTGATTTTGAATTCGGTTAATTATTAATCTTCTACGACTTCGTTCTGTGGCAAAAACTATTAAGTAGACTTACCCCATTCTTTACGAGACAATTTTATTTACTTTTTCTTTACAAACACTGATAAAATAACGCATTTTGAGAAACGTCAAAACCCCTTTATCGTGACGTCACAATTTCTGCCTATAGGCCTGGACTAAATGTCAAGATGGCAATGACATTGCAGTAAATTAAGTAATAAATTATGTTCTGCTTATTATGCCTTAAATAACTTAAGAAGCAACGTGGGGGCAACTTGTCTTAAAAAATTTTATTTCGCGTATGTCGAATCAAGATTACGCTATGGTTTAATTTTTTGGGGATTTTCTTTTCGCGTTGCAAATGTTTTTTTGTTACAAAAAAGAATCATCAGAGTTATGTGCGGAGTACCAACGCATAGCTCATGTAGACTATTATTTCAACAACTGGGATTATGACCCTTGGCTAGCTTATACATTTTCGAACTTGCGACATTCTTAAAGCAACATGAGCACATGTATTCTCGAAATCTAGATATGTATCACAATATGCGAACCAGAGATTGTAATGATTTTTGCATGCCAAGTCACAAGTCTGCTTTATATCAATGTGGTGCTCATTATAAAGCTATAAAAGTCTTCAGTGCATTACCTCCGAATATTAAACACACAGACTTGAAACATTTTAAAATCTTAGTTAAAAGCTATTTACATACTATGAATTTTTATCATATTAATGAATTGATCGACCCTTAATTTTACCGTAATGATCGGTGCCCTCTCGAACTCATGTGATATTTTCTGTTATAAGTGTCATAAATATTGTACTCTTTGTGATTAACCTGTTATATTTTATACTTCATTGTTATTGTTATTTTGTTTTGTGTATTTGATAATGTCCATCAAGGACTAATTTTAATTTAATTTTTAATTATAATTTACTTAGACAATGTCCACATCTCCCTGCTGATCAGAGACAATAAACTATATTATTATTAAACGAGCCCAACGATATGTTGATAATTTTTTCGACGAAACCTGAAACAGAAACGAGGCAAATTCTGCAAAAGAAAAAGCAAAGACCGTAACGCCGTGAAGCAAAACAAAAGACGAACGTGCGCCCGTGATTGACGATCAAACAACAAAATATCTAAATACAAGAGACGATCGATTTTATTTAAAAAAAATTTTACAAAGCGAACAGGGAGATGCTCATTAACAAAAAAGGAGAAGGTAAACAAAAATCCAAACGATTGCGTTTGTTTTTCGCTCGATTTTACGCGTAGCCGTGGAGCAAAAACAAAAATCGACCGTCCACCGATGTCGTCATGTGATAATTAAACAGCAGTAGAAAAAACTGAGTTTCTTCCAAAATTAGACATTCTTTTTTACGCAATAAAGCTTTTTCCCATAGCACCGAACGAAAACAATTGAAGGCGACTTACCTTGCAAGGACGAGTTGAAAATGAGGCACTTCAACGTCCACCCGAAAACTCAGAACTTTACGAACTTCGGAAGCACCGCGCACCACTCTCTTCCATGCGCCTCTTCATGCCCCCCAAAAAAAAAAAAAAATTAAATTTTGAGAAAAAATTCGAACGAGTTTTCCTTGTGAAAATCCATTTTGTCAGCGGCCGCGCGAAGCGAGCTCCGTCCGGGACATCTTCGAGGTGTATCACGGAAGTGAGGAGTCCTTGAACACCGGAACTGCGATTGTCTTCTTCTAAGCGCGCGGCGAACGGCGTGCGAGTGCCGAAGAACGCTACCGGCAAATCCGCACGCATACGGACGGCGCTGTGGATGACCAGCGCCCCTCCATGTCTTCATCTAGATGCGGCTTCTGCTAGTTACACGGCCGCTGGAGTTTCTAGTAGAGAAGGTCAAGTTAAAAGTGGAGGATATCTTGCTGCGAGCCCTTTCGGCAGAAAACGGGACGAGGTTGCCGCCGGTAATAATTATTACCTGATTGGGTTTGCGACGAACAAGGCAACTCCAATTTTTCATTTAAATTAATCGACGTACCAATTAAATCCCGTGAAACCGCCGACGTGTTCATTTGAATAAATTTCACATTTTAAATGCACAACACCCTGTAGATCACATTCACTTTGCATTTTAGAAAAAAAGCTCAAGCGTAAAAGCCACTTATTCATTTAAGGTTTCTACTCCTCATCGCCTTATCAAAAAAAAATTACCAAACTTACACTATTTTGATGGAACACCCTGTATATTATTGCATTTTTGAATTCTACGACGAATTCTAGTCTGAAATGATGGGTCGCATCGATGGTCTGACGTAAACGGTTTTCTAGATATTTGATGTTATTAAAAGTGCGGGAGTACATCCCCATTAGTGTTTTTGAAATTAGACAATAATTTTGAATATGAAAGTTCTAGATAATTTTCTATCATTTTAGACAGTGGTAAGCATGAAACAATAGAACATCGCGTTCGTGAGAAAAACATCGAAGGTGCCTTTTTATGATGGAACACAATCAGGAAACGGACCAAATTTGCATTTCAAGATGGAACACCCTGTATATTATTACATTTTAGAGTTCTACATCAAATTCTAGTCCGAAATGATGGGTCGCATCGATGGTCTAACGTGAGCGGTTTTTGAGTTATTTTATTTTATTGAAAGTGCGGGACACGTCCCTTTTAGTTCTTTTGTTTTTGAAATTAGAAAATAATTTTCAATATGAAAGTTCTAGATAATTTTCTATCATTTTAGATAGTGGCAACTATGAAATAATCGCGGAGGTGAGGAAAACTTGAAGTTGCCTTTTTTATGATGGAACACAATCAGGAAACGGACCAAACTTGAACTTTATTGGTGGAACACTCTGTATTTTGTTGCATTTTTGAATTCTACGACGAATTTCAGTCCGAAATGATGGGTCGCATCGATGGTCTAACGTGAACGGTTTTTGAGTTATTTAATTCTATTGAAAGTCCCGTACACACCCCCATTAATTCTTTCGTTTTTGACGTTAGAAAATAATTTTGAATACTAAAATTCTAGATAGTCCACTAACATTTTAGATAGTGTCAACTTATGGATCGATCAATAAAACATTGCGTTAGTAAAAAGAAAAAAAAGTTGCCATTTTCATAACGGAACATCTTGTATATTGTTGTATTTTAAAATTTTATAAGGAATTTTATTCCGAATTGATTATCATTCCAAGCACTATCGACTAGAAAAAGAAAGAACAACGCGTCAGTGAGAAAAATGACGGTGTCACTATTTTTGTAAGGGAACGCCCTGTATATTTTTGAATTTTTGAATTCTGCATTGCATTCTAATCCAAACTGATGGGTCGCAACTCGCAATGATGGTCTAACGCGAATAGTTTTCGAGTTGTTTGATGTTTTTAAATGACATCTTTAATTGTCCTTTTGTTTTTGAAATTATAAAATAATTTTCAATACAAAAGTTGTAGATAAACTTCTATTATTTTAGGCGATGTCCGTTACAAAACAATAGAACATCGCGTTAGTGAGAAAAACATCGAAGTTACCATTTTTGTCATGGAACACCCTGTACACATTTTTGAATTCTATATCGAATTCTAGTCCGAATTGTTGGTCGCATGAAGGGTCTAACGTGAACGGTTTTCGAGTTATTCGACTTTATACAAATAATTCGAACATAACCTATTTTCTTGCTAATTTTTGGAATTACAGAAAAAGGATTGAAACAAAAGTTATAGATATTCCCGCGAATTTTCAAATGACATCCACGAAAAAACAATCTAGCATCGCCTTACTAAAATCAAACCTAAAATTCTACATTTTTTAACGGTACACCCTGTATATTATGGCATTTTTTAATTTCGCGTTGAATTTTAGTCTGAAATCATAGGTCGCAATAGGGGTCTCGCACAAGCGATTTTCAAGTTATCCTAAGTTTCAGATTTATTCGACTTGGCAATGTTGCCAATTGAGAAAAGCCCAAGCGGATAATTACATTGAAATCTCAGATTTAATTGCTAATTATCGATTCGATTAATCGAGTAATAGCGGCTTTTTTAAATGCTCATTTTTACACCTGGAGTGCTGCTGCATGTGTGTCTATTTCGACAAAAAAAAAATTGCAACTCATTTCTACTTCCCGAATGAATTAAGGCTTGCCCTCGGGGCGTGTTACACTTTATTTTAAGTTTAAGAACGACAATCGAAAAGAGGCGTTCAAAGGAAGCTCGCATTGTTTTTCGAATGGAATAGCACAAAATCGCCGTTCTCTTTCGAAGTGAAATCCGGCGAATAATAATTAACGGCACGGCACGTCCCGGACTCGGCACACATTTCTTAAATGTTCATTGTCAGATTTCGCGTCGTTCTCTTTTTTTCGTTAATTGTGCGGTGTCGAACTGGTAATCTTTCCTAATGATTAATAGCCGCACGCCACGAAACCAAATAATATGATTTCTATAATGGTTGTTGCGCCCCGGGCCGAAGAAGATCCTTAGTTGCGTCATCTCTTGGCGTGATGTATTATTAAGTTCATGAGGTTGATGCCTGGTAGTCATTCTACAGTTATTAAAAAAAAATTGAAAATAAGTATGTATATGAAAAACAAAACAATAGTAAACGAAAATTTAAAAAAGTACATAATTCGTTTTTAATACAGTCGAACGAACTGACACGAATCTTCAATTTTTTTATTTACTGCTTCAAAGAAAAAGATGCGATCTTCATTTATTTAAATTAAAAAAAAAAGGAACGGAGGTCGAGAAATTCGCAAGGAGATTTTTGTTTGGAATTGAACGATTTTTTCTTGCTCCTGATGGAGATGAAAACGAAAGCCAGCCCTTGTTGTTTTCTTTGGTCTTGAAAAGGAAAAAAAAACAAAGAATTAAGTTTCACGATTTCACTTTTGCTATTATTTTCAATTTCCAACAATTTTCATTTGTTCTGATTCGTGAAAAAAAAGGTAGAAATGTATTAATCTACCTAACAAGTGTAGGATAGTTTTTTATTTGTGTTACTGTTAACAATGTCAGAGGACCAAGTTACAATAAACATTCACTCACCCTTTGGTTAGATCTGTCTTTCCCTGCTTGCTTTCTTTCTCTCTTTCTCGCTTCCTCGACCACTGCGGAGCTGAGGGTAAACGTCCTAACATCTGGGCTTCGCTTTCCGATTCGATAAGGATGTCATGCAAAATTACAAATAACCATTTACGAGTATCTACTCGAGAATATAGAACATTTTACTCACCGGGGACCTCTCCCGCCCCCCCCCCCCCCTACTCCAGCGGCGAATCTAGATGCGGAAGCTCCCTGCTGGGATGCGAACTTACGGAGAAGGTATCCTCGAATGTTCATCTTCGTACTTCGCATGTATACGTTCTCAGAATCATTGGTGCCACTGGCTTCCATAATGTTTGCTACACTGGCCACAGCCCAGTCAACACCAAGTCATGGAAAGCACAATGCAATTCACCTAGTCAGGTATACAACTAGCTGTGTCTCCGGCATTTACTACTCACGCCTCTGCAGCCGGCGGATATGGTCAAACGCCGTGTGCAGGTGGAGTGATCCCCTACTCTCTCCGACTATCGGCGAATACAGAGCGATCACCCTTATGATAGAATGCCCAATCCCTTGCTCTCTGTCCGAGCCATCAGCGGACACCGCGAGATTGGCACCTTACTCTGCCTCAGAGTATCATCAGCAAGCCTCAATTCTTGCACAACTCCTTCATCACATGTCATTGCAATTCATTACAACACTCGCGAGCCCGTCTGCGTATTTAGCGCGTTTAACCAACACGTTTACCACTCAGCATCTACCCGGAGACTGCCAGCTATTTTTTCTCCTTCCATCCCTCTGCCTGACACGTACCCGTATCATATTACCAAACCATAAGATAAAATAAACAAACGTGCTCGTGCTTTACGGATATATTGAGAATGCGTAAACTTTCTTAAATTCTAAACTTGATAAATTATACAACGACAACAGTAGAAATGTATTCATCTACCTAACAAGCGATTTTCATTTGTTTTGCCCCGTTTAAACATAAAAAGCAAAACGTAGACAATATTCATTTGTTTTGTTTTTTATTTGCGTTGTTTTGTTTGGTTCTCTTTTTCTGGATTCGGCGTTTTTAATTTGTTTTTCTTGGTCGCGAAGCCCAAAACTTATTCAGGTTGAGAAATGTTAATTCTATTTTTTTTAAATTTTTTTGTTAGTCTTCACCAGCGTAAATCCGAAAATATGGACACGATTTTCAATTGTTTGCTTTTCATGGTTTAAAAAATGTAATAAAATGTAACTTGCGTCTTCATTGCTCTATAAAGAAAAGAAAAACAAAAACGTAAATCTGACGTTGATGATCTTACGTTGTTTTGTTCTTTGACCTTGAAAAGAAAAAACAAGAAGCAATGGCATAGTGCATAGTCTTCAGATGTTTCTCGGTTAATCGGGAATCGGGGAATTCATAATTTTTTTTTTTATTGGAAAATCGAAGTTAAAAAATGGTAATTTCTTGTCACGATTCGTTTTTGCATTAACGATTTCATAATCTTTCGTTTTTACATTTTGGTTTCAGTGATCGCTCTATCTACTTACAAACTCTAAGGTTTTGGTTTCTTTTTTCGCTTGTAAGTTGGTTATTCTGGAATTCGGAGCGAAAGAGACGTGTCGCCGAGTTCCGGCTAGCTAGGGAACGGCGTCGTTCCGGGAAGCCATTTTCGTTACAGCTAATTTTGTAGTTTGTGTTTGAGTCGAGCCTCCCAAAAGCTTTTGGGGATCTTATCTTTGCGAACGGTTTCTGGAAGAGTAATCCAGTGCTTTTAAAGCAGTTAAAATCTGTATTATGAATTTTTATTGAGAATACCACGTGTTCGAACCAACGCGTGATAGTTTCTTTCCACTCCGGGCCCTTATTTCACAAGGGGCAAGTCCTTTTGGTTCTGTTTCAATGCCTCTGATCTCTTTCACTTACTTTCGTATCTTTTCCGTTATCAACTTCGGAGGATCGAAAATTTTTGAAAAATCCGTGTCACTTTTCGTGAGCTTGACGTAACCGTTTGGATTTCCCCGAACGAGTTTTGGCGTAAATATCACCATTCCGAGAGCCTCCTCTACTATAACGATCGTCGTTCGTCGCTTTGGAACCCTTGAAGGAGCTGCTGGTCTGGGTCGAGCCAGTGTCGTATGCTGCAGCTCCCTTGCAGACCGAAGGTAACGTAGAGATGGTCGGATACGAGTGTGGTATTGCACAAACCCTTTGTCTTTTATTTCTACGTGTCTTTAAATTGATTATTGGGTACTTTCAGTGCCTCGTGATACCGTTTTTTTTGCCTGCCGAAGGCGCTTGGTTCCTTAAGAACCGCGTTTCGTTGCATGCGTTCATAGAGTTTCGTTCTTGTAATTGCGTCTACTGTCCCTCTGACAGAATTTATTGTGAGCCGTACAGGATATCCTCGCCACGCGTTAGTTGACGCTTTGTAAAATTTACCATTTAGTTAACTTAACGAAATTATTTTTGGACATATTGACAAAGCATATTGTAACTGTTTGCTGAGCGTTCCGCTCTTTGTTTTGGCCTCTATTTCGTTATGAAGTAATAAATTCCGTATTACCGTTTGACGAATTCTTTTTTTTTTTGTTTGTCAACATACAAGGTGAACGATAGTTGGGTCATATACTGGGTGTCTGCTGAACTTTTTTTGCTTTGCGGAAATTAAATCTGAGAGTTCCTCAAACACTTTTGTTGTGATTGAATTGCTGAATTAACAACTTGCTTTCAGAGGTGTCCTTCTACTGGTGAGTTGCAAAAAGGACGACATCGCGTCTTGTTTTTAAGTAATTATGATTTAATTGTCGGGTTAAGAAAAATGAAGTTAACGGAATTGATTTATTTATGCAAGAGAAGAATCTTGACGCATTCAACTTGCTTTCAGAGGTGCCCTTCTACTGACGAGTGACAAAAAGAGGCGTTTCTATGTAATTATGATTGAATTACTGAATTAACAATGATGAAATTGATGAATTTTTATGTCGAGAAAAATATACTTATACGCAAGACTAATCTTGACATATTTAACTTGGTTTCAAAGGTGACCTTCTACTGATGAGTTCCAAAAAGCAGCCGTGTTTCTGTAATTATAATTAATTGTTGGATTAACTCAGATGAAGTTAATGGAATTGGATGAACAATGATACAATTTGCTTTCAGAGATGCACTTTTGCAGATGAGCCAGCGAAAGAGTTAGGTGAGATTCCTGCTAGATGACAACTGTAATTATGATTCAATCGCCGGATTAACGAACATGAAGTTAACGGAATTGGATGATCAATGACCCAACTTGTTTTCAGAGGTGCTCTTCTGCTGATGAGTTGCAAGAAGAGTTAGGTGAGATTTGTACTAGGCAATCAGTGTTTTTATGTAATTAAGATTTTAATTGTGGAATTAATAAAGGTAGATGAGGTTAATGAAATCGGGTGACCAAAATTCGCAGATGACGCGCAGCAAAGTAGGTGAACGAATTATTGTGACAATCAAGTTTTGTATTTTATCGTCGAAAGCAGATGGTTAGGAAATTGCCTGGAAATTAAAGCCGACGATTGCGCATAAATCACAATCAAATAACATGTGAATGGGCGTGTAATAGTTTTCGGCAGCCATTTTTCTAATTCGTTTTTTTTTTGTTCGTCGAAGACGTCCTATAAATCATAAAGCACCACACACATGCCTCAACTTGATTAATGTCGGCGTACAAACATTACAACTCCTCTCATAACATAGTTTTATGTGCGCCATTAAATGACTTTATAGTTACATACACACATCGATTTAATTTTTTTGTTTTACTTTTTTTTAATTGACTCATCAGCAGAAGGTTGGTTCTTGCATTTGTTTCTAAACCAGTTCGTTCGAACTAGCTGGAGACCGTAGTTTACTTCTCACATATTTGCACGAGTTAACAACAAACAAACAAGTCCGAGGCGCAATAAAACTCTCGTCCCCGTTACTTAATCATAACGTTTAAGTTTATAAGTTTCGTTTCGCAATTCCGGACTCGGAACACGTCCACGGCGCGTGTTTTATTACCTACCGGGTAATTATCTATTACCTACAAGTCGACCAAGTCAATCTATTTTCCATAAAGCTACAATTTCGGCGGTTATTTATAAGCTAATCGACGAAGACAGTTATGCATTTCTTATTTTTCGATCATCGACGAAGTGTGTTTCGTAAATTGATTGGTGTAACACATGAACACCTGGTGAAGAAGTTGGAAGTCGTGTTTCGGTCTTATTAGAGGTGGGGGGAGGAGGGAGGTTCAAGACTAGGACGACGTATTTTGAAAGTGTTGAAAACTAGAAACAAAATATAACACGATCGTAAAAATTACGTCCTCCCTCTTCGCCATGAGATGATAGCTCTTTGATAAAAGATGGTTCGATAAATGATGGTTCGCAAAGCGTCTTTCCGAAAATCATCCAAGGACACAAAATCTTAAAATAGCCTAAGGAATAACCACCTTAATTTTTGCCGCGTGTTTATTAAACACCCTGTATAGGAGAAACAAGTCAAAATTTAAAAGCGATCCGTATTGCCCTAGAATTCATCAACTTTTCTTCGCAAGTTCATTTACCTCAATTTATCTTAATTAAATCGCCGTCGTAACGTACAGGAAGTAACTAGTTTTTTTTTTTTTTTGATCGCACGGTATAGGTCGAAAACGTAAAGGTGACCGCCGCAACATGTCAAAAGGCATTTATCGCTTCATTTGCCTTCGTTTACCCGTTCCTAATCGTCGCTTGGATACATCCCGAGCAAGAAACGCTGGTTTTAATGGTTTTCGAGGAAAAAGTGCGTCGCACTAAAACTAAATATGGCGGTGGCATGCTTTCGCCATCGCCGTCACGAAGAATCGAAACGGCCGGATTATCGACTTTATCTAAGATCTTCGTGCCTTTGCTCGCCATAAGCGATTCCACCGATGCTTTCAATTGTATTTTTTCGTTTTCGGTCAGGACTTTCTGGACAGCCGTATGTAAAAAAAAAACTCCTTAAAGAGATTTCCCAGGACTTCTACTTTTACATAATTCATAAATTTTACGGACCTTCGGTGTTAGTAGACGTGAAGGAAACCAATCTCAACACGGAAGAAGAAGAAGTAGTGGTAGAAAAAGAACAGCCTCGGAAATTCTGTTTTGTAAAAAAAAGAAAAAGGACACCGTTAAGTAAATGCATTCGCAGATTATGTTATTAGTAGTGAGAGCGGGATTTACGCAATGGCCTTTAATAATAACGTTCGGAAAACATCCGGATTTGATGAGTTTCAAATGCTTAAGGGTCGATAAAACCACCATTTACATTAATTTGCTAATTGCATTAGCTCAATTGCTGCCGTTATACGCAAATTAGGAAAAGAAATTAAAAACGACGAGATTAGAACAATTAATTAAAGTAGGTTCTTCTCCGATGAAAATTGTATCACAAAAGAAAAATGGCGGAAAGACGATGACCAAAAATTTAAATAAAGTCGAGAAGGCTAGAGGAAAATAATTAGTTAATTAAAAAAAAAATTAAACGAGGAAAAAAAATGTTTAAGTTGCCCAGCAACCTGGCGATAGGCCCCCAGTTTACTTCCTGTTCGCTTATAATTTATAAAGAAGCAATTAAATAAAGAGAAGAGTCGTCGTCAAACTTCAAAAAGTAACAATTAATAATTATAAACAACGACGTGCACTTTAAACAAATAAAATTTAACAAAGTATATCATAAGGTAAAAAGAAAGCCTAGAGTAATAAATAAAGGTCGGTACATGGACGGCATGGGCGTCCTATGAATTTTGTAATATTTTTTTTTTTGTACCTATATTGCAATATTATTTTATGTTTAACTCATACACAGTATTAATATTATTGCTTTCCCATAATAGCTCCCTTTTATTATAAATATGAATACAAAAGATGCCATAATATACCAATGAATTAGTTTATCATAAAATGTAAACCGATTTAATATTTCCTCGTGTGACGCTCATGACATCTGCTGTGAACTCATTTCTATTTTGTGCCGAGATTTAAAATAATCGCACTGCTAATGTATGATGGGAGAATAATTCGTATATCGACTGTAAAAAATATGACGTGCCTCCAAAACACTTAGAACAAAAGTAAATAAAACAATAAATTGAATAATCGAAAAAACTATTATTAGTTACAAACAAAAAGTCTGATTTTTAAATAAAAAATTATTTAAAAAAATTAACAGAGAATTTGACTCAAATTTAAATTACCTGTATGAAATAATTGTGTCGCTAGTATGAAGCCCGAATGAATAGTCATGAAAACAAATAGATAATTAAAAAGAAAAAAAAATAATCGTCGCCTAGCTTAAATAAAATAGTATATTGTAGACCGAGGCGGTAAAGTGCTTGTTTTCCAGGTCGAGAGAAGATATGGACAGGCGAGGCAAAGCCGAGCCTGGCCACACTTCTCGAGACCTCGAAAACTGCTTTACCGCCATGGTTTACACATTATTTTTTTTCCTACACAACATTATAATTAATTTTGTTAATATCACACAAACGTTCTTTTTCTCGAAGTAAAAATATTAAAATTGAGTTACTATTAAAATTATTATAGATGTTTTAAAACACTGTGTTGTGTGTCAGCGTGGCCGAGCGGTCAAGACGGTGGTTTAATACAACAGTCTCTTCGGGGGCATGGGTTCGAATCCCAACTCCTTCGAGTTGGTTTTTTTTCTTGATAATTTTAATCCTTTTTAAAACCAAATACCAGTGGAATTAAAAAAAAAAACGTACGTTTGTGAATTTTTTGATGTCGATGAGAATGCATTCCAGAAATTATTGTCGCGCCACCTAGTGGTAAAGCCTCGTAAATTATTTTCTCGGCTAGGCATTTATGTTCATTTTGCCGGGCTAGCCGTGGAAACGTTTGCTTTCTCCTCTCTGATGAGCCAGTAAAATTGAATTTTCTACTAGTGTAGGAAAAAATATATATTTTCTTAAAGAAACTACCAAATTTAAAAAAAAAAATCTAAACAAGATAAACGATGCAGTTAAAAATAATTATAACAATAACATGCACTAACCTCTAAAATATTAGTGAATATGTCAAGATCATTGTGATATGTATTTATATTTTTCTAAATAAAATAAAATAAAATAGGAAAAGTTCTTGACTTCACATCTAAAATAAGACTAAATGATCGCATTTAAAAATAATATTAATATTTATTTTTCTTTTTTCTGTGTTCATTTTGAAATGAAAAATAATTTCATAAATTTCCTCATTCATCAGTGCCGTCGAGATCGGGGTAGAATACAAAAAAAATTACACATTCAATTTGTTTTAGAGCAAAAACAAAGTGTTCAATCATATACCCATGAAGAACATATGAATACCAAGGTTCTGCTTTCTGCCATACTTCCGAAAAAACATTTTTTAAATAAAATTAAAGAAAATAGAGAAAGTTCTCGACTTGTAAATTTTTTTCCGAGATGCATTTTTCGAGGACGAAGAAAACCGTCGCGTATTTTACATAGTTTAGTTTTTAAAAACAATATACAATTACGTATACTCTTGCCATCTATCGGTGATCACATGTACATAAAAAATAAATAATGATTATGTCTTTATTTTCTGGGTCCGTAACGTGGCATTGCCAATTTATAAATACAAAAAAAAATTATAATAAAACGGTTCTTTCTACTCAGTGAATTCATTACTAATTAGCGCAAACAGAAAAGCGATGGCATTAAAAAAACAAAAGAAAAAAATAGTTGCCCATGTAGGATTCGAACTTGGGCTTTGTAGCTTTGAGGATTGATTAACAAAAGTGGCCTTAATTTAACAGAATTACCGCCGTTGCAAATTCCGAAAACGCGCACGCCATAAAAAGCTCGAAACGTCCGCAATTAGGCCGCCTGAATCGAAAGCAATTCGTGGAGCTATGCCAATTGGAACCGCCGAAAAAAGTCAATGCGACCAATAACTCGCATTAATTACCCCGCTGGACTAATTAAGTTAGTTTCGAACAAGATTTACCGTACAAAGAGAGTCCCACGTCCGTAATCGAATTCCAAAATGAAGAAAAAAGAAGAAGGCGCAGCCGGCCCGCCAAGTGCCTCGAGACTAATACAAACTCGCAAGAAAAATATTGACTCTGTGCCATAATGATTTATAAAATCTCCCGTCAGCTTAATTAGTGCCTTAATAGGGCTGCGCACGATTTATTACGAGTCAAAACGTCGCGTTTCTTTTCGTCCCAATTACGACCCTCATCAAGATTCCTTGCATGAGGAAGAAGAATCGATTCGATTTCGCAGATCATCGTCGTCGTCAGACTTGAAAGATGACAGCGCAGCGCGAAACGCATTAATTTGCAACACAAATATTGGTTTTTGGCAACAAAACGGAAAATTAAATTTCACACTCGAAAATAAAAAAACAACAAACAGAAGCTTTACGTCAGAAGTGGGATAAACCATACCACTCCTGATATAAAACAAAAAAAATTGGCATTCGTTATGCATCGAGCAAAAACAACAGCCTTTGGAGTTTATTTTTTTAAATGCGTAGTAAATTCCATTGACTAATAAACAATACAATGAGAGTCCCATATTTTTTTTGACAATAATAGAAAGGCACATACAAAGAAATGAAGACGTAAGAAGTTGGTGCAAAATAGATTAGAAACTAACGACGAAAACCAAATATCGCGAGATTCCTTGGAAAACTACACAAGAGTAGGCAGGTAGATACACCCTGGTAAATACAACTCTCTAATAGCAAAATAGAAAAACCGAAACCTTCAAATATTTTCCATTACAACAAAAACAGGCAGGTAGATGCATGTTAGTAAACAACTGGCTACAAAAAGAGCCTAGGGAAGTCACCACAAAATAAGGAATAGGCAGGTAGGTGCAAAAAGAGAGAAAACTAAATACCTAGAACATCACGAGATGAAAAGAAGGCAGGCAGGCGCCAACACGTCAAACACTGACTAGCAACAAGTAGGAAATTGAAGGCCACAAGTAGGCAGGTAGATACATGGTGCTAAATATAATGTCAACGATTTACCAGAAAGATGGAAACAAGTGCTTCAAGAACTCTAAAAGATATTACAAGCTTAAAAGTAGACGGACAACACAAAAAGAGGGAGAATCACAAACCTGAAGATATTATGCACACATCACACGAGGTCAGAATTAGGCAAGTACACTGATAAAAATGGTAGTAAATTTACACTATTTTTACATTGAAATTCAATGTTATTTTAAGAAGAATTTTTAATACTACATAGAATTCTACGTATTTTTACTTAATAATAATAAAATAACATGAATTTTGAGGTAAAAATGATGTAATTTTACTACCATTTTTATCAGTGTAGGTACTTGTTGGTTAACACAATCATATCTCGAATTCTCGAGACTCTTGGAAAGCCATACAGGATTTAAAGTAGGTAAATACATTAATATAACAGCCGTTAACTAACGTGTTTATGACGTTACCCGTTCAGAAGTAGGCAGTTAGATACACATTGATTAACAAAACAACTTTTAAGTAGCAAAAAGGAATGTATATACATCAGGACTATTGGAACGCGTCACAAGTTCAATAGTAGGCAGATAGATACATGAAAGAAAAACAAATAGGGTAGCTGCACATGCGTTTGGTAAACACAACGTCCGCTAATGTGCAGAAAGAAGTAAAATCAAATATTTCAAGTCACTCGAAAGATCAGAAGTAGGCAGGTAGGTACATGTTAGTGCGTGCTTACAGTAACAAGATTCTTTGAAAACGCCATAAGACCAGAAATCAGCAGGTATTGGTAAAGTGCATTAAGAAAAGAGAGGGGAGAGAAAGAATAAGAAGAATTGAAGGAAAAGTAGGGGGAAGAAGAAAAAATGAGGATGGTGCAGAAGAGGACAAGGATATAGAAGGGAAAATAGAAGATGAAAATATTCATAATTGAGACAAAGAAGCTTATTTTTATGACTATAACTAAAGTACGCATTTAAGTGCACTTTTAGGTCATGAGTCATCACTCGCGTACGCCCGACTGAAAAGAAGGTTGACCCATAACCTAAATCCGTGCTTTAATTATAAGTAACTATTAACTCATAAGAAACAAAAGAAGTTTTCAGCAAACACAAAAAGTTATCCCACTTCTGAGACGATTTACAAATTATTTTAATTACTTTGACAAAGTTGAAGACCTCTGGGAGAGATCCGAAGTAGGCAGATAGATAAGCAGGTTAAGAAAAAGCTAGTAATAAATGAGGTAGAATAGGGCAAAATGAGTCTAAAGAAGAAACAGAAAGACGCGAGAGATGTTTCCACTATTATCCCACTTCTGATGCCTTTTTAAAATCATTTAATACCAAAACAAATTCGTAGTTTTTAACGGGTCCAATGATGAGAACGATCTTGATGAAAGAACTGATAGTTACTAGCAAAAATATAGAAAAGAAATACACATCTAAAAACCCCTGGAAGGTCAAGAGTAGGCAGATACAAACATGTTAAATAGCAAGTAAGACAGGTTAAGAGCAAGCGATTAATAAATTCATAATTAATAAAATACATTAGAAACTTTTCATCGTTATCCCACTTCTGACATCACGAGATTTTAATCGATTTCGGCGTGGAAACAAAAAAAAAACAAATCACTGCACGCACTGTTTATTAGCAAAGCAATCGTACAAGCGTAAAACTATTTCCATTAACCTGCGAATATAATTTATCCAATTTATTGAATCGCACGCATCACTAAATAAACATCCAATTACGTGCGACGCGATTGGTCCATAATAAACACGCGCCAACAGAGCGCTCATATCACGGCGCATTCTTCATTAATTGAATTAAGCATGAAACTTGCGGAAACGTAACGTAATTTACGACAAGTTTAAGTTCTACTTTAATTTAGACAGTCACTGTCGACGGTTGGCACACATGTCCTATTGGCGACACTGAATGCGAAACCCTCCGCGCAAAACCTCAACCTCACATCGAACCACCACCAGACAACGATGCACTCGTAGTATTCCTTGCAGGAAGGACCGGGGTAACGACCCGTGCTGTTGCAGGCGGTAGGTGGCGTTGGTTTCGCTAAAAGAAGGATCACAAAAATCCTGGAAGTATTATGGAATCGTCTACTCACAGTTTTCAGTCGTTGTTTGCACTTCCACTTGCTCCATCGTTGTCTTTTCCAGAAGATCTGAAAACACCATTGCTCCTACAATGGTCTTGACTAAAGACGAAGAAGACCTTACGCGTGAATCTAGAAAAAAGTCCAGAAAGATCCTGGAGGGTTTACTGAAGCGGTCTACTTACAGATTGGAATTATAGAAAGACCAGAATGCTTCAACACTGAAGGTCGATCGACCGCTGTGGGCTCTTCCTCTTCCATCTTTACTGTCTTGTCAAAAACGTTTGAAGATGCGATGGCCTCGTAATTTTCTGAGTTTACTTCGCTGGCCCTTTTTGAAGACGATGAGGACATGGCACTTCTTTCATAGGAAGCTAGAAGAAAATTCAGAAAGACCCCACAGGATATCTCGAATCGCCTACTTACAATTTGGGGTTTTAGGAAGCACTGGATACGTCAGTGCTGAAGACAACTCATCAGTTGTGGGCTCTATGGTCGGGAGCCTCATCGTCCTGTTAAGAACATATGAGGACATGCTGATGGTCTCGTGGGAATTCACGATCGACCTTGAGGACGACGAAGACATGGCACGACTTTCGTGGGGGACTGGAAGAAGGTTCAAAAAGGTCCTGCAAGATTTACTATATTTGCCTACTTACAGATTGGAGGTGGATACGTCAGGTGACTGGTTGAAACCATCGCCACCTTCGTCGCGCTTTCAAAACTGGAAGTTCCGCTTGCATAAACAAATGGCGACGTGATGGCCTCCAAATTTTTTGGATACACTTCGCCAGAATTCTTGATGTTCCTTGTTGAAGACGTCGAAAACGTGGGAACTGCTAGAGATGGTACTTCAACTTCGGCCATCAAGTTCTCTGTCCCTTCAGTGCTTGCAAAAACAAGTGAAGACGTCTTTGTACTCGTGAAGGTCTTTCCCGGACTAAAACCGACCCGAACTGAGGATCTTCTAGTTCCAGTCGTGCCCAACCAAGTCCGACTAGCTGACCGGGGAGAAGAGGAAGGAGTAGTGCCGTACGTAATTTTCCTGGGGCGAGTTTTGGAGTGAAACTCGAACAATTTTGGAGAAACAATTGCATGTGTGATGGCCCTCAAATTTTTTGGGCTTGCTTCACTAGTATCGACCGAACCCGAAGACTTTTTGGTTCCGGTCATTTTCGACCCAATCTTACTGGATGATGAGGGAGAGGTGGATGAGGTGGTTCCATCTATGTTGTTTGGGTGAAAATCAGGAAATCTCGGAGATGTTTTGCATCTGCAATGTTTAGGTTAGGCTGCGAGCAAGGCCGATGAAGTTACTTACGGAAAATCGGCGTAAAAACAGCTTGACCTTGACAGGCACTCGAGGTGGAATTTCCAGCGCACGGTGAAGTCCTTGAAATCGACGCAGAACGTGAACAGTCTCTCCCTCACGCAGTACACCAGAGGGCTCTCGCAGTTGGTGGCCCTCCAAAAAATGCTGCCGGACTCGGAAACGCCGACGAAGAACAACAGCAACAAAACCTGCGACCCAAGTTAACATCTCTTAGCGTTAGCCGAAGCAGACGTGCAACTCACCAGTAGACCGGAAATCATTTTCCTTTCGCTGCCGGAGACGGCGGAAACACCTCTTCTGCTTCGTTTCTGAACGTCATTGTTTGTTGAGGCCGGCCGCACTTGCACTGTTTTGTTGGACAAATATTAAGTCATCCGAAGAAGACACGGGTACCGCTCGCTGCAATTCGCACCTTCGTCTTTTATTAGTGCTAACGGTTCTCTGTTTAAAAATCGCTTATTGAGTTCGTGGCTTCACGTGCACTCGATTACGTATACATATAGATTATTCACGCATGTCGACGTTCAATTGTTTTATTTTATACGATGATCACATCTAACTTAACGCTCTCTACACCGCTTGGGCTTCAAACTATAAAATTTGTTAAGGAGGTGTCGGAATTAACCATTTTGTAATTTTGTTGCGGCTGCGATCGACTTACTTTGGGTTTGTCGCGTGTTTCTTTTAATATCAATGCACTTGATTACGCCTACAATTACCTCCTCGTAATATAAATGCAAGTTGAAGACCAATTGTTTTATTAATTTGATGTTTAATCACGTCTGACTTGATGTATAAAATTGTTTGAACCTCAAACTAACTATTTTATAATTTTGTTGCGGCTGCGGTCGGCTTACTACTACTGTTTACTAAAAACAAAATAAAAATGTTGAAGACGAGACGGAATTGTCTGCGGCAGCTCCGCTCGACTTAACTACCGATTTCTTGCGAGTATGTTCGCGTTGGTTTGTAATTACTTCGCATTGTAAACACAAGTCGACGTTCTATTGTTTTATTAATGTGATGTTTATATGCGAATTAAACACCTCTAACTTGATGCGTCAAACTGATTGGGGCCCCAAACTAAAAAAAATGTTGGCGAAGCGACGGAATACACTATTCTGCAACGTCTGCTGCGGCTTCGACCGACTTACTACGGATTTTTTGTGCGTTTTCATTTAATATTCGCGCACTTGTTTATGGGGACGTTCATCTGCAATTATCTCGTAATGTAAATGAATGTGAAATTTAAATGCGACTTGAACACATTCTACTTGATACATACACCTGATTGGGCCTCAACCTTTAAAAAAAATTGAAGAAGCGACGAAATTAGCTACTTTGCAATGTCTGCTGCGGCTGTGATCGACTTACTACGGACTTTTTGTGCGCTTTCTTTTAACATCTGTGTGCAAATCGAATATAAAAGTCATACTGCGCATGATTTGAACGATTCAGAACTTGAAATTCTGTAGGATGGAAGGAACCTAATAACATATAATAGCATAATTGAGTTAAAGTATAAAAAAATTATTATTTAAAAAAATCGAGATATTTATTATATGTTACAAGTTACAATTACTTGCATTTCATTGTATAAGAAGTCCCTTAAATTTTAGTTCTGAATATTCTAGTGAAATTTGGCAGAATAATTCTGAACCACATATACAGGGTGACCAAGCGCATAGGTAAGGTAACCATCCTGTTTTATTTTTTTATGAATTTTTGTAACTGTACTGCACAAATACTATGTAAGAATGTTACTTCTAAATTTCAAATAGAATACCCTACTTGTTTTCACATAATTTTGAAGTACATACAATTATGACATTCTAAATCTAAAAACATGCAATCCGTCAATTGTTACAGAAAATTAACTTTTTTATTTTTAAATCTAGAAGGCTACGGATCGATCAAAATTGTTTTCAATTAAACAACTTAACACTTCTCTTATAAACTTACAACTTAACACTGCTGTTATAAACTTACTTAAGAAATTTTAAGTTTTTGTGTTGAAAAGTAATTACCAGAATTGTTTCCTCTCAGGCCTAATGATTTTTTAAAAATTTTATTTACATATTTGACACTATTTGATATTATTTCCGGAAATACCGCATGTAACATTAGTTCTATTTTCTCGATTTTCTGATTACTAGATTTTATGATTCTGCCTTACGAGAAGAATTTACTTCCGACATTAAATTCACACATGATTACGTTACGAACAAAAAGAATCTCTGGTTGAGGTTTGAGGTTATGGTTGTTAACGGGAAAATATTAGAGTCCCGTTAGCGCAGGCACAAGAACGTCATCGTGCGACGTCATACTTCTAAAGGGAGCGTAATCGGTACCAGTTTGGCGGTACTCTAGACACTGCCATAATAAAATAGCTTAGGTCGCGACATCTCGCGGCCGATTTAAACAACTAGGACAAGTCGCTACTCTTCTGCTGATGAGGTCCCAAATAGTACCGAAAGAGCTCTACAGAGGATATCCGAGGATTCAATTGCAAGGTGTCTCGCCCAGTTTTTAAAACCTAAGATGTGTCTACCTTTCTTATTATTTTTTTCTAAACAAAATGCTTGGCGAAACATCTGCACGCAAAAGGAAAAAGATTGCCCAACTGCAGCGCTTACAAACGGCAAGGGTCCTAATCAAGGACCTTGCGGAATACTTTCGTGTTTACCATGTATTTCTTCACTTTCATCTCGAATTCAGTAACAGCCGCTTGTGTCATAAATGATTTACGTACTCAATGACAAAATTGGCAATTTAGAAAAATTCTTTTTGCTTGCTAAACAAACGAAAGTGACATACTCCAAAAACTATGCTTCTTTAAAAACGCAACGCTGTGCAGCGCAAATTAAATTATAAAATAAAGCGTTTGCACATTTCGATTGAGACACGATCGCCTTCAACTTCAAAAAAAAAAGATAATGCGCGCAGAGGTTTTTCTATTTTAATTTGTCAAAATAAAATGCTCTTTCTTGCTTGCTAAACGACAGGTCAGGACTTGGACGCTTTATTATCCGAAGAAATTTCAAAGCTTAACAGATTTGGACGAGTCTTAATCGACGCAGTCGCTCTGCGCGGCGGGCACACAGGTGTTCTGGCTGATGCTGAACAATTGACCGGTGGGGCAGGTGTTCAACCTGGGTTCGTACCACCAATAGACAGAGACGCACTGGTAATAAGTGTTGCAAGACGTGCCCGGCGAGATGGAGGCGGCAGGACAACTCGGCGGCCCAGTTGGAAGAGCTAAAAGTTTTCCAAAAATCACTTTCACGACAAAACACCAGACTTATGTGGGTGCGCATTTCGAGTGCGATGCAATCATCATCGTCATCCTTCAAGTTGGGGAGGGAAGAGGAGAATAAAATGCAATTTTTTTTTGTAGAAAACAAGTAGGACTCGGATGCTTTATTTGGCCTAAGAACCTAAGGAAAAATTTAACAACAACGCGAAAAAGAGGTTAGCCGACGCAATCACTCTGTGCGGCGGGCACGCACTTGTTTTGGCTGAGGCTAAACAATTGACCGCTGGGACAGGTCTGCAACCTCGGTTCGTACCACCACCAGACAGAGACACACTCATAATAAGTGCTACATGACGTGCCCGGGCTAGTGGAGGCGCTGGGGCAGCTCGGTGGACCAGTTGGAAGAGCTGAAATGGAAAAGTTTTCCAGTTCACATCAAGATACCTTCTTTTTTCTAATAAGAGAGTGAATGCGCATTTCAATTTCGATGCAATCATCACCGACGCATCGCAATCGAAACAAAAGATTCATGAGGGGGTGTTCCAATACAACCAAAGAGTCCTTCGTTTTTATTTTGTTTTTGGCGGTAAAAACCTCAAGGGTACTCACGTGTCAACGTGGGTGGAGGTGCTGGCGCTTGTGTTGTAGAGTTGGTGGGTGCCTCCGTGGTTGTAGTTGTTGACTCAGGAGCTGTGCTGATGTCATCGTCCGATTTCTCCGTGGTAGTACTGGTCGTTTCTGTTGTGGTTTCTGTGGTAGTTTCCGTGGTAGTTTCCGTTGTAGTTAGTGTAGGAGGCACTGTTGTCGTCTCCGCCGTCGTCTCTGTGATAGTCCCTGTGGTAGTCTCTGTGGTAGTCTCTGTGGTAGTCTCTGTAGTACTCTCTGAGGTACTCTCTGTGGTGGCGGTCTCTGTGGTAGTCTCTGTGGTACTCTCTGTGGGAGTCTCTGTGGTGGTCTCTGTGGTGGTCTCTGTGGTGGTCTCTGTGGGAGTCTCTGTGGTGGTCTCTGTGGTGGTCTCTGTGGTGGTCTCTGTGGTAGTCTCGGTGGGAGTCTCCGTATACAACGTGGTAGTGTCTGGAAACAGATTTAAAACTGTCGATTTCGTGCTACTCTCTACTGACGAACTATGTATGTCAAGGCCGAAACCTGTTTTATAAATACGTCGGGTTATTCAATTTTTTTTCCAGTCCAGGCACGTGTCTTAATCAAACTGTATTCAGTGTTGTTTGCGCTTTGCAAATATTTATATTTTCATCACCGCCGATGATAAAAACTGACGTTTTAAAATATGACTGCTGCCTAAATTTGTTTCGACGACTCATTGTTTTGTTTCGTTTTTTTTTTCTTGAACAAATTGCTTACCTGTTGCCTCGCACGACGGAGTAGTCGAAACGCATCTGCAACAAAAAAAAATGCAAGAATTTTATTTTAAGCCTCAGCTCTGATAAGCTCCAATAACAAGCTCCTTACAACTATAGCGGAAATGTCAAAATTATTTACAACTCAAACAACAGTTGCTTCAACAAAAAATATCGATAATCATACAACAAAGATTTATCTATAGCACTTTTTTTCATAAGGAAAACAAAATATTTAAAAAAATTATCATAGTTCTTCTTAAAAAAGGAAACGTGATGAAAAGTTATCGTTATTCTTTACATAAATATTAAAAATGAAGAATAAGGAAACTCACTGATCGTCTTCCGTGGACTGCATCAGACAACTGAAGTCGATCTTCCAGTCGACGGTGAAATTTTCAAGGTCGATGCAGAACCTGCCGAAGTTCTCCTTCAGGCAGAAGAGCATAGTGCTCGAAGTGCACGTCTCGTTCACCTGGACGAATTTCCCTGCGTCGCTCCTACCACCCAGCAGGAGCACGGCAAAAACCTTGAACAAGTGGGAAAGCTTGGGAAAAAAGTCGGGAAAACAGGGAAGAAACTCTTACCCACGTCGCTGCCTTCATTTCGTTTCGAAATCGCGTCTCCTCGACCCGGCCCACCAATTAATATTATCTTGACGCTCTACGTAAGCGAGTGTACACGCCATAAATTAACTAAGTGTTTGTCGTGCAAAAGGCGCCGCGCTGTTGTTCCTAAAACCGTAGATTTAAAAATTTTCCGAAAAAATCTAATTTTATGCATTCCGTGAATCGCTCGATACCCAAAAAGTGACCCACCACTTTTATATATATAATTAAATTAATAATATACATAGGATGTCGGCAGGAACGCGGCAGAAAAAGTAAATTTTCCGAGCGTTTGCCTGGTTTACGATGACTTATTGCGTAACATCCTGTATATCATTGCGAATTTCAATTCTACATCGAATTCTAGTGCGAAGTGATGTGTCGCATGACGAGATTGACGCGAACCGTTTACGAGTTATTCCAAAATTTCGAAAGAACTCCCCCCCCCCTTATTTAGCTTGCTACGCACCACGTCGAAATACGTTCACCAAAAAAATAATCGAGCGTCGCATTGCCAAGGTGTAATGTAACAATGCGCATTTATTTTAAATTATAAATTTATTTTTAGTACGAACTGATGTATCACTATTGTGATAATTATAATAATAAATATTTTTCTGAAAATATGCACACCTTTTTTGTTAAAATTCAATAAATAGTATTGAAACTACTAAAGTTTTAGGTAAGATTGTCTATGTATCACCCTGTACAATTACCAGTAATTGCTGCATAATGCAAAAATAAAATCATGTAATTTTTTTTTTTTAGAAAATACGTGTATTTCACAGTCACCGTATTTACAGAAACCATTTGATTTTTAAACGAAGTTTTCGCGAAATCACCCTGCATAGTAATTACAATTAAATTAATTTTATAACTCGAAAGTAAAATAAACAAAATTTAAATTTAAAAAAATATGTTTCTCACATGAGCAAATAAAATTTTAAAAAAATAACTGCAGAGGAAAAATTGAGGGCAGGGTGGAGGGGGTAGAGATTCCTCAAATTAACTACACCACGAAGCAACCTATCACAAGAATTTCTTTAATGTCGTTAAACTCACTAAATATTATATGTTTTAATCAAAATTTTGTACAGGGTGATAATGACTTATTTAAAAATATTAAGAAAGAGCACCTCCTTCCTCCCCCCTAACTGTTGACATTGTTTTAATGAAACACCCTGTATAGTAACGCGTACATATTTAAATTCTAAATTTAATTTTAGTGCGAATCGATGCGCCCCATTCTAAACTGGGCGCGAACGGTTTTCAGGTTTTATTAAAAATTTCTTAAAAAGTGCTCCCCCCCTTCTTTTTCGGTCCACCTGCTTACGAAATTAAGAAAAATCTTTGCGTCCGATAAACCCAATAAATTTTTGGAAGTGCTCAACGGTGTCGATGGTGACGAAAAATCGCGTTGGCGAGCGCTTCAATTTTTTAATCGGACACGCTGTATACGATATTTTGAAAACACTCCTCCTGTCTCGTTTGGTCTGTGAAATTTCGAGAAAACATGAAACTCGAAAATTGTAAACGTTTTCCTAAGTAAACGTTTACGGTATAGACTATAGACCATTGAGTAAATGTTGGGAAGGTTTTGTGAAAAACCTGACCTAAATTATAAATTATCCGTTAAAACCCGAACTTCTTCTTGCAGAATAATAATTACTTTGTGAAAATTAATTATTTAAAGTGGTGCAATAAACTGTGTTTTACGTTTCTATTCTTCGATATTTTTTTATTATACACACACACACACACACTGACATTAGATAATTTTGAATGTGCAAGCTCGCGAGTGTCATCTACATCCAAAATTTATCACACATAAATACACTCTACAACAAAATTCATCATCGAAGAAGAATCTCCGAGAAAACAAACAACAAAGTAAGAAAGTAAAATAATTAAAAAAACTAGAAAATTTGCAAAACACCCTGAGATCATAGCTTTAAATTGTCACCTAAACTAAGGGCATTTAACACAGCATAAAATTGGCGCCCAACGTGGGGCATAGCACAGTAATAACAGGTGATCAATATCTTTTCTAATCAAGTAACCTATGGAAATAAAATCATGTGTCTTTTATTAGTTCATTATTTCAAATGCCACTTGAATTACATATTTATATTGCATTCCTATACAAAACGATAGGAATGCAATAAAAATAATTCAAATGGCATTTGAAATAATGAACTAATCAAAGACACATGATTTTTTTTCCATAGGTCACTTGATTAGAAAAGATATTGATCACGCGTTACGTCTATTACCTACATTACGTAACATCTGAATACGAAATTAACCCCCCCCCCCCCCGACATGTTTATTTTAGAAATTGCGGTAAAGCGTTAAACATGAAAGTCCAGAACTTTTTAATTTTCTAGTCAAAGCAGTCGAATCATTACCGACATACAAATGAATTGCGTCGGCCGTCGGCACTCTGTATACGATCGTATTTTTCATTTTAAAATCAAATTTTAGCCTGAAGTGATGGGTCGCACTAAGGGTTTAACACAAGTAGTTTTTGAGTTATTATTAGTAAAAGCTGATGTCTCCATCTGCCTACCCACGATGATACTCCTTTGGCGTTTGGATTTTTCCTCTTTGAACACTAATAAATAAACTGCGTGTGTTACATTTGATAAAATTTATTTACTGATTACTATTAGTTATTTTACAATAAAGTAGTAGGCAGGTTGAGTTTACGCCTGCACGATACAAGTGGGATCAGAGGTGCAACCGTTTGCTGTGGCGTTGTACGATTGGCCGCTGGGGCACGTCCGAAGCCTCGTTTCGTACCACCACCAGACGGCAATGCACTCGTAATATTGCTGACAGTTAGAACTCTTGAAAGTACCGGTGCTGGTACAGTCCGGTGGTCCGATGGTGGTTGCTTGAATAAAAATAGAAATTAGTTAAATTTTTCCTTGTTTACCACTAGTAGGTGGAAGTTAACTCACTGGTTCCTGGAGTGGTGGTTGTCTCAGTTTCGGTTTCAGTAGGTTCAGTTTCGGTAGTGGTGATAATGGGGGTGGTACCGTTCGCGGTGCTGTTTGTAATATCGCTTGTTTCTGTACTGGAGGTAGGAGTGGTGGTATTCGAGGAATTTTCAGTTTCTGTAGTGCTGGTGATGAGAGTTGTACTATTTGTAACGTCGCTGGCTTCTGTACTGGTGGTAGGCGTGGTAGAATCCGAGGTATTCGTGGTGGTTGTTGCAGTTTCGGTAACTTCTGTGACGGAGTTAGTAGTGTTTGCGGTGTCCGTGGAGGTGACGTTCGTTTTAGTTAAATACTCAACCTGGAGCACTGCGAGAACATCTGCAACTAAAAATCGCAAGTCCATGAAAAATCGCCAATGGCTGGTAACTTTCAGAAGGAAAAGAAAAAATCTGGAATCTGGATGGAAGAAAATGAGAGAAATTCTTACAAAAACAAGGCAGGAAAGTACCCTCAATCTCATAGACTAACCATATAAGTGAAAAGATTGAACACAATAAATTGTACGGAATAGACAAGGAAATTTCAAATTTGCTAATCATCAAAACTAATGAATATTATCAAATATAAAAGAGGAAACTCTGTAATCTGGATGGAAGAAGAATGACAGAATTTTTTTCCCTGAGCAATCAAGGAAAATAATTCAGACTTCCAGAGTAGTCCTGGAAGCGAAAATACTGAAAATTCAAGAAGCAAAGAGATTGAGATGAAAAATAATCTGGAAGAAACGAAGAGTGAGGGAAGTTATTGCAAGAATATTCAAAGTGAATCCTTCGCGCTTCTGATTTACGTAATCCTGGAAGTGAAGTAATTGAAAATTGCAAAAGCGAGAGGTTTGAGATGGAAGAAAATGTCTGGAATCTAGATGGAAGAGAGACTTAACAAAACGTTAAAAAACGTCTTCTCTCTCCTAAAACAATCGAAGCACTTGAAAGAAGAAAAATCACAAGTCTCAAAAAGTATTCGAAAGAATAAGAAAATCTGGATTCTGGATGGAAGTTAGAATAAGAGTTTTCGCGGAAAAATATTAAGGAAAACGTCATCAATCTTCTAGAACAAGCGTAGCATATGAAAGAAGAAAAATCACAAGTGTCAAGAAGTCTTCAAGTGAATAAGAAAATCTGGAAACTGGATGGAAATTAGAATAAGAGCTCTTACAGAAAAATATTAAAGAAAACTCAATCTTTTGGAATTTCTGGAATTCTGGCATTTGAATTAAGAACAATCACAAACGTCAAGAAGTCTCCAAGTGAATAAGAAGAAATTCTGGAATCTGGATGGACGTGAGAATAAGAGGTTTTACGAAAAAATATTAAGGAAAACGCCTTCAATCTTCTGCAATAACCGTGGCATTTGAAAAAAGAAAAATCAAAATACCAAGAAATCTTTTACTGAAAAGTAGACACTTAAAAGAAGAAAAATCACAAGTGTGAAGAAGTCTTCAAGTGAATAAGAAAATCTGAAATCTGGTTGGACATGAAAATTAGAGTTTTTAAGGAAAATGGTAAGGAAAACGCCTTCAATCTCTTAGAATAATCGCACATGAAAGAAAAATTCATAAGCGTCTAGTAGTCTTCAAGTTAATAAGAAGAAAATCTGGGAAATGAGAATAAGGCCCGGTTTATTCATCTTTCAGTAAAGTGCCAAGTTATTACTTGACGATTAGCGAAATGCATTTGCCTATCTTTAATCTATCCAGTATCTTACTGGCCACTTACTGAGAGACGAATAGACCGGGCCTAAGAGTTATAGAGAATAAGAGAATAGTCTTCTAGAATAATTCCTGAAGTGAAAAGAAAAATTAAATGCAAATAATTTCTGATGGAAGACAATAAAAGAAACTCTAGAATTTAGATGAAAGAAAGATTGAATAATTTTTTGCAAAAAGAATCCTAGGGTAACCATACCAATTGGAAAAGGAAAAAGAAGTGTGCGGAATTAAAACAAAAAATCTGGAATCTGGAAGAAAAAATCTGGACGAAAGAAAAGTGACAGAAAAACGTACAAGGAAACTTCTAGAGCAATTCTGAAAGTGGAAAAGCAAGAATCAAAAGAAGAAAATCTGGAATCTGGATAGATGAGAAAAATTCTTATAAAGAAGGGAGAAAAGAGAAAAAAGGCTTGAGTACAAGTTTGAAAAGTAGCAGTTTTCGTCAAATTTAGTTTTCTGACTTACCTGAAGACGCTGGCAATCCGCACCTGCAAAAATAATGCATCGATGAGTCAGAATGCATTTATTTAAATTATGCCAAATAATCAAATTGAAAATTTTACTTACGGGAAATTATCTTGTTCGCAGTTAGCCCCCAAAAAACACTGGACATTAAACTTCCAGAAGACGTGCAACTTCTCCGCGTCAAAGCAAAGGGCGAACAAATCCTCCCTGTAACAGTACACGTGCTCCCGATCGCAGTCCGTCATTTTCAAAAATTCAGAGGCGACGGAACCCCCGGGGACAATCACCGCGAAAAGGACCTAACAATCAAAACCAAGAAAACTCAAATTCATTCGACCAAAAAAAAAAACACGTTTGCTTACCACCAAGAAAATCTCCATTTTGTGACGCTTATCAACGGTCTGATTACGTTTTTTTTTCCTGTGCATTATTTAAGACGGAATTTGCGTAATTTACGATGTTTAATTTGGCCTTGCGGACGTATCTAGGGCAAACAAATCCGAGAAGTTTCGGTTAGGTTACATTTTACGTGCTGCGGTTCAGAGAAATTATGAATTGCACTTTTATTATCATTGCTCGATTTTATTATTGTGTACTAACTTAATGCCTCACAATTTCTTTAAATAAAAGAATATATGAAATACAAGTAATCGAAGCCCTCCCCCCGCCGAGCAGAGGGTGGTTTGATGTCGAGTTCAAATCACGCGCGACATAGTAGGGATTCAAAACGTATTTGTTACTTTTTCGTTTGTAAGGAGCACGTTCGAAAACCCTTGGTAAGTCGGTCACAGCCATGGCTCATGATAAAAAAATTATTAATTCCAACCCAATACATACACCTGTAGTCAATAAAGTTGAGGGTTAGTCAAACCGGCATAATTGTAATAAATTTGTACTCCTATTATAAATAAAAAAATCCAAATAATAAAAAACTAGGAAGCAAAAAATTAAAAAAAAAAAACCAAGATAATCAACGTTTCAATTCCTTATTATTTTTCTTAATTATTCACGTGTCGTCCTCGTGCAAAAAGTCGTCAAACAAAATTTCCTACCGGAGTAGCGCGCATATATTACTCCCCGTGCCATCTCTTGGCGGTAGCTGAAGTCACACACGAAACAACTGACGGAGAATAACGTGCGCGCGCGTGTACAGCATGATTAATTTAAACTGAATTTTTTGTTTTTCTTTTGTAATGCAAGGAAAAACAATTGTAAGTCGGCCGCAGCCGCGTCGTTGATAAAAGAATTTTCACGATGAAAATATTTAGAAACATTAAAAAAAAGAAGTAAACGACAAGTGATTAAGAACGAATACATTAATACATATTCACTTTATTAAATACAGATTTTACTTCTGTATAAATTAGTCATTAAACAATCATTTCCAATGGAATTTGAACTCAGCAACGCTACCTAAGCGCCATCTCTTGACGGTAGATAAAAGAAACACTTCAAAAATACTTGGGCATTTGAGCCCGGCTCTGGCAATTGCGAAATCGGACACGGGTTTGCCAGTTGCCACAATTTATTGCAAATTGGAATTCACATGTTCTTTATTTGCGATGGTTTTTTCGACTTTACGATGGGCGACAACTTTGGGCTGCATATCTTTTCGCAAAACGCTAAATAATTATAATAAGTTGCGTTGCTTTTGGTGTTTTTCTCAGCGGTAGATTGACGCATTGGTTAGTTTCAGATTTCAGTTGGCGCCAAATCAAATGTCACTTGTCACTATGATTCTTTTCTATGAGAATAAAATTGTATGTCTCATTTATATTGCACACCAATATCTAACTAGTGTTTTTATGTATGTAGGTACAGCTGAAATCAATAAAAACGGGAAATGCCAAAAAATTGGCACATTCTTTCAATATTTTCTAGTATGAAAATGACTTTATTATAGAAATAGGTTAGAATTATTTGACGCTAGGTCAGTTTATAAATAAATCGGTTACATTTTTCTGAAAGGAATGTATTGTCAAATAGACAATTAATTAACAAGTACAACCAAATTTACAATTGGAAAATTTCATTTTCCGTTTTTTTTTTTTTAATTTCAACTGTATTACACTAGAGTTGCCAGGGAAATTTCTCTAGATCTAGGGAAACTTCTCTAGGTCAGGCAACTCTGTATTACACGGTATTATAAATTTGTCAAGTTCACATTTCCCAGTTTTACCATTTTTTACAGTTAGTTTTCTTACATTTATTGCGGATTTTTGAATATTCGGGGTCAATTTGAAAAGAACCGAGTTTAGAACTTCTTAGAAGCAAAAGAAAAACAAAAATCTATCGATAATAAAAAAAAATAGTTAATGTCATTAAAGGTAAATAAAAGGAAGTTAAGGAAACAAAGTGGCACGCATTTTTTAATTCGCTAAATTTTTTTAAATGAATTTTTGGCAATTTCAAACCAGAAACCAGAACTAGAATCGAGAAGCTAAAGGAAAAACAAAAGACTGTTGATTATTTCGGGAACCGATTTGAAACGATTAAAAACTTTAAAAAAAATCATTCAAATAACAAGAATCGAAAGCTTCTGTTTCTAGTTTCATAAAAAAACGAAAAACAAAAGACGATTAATTTCGCTGGGCAGTTTAGAAATGTAATGAACTTTTCAATAAAAATTAAATAAATAATCTGTTTTTGACTTTATCTCATAAACGTAACTGTTAATTGTTTTTTTGAGCATCAAAACCGAAACGTGAACTTACACATAATGAGCTGGTGATAACATCAACAATAACAGCAACAACAATGTAAATGTACATAAGGGAAATTTATATAGAATATATAAATATGTAATGGGTGATCAATATATTTTCTAATCAAGTGACGTATGGAAATAAAATCATGTGTCTTTGAATAGTTCATTATTTCAAATGCCACTTGACTTACATATTTATATTGCATTCCGATACAAAACGATAGGAATGCAATAAAAATATATAATTCAAATGGAATTTGAAATAATGAACCAAACAAAGACATAATTTTTTTCCATAGGTCACTTGATTAGAAAAGATATTGATCACGCGTTATAAAGTACAAAAAAGGGAAATTAAGTTACAAAAAGGGAAAATTCGACATTTGATTAGAGAATTTTTGTGATAGACATCTGGCAACACTGCTCGGATAAGCGTTCGAACCTCAGGTCGAATATGATGTATTTAAATATTGGGATTTCCACGTTCTTTTTTTTTGGCAATCGGACTTGAATAGCTAGAAAAATTTATTTCAAAAAGATTTGCATTTCGTTATGACGATAAATTGTAAAGATAAACGAGATAAGACTCAAAAATTTACCGTTAAACAACAATTCCTTCAAGAATTAAAGTAGAAATTCGACTACTAGTATCATCTCTCGGCAGTAGCTCAAACTAGCGTACGTAACAAACGACGATCGGTAACGTGATTTGAGGTTTGGTGCGCGCATTCAAATCCCAATGGAACATGACGTGATGTATCCAAGCTAGAAATTTCGCGTACCTTTTCTTTTGTAAAGAGATGGGATAATATTTATTACGTCCAGTAGGTCAGCCTCAGCCGTAGTGAACAGTAACAAAAATAATCAATTCCAATAAAACACGGATATTAATAAAATAAATTTGCAAATATTTTCAGTCTTTTTCTTACAAAATTCTAAAAAAAATTGCTTAAGGAGGAAGTAATTGACATTTCTTAGTTTCATTAATTTTTTTAATTACATCTACAGTCGTTATGAAATTGAAAATAATTATTTCAAGAATTAATTCAAATACTCTCCGCACCATCTGCTGTCGATAGCTGAGATTGCACGCGAAACAATTTACAGTCTATAATGTGACAATTCGACTACACAGCGAAACAAATGACAGTGGGTGACGTCACAATGCGCGAAGAGCTGTTACGAAACAACGGACGTCAGGTGACGTAACAACGCAAACTGTCATTGCCATCTTAACACTAGTCCAGGCCTTTAGGCAGCAAATGTTTTCAGCTGTGACGTCACGGTAAAGGGGTAACTGTCAAACACATAAATTTATCTCACTTAAAAATTTCAAGCTTATTTAATAAAAATGTAAGTTTTCTTTAATTTATATTACTTTTCTTAACACTACGCATCTGTAGTTTACACATATCCCTGCGTTAATGTTAAGAAAATGTGTTTATATAAGTTTTAAAAATAAGGTTAAGTGTTAAAAATTTCCGAGGAAAATCATTACAGATCTGTGTGATACTTTCCATCGGGCAAAGAACGCTTCATTGAAGCAATGATTCTGCTTTGTATTGGTATTAATTTGTCCAAATATAAACCCTTCTCATTATTTTCACGGAACCATTCCATCATCTTAATGCTTGGCTCCAACTACTTAAACCAACGAGCTTTACGTTGTTTTGCTGATTTTCGCTTTAAAACGCTTTAACAATAAGTTTAGTGATGTTTTATAATATAATTTGAACAATATGAGACCGTATAAGACTTTAAAATTCAAATATCTGTCAATTCTGGTAATGATTTTGAATTCGGTTAATTATTAATCTTCTACGACTTTGTTCTGTGGCAAAAACTATTAAATAGACTTACCCTATTCTTTACGAGACAATTTTATTTACTTTTTCTTCACAAACACTGATAAAAATGATAAAATAACGCATTTTGAGAAACGTCAAAACCCCTTTATCGTGACGTCACAATTTCTGCCTATAGGCCTGGACTAAATGCCATCTACTCATGAAACTGTAGTCATGAAACAAAAGCCCACCTGCGACCTCATAATGCGAAAAGTACCGATCATGGCTGCGAGATGGCGCCACTAGATATATCAATTTGCAATAAAAATTATTCCTTCGTCTTTAGAAATTAAAACCAATTAGAATAATTTTAAAGTAATTTTGGACGAAAAGAAAGAGTCACATCGCACTCCTTTATTTGTTTTAAGATCGCCTTCGCGTTTTATAAAAGTCACATGTTAACCCCACAATTTCCTAAAAAACAAAAGAAAACTGAAACCTGAAAGTTTGAACTTGAATTGATGTGATTGGACGTACTTTTAATTAAATCCAATTTAACGTAATGGTACTTGGGGACGACGACTATCTCCAAATGAGAGCACTTATTTCCGTTCGTAATTTGGAACAAAACTGACAGAAAATAAAAACAATAACGAATCGCTTTTATAATAAATTATTTCAAAAACAAAATTAACTAAGACAGCGATAAAGGTGTGACGTAACGGTACTTGGCTCTCGTCTCTTTGGGGGCCTCCACCTCCACATTGACGGCAATTGTTTCATTTGGGACGCTCGTTATCAACTGTATCGGCCTGACGGACCCGAAGAAATCGGTGATGGGAACCTTGTTGGTGTTCCTCCTGAAGAGGTCCTTGCGAACGCCCACCGTGGAGAGGCAGTCTCGTTTTGGACAGACTTGCAACTGCAAACGCGCCAAACAGATTGATTCGTTCTCGCTTATAAAACTACTTTGCACTTACGAACTCCGCCATTGTTTTTTTACTGTCGGGGGCGACGTTTTCCAAAAACTCAAGGGCGTAGAAGGTGTAACGATCGATGATGTAAACCCCGATGGCGGGATCGACGTGATGCTGTAAATCGTTATATTCAACGTAAACTCCAAAATAAGTTTTGTGCAATAAAATTTTTTTAACTACGCCACTGAATTAATAAACGTTTTAATAAACAGCTTTTCCTTAAAAGGCTAAAAGAATGTAGCAAATTTTCTTTTTTAGTCCCGTAGTTGTTATGATTTTAGAGTAAAAATGTAAAAAGTTTATTATAACAAAAAAATTGTATGGATTAGATTCAGAAAACCTATAACTGAATTGAAGAGGAACATGAACACTGTCTATTGGTGAAAAGAGATAGGGGGGTTGCTTTTAAAAAAATTGAATAACGGCAGTTTGAAAATCTGACAAATGCACAGGCTTGAACATTTGAAAAAACAAATAAAATTAAAAGAATTTATATCTAGGTTATTCCTTATACTTTAATTTATAATATTACCGACTTTTATTGCTGTACAACAAACAATACGTTTACAGTAAGTATTTCAAGAGAAGTAGAAAATTATACCGTTTTCAACAAAATATTAATTTGCTCTTAGTTGGTTAAGTAAATATAAATATTTTATGTACTACTGTTTAGAGGATCAAGTCTTGTCTTTCTATAAGAAAATATACAAGATGTTCCATTAAAAAAAATCCCGCTGCATGCTGCCATTATTTTACGTAACACTCTGTATGTATCAAAATAATTTTAGGTTATAGCGCTCAATAGGTAGAATGTCCATGTGAAAGAAAAAAAATTCTATCTCGTTCTATAAATCAGCTATGGAAGAAAGGGCGCTTAAAAACTCACCCTGTATATTTGACAAATAAAGCCGACAAGCAATATATTTTAAAAAATTCAGAAATTTACGACACGCAAAAATTGTAACTACGCCATTGTTTTGCATACTAAAATTGCCGTAATGTCGTTAAAGCAATTTTTAATTCAAAAATAAGAGCGTTGCATGTTGATAGTAAAACAAAACAAAAATTAATAAACAAAAAAAAGAACTTTTGATTAAACGTCAAAGTAATTGAAGACAAGACAGAGTAATCTTTTGTTTTCTCAGTTTGCGCAATTGTTTCGACATAAACTACTTACATAAAAATAAAAAAGGAAAACACTTCATTAAATTAATCATGAAAATTGCTTCTCATCTTTAAAAACAAAAACAAAACATAATAAAAAAAATTGAAAACAAAAAAACAACTGGCGGTAAATCAGAAACAAAAGAAGACTAAATACATAGATAGCATTCAACACGATTGAAAGGCGTTTGAATTTAGCCCGAAGTCTTATTAGTAATTTTCACGTTGCAACGTTGGTGCTTCTGCCGCTTCTAGAGTCGTGTGCTCCTATTTAAATACATCCCGATTTCCATATTTTCATTAAGTTGATAATACATTTCATTGAATAACTTTTATACAAGATATTAAGAAGTAAACTTAATATTAAAAAATACTCTAAACATCAATGTAATTAATAACAAAAATAAACTTAAAACATTTTTTTTATAAATTGTTTTATTAGTGACTCATTAAAGCGTCTTTTCTAAATTTCCTCATGCGCCGTCCATGTTAAAAAAAAAGTGCAGCAGTTAGTACCAGTGTTGCAAATTCGTGGGAATATTCCCGATTCGTGGGAATTTCTTGCCTTAAAATTGCAAAAAGGGAAATTTCTTGAGAAAAGCTCTAAACGTAAGTAAAACCACTGAAAGCGGACATTCAATTTCGATATCCGACGCTGCTGACTTATTTATATTTCAACAAACGTTTACGAAACTGACAAATGATGCTACAAATAGCATAAGAATTAGTCATGACACAAGCTATCACTAATGAGAGGAAACGAATATTTTCTTCAAGCGAGGCGGCAAACGTTTACGGCGTGTATCGCACGCAATAAACCAATTCAAACAGCAAGCGCTTCAATAGATGCGTGTACGGACTAGACATTCAGTCGACCAAATGAGGTTACGCTTTCATAAAGCGAGGATGTATTCAATATCTAGCTGGTTCATTGTTCACTTTTTATAGTTTTAAAACGACACGATTCAGCGGCGTCATGTGTTAGAAATAAAAAATTAATAATTCTCTACAATAAAATAAATGAAATAATAAATAATCTAATAATATCCAGCAACCGATTATAAATGTAAACAAGAAAGTTCGAATAATACGTTCTTCGCTGATTGTCGAAATTATGGCCTTCTAAATCAAAAGCGAGTTCTAACTGGCCTGGGCGTTTTGAAAAATTTACATTGAACTTTTGTGTTCGAGAAAACGCCAAAAGTCGACACTTTGGCGCTGGTTACGGGGCACTGACGGCAATGAGTGCACTGTCATTACTGTCAATCAAAGTGAGTTCACACAAAATTAATTAATATTGTAATTACCGTAATACAACATAATTTATGTGGTATAAACTTTACAGATTCATGCATAAATCATTTAATCTCGTCAGAGTGAAGTACGCTTGCGCAATAAAGAAAGACTGGCACTTTAAAAAGCTTTCGTGTTATGAATAATTACAACAAGTTACATAAAAGAGTTTCGACTTTTGATAATGTAAAACGTGTTAAAAAGGGCGTTGATAATTACGCACAATGAGAAAAGAAGTTTTATTATACATGTTGTAACTTACCACAGAAATTCGTAATACTTTAATGCTAAATTAAGTTGTCGAAATTGGACATAAATACTCCACCTTATTCCAACGTAAATAATATCCAGTATGCTCAAATTTTTACAACAGTAACATTAATTGTTCTTACACGAACTCATCCACCTTTCACATGTGACAGGACTGTCAAGATTTTAGGTTAAGAAAGCGCCCTGTAAGCAGTGCTTGGCGGAGTACGCCTGAACTGCACTTTTGCGCAGGCCAGATAGAACTCGCTTTTCATTTAGAAGGCCATGGTCGAAATTATACTGGATAACAATTGCAACCTGCCGCTCACATATCTCGATCTGGAGTTCACGATGCGCCAATGATATTTGGTGAGGAGGCTGAAATAAAATATCCGATTCCTCTCAGTAATTATCACATTAATTTTCATTCAAAACTACTTATTAATACGCAAAATGAACAATTATTTGACTCCGGCAAGTCAGCTGTTCACGAATGCGCCTATGATATGCCCCTCGACCAATCAAATGCTGTGTCTGATCAAAACAAAGTCACAGGTTATGCCGAATTCATTTAGCAATTTTTACGATATGGATAACGTTTACGCTAAATGCTGTAAAAAGAGTAACGCGCTTGCTCATATATTTGTGAGCATGAGCATTAATAGTTTTGTAGCATTTAGCGTAAACGTTATCCATATCGTAAAAATTGCTAAAACTCTACTTGTATATCAAACTATTTCTATTTATCTGATTTCAATGATTTCAATCATTTCTGAACGTTCCGTATAGTATTTCTCACAGTTTTTAGCCGCAAGCTAATTAATTAAGAAACAAAAATAAATCGGGGAAATCCGATATTTGTGAAAAACAAAAGAGAGAAAAGGGCATCCCATTTTAACGGAACGAAATTTAATCCCATGCAAAAATTCTATCTACGCCACTGATTGTAGACTAAAAATGTTGTTTTTTAAATTAATGACATTCATTTCCTTACTGATTTTGCGAGAGTGGTGAAAGTCATTTAGTTACTCTTATGCGGTTGAACTAGTGACCGCCAATTATTATTGAACACCCTGCAGTTACTATAACATGGAAACACTCACCGACAAGGAATCCTCCCCAACCAAACTGCTCCCGACAGCAAAAATATTGGGCGAATAGAAACGCTCGTACATCGAAGCCGCCTGGCAAGTATCGATCATGAAAAATATCTCGTTGTACCTGCAAAAAATGACTGTCGACTTGCCACAACTGTCAATGTCAAACCAAACCTACCTTTGTTTCTGCCACATTTGCTCGAGCGCGTCAGCCATCTCCTGACTAGTAATTTCCTCGGAATCCTGGAATTTTAAAAAGCCGTCGCCCCCATGCCCCGTCAGGTATATCAGTATGTTGCTACCCTCGTCGGTCAAGAGTTGTTTGGACCGGGGCGTTTCGGGGGGTAACCTTCCGGTTAAAAGCCTAACAAAATTTTCAACTGTCACCTAAAATTTTGTCATTGTTAGTAAGAGGATGGGTTGAATTGTTAGTAAATTTATGGGGCCCCTCTCAGACTTGTTGTTTTGTAAATGTTTTGGCACGTGAAATTAGAGGAGTTTCTTATGCTTACTTCGTATCCTCTGTAATCGACTTCAACATCGTCCCCATAGACATTGATGTGTTGCTTTGCGTTGTTGAAAACGGTGGCAGGTCTTGGATTGCGGGGGTTGCACGCCATATCATCTGCTATCATCAATATGATTTGGCTATCGGGGATTCCCAGTCGTTTCACGCTGCGGTATATCGAGAGGACGTTCGCTACATGTCGGTAGTTGAACCAGAAACGCGACGTGTCCACTAGGACAGCCCAATTATTTGTGTGCCCTTTGATGTTGGCCCCAAAATTTGCTTCGCTCTCACTTATCAAGCCCCAGGCGACGATGATGAATGAGAGGGCGTGCAGGATGTAGATGGCGTTGCTCTTCGTCACCATCCTACTACTGCAAAAAGAAAAAATACAGAAATTTTAAGGTTCGGTCACGCAAAGCTTAACGAAAAATCAATTTCATACTCGGTTTTAAGTTAAGAACGCATACAATCGCTCATAAAACTGCTGGAGTTACACGGTTTGTATTGGGAGCGGGCCCCAAATATTTGAGGTTATATCATATAGGCGTCGGTGAAAATTCGTTCTTAAACGTGGAATTTCTTTACTTACGGTTTCGCTGTGCGTTCCGAGACGTTTTCCAGTCAATTTTCCGTGCAATACGCAACAAAAAAATGTAATTTATTTAAAAATTCGTGTTCTACAAGAATGACGCATTTTCAATTTTCAAACAGGTAGTACCAACTGCTGAGAGTTGAGTGATTTTTTTCCAAAATTCGAATATCTCTTGCGCTTTATTTTAGAAACTTCTTCTGAGCAGTTTATTCTTATTAAAAATGCAATGCCGAACCGCAGAAATAACCAGAAAAACTTGGCGTGTTCGATTCTAACATTCAAGTTTCATGCTTTGCTTGTCGACGTTAGAACATCAAATTGACTTATTTACGAGTTTTGCTGTGCGATCCGAGACTTTTCCTCACAATTTCCCGTGCAAAATAAATAATTAAATTGTAATTTACACGAAAATACTTCGAATTCGAATATGATGCATCTTTCCATTTTCTTATTCAAGTCAGTGTTGCCAAACTGAGACGCTGAGAGGTACCTACTTAAATTTTCCAAAATTTGAATTTCACGTTTCTAAAACTTCCCAGCAATTATTTCTATTGAAAATCATAAAAGTAATTGAGAAAGCTTGGCAGATTGTATTATAACAAGACTTTGCAATGTATCATGTACTATCGAGGCCTTAAAATTTCACACGATTTTTTATCAAGTAACCAGAATTTCTCTAAATTGTATGCTGCGTTCTAATATTATACGTCGGATGTATCTGGAGCGTATGATCTCATCTTTCTCACTCACGATTTTTAATCTATTTTGTATCTCGCTCATCCGTTTAAAAAATCTTGTGTTTATATTATTTCCATGACAACAGGAGATCTTTTCACACTCTACTTAAATGTGGGATGTGAAAGATCGCCTGTTGTCATGGAAATACTATAAACACAAGATTTTTTTAAACGGACGAGCGAGATACAAAATAGGTTAAAAATCGTGATTGAGAAAGATGAGATCATACGCCCCAGATGTATCCGATGTATAATTTTCGAGCGCAACTATAGTTTTGGAGAACAGACTCTTTTCCCAATTTTGACGCTAAAGACATTTAACCAAAAGTCAGATTGTTTGGTTGTATTTTAAGAACAGCAAGATAGTAAAGTATTAGAACTGAAATAACAGAAGAAAAGCAGCGACCAACTATCTTCTAATTTTGCGATTGCAAAGCCTTTCTCTCCTTCAGAAAGCACATGATTTGGCATTGTGCTGCTACAACTTTAGCATTACATTTGAAATCTGACATATAAAATTATTATTTTTGACAAGCCGTCAAAGAAAGCCATATTTACAGCGGAAAATTAAATCGTGCGAAATTATAAGGCCGCCATAGTACATATTTGAAAATTCGAGCGTCCGCAAAAGACATAACTCAATACATTTTTTCATTGTTGCACGCTGCATTTGCGCGGCATGTCTGTAGAGAAATGCAATATTTAAAATCTGCATACGACATTGGTTTTGGGGTAACATTGACAAGCCAACATTACCCCCAAACCACAGTATAAGAATCACACAGTAGCGTCACTCGAGTATAACTGTCACATTTGCTCTTTGTTTGATACTTTTTGATTTACAAATTACATTACATTTCCATAAGGGTATCAAATAGAATGGCGCTTTCTTTTGACACTGACGTTTAAGTGACGCTACTGGGTAATTACTTATACTGTGCCCAAACCCTTGGCTGTCATACCCCCATATATAGGGTACATAATATGAATCGACTGTACTTAAGTAAAATAAGTCTTCTACGTTTAGAAATCGAAACTTAAAATTCTGTACTAAATGAAGCTAGGGAGATTTACTATTAGTTAAAATTGCAAAAGATATAAACCTTTGAAATCTGTCATATGTAATAACAAACAACGTTAAGACAAATTTTTATATCTAACTGCTTTTCATTTGCCTCTATCTGGCTGACATTGTTACCAACTGTTTAATATGCAATGTTGAAGCTCTATTTGACGCACGATTTTCAAAAATATGTCCATATTAGAAATATCGGGTGGCCGGTATTACTCCAGGAGCCGCTATTCACCCCATTTACCCTATACAGCCTGTTCGGCACTATTATTAACTTCGTTATTATAAAAGCTTCAAAGTGGGAGATGAGATAGAGTCAAAAATACACTTTCGTTAAATGGGACACCCAGTATATTACTTTGCCAATGGGTAGAGAATAAAATTCTTAATCAAAATTGTACTTTGTCATTTTTTCGTAAATTAATAAATAAAGAAAATATTTTGATTTTTACAAAACCATCAAAGGTACCTGTGCTTTAGAAACACAACATAATAAAAAAAATGGTTTATCCGCATCTAGAAAAAATTACAAAAATTGTCATAATTTTTATCATTTATCTAGATGTGTATAAAAACCACAAAAAGATGTACAAAAATTTTCATAATTTTCATAATTTTTTATTAGCGTGTAAAAACCATGAAAAATGTTTAAAAATAATTTATATTCATTTTTCAGGATGCGTGTAAAAGCAATGTTATAGTAAAAAATAAACCACAAACTTCAAAAACAACAAAAAAATTTAATTACGGCAATTTGCAAATGTTCCAAAGCACAGGCACCTTGGTGATTTTGTAAAAATGAAAATATCTTTCTTTATTTATTAATTTACGTAAAAATGTCAAAGGATAATTTTAATTAAGAATTTTATTCTCTTTATTGGTATAAGGACGTTTAAAAAAAGGGTTTTTTTGGACTTTTGTCCGATTTCTTCATCGCCTTATCTTGAGGTTAAATTTATCTGCCAGTTAGAATGTGACACATAGTATGTGTACGGCCAACTGTACGTCACATTCCAACTGTTAGTTAAATTAACCTTAGGTTAAACATGGTGAAGAAATCGGCCATTTATCTCATAAACGCCAGGCTCAATTGTTTTTTGACTGCATCATTGTAATCAGCGTGAAAAATACCACTAGTTTGCTAATTTAACCGAATTTGTAACAAAGTTGGCAATAGTGCCGACTTAAGTTTGAATAGCTGTATACAGGCTGTTCTATTTACTGATTTAGTCATAGCACACAAGGTGCTATTTATTTCGTTATTTTAAATGGAAAAAATATGTAGGTATACATCTTTGCGGTTTTGTTTGCAGATTTTTAATGTTTTTTCTTTACGGTTATTAAATTTAATAGAATTGTCTGTTGAAAATTATTGCAAAATTTGTAATTATTAGTCCTCGGAGTTTCTTCAGGACAAATAATTACACTGGACAACAAAAAAATATTTCTCCTATAATACTAGTGTCAACTTAATAACCACCGACTGTCAGTCAGCAGATTCATATACATATTATAAATGGAAGGAAATATGTATCACTTTGATAAGGCAAATTTCTCAAAATTCAAGGTCACCTGTTTTCTGTTTTTGTTTAGATTGGCTATTGTATGAAAAATAGTTGATACGATCTGGTTATAAATAACGTGTACACGCTGACTGCGCATGAAGAGCCAGGATTTATCAATCAAATGCAAAACTACTTTAAAATCACCTGACAAGTGGACGGAAACAGTTGAAGTCTGTGTCGCTCAAAATCTGAAGTGATTGTATTGCGTACATACTTCAAAACATAAATGATTAATTATTTTTATCGGGGTTGGTCACGGGCGCAACAATATTCGTTTCGGAGGTCAAGGTCAAGGAATATCTAATTTCGTTTCTCTTCGTTGAAAAAACTGTAAATCTTGAGTTTTGTCCAGAAGTGATGAAATTGATCCCCATGGTTGGCCTCGAAAAACGGACACGCTATATGTGTAATCATACCAGACACAGACACTGAAAACAAACTTACTAACTTGTTGAAACTTGATAAATGTAAATGCACTTATACCAGTGTTCACGTTTTAGAATATTAGACACAATGGCGTTCACGTTTTAGAACATGCAGAGTGCCCACACCAGGTGTTCACGTTTAGGGGTGTTCATGTTACGGGACATTCACGTTATAGAGATTACACTGTAATATTTTTAAAGGCAGTTAAAATTTTTTTAGAAAGTATCTGCTCAACTGGACTAAAAAATAAAAAAAGTTAACAATAAATGAAAAAAGTAAGGTGAACAAAAATGAAGTAAAGACATTGTTTTAATTACAACTAAAGAAGTTAATAAACAAAAATTAATTTAAATTGATTTTATTATTGATTTATCGATTGTAGTGCGACAAAACTATACAAGCTGTCCCGTGACGTAATGTCACCACTTCAACTACGTGATTATCAATTCAAACTAAGTAAAAAACTCTAATAAAGTTTTGTTCTAAAGTCAATCGTTTCAAAAATACTGGGTGTTTAATGTTTAATTTTTTATTTTTAAAAATTTTAAAGTTCATCAAATCATTTATCTGTTCACCTTATAATCAATTCAAACTAAAAAAAAAACTCTGATAAAACAAACTGTTTTTCAAGAATACAACGTGTTTTGTAATTTTCAAACTTTATCTCAAAAGGTGTTCAAAGCCAACTAGACCTCTTTTGAAGCGCGCTACAATAGCAAAGAACGGAGGTCATTTCGAACACCTTTTGAGATAAAGTTTAAAAATTCTGAAAATTACAAAACACGTTGTATCCTTGAAAACGGTTTGTTTTATTAGAGTTTTTTTTTAAGTTTGAATTGATTATTAGGTGAACGGATACATGATTAGATGAACTTTAAAATTTTAAAAAATAAAAAATTAAACATTCAACACCCAGTATTTTTGAAACGGTTGACTTTAGAACAAAACTTTATTAGAGTTTTTTACTTAGTTTGAATTGATTATCACGTAGGTGAAGTGGTGACTTTACGTCACGGGACACCCTGTATAAGATATACAAAAATATTGTACTTACATTTAAGTTTAAAAATTTGCCTAAAACAACCCCCTTGTTGCCTTTTACGATACGAAAGGAAAATTCTAGTTTCCTCGCAGTCGAAATTTATGGCCATTTTCAACTCACGTTCGATCCTGCCCAACTTCTTTCCTTCTATTTTTAAGCGCTGAATTTTACTGAAGTCGAAAAAATTAAAATAAAATTCGCTTTTCCGCCAACGAAAATTCGATCAAAATTCACCCGAGGTTTTGCACTACTATAAAAGTCGGCCAAAAACATTTGCAAATCATCCAACCATTCTTTTCAATTAATTTCATTACGCACACATCAAACCAATCAATCAATGATTTTCACGTGAAGAGACCCCTCAAGGTTTTTTTTTTAGTTAATTAAAAAAAAACATGATAAGTGCCCATTGAAAGATTGTCTCCAAAGATCTTATCTCACATCATGCGTTGCCAAACACACGTCCCAATCAATCAGAAGTGCTAAGTATTTTTAGCGCAATTAAAATTTTATCAAGTTTCAGGTGGGCGGGTATATAAGGGCCCCCAAAATTTAGGCAGGTCGACACTACCTAAGTTGTCGTTCGAAAATGAAACTCCTCGTCTGTGTTTTGGCCCTGGTGGCCGTCATTTGCGTAAGTTGTTTCGGACGAAGCCAAAACGTCAATTGTTTTTTCTTTGTTTTTAGGCCGAAGTCGACCTTGGAGACATCCGTAGGAGGGACATCAGAATCCCCCTTCCTTTTGGTGAGCACATCCAAAGAGACCCCCGCATCGTCGGAGGAACTGAAGCTGAACCCAACAGCATTCCTCACAAGGTAAAAAAACAAAACAATTGCATTTTTTCCGTGCGAATAAAATAATTTACAGTGGCGTAGTGTGGTGTTTTGAATGACGCTATTATCAATGAACATGGGGTAATGAAAATTGGGGTTTAAGGCTTCTTAACATTTCTTTCAACGGGTAAAGACAAAAACAATTGCAGAATTTTTCCGCTTTTCGTCGAACAAAATAATACTCAGTGGCGTAGTGGCCAGTGGCCAAATTTGTAAAACTTATCTGTGTGTTTTTTTTGGTTTTTTCTCTTTAAGTACGGCCATTTCGATTAATCCTTCGAATTTAATTAAAACAAAAAAAAAGTAGGGTTGTAAAGTGTCCGTATATTTATTTTTTGGACAGGACACTAATTTAAATGTCAGACACTGTCCTGACATTTATGACATTTAAAATTTTCATAATGAAAATGAACTTCGAATTTTTTACTGCGAATAAAGAACTTTTTCAAAAATTTGCCGCTCCTATATTGTACTTTTAGCAAACAGAATTAAAGTTCGAGAAACAAATTTTATAAAAATATTATTGCACACAAATTGTAACTACCATTTGCCAGCACCTTATCACATTTTACGTTGTTACAGAATTAGCGGGAAAAGGTAAACAAATGCGCGACTTTTTTAAAATTGATGCGGATTCACATGTCACGGACAGTATCCATGACACTTTGGTGACAAATAGTATTTGTCCTGTCCAGACAATTGTCATTTTTGACATTTATCCGAAAGACATTTACACTCACTCACAACCCTAAAAAAAGACATTAAAATTACGACGCTTTTCCAGAAGTTTCGTGAAATTTTTTTTCTCTCTGTCAAAATTCTGAACGTTATCGTAAATTATGTATGTAGACTGTGACGTGAAGCACGTTTTTTTTTTGAGACCAAACGAAGTGCAGTGACGTTAATTTGATAAGAAATTTCAGATACTCGTTCTCATTTCATGTTACTTTCACCTTTAACTTTCATTTTTGTTTCGCACAGTGGCTTAGTTGGGGAAAAAATCGATGAAACGAGAAAAACAGAAGTTGAAACTGATATTTTTAAAATTTTTTGAACAGGTCGCTCTCCTTATTGGCACCGCTCAAGGCACTTTCTTTTGCGGAGGCTCCATCATAGGCCCCTCAACTATTTTAACCGCTGCCCATTGCGTGGACATGTAAGTATAATATCCATTTCTAAGCGTCACATGACTTTAACTGGTAATAAGCAGGCAGCGGACGAATTATATTATTCAAGGTTATCGGTCAGAGACGTACTGAAATGCGCGCGGTGGGAGAAACGCATACCATTTTCATTACCTTCAAATTAGTTGCTTTCTACTCGCATCCTAATGACTAATTTTTACTAATTTATTTTTAAATAATATAATTCGTCCGCTGCCTAGTAATAAGTCTAGAGAAAATGTTACACGGTCTCATTGGAGCGTTTCTTCTTTACCTATTGCAGAGCTACTCAGGTTCAAGTGATAGCAGGCGCTCATAGAGCTTTAGAGAATGAAGCAACGCAACAGGTTAGATTCACTTCGTCTATAAACATCCATTCGGCATGGAACTCGACAGCTCTCACAAACGACATCGCCCTAATTACTCTTGCCACACCCTTACAATTCAATGGTGATGTTCAGCCCTGCTCAAAATGTCGCTTTCTCTATTTTATTTTATTTTATTTTGCAGAATATGTCCAACCCGTCAGTCTTCCAAGTAGATCACAAATAGGCAACGCCTTTACTGGGCAACCTGCAATCGCCAGCGGTTGGGGATTAGAGTCTGATAGCGCCACCAGTATCAGCGAGGTCCTACGTAGCGTCACCGTCAATATCATAGCCAATCTAATATGTAACCTTGCCTTCCTTGGCATAATCCAACCAACCCACATATGCACATCTGGCGCCGATGGTGTAGGACCTTGCAGTGGTGATTCCGGTGGTGCTCTAGTACTCGAAGCAGGTGGTGTAGTTGTAAGTTATCGCCGAAAGGGCATTTCCTTTTGTTAATTCGGGGAATTTTCAGGTCGGCATCGTCTCCTTCGGTATCGCCCTTGGATGCGAAGTCGGTTGGCCCACGGCGTACACTAGAACCACCTCCTTCTTGGATTGGATCGAGAATAACTCCAATGGCGACGTCGTCATTTCGTAAAGCCAAACAAACTAAATTTAACGAACCAATAAAATAGATTCAATAACTCAAGGACGATTGTTTTATTAAGTACTGTAGCGGACAATAAAATCCGAGCAAGGATTTGACACATCGTGCAGTGAATTCGGTAATTCCTCGGCGCTCGCTCTATTAACTCCTCCTGCCTCACTTTTACGTATATCAAAACAACTGGGCTGTGTTCGACAACTACACCCACGAGTATAAGTTGGGTGTGTATCGCATCTTTCTCACGCACGATTTCAAATTCATTTTGCATCTCGCTCACTATTTCCAGACGTCTTGTGTTACCATGTCAACGGATGCATTTTTAACAACCCACTTTTAAGTAGAGCGTGAAAAGTGCGATCGTTGCCATGGAAATAATGTAAACACAAGACTCCTTGAAACAGACAAGCGAGATGAAAAAGGAGTTAGAAATCGTGAGTGAAAGAGACGCGTTACACGCCCAACTTGCACTCGAGGGTGTAGTTGTCGAACACAGCCCTGCGCTCTTATTCTATTTTCACTCCTGGCTTGCATCGCGTGAATTTCCGAACTCAACATTGCACAAATTTGGTAAATCAGGCTTTTATTGAGGTTATGTTTCTGTCCAGAAAAATTTGAAATGTCAGTCTTAATAAACGAAAATTTCGCAGCAACTCCAACCTTTACCTAGCAAAGTCTTTACTTTTAATTTTTTGAGCGGAACTTAAGTGATGCATTTTGTCAAAGTACAGAATAAGCAAGCAGTATTGTTTTACTAGCGCTATCTAGTGGACTGTCGCTGCAGTTTTAGAGCATTCACTCTTGAATTTTATGATTACCGCGGCGTTATATGTAAGGTACTAAATCAACACTCCGTACAGGTAACGCAATCCCATTCCTCTCGTGAGAGGATTGAGAAACAAAGATAACAAATATAATTGTCGCAAGTGCAATAAGGAAGACAACAGTTTTAGGGAATTCTGTTTACCCCAATGTCACTGGTTTCAATTTAAAAGTGTATTAGGTTATGTCTAGTTAGTTATTTACCAATCAAAAAGTTGTTATTTTGAGAAATACAGAATGTTTCTTTTATGAAAAGGGCGGAATCATTAAAATCATGCGATAAAAGTTTGGGATGCGATATTTAAGCTCAATTATCTTAACCACTGACAGTAACTTTGACAAACGTCACTTCAAATAATATTTCCAACTGTTTTTTATCCCTAGATGAGAGGAATATGCGACAAGGATAGATATAAAAAATCACTAAATGCGTTACCTCTATACGAAGTATGTTGATTTAGTACCTTAGTTATATGTACTGTTGACACCATCTGGTGACTTAGCACAGAACCAAATTCACTTTAAAGCAATCCCAGTAAGCATACTTATTTCAATTACAATTTATTTTATGACATTGTGTTGATTCCTAGTTAAATCAGGAGCTACAAATTTAACTTAAAAAAAAATTATTGCGTTTTCTGCTGTGTTAAAGAAGAATAATACCCACGCATTTTTTAAATTTCTCATTTCAGTAAAGAGAAATTGAAGACCTTTTTACTAGAACAGCTAATGTCCAAAAATGCCATTTCTGAGATTTACATAATGTCATATATTTCTAAAGGTTAGCAACAATGTGGTGAACTTAGTTTTTACAAAAGCAACCCAAGTTCAGTGATATGAGTGTGTAAAGTACAGGTAGTCAGTGGAGTTACCTTTTGCGTTAAGTTTATTTTCTTATAAACCTAAATTGTGTTTTGTATTTTGTTTGTTTCTTTTATAAACAACGTTTGCAATCTATTTTGTTTGTTTTCCTATAATTATAAAATAAAAAAATTGAAACCTAATCAATATCACAAACAAATATTTTACAAAAACAGCCATAGTCCAACGTTTTCTTTCAAAAGATGGGATTGGGAAAAATTGTTTTTGCATAATTGCCGAAAATGTAAAAAGTGGACATAGGTCGCTTTTGAAAAAAGGTCTTCAATTAATAACAATGAAAGAGATCTAAGTTTCTTAAATTTTAATATGAAGCTGGCGCCATCTAGTATCAACTAATCGAACTGTTTCTCTTTTTGAGATTCAAAGAGGCGGTAAAGAGAAAAAGAAATCTGTCATTTATGGTTTTTTTTTCTCAAAAAATGTGCACTTCAGGTAGTATTGTATTTCGTCAAAATACAGAACAAACAAACGGTGTTGTTTTACTAGCGCCATCTAGTGGATTGTCGCTGCGTTCACAAAAAGAAAAAGATTTTGTCGCGCTCTGTTAAAAAAGTACGCATTTTTCATTTCTCATTATTTCAATAAAAGGAAACTGGTAAATTTCAAATTTTAAAATGAACTCGGCGCCATCTGGTATCAATTAATCGAACTATTTTTTCTGTGATTCAAAGAGACGTCATTTATGTTTTTCTTTTCTCAAAAAAATGTGCGCTTCAGATAATGGTTTGTCAAAATATAAAATAAACAAACTGTATTGTTTTACTAGCGCCACCTAGTGCATTGTAATTTTAGAGCGTTCACAAAATGAAAAACATTGTTGCGTTTCCTGTTATGTTAAAAAAAAGTACGCATTTTTTTAATTTCTCGTTTCATTAAAGAGAAAGTGGTAAAAGAGTTCCTCAAATTTTAAAGTGAACCTGGCACCATCTATTATCAGCTGATCGAGCTATTGAAGTCTCTACGACTAACGCGAAGCAGCAGCGACACCAGCAGCAGCAGCCCTGAGGCTGCAATAAAAAGCGAAACGTCGGCAGTAGAAGAAGTCAACGTGACGCGTATCCAACCGGAAGCCGATTATCGGTATCTAACGATGTCGTTATGAGCTACAAATGCTTTTTACATACCGAGAAGTCCAAACCAAACAGAATTGCTAAATCGCAAGAAATAACGTGGGAAAGTCACAGTCTAAGGCCTAGCCGCTTTAGGATTAAACGATGTGTCAAGTTGGATTGTTTGTACAAAATCGAATGCTTCTAAGGAAAAAGTCAGTATTCTAGAAAGAGAACGAAGAAAATGTTGTGTTTAATGTTGTTTTCCAGGAAGATAATTGAAAATCAAGTTTAGTTCAGTCTTTCTGAAGGGAACTTTATTAAATGCAATTTAGAAGACTACCATGGAAGTAACGTGAAAAGAAGGTACCACTAAAATATTTTGATTTCGAGCTACATCTACTAAAGATGCACTCTGAGTGTACTTACAGCAAGACCTAAGAAGACCAAAACATTTTTTTTAAATTTAATGAACCATTTTTGATTATAAATTAGGAACAAGAAAAATAGGAGATAACGACACTCGAAGACGATGAGTGGATACTTTCGAGGCCTCGCCTAACTGAGATCCTCCGTAGATAACCGGAAAGTATTTATACAGGTCGAAAGCCGATCCGTCGAAAAGTGCGCGATGAAGCTGTTCGTTTGCGTCCTGACCTTAACGGCCTTAGTTCAAATCGGTCGTGCACAAGTCTCGTTGAAGCCCAGCAACTTAAGCAGGAAAACCATCGACTGGAGCAAGATTAAAAGACGAGACCTTACCGTTCCGCTGCCTTATATTCCCGAGAAGCTGCAACTCGAAGGCAGGATCGTCGGTGGAGAAGAGGCCGTACCCAACGCATACCCTTATCAGGTCTGTCATCACTTCCAATCTTCAAATCTAAATCGTTCAGAACGGCGATGATTTACAGGTGGCCCTCTTGATCAACGTTGGAGAAGACATATATTTCTGTGGGGGTTCGCTGATTTCCACGAACTATGTCTTGACCGCCGCTCATTGCGTCGAAGAGTAAGGATACGAGTTTTACCTACAATTTAGGGTAGTAGGGAGGGAAGAAGAATTAATTTAAACCGTGTGATATGCACTTAAAAAAATTAGTACCTACTAAGTAAAACGGTAGTGCTTAAGGAGACGATTACTTTCGTCTTCCATTTTCACTCCCTCGAAACTACATCCCCATCTTGGAACTTGTATCATGTGCAACAGTTAGGCGGTAAGAGCAGAACAGCTCCAGATTCTTTAGGTCCTTATCCACTTTTGGAACGGTTAGTTGTTTTCAAAACAAATAAGTAAGTACTTACATAAGTTGAAACCAAAGTGTATTTTAGTTTCCGTGCCAAATTTACCAGCTTGGAAGCTAAGACCAGAATTTTTTTATTTGAAAGGTTTGTGATTAGTGATCTCAAAGCAGGTAAACTGATTAAAGAGTCCTCTGAGGAGATCACAATTTTAGTTATAGTTAAACAGCATTTCAAAATCACACTATCTTGGGGGATTAAATTCACAGGGAAAATTTAAAATAAAAACATAGTCCCTGAGGGAGTGTTATTGTTATTATTTTGTGGTTTCAGCGCAACTGGCATCCTAGTTATCCTAGGCGCGCACAACCTTCTAATCCCGGAGCCTGGACAGCGTTTTGTGTATGCCAGTGAATATACGATACACGGAAGGTGGGACTTCGAGACTGCCCTAAATGACATCGCAACTGTTCGCCTTGAAAATTCGGTACCCCTCAGTGGTAAGCCTTTCACTATTCGAAGGTTACTCTGTTGTTTTTACGCGATCGCTATTTTCCAGAGCAAGTCCAGCTGAGTATTCTCCCCACGTATAGTATGGTTGGCAACTCATTCAAGGGGGAAACAGCCAGAATCACTGGCTGGGGGCTCACCTCTGATACTAGCGACAGCATAAGCGAGGTCTTGCAAGTCGTATACACGACAGTGATATCCAACAGCGAGTGCGCGTTAGCCTTCGGGGGGTTAATACAACCAAGCCATGTATGCACCTCAGGCATAGGTTCAGTTGGAGCTTGCGATGGCGATTCTGGAGGTCCAGTCGTCGGCCCTCCAATACAGGTTTTATATACAAACTAAATCATTGACTCACGCTAATTATCACATTTTAATGTGTATAGCTCGGGATCGTCTCGTTCAGAATTGCTTGGGGCTGTGAGCTTGATTGGCCGTCGGCACATACCCGCCTTACCTCCTTCCTGGATTGGATCTCCGCTAATTCAGATGTCAAAATTTTGCCATAGTCGTACTGTAAAAAAATATGTACTTGTTAGTCATTTAATAAATGTAGAATTACAAAGAATATAAATAAATGGCAGATGAAAGCTGCTGGCGCAGCCGGTAGGTCAAATATCGATGCATGTACTACGTCGACTTTAGAAATTAAAATTGTCACAGTCTAAGATTTAATCACCTATAGGAGTTTGCAGCTAAGCGTTGCCACCTGATGTCAAGTAAACAAACCCTTGCATGCTACATAACATCTCGTGTTTTGGCATCGATCCTGAGTGTATGATGTATCAGAATTGTGTTATATGTGACATTCACATTAAATCAACTTGTGTATTTATATTGGTACGCGCTTAAACACGTGCATTACAAAAATTCCGCGTAGCTTACAGAGGTTCAGATTTATCCGTGGTAGCACTGCGATCTTAAAATCAAACGCCTAGAGGTCAGTGGTCCACTGCAAGTTAGACTGTGAAATATTTCTTAGCCGAATAAAAAAATAATTTGTCGTATAATAGGCACACGATTGTTTTTTTTCTGCCAAAAGGGTGCTAAGCGTAAGCTGTCAATCAAAATCTATTCCAATTTATACTCGACTGTTTTCATTTATATAATTTAGTAAACTATATACGGAAAATTTACTTTAGAAGCACAGTTATAGTCTAAGATAAAATTCTACACAGCGGTGACTTTTCCACCTTAGACTGTGATAGTACAGAATAAAAACAAACAAATGAACAAAAACGCAATAATTCCAGCAGGCCAGGGGGATATAGTATATGGCACAGTCTAAAGTTGCCTCGCCTAAAACACAAAGGTTGTTGGAACTTAGGCTGTGATCTCATTTTGTATCGAATAAATAAACGACACCTTACATGTAGATGAAGAAAATGAGATAAAATTTCACACATAAATGAAACTTTTCCAGCTGAAACTGTGATATTACAGATAAAAATAAATAAATAAATAAATGAACACAAAATGCATCAATTCCAGTAGACCAGGAGGTCATTGTATATGATCATAGTCTCAAGTCAACCCACTTAAAGCTGCAAGATTGTTGAAACTTAGACTGCGATTTTGTTTTGGATAAAGAAACTCTAGGGTGCATTCGAAAACTATATCTTCGATTGCATGCATCTTGGGCGTGTAATCACGTCTTTGTCACTAGCAATTTTTAACTTATTTTGCGTCGCGCTCATTCTGTTTCAAGAAGTCTTGTGTTAACAATATTTCCATGACAACGGGCATACTTTTCACATCCCACTTTTAAGTACAGAGTGAAAAGTTCGCCGTTGTCATGGAATTAATGTAAACACAAGACTTCTTCAAACAGTTGAACGAGATGCAAGGTAAGTTAAAACTTGCGAGTGAGAAAAATGCTTTTACACGCCCAAGATGTACTCAAAGGTGTAGTTTTCGAACGCACCGCTATGGTTTCGATGATAATGACACTGTTATTGAAGAAAACACACTTTTTAACTTTACATATTGTCAAGGTCATTTTGTAGCTGACTTGACATCGGAAGATCAAGGCGTAGTTAACTTTATGACATCGTTATATTACAACAACTTGAGGTAGACGCAGAAGGAATCAACATCCTATTCACTATACAAACAGGTATGCCGCAAGACAGCGTTAATGGGCCTGCCTCATATTAGATTTACATATCTGCATTTTTACCAATAATAGATGATATTGATGCAGGAGGTTCGCCCCAGTACTCTAATGTAACTTTGCTTCACAGTACAATCAATAGAGTAAATTTGGTGTGTCGCAAAACAGCATTTTTGGAGCAATTTTATATACATTTGATGTCTTTTTTTCATCATCGGAGTTGATCATCAGAACATGAAGGTAATCCTATCGTAATTGCCAATAAGTACCTTAATTGCCTAAAAACGATTTGTACCTTGTACACAAATCAAACTGTTGATGGAATTCCGAGACGCCGATTAGATAAATAATTGCAACATTTCATTAACGATTAAGATCTTCAAAATGTGCATGATACATTTGGGACAACAACAGAAAGCAAACAGATGCAAGTGTTAAAGGGAAATGATGTCCGATTCTATCATCACTTTTGATATCAATCGGCCGGATGTATGTACTTCTCAGAGTTATATCTTCTTGGGTATAAAAGGGACGGAGCAACTTCCACTTTCGTAGTCAGCGTCCAAAAATGAAACTTTTGTTCTGCTTCATGGTTTTGTGTGCGGCGGCGGTTCGCGTAGGTGTGAGGGCTTTCTAAACAGGCGTCCAATAAAGTAGTTGTGGTTTTAGGCCAATTTGGTCGATGATGTATCAAGGGCCAAACCCAGAGACCTTACGGTTCACGTGCCTTTCGCCGAACGACTTTTGCATAGCCCGAGGATTGTCGGAGGTTCGGAAGCCAAAGCTAACAGCATTCCTTACCAGGTAAAGACGCTTCTTCCATGGCCAGAGGTCATTTCAGTTAACGTACCTTCCAGGTCTCCTCCTTTTCGTCGGGGATATCATTTGACGAAGAGTAAGTCGATGAATTCATGTTATCTCTTAGCCTAATAATATGAGAACTATCGGTGTTGTCATTGTTTGCAAGCTCCGAACCCATGGTATACTTTTGCTTCCACAAGAAGTCGAGTGCCCCAAACATTACAATAACATTTCAATAGAACTGTGATGACTACAACGTACGACTCATTTCTGGCGACGCAATGATGATGACATTGGCAAGCAAGACTACATGATGGCAAATTTTCAGCACGGAGGAGATTGTGGTGATAGCTGGTGCACATCGTCCTCTACAAGCGGAGCCGACCCAACAGATACGAAACACAAGTAGAGCTACGTGATTCACTCAAACTGGAATTCGACTACTTTAGTGAATGACATCGCCCTAGTTTACGTGGCGGAGTCTTTCGTATTGGATGGTATCTCGTTTACGATGATCCTCGTTCGAGGCTTCGTACCCTTGATCTGTTTTTAGGTAAAGTCTTATCTGTTGGTCTTCCGAAGAGGTCACTAGTGGGCTTGGATTTGACGGGAAATTTGACTAGGCTCAGCGGTTGGGGTTTGGAATCTGATAACCACGATACAATCAGCGAAGTTCTACGAGAAATTGTAGTCCCTGTCGTAAGTAATTTAATATGCAGCATAGCCTTTTTGGGTACAATTAACCCAAATCACATTTACACGTCTGGAAGTGGAAATGTGGGGCATTGCTTCGATGATTCTGGTAGTCCTCTGGTACTCAACTGAACGGACACGATCGTATGCCAAACCCCAAAAACCCAATTCGTACAATAACTCTGGATGTTTGCAGGTGGGGGTGGTTTCGTTTATTATTTCCCTTGGTTGCGAAGCGGGTTGGCCAGGGGCGTACACCCGCGTCACTTCCTTCTTGGATTGGATTTCGGTGAACACTGGCATCGCTATTGAAAATTAAGAAATTAATTTGAAGAGTGCACAACATAAATACATAATTATATCAAAATTTATTTTCTGTAGTTAAATCACCTCATAGCTCACCAGATAACCTTAAACTACCAAAATAGTTTGTGGGCCCTTGAACGTAAGGACCCACAACATAAGAATTTCTATGCCCATAGTTCTTTAAAGGACAAACATTTTTAGTTATGTCACTGAATCCCATTTCAGGTATCATTGTTGTTATAGTTGGGCCCTAAACTACCGTCGTGAGTGCAGAATCACAATAATAAATTGAAAAAAAAAAATGCAATCGATATTTATGCTATTTCCTTGTTAATGTATTGTAAAGAAAGCATTTTCTATTCAATAAAGGTGTTGTTTGGGACGGCAAGAGTATGCTTGAAAAAGAGAGCCAATTATATCCGTCCTCCCTTTCCCTTTTAATGATTTAAAAGTTTTTCATCACAATTATGCATCACTGTATTTTATCTTTTGCATCCCCCGGACTGCTGAGAAAAAAAATTTAACGCAACAAGAAGTGGTGCAACAAAATGCGTTAAACATACATATACTACATTAACAGGAAGATGGTTCTTGTTAAAATAATATAATGTAGGGCAATGTGAAGAAGATATTTTATACTTAATAAAGTTGTTGTTTGGCACTGCAGCAGTGTGCTTGAAAAAGTTCGATTAAAAGCGCTGGCTGGGCAGGAGGTGGGCCAGTTAATTAATCAAAGATTAATTCCATTGGGAAGGGCAGTCTTGCCCAGCTGTATTTTTCAAGTCTTTTATTTCTGTTGCACCTTTATGCAACGTTTCTGATTTTTTTGTCCGCGAACGCATCAGGCAATGGTGCATAAAACGACTGTAAGAAAATAATAAAATGTTTCTGCTGATGAAATAGCTCGACAGAGGATGCTTGCAAACAAAACCTACAAATTTCAAAATTCGCTGTTGTAGCGTTATTTGGCCGCTTTGTGTATGGTGGCTTCTCGGACAACAAATTGGTTGATATTTGTTATTTCTCGACCAATTTTAGGGCCAAAACCCAATAGGGCCTAACCCCTTGTCTGCATCAAAACCCATTGAAACGTTTCGAAAAATACAACTGGGGTGGCGGAAGTTAATTAATTTCGCAATTTAATTTTACTACGCTAGGGATACAAACAAATTTAAAAAAAATAGTGTTACATAAGGGCGCAACAAAAAATAAACTAAAAAATACGGCCCTTCCCCATTAAATTAATCCAAAGTCTCTCGTCTGAAAGGATGTGATAATTTGACGAAGAAAAACTTTGAAGAACGTTACTGGGAAACAGGGGGGGTTAAGTTAATGACATTTGGGATCCGAAAGAACTACACAAGCACTTGCAACAACCGTATCATATTCTTCGTTCTTCATATCTTTTTAATTAAACAAATGCTGGTAGCTCTTCGCTATACATTGGCCGAACTTTTTTATCTTTGAAGTTTGACAAGCAAATCCAATCATGTGGACAAGCAATGACCAAATGGTAAACTTGCCCAACGTTGGTTAAAAATTTTGTTGCCAATGCATTCACCAACGTTGGCTAACGTTGGCCATGTCGTCTGGATGCGGCTTAATGCAATGTAATATATTGTTAAGTAAGGTAAAGTAATGTTAAAGTTATTGTCGATGAAGTTTCATCTTACGAATTATTTTCAGAGTGCAAAGTATGTAGTATTTTAAGAAGCAATTGAAAAAAAAAAAATGATATTTAGTTATTTATTTTAATGAATGCTAGATACTCAACTGTTTCCAAAAAACGACGACTACAGTATCGTAAGAATAAATAAAAAGAAAATTGCTGCTATTTATAACTTAGAACTTGAAAAGATTCTTTCGGTTAATGTAACGTAATGCAATTTAATGTTTGGCATGAAGGAAGAAAATGTTGTGTTTAATTGTTTCAATTGTATTCCGGGAAGATAATTAAAAGATCAAACTGTAAATGAAATCTCGCCAATCTATTTATAACTCGACACTTGAATCTTTCTATAAGGTTTAATCTTTCAAGGGGAATTTTGTTAATCGCATATTGAGAAAACGACCTTGAATGAAACGTGAGAAAATAAGGTAAGCTCAAAATATTTTGATTTTGATTTTGAGCTTCATCTACTAAAGATGCTCCTTGAGTGTACTTACAGCAAGACCCAAGAAGGCCAATTTTTTTTTTTATTTAATGAACCATTTTTGATTAAAAATTAGGAACAAAAAATATGAGATAACGGCACTCGAAGATGATGAGTGGGTACTATCGAGGCCTCGTCTGATTGAGATCCTCTGCAGATAACTCGAAGGTATTTATACAGGTCGAAAGCCGACTCGTCGAAAAGTGCGCGATGAAGCTGTTCGTTAGCGTCTTGGCCTTAACGGCCTTAGTTCAAATTGGCCATGCACAAGTCTCGTTGAAGCCCAGCAACTTAAGCAGGGAAACCATCGATTGGGGCAAAATTAAAAGGCGGGACCTTACCATTTCGCTGCCTTACATTCCCGAGAAGCTCCAACGCGATGGTAGGGTCATCGGTGGAGAAGAGGCCGTGCCCAACGCACATCCTTATCAGGTAACTCACTTCCACGTTTCAAACCGAAATTGTCCTGACCGCCGCTGATTTACAGGTGGCCCTCTTCATCGACACTCCACAAGGCACATTTTTCTGTGGGGGTTCGCTGATTTCTACGAACTTTGTCTTGACTGCCGCTCATTGCGTTGAAGGGTAAGGATATCATCTACAATTTAAGGGGGGCGGAGGGGAGGATAACCGCGTGAAGTGCATATAAAAAACTCTATCTAAGTAAAAGTAGCGCTTGAGGAGATGGTTACTTTTATGACATCCCCATCTTGAGGTGTTTTGGACCGACTACGCTCTTTTGCGTAGATGTTGTTTTCACGCGCTCAGGGTCTTCATCGTGATTTTATTTAACGTATCTTAATGGTCACTTACCTGAAGGAGAGTCGGTGTTTAGACTAGGGCCTTTCCGCTCGATCCCTAATCATATAAGAATGTTTACGTCACAATCAAAGCTTGAAATTCTTTTGTGGATACGTCTAAGGGAGACTTTTATTTTAATTTAGATTGCTGATAAATCTTGGGAATGTATTCATTTAGTTGTTTCAAGAACAAATGAGTGCCAACTCATTACCTGTTTGGAAGGTAAAGCCAAAATATTTTTTGACAGGGTTTGTTCGTAATTAGTGATCTCAAAAGCAGTGGTAAATAGGCAAGCCGATTAAAGAGTCTACAACATGGCAAGGGGGATTAAGTTTATAATGAATCCCTCAGTATTATTATTATTCTTATTATTATATGTGGTTACAGTGCAACTAGCATCCTGGTTATCCTAGGTGCGCACAATATTCAAGTTCCCGAACCTGGACAGCTGTTTGTGAATGCTCTTAATTTCACGATTCACGGAAACTGGAACTCCCAGGATCTCGTGAATGACATCGCAACTGTTCGCCTTGAAAATTCGGTACCCCTCAGTCGTAAGCCTTTCACTATTCGAAGGTTACTCTGTTGTTTTTACGCGATCGCTATTTTCCAGAGCAAGTCCAGCTGAGTATTCTCCCCACGTATGGTATGGTTGGCAACGCATTCACGGGGGCTACAGCCAGAATCACTGGTTGGGGCCTCACCTCTGATACCAGCGTCACCATAAGCGACGTCATACACGTCGTGTACACGACCGTGATGGCCAACTTCGTCTGCAATATAGCCTTCCTGGGGGCAATACTACCGACCCACATATGCACCTCAGGCAGTACGGAAATTTCAGTTGGAGCTTGCAATGGCGATTCTGGAGGTCCAGTCGTCAGCCCGCCAGTACAGGTTTGTCATACAAACTAAACCATTGACTCACGTTAATTACCACACTGTATTATAGCTCGGGATCGTCTCGTTTGGACTTGCGTTGGGCTGCGAGCTTGGTTGGCCGTCGGTACATACCCGCCTTACCTTCTTCCTGGATTGGATCTCCGCTAACTCAGATGTCACCATTTTCCCTTAGTCGCGCACTGTAAAAAATATGTAGTTACGAAGAAAATAAATTGGGTGAGATTCCTTGGCGCAGTTGGTAGGTCATTTAATAAATTAAAGCCTGACTGCTGCGTTACATTGTTTATTATATAGTCAACAAAATTTCTGCGTGTCATGGTCATTTAGGGTTAGGCTAATTCTCTTCGGAAGACGACTCGCTTTCGACTTCCAGGAATTTCGTGGTGTAAATCCCGGATGGGTCGTACTTTTCCTGCAGGGGCTTCCAGTACTCGGGCTTGTCGCTCATGAGGTACTTGATTAGCTTATCGGAGCTTTGCCTCTGCTTTTCGCTGCACTTGCTGCAATCAGTTTGCAAAGCGTCGGGCATGTTTCCTGCGCAAAAAAATGAATTGTGAACACCTTGTACGTAAAAGAAAGCGTGCGACTTACTTTTGAGCTCCATACCGTCGGGGGTGCAACTTCCCTTATCCAGCAAGCAATTCACGTAGTTCACGAGCAAACGTTCGTTTCCTATGATGACGTCGATGTCGAAATCGTCATAGCGAGTCGTGTACTTCACCTCTTCTTGGGCCGCGGAAAACCCGAGGGTGCAAACTGCGAGGACGAGCAGGGCGAGTTCCATTTTGAGTTTGATCGAATCACTCGGATTGTCTGCCTTTTATGTGTGTGCCCAGCGTTGTGTAACGCCACTGTGATTGCATAATTCGCCGCTAATTTAATAAATGAGGGACAATTGATGTAATTATCCAATTAAAAAAAAATAAGTGCCTAATAAGAAAAATAAATTTAATAAAGAAAGGAAAGCCGAGGTGGTAAGATTGTAGGGTAGTAGGCGAGAGGTTGCGCGTTCAAACCTCAGCCCCGAAAAGATTTTATTTATTCCCTTCTCAATTCTAACTCATTGGCCGGAAGCTCGGAACCCGCTCAAAAAACTCAGAACCCGTTCCGGGGAGTTCCAGAAAGTTCCAGAAAGGGCAAGTGGGTCGTATTTCTTTCGCGATTCAACCATTGTCAGGGGTAGATTCATGACATAACCGTTGCATATTCGAAAACTGGTTTCAACTCAAAAAATTTGATTACCTTAGGGTTAAAGTCTTGAATAGCGTTTCGTTTTTAGTGCCGGGCATGGTACGCAGGCCTCTGAGTAAAAGATGCAATGATATGATAGCGTTATTCATTTGTTATTGTGTTTCGAACAAATCTGCGTAATTCGAGCAAATTAACTCAATTTGAGAAAATTGGAAGTAATTTGTCGACACGTAACGAAATCTGCACAATTTAAAAAATTAGAAAAATTACAAACAATTTTTTCTCCTTAATAAATAATAAATTGAGGTTATGTAAAAGAGATGAAACCTAAAATATCTACTTATTAATAATAATTTAATGAAAAGAAAATGGGAGAAATAACTACGTATTACACAATTTCGTAATAAATTGAGATTTTATAAAATATTTTAACAAAAAATAGTAAACGTTGCTCATTTGTCATTCAGTTCATAATAACGTAATTAAATTTAGTTTGAAGTAATTTTTCAAAAATTGGACATTTTGTTAATTAGCAAAAAAAATTGAAAATTCTTTGAAGCAATTCGTTGTAAATTTTATTTAAGAAAATTGTCACTATTTGTTGTTTACATATTTTTCTCGAAGCGTGAAAATAATTTGCGGCAGGATTCAATAGATGGCAGCACCAAAAAAAGACTCGAAACTTATCGAAAATAAGCAGCAACGCAGAAAGCTTCCGTATGTTTTTTTTAAGTAAAAATTATTTGAGAAAGTGTTCAAGAGATGGCAGCACCAGAAAAACTAGGAACTTATCGAAAATAAGCAAAAATTGAAACAGAAAAGGTTGATTGAGTGACTTAATCTAAAATTTAACCTCATCGTGCGCACATAACCTGTAAGACCTCGTAACAGATGGCAGCACTCGAAAAACCTTGAAAACTAGTCGGAAGTAAAACAAAAGAGCCATTATTCTAGAGAATTTAATCTGAAACTCCAACGAATAAAACTACCTTATATTCCTTGTAGAGCGTAGAAATAATTTGGGGCAGTATTCAATAGATGGCAGCACTAGAAAAACTTGAGAACCAATCGGAAGGAAAACAAAAGAGTACGATTTTTGCGGATTTAACCTAAAACTGCAACATAAAATACTATCGCATGTTTCTTGTAAAGAGGAAAAATAATTTGGAGCGTATTCAATAGATCGCAGCACTAGCAAAATATTCATATTGAACAGAAATTGAAACAAAAAAAAAACTGATTGAATGAATTAACCAAAAATGCAATGTGGCCGCAACAGATGGCAGCACGTTCGACAGCTTCGTCGACGAAGCTGTCGAACGTGCGACGGCGACGGCGAAACGTTAAGTGTTCTGTGTGCTATTTAGGGTCCGGTTAAAAGATTTTGTGATACAATTTTCATCGGACAAGAACCAACTTTAAAGATAGTGACAATGTTTATTACTAGTTTGTACATTTTTAGCAGAGCGTAAAATTAATTTAGGCAGCATTCTATAGATGGCAGCACAGAAAATAAAACACAAAACAAAAATTATACGAGTAACTTAATATATTCAACGAGGCTGCGCGTACATAAACTGGAAGACCCAGTAACAGATGGCAGCACTAGAAAAAAATTGAAAATTAGTCGGAAGAAAATAAAAGAGCACGATCCTTTCGGATTTAACCTTTAAATTGCAACGCGGATGACCGTTATATATTTTCCGCTGATTATATAAATAATTTGAGGTAAATTCAATGGATGGCGGTACTAGAGTCGAATTAGCGCAAAACGACTCGGAATCAGCCAGGAACCTTGATCCCGTGTAACTCAACCCAAAACTGCAACTTTAGACTTAAAAAAATTAGGTGGCAATTCATGCAATAGATGGCGGCACGTGAATAACGTGAACTTTGCGCGATTTGCGTTTTGATAAATTAATATAATTAAAGTCAGCTTTTTTATCAAATTTTATTTTAAAAAAAGGGTCGGAAAAAATAGTAAACGTTTTTCATTTGTTACTGTGTTTGCAAAAAATCGAAGTAACCAAGTAAAACGAATTAATATAACTTCTTAAAAAATTAAAATTATTTTACGAAAATGTGTTCTTTATTAAAAAAATATTTACAATAAACAAATTTTTTAGATTTCTTTTCCCCCTCTCAATCAACCGATAAATAATTGTTCTATAACCTCAAAGGTTTCTGGAAATTTCTTTTAATTTACGAAGAGTGGGCGATTTTGATTGTAAGTTGGCCACCTTGGTTTTAACGAATGGATTTTTTTAATTTGATATTTTTAGGACCTCAAAGGTTCGTTGGATTTTCTTGAAACACACAGGTTAAAAGAACACAGCTTTATTAAGACTAACACATAATAGATCAATCCTTATTTATACCGGCCAAATCGAGACTCCTAATGGCCATCTGCAGTGCCCCCTTTTCCGTCCGGTTTCCTCCAATGAACCCGGTCGCATGGCAAAAAATACAGCCGTCAATGCCCCCGATTTGCGATAGTTTTTCATCGCGTACGCCCCACCAGTCTTTATGAAGGAAAACCCTGCAAGACAACCTGTACTGTGAACTGAGATGAAATTACAATAGGTGGTTTACCTGCAGAGGAAACTGTCCGATTGAAGGGGAATCCCCTGCACCCGCCAAGAACCCGACACGTCGTGGAAGATGACGAATTTGATCTCGCCCTCAATCCCCAATTCTTTCTCGAGCGAGAGCAGGTGGTCCTTCCAAGGGCACCGCTCTTTTAACTTGATGATTTCCCCCGTTTCGAAATAGTGTTTCCTGTTGAGGATCGACTTCTTTACGATTTCCCTCGCCGGCCACCACACCGTCGCCGCCTAAACCAATCGTGCAATCACAAAAAACAAAAAAGTATACCAAGGAGGTACTACCTCAACGACCTTGTCAGTGAATTCAGACCCAACCAGCTTCATCGCTTTACCGAATAGCACGTCAGGAGACTCCGTGTTGGGGGAATTCCACTCGGGGTTGAATCGATGCACCCTCGCGCTCAAGTGTGTGTTTATGCGGTATCGCGGGGTACCTTCCGTGTACATCGGCACCCCATTATCAATCGCGTCCAGTTCCTCCACGAAACCCTCGTAGACGGCCAAGAAAATTCCCCGCAGACACTCCGTTGACGGTACGAAGTCGATCTCTTTTAAAACCTCTGCGATCACTTCCATACCATGATGGGCGTAGACTAAACCCGCGGAACTTAATCTGAAAAGAAGAGGAAAGGGTGTAGAAAAAAAGTAACTAAACGAGTAACTAAAATGAGAAAGTAAAACAAAAATATACAGTAAAAATAATTTAGGGCAATATTCAATAGATGGCAGCACTAGAAAAACTCTGACATGAATCGAAAAATCAGTAGAAATTTAAAAATTAATGACAACCTAAAATGAAATGTGGCCGTGCTCACGAGAACTGGAATATCTCGTAACAGATGGCAGCACTTGAGAAACCCCGGAAACTAGTCGAAATTCGAACAAATTTCACCTTAAATTACAACACCTAACGCCATTACATGTTTTCTGCTAAGTATATAAATAATTCGGGGTAGATTCAATAGATGGCGGTACCAAGAAAAAGTCTAAACTCGCACAAAATGATGGAATTGATCTAAAAACCTTGATCCTCGGTAACTTAACATAAAACTGCAATATGTTAAGGCTAGTTTAAAGTTCGCAAATAGCACTACGCGCAGTAGGTGGCAATAATTCAATAGATGGCAGCACTATAATTCATGGCCTACAGTTTGAAATTAATTCTAAAAAGCGTAATCCGTGAGATACGAGTTGAAAATGCAACCTGGAAGAACCTGAGCGCCAACCACTATGTGTAAGTACAAATAAATTTAAAAAATACATAATAGATGTCAGCACTAATAAACACGTTATTATTCGCAAATGACTTAATCTCAACGTACTTCAATTAAAATGACGTAATTGCACACCCTCTATTAGGCGTTCAGAGAAGTTGGAACACATTATGATAGATGACGATACTAGCAAAAGCGGTACTCGTTCAATATTAATCAATATTGAAATTCTTAAACACAGTAAATGAGAGATGGCAGCAGCAGCACTCACCAATACTCAAAACTAATAGCGTTTTCCACTGGCTGCACTAGTGTGCACTGAGTGTATTTTCATCTCACTTCAGCTTTATGTAATAAAACGAGATAGAGATATCCTGAGTAGTCCCTGAGTGCACACCGGTGCAGCCAGTTGAAAACGCTATAAATTAAAACAAAAGAGCGTGTTAACCTTAAAAGTATGTCATTGAAAGTCGGTGCATATGTCATAAATAAGTTACATCTGTGCATTACAGATGGCAGTGATATCACTCTCACTTATTTATTATATTTAACCAGAATATGAGTTCTGAGAGGTCATTGCATACATGTGCATCTGCTAACGTATAAATAAGTTGCTCCTGCACGTATTAGATGGTGCCACTGTAATTGCCAAGAAATTGATACTTACTTGATGTGTTTGTTATCAGCTACATGCGGTAGAACTGTAGAGAACGTTTGGTTGAAACCTCTTTGGTGATGGTCGTACCTTTTAGTCTCTGGGTCATACTCACCGCCTACATCAACCACGATGTCACACGTGTCAAGTATCTAGAACAAACTTGGCTTCAGTGATAGCGCACGGGGCACACACAAAGCACACAGAGTACAGGATGTCAGAACGTAGGGGCCTAATCTCAAAAAAAAAAAAGCATTTACCTCAGTGACATCCTGTACTCTTTATACTTCACGTACATTCTGTTCGCGCGTCCTTATGATTTCGGCATCCCCGTACTCGGGCAGCTTCTTCAGCATGAAACAGGCGAGGGCCTCATCGCAGTGAAATACCCCGTTGTGGGTCCCGATGCGTTTCAAAGTTCGTGGTATCTTGCATTCACTGGACATATTCGCGAAGCTAAAGTGCACGACGACGATTAACTTGCGAGTTTAACTTATCTTTGCCTTTCACTTACCCCTGCCAGAGTGTTTCCGCCGCTTTTAATGGTATTCGTATTATATTCGAGACGGACGTCGTCATTTGAGAAGTTAGGTTAACTGTCAACATGCGTAGCCAATTGAATAAATCCGAAAGGCAATGGTACAACTGTGGTACAACTTACAATTTCTTAAATTAAAAAATATGTTGAGTGAAATTAAATTCAGGCAAGGTCATAAGGTAATGATGATGAGAATATTGAGAATGTCTCAAGTAAAACGCAAAATCATTTATTTTTGGTGGAAGCTTGGAACGGCGAATGTCTCGGTATTCATCGATGAGCTAATCAATATTATTATATGTATTATAATGATTATAATCAGATAATCATTGCTTGGTTTATTATTTAACATAAAATTTAGTGAATCTGAAACACCGATTCGCCCACCGCATTAACATTAAATTCTTGATCCTTCTTTACATTTGGTTGCGCAACGCATGGCGTTTCTATTTCCAGTGATGAGTCAATTGATGAAATCTGAGTGAATTACTCAAAGCAATGTTTTCAAATTTAAGGCGGAATTTTATGAGTTCTCTCTACAAGCAGTTAATTGTTTTACAAATTTTGTGTTGAACTTTCACTTTTGATGTAACTTGCGGCCAAGAGAACTGACTCATTCCTGTCAAATCAAAAATGTTAAACATAGCAAGCCATGTTCGATCCAATAGATGGCATTATCAAATTTATTGGAAGATATTTTAATGATTTCTGACAGCATGATGATTGATGACTGCATGCTTTTACGGTTTCGAACTAGTTACGAACTGTTCCTGGAACAAATCTAGTAAGGGATGAAAATGAGTTCTCTAGAGCAGTCAATCGAAAACGCTATTAATAAAAAGATTTGTGGAGAGTCACCGTCTAAGGTCGAGGCACATAAAATCGGAAGGTGTTTCTCACTCAGACTCTGAAGTTTTATCAAGAAAATGTTTTTGCTCGTTTTCTTCTCACTTCAGTAAGCAATTTCTGGAGTAATCAAACTTGGGGTGAGTTCACGTTTACGTTCAGATCAATCGGAGTGCTTCTTTTTCTCACTCTTACATGCAGTGAAACGCAGTCGCTCTCCCTCACACTTTTGATCAGACCACTTGGCGAGCGTCAACGCGAACTCACCCTTGGTGATATCGCGTGGATCGTAAGCGGATTGCGGATTGGCAATCTCACAACTCTTGATATCTCTTCTGAATTAGTTTTTTCTTAATTTCGCGTTATTTACAAAATGGTTAACTGCAGGCCCGCCGGAAAATCACTCTTACGACCAGCCCGCACCTTCCCCTCGTATACAATTTATTAAACAAAAAAAAAAACAGTTTCTTGCTTTAGATATTGTCACAGTCATTTTGTAACTGAATTAACATCATTTATATACATTTGATGTTTTTTTTTCATCATCGGAGTTGATCATCAGAACCTGAAGGTAATCCTATCGTAATTGCCAATAAGTACCTTAATTGCCTAAAAACGATTTGTACCTTGTACACAAATCAAACTGTTGATGGAATTCCGAGACGCCGATTAGATAAATAATTGCAACATTTCATTAACGATTAAGATCTTCAAAATGTGCATGATACATTTGGGACAACAACAGAAAGCAAAAAGATGCAAGTGTTAAAGGGAAATGATGTCCGATTCTATCATCACTTTTGATATCAATCGGCCGGATGTATGTACTTCTCAGAGTTATATCTTCTTGGGTATAAAAGGGACGGAGCAACTTCCACTTTCGTAGTCAGCGTCCAAAAATGAAACTTTTGTTCTGCTTCATGGTTTTGTGTGCGGCGGCGGTTCGCGTAGGTGCGAGGGCTTTCTAAACAGGCGTCCAATAAAGTAGTTGTGGTTTTAGGCCGATTTGGTCGATGATGTTTCAAGGGCCAAACCCAGAGACCTTACGGTTCACGTGCCTTTCGCCGAACGACTTTTGGATAGCCCGAGGATTGTCGGAGGTTCGGAAGCCAAAGCTAACAGCATTCCTTACCAGGTAAAGACGCTTCTTCCATGGCCAGAGGTCATTTCAGTTAACGTACCTTCCAGGTCGCCCTCCTCCTTTTCGTCGGGGATATCATTTATTTCTGTGGAGGTTCCATCATCAGCTCCAATTGGGTGTTGACGGCGGCGCACTGCGTCGAAGAGTAAGTCGATGAATTCATGTTATCTCTTAGCCTAATAATATGAGAACTGTCGGTGTTGTCATTGTTTGCAAGCTCCGAACCCACGGTATACTTTTGCTTCCACAAGAAGTCGAGTGCCCCAAACATTACAATAACATTTCAATAGAACTATGATGACTACAACGTACGACTAATTTCTGGCGACGCAATGATGACGACATTATGGCAAATTTTCAGCACGGAGGAGATTGTGGTGATAGCTGGTGCACATCGTCCTCTACAAGCGGAGCCGACCCAACAGATCCGAAACATAAGTAGCTACGTGATTCACTCAAACTGGAATTCGCCCTAGTTTACGTGGCGGAGTCTTTCGTATTAGATGGTATCTCGTTTACGATGAACCTCGTTCGAGGCTACGTATCCTTGATCTGTTTTTAGGTAAAGTATTATCCGTTGGTCTTCCGAAGAGGTCGCAAGTGAACTCGGCTTTTACGGGAAATTTGACTAGGGTCAGCGGTTGGGGTTTGGAATCTGATAACCACGATACAATCAGCGAAGTTCTACGAGAAATTGTAGTCCCTATCGTAAGTAATTTAATATGCAGCATAGCCTTTTTGGGTGCAACTAACCCAAATCACATTTGCACGTCTGGAAGTGGAAATGTGGGGCCTTGCTTCGGTGATTCTGGTTGTCCTCTGGTACTCAACGGAACGGACACGATCGTATGCCAAACCCCAAAAACCCAATTCGTACAATAACTCTGGATGTTTGCAGGTGGGGGTGGTTTCGTTTATTATTTCTCTTGGTTGCCAAGTGGGTTGGCCAGCGGCGTACACCCGCGTCACTTCCTTCTTGGATTGGATTTCAGTGAACACTGGCATCACTATTGAAGATTAAGAAATTAATTTGATCAGTGCACATAATAAATATATCAAAATGAACAATGTACATATTTTTTGTATGTAGTTAAATCACTTCACAGCTCACCAGGGGACCTTAAATTACCACTAGGTCGTAGACCCTTAAATTTATGGATCCACGATGTAAGGGTTTCTATGTTAAAAGCCCATACTTTTTCTTAAAGAACTAAAATTTTTAGTTACGTCATTGAATCGTGAAAAGTTCTGTAGGAAGTTTTTATTTTTTTGCCTGAGAAAAAAATTGGAACGCAACAGGCAGTGGTGCGTAAAGCATAGAACGGCAACGCAATGCTTAAAACTGGTAGCCAGAAATTGGAGGTTTATGCGATTAACTGATGCACGTTGACGCTAAATAATCTGGTTGTAGGATAATTTGCATTTGCAAAGGTGTAGAGTCTCTATATTACTATACCTACACCTACACCTTTGCAAATTATCCTACAACCAGATTATTTACTAAATAATGCATCAGTGAATCGCGTAAACCTCCAATTTCTGACTGCCAGTTTTAAGCATTGCCTTGCCGTTCTATGTTAGGTTTAAATTCAATGGTAAAGCCTTGGACACATATACGCGATCGCGACCACGATCACGATAGCGATAGCGATGGCGATCAAACGCTCCCTAGTAAAGAAATGAGTTCGCACATACTGTTGCGACTTGGCGATACATTGTAATTTTGATCGCCATCGCTATCGCTATCGTGATCGTGGTCGAGATCGCCTATATGTGTTCTTCGCTTAAAGGGGTGCAAGACGACTGCAACCTGTGCTACAACAAAGTGATAAAAAAATGTCTTCTGTTGATGAAGCCTCAACCAGGGTTGAAATAGAAATATATTTTCAAAACTCGCTGTAAAGAAATTATACGAATGATTATCGAATTCGTCTTGAGATTCCATTGTCTCTGGATAGATGTCGATAAATGACTTTAAATGAAGAAAGAATTATTGAGACTTGCTTTTGGTTGACAGAGGAAATTCAAATTCAAAAGACGATCGACTTTCTTTTTTTAATTTGAAGTCATTAGATCTTATACAATTATTTACAAGTACAATTTATTACCTTCCGTTCTTAGAGTGAAAGAAAAGGAAAGCAACAGACGATCAACTTTTCTTTTTATTAAAGCGATTAAAATTTAATTCAATTTCTGTGGTCTTTTGTTACCCTCTGCTTTTTTCCTCTTGAACTAACAATAAGAAACAAATCGCAATTTGGGCAGAACAAAAGAACTTCTCTCTTACTTTCGAGACATTTATAAGAACATAGTGTTTCGACAAGGCCTTGTAAAAATTGATAAAGTTGAAGGTAAAGGATAATTTATCCCCTTTCTGTTGTCATTTACTTTTAACCACCCGTCCGTCACATGAATGAATAATCGACTTTGAGCATCGACATTTCCCTCACACGTCAATTGTCCTTTTGCTTTTCGGTTTTTCTTTTTTTTTATCGAATAGGCAATTATTTTTACGAACATTTGAAGATTCTGAATTTCATAGTTTTTTTTTAATCCGAAATTCATTGCGAAATTGATCTTTGGTTTTTTGTTGAAAAAAATCTGCTTTTCACGAAGAAAAAAGAAAGCGGATGACGATCGATTTTCAAAATCGACAATTTCCTTATACGTCAACCGTTTCTTGTTTTCCATATATCCTTCTAGAAGGCTTTTCTTCATTCTTATAAACGTTTGTCACACAATCGATCATCTTTTGTTTTCTTTTTTTTTTCTTTGATGGAAGAAAAACAAGACACAAAGGACGCCGACTTTGGATAATTTTTCCATAAGCCTTTAGGACTTGCCATACTTCCGGCGAAGTTTCGTTTTTACTTTCCTTTTTATTTTGATAAAGAACAAAATCGAAATTCGCCACATAACTGACCGTCTTTTGTTTAATTTTTCTTCATTTTCAAACAAGCTCGACTTTAATTATTAGTAACAATCGAGTTACCTGCTCTCAAACATTTCTTTTATTTAAAACTGCACCTGCCGACTACGATTCGACCTAAGCAAAAAAATAACGCGTCCTATTTTTTTTTTAATTGAGTCCAATAAGGGTCGACTTACAATTAGAATTTCGTTATGATAAGCGTTAGTGTTTTTTTTTTATTGCCCCAACCGAGTCCGCGCGATTTTATCAAACATTTTGCCTGCTAATTTGCAAACGGAAACTAACAATTTGAAACAATAAAAAGTCGGTGAAATTAGAATGCGATTTTTCGGCGATAACGCGGCTGTATAAATAACGTTTCACAAACGACACGAATTTCATTTGTTTGCAGTGCGCGTCTTCCGATTGGTCCGAGGTGAAAATGAAAGGTCTGATTTTGTGTTTTGTTTCATTGGCGGCGGCGCAGGTAACTCGACAAAATGAAATAGTTTTTGGACGACTCTTTGAGTCCTCTCTCATCACAATCAAAACCCCAAAAAATTTGGTTTCTGTTTTAGCTTGACGAAGGACTTGGGGATGAAAGCAATCAGTATTCCACCAAGAACATAGAATACGGGGTACTACCAGACCTTTACGAAGTAAATGTATATTTTATTAAAAATGTCAACAAAATATTAAGTTAAACAAAAAAAGAAAACAATCTGTGTAGCACAGGATTCGAACCTGGGTTCCCTAGTATAGCAGACTACCGTCTATATTTTTAATTATATTTTCTTCTTTCAGTTCCAGACTGATGATACTTCAACATACAGTGGCTATCACAGCGTCACCAGGAATTTAGAAACCGACGACCTACCAGATCCTTACGAGGTAGGTACCTACAACAGGCAAAGATTCGCGAGAGCCAATCAAATCCTGCGTTGCGTTTCAGATCGACCTATCCAAGCTAAACACAACAGACCTCTTCTTTGAACAACAGAACATCAAGGCGTCCAAAGTCGTCGGAGGAATCGAAGCCCCCAGACATCGCTTCCCATTCCAAGTAAAAACTCCCCTTTCGCCACCTCTTCCTAAAAGGGGCCTAAACTCTTTCATTTGCAGACAGCCCTGTATATTTACCTGAAGGACGGAAGCAACAGCTTTTGCGGAGGTTCACTCATTTCTAGGAATTTCGTCTTAACAGCCGCGCACTGCGTCACAAAGTATATAACCAAACTGACACGCGTGTGTTAGATGGGTTGCCTACTTTGGGTTTTGCTTTCAGCCCTCAGTCGGTTTTGGTGGTCCTCGGCTCGTCGGATTTATCGCAAAGGGAGGCCACGCAGGTGCGAATGTACGCGAGCAGGTACACCTACCACGCTGGGTGGAACCCTTCAACCATTCAGAACGATATTTCTGTGGTGCACCTCCCTACCACCATTACGGTCAATGGTAAGACAACCATACGCGGCCTCGTTCCCTTGTTTAAGTGGGTGTTGACCTTCCAGGTGCCATTAGACCTGTGGAATTGCCGAAATACTCCGACGCCCAAAACCCCTTAGCAAACCACAGGGTGGTTGCGATAGGTTGGGGAAAAACATCCGACTACAGCGATACCACCATGCGCCTACGCTACTTGGAGCTAAACACGATCGCCAATGCCATCTGCAGCAACGTCTTCGGGTACGTCAGTCAATCCCAGATTTGCACCTCGGGCTATGGGGGTGTGGGGACCTGTAATGGCGATTCTGGGGGACCCCTGGTTTTCGAAAATAAACAGGTAGAATCAACAGGGTGGTCATATTTGGGTTGTCAATTTTTTTTGTCGCAGATTGGAATTGTGTCGTACGGCGGCGCAAGTTGCTCGGCCGGGTACCCCGCCGTCTTCACCAGGGTCACCTACTACCTTAATTGGATACGAGTGAACACTGATGCCGTCATAAACTGAAAACTGCTTGGGTTGGGATTTTGGGTTTTTCAATAAAATACGTTTATGCTGTATTATTGTTTTGATTCTCGTTGATCCCCAATTACCTTAGATCAATCCTAGTCGCGTAAATTACTCCTAATGGCATTGTCTTAAGCTCGGTACCCTCGTACCGATTCCTATTAACTTCAATCACCCGTTTCCGGGTCTCTATCAACTCGGCTTTGATCTCAACCATGTGGAACTAAATCTAGATACTTACCTTAAGTGCCTTATGCCTTTGATTTTGATGTCAGTTGTTTTGGTGAATGTCCGGAGCACCTTAGTTACCTGATTCTGACTTAGTCGGCCTGTTCTTGATCAATGGTTTGTAGCCTTCTTGATTCCTTTAGTTTTTGGTGGTTAGAGGTTCCCAAATGCCTTACAACTGATTCTAGTTGCGAATCGATTCGTTTCTCGTCAAGATCATCTTCATTTTGATACCAACCGATTTTGGGATTCTTCATTTTTACCCCGAGTACCTGGGACATTCTTTTAGAGAAGCTGATGTTGGCCCCAATTACCCCTTCCCTGATTCTAGTCGCGAAGATTAATCCTTGCCTGGTCCAAATCAATTTCATGTTTCATGTTCATCATTCCAAGCCTAGCCGTCGTATACCTATACCGTATACGTATGGCCAATTATTTTGGGGCAAGTCCGGAGCATCTCCATTTTGATATTAACGGCTCCGATTCTTTGGATTTTTATACCCAATTACCTCTTGTCTTGGTTGGACGTGTGTAAATTAATCTCAAGGTCTTGACGTAAGTCTAGATCTTGGTGGAGGCCCTGTTCCTCTTGGTTTTGGTCCAAATTGGTCTCTGTGAGGTGGATCGACCCCAATCTTGACCCTAATCTAGACTTACCTTGTACCCGATTATGGTCGTGTGGAATGATACCAATAACCTCACTATTACTGCGAATCGTCTCGATAGAGGTCTTGGTCACCTCGATTTTAAACCCAGTCAATTTGTACATGATCCTCAAGGTGTAAATTGGTATTACGCAGCTTGTTTTTGTTGCAGATCGTCATATTTGGATATCAGCCATCTGAATTTTTACCTTGTGTATGATCCCAGTCATGAAGATTGATCCCGAATATTTTTTCTTCATCTAGAACACATCCTAATCATTGTAACTCAGACCCCAATTACTTGGTATTTTATACCCATCATGTAGATTGACCTGATCTGCTCTGGTCATCTTGGTTCTAATCCCATTTACTTTGATCTTCATCCCAATGGTACAAATTGACCTCGACTGTCTTAATCACAGTCTAGATCAATAAGATTCTGATCCCGATTAACTTGATTTGCCTAACTAATATAGTACAAGCAAAATTCGTGCTACTTCATCTACTGTAAACTAAGAAAATGAAGCAAGGAAGGCGTTAACCTCAACCGGTACGTCTACATAGTCACTGAGAGAGAGCATAGGAAAGAAAAAGAAAGACTGTTTTTTTAAATTATATATTACAAAACACCTCACTATTATCATCACAATAAATACCTACACCTTGAAGACTGGAGAGGGTTTATCTTACAAAGTTAGACAGAACTCGAAGGTCTATGTACAAATAAATATACTACGTACTATCTACGGCAGACTTCATTTAAATCAGAATACTTCCTTGCGGAAGCTGAATCCGTACTGGTCGCACTTGACCCTCAAGACCCTAGCCAGTTGAGGAGGGCCGCAGTAAAACAGGGTTACTTTACCTTTGTTCTGGTCCAGTATCTGCTTGAAGACTTTATCCCAGTTCGGTCGCCCCGCGTTCGTTCTCGTTTTAAGGCCGGTTATCAAATCCCGTTTTTCCTGATTGGGAGAGAGGGATTAAGGGATCACCCAGGTCAACGCAATTTGCGACGCTTACCTTCTCGTGTAGCAAATCCAGAGCGAGTTGTAGGCCCACCGCCTTCATATCCGTCTTCTGCAGGGCGCTGGTTATATACATGTGCATTTCCAAGAACCTCTCCATGGCGCCCCCCAATTCGGCCTGTTCAATCTCGAGCTGCGACAGCAAGTTGACGAACCATTCGAACGACCGTTGGTCCCTGTTAATCCAGAAGAAGTCCACCTGGAAGCTACAAAGTTATATTTCGTTTCGAGCGTACGCATGGGAGGAAGTACCTTCCTCAAGTTCATGACCGTCGGGGGTATATCGCTCGCCCAAGAAAACTTACACTTGGGGCAAGTATGCCTTGCCTTCCAGTACCTGTGCATGATCGACTGTAGAATCGATGCGAAAGGAGTCACGCCGATTCCTGTGGCAATCAAGACGGCGTGTTGGGCCCTGAAGATGTGGCTGGACGGTGCCCCGTAAGGACCATCTAAGTAGATCTGCAAAATTCCGTATTCCCTTTGATTTGGGTCGACACCAATACCAAATCGGGTTAGTTACTACGACTAAAGGAAACAATTGAAACAAAAACCGCATGCACTACGTTTCCGTGATAACCGGCGAGGTAAGCAAACGACATCTAAGTTCACCTCTGTGCCCTGCCTTAACGGCAGTTCTGTCATCAGTAAGTTCTGAATATCCTCGTCACTTTCGCTCGGCGTTGGCCTCTCGCTAATCGGCTGCGAACCACAATGTTAAACACCTCAAAAGGGAAAATGCTTAGAACCAAACGACTTACTTCCAAAGGTTTTCCCACGGGGTAATTCATGGGTTTCAGAGGAACTGAGCTCGGCGATAGCTCCAGGAAAGACCCCAATCGCCCTTCTTCCGCCTGGCGTTCTAAACAAGTGGCCTGACCTGTACCATCAATAAAACAGTAAGACCTTAGCTTGAAATTGGGGGCGGGCAGTACCTGCAGGCCCCAGCGACTCTTTCGATTCGCAATTTTCCAAGCTGGGGGTCTTGAAGGCTATGATCGTGGGCTTGTTCCTCATATACCGGAAGCTCTGCGCCAACGACTTATTCTGGGGGCTGAGGTAGGCCAGGCCTAGGGATTTTAGCCTCGCCCGTTTGATCTGGCACTCGTTGAAGCTCTTTTCCGATTCAGATCGCATGTACTCCCTCAAACTAATTAATACCCCCCAAAATGCAAAAGAAAATACTCGGCTTGTCAATACTTACACCAAGAGGCGCTCCCGTTTTTTGGCTTTCGTTTGCATGTCGGGCATCGATAGAGACTTCTCCAGGGGGGCCTTGCTCGCGCTAAATAGAAACTTATGCAACTTCTTGTCGGGCGTTTGCTTCCTCGCGCGCCCTTGATAGTTCAGCAAATCTAGGTTAATGGGAAAAAAGGAGGTGAGTCCAAGGTATTTACGAGCGCGTTGCCTTCACCTGCGGTGCTGCATGACGCCCTGTTATTGATGTCACCCTCAGAAGCTGATACTTTACCGAGGTCTTCGTTTTGCAAACCATCATTGCTGAAGCCGACCAGTTGTACGGGCTTCCTGTTGGGTTCGCGGTTCGAAAAAGTTCTGGTGATGCTCGCCCGTATTTTCTTGATGGAGCTCTGAAGGTTGTTCTCGAGGTTCACGTTCGAGACCGGCGCCTTATCCAACGAAGAGAACTGGTTTAGATCACCGTTGTGAAGCTTCTCCTGTTCCCTCTCGAAGTACTCATAGAGGCGATTGGTCCATTCGCCCACGGCCCTTATATGCAACCACATATAATCTGTGGAAGGGGAAGAAGTTAAATTTGGTCAAGACCAGTCGGCGTTAGTTTGGAACCTTCTTGCTCTGGAGCGCTGCTGATGGTGAAGGGATGCCACTCGTATTTCGCAATGGCGGGGATGTTGACGAAGGCGTAATCGCCGGGGTGAAAATCGAAATGCAAGGGACGTTTTATGACGAGGTGCGTCACCTTGGAGGGTAGCAAAAGTCCGGAGCTTATGTAGGTCTTGCCTCTCTCGCTCTTCATCCATGCAAGTCGGACCAGTCGTTCGAGGACTGCCGCAACGCCCGGTGCGATGAACCATTTCCAATAATTTGGACCGTGGAGTATCAGCAGTACCCAAAATGGTAGGTACAGTAAATGCGTCCAGTAGAAGACCTCGAAGGATCCCCCTCGCCGTACGAATTTCTGCGAGCAAACAAACATGATGATGAGGATGAAAAGCAGGGCGACCCCAGTGGGATTGGCCAGGCCGGGAACTAGGCCGAAGAGTCCGGGTTTGGAGGTGAAGATCCATTCCGCTGCTGTGAAGTTATTTTTGTTGATAATGGGGTCGTTGGTGACGACGGTGCCTTTAAAAATAAGACGAAGAAGAATTGCAGTTACTGTAGTTTGGGTCGAAGGAGCTTACTGAAGTTAAGGACGTGCATTATGGTGTGGACGAAGCTGTAGATGAAGATCAACCATCCTGAGAGCTTGTGGAAGTAGATGTGTTGGTCTAAAGGGAGGAACGCGCTGAAGCCGCGGCTCCTCAGGAACGTTATGCATTGGCGCAGCATCAAAACCAACACGAACATACAGTTGAAGTTTAGACACTGCCCTAGAGTGAGATTGTAAGGGTTAACCCTAAATGGGGGGGGGCGGAAGGTGAACTCACCGCAAGCCCGAGCTAGTATCGTGTAGGTGTTGTGCTCTCTGTATTGAATTGCGCGGGATATGAAGAGGCCCAAATTGACCGCAACGAAGAAAGCCAGGAAGATGAGATAGACGTAGTTGTTCTTCACGTAGGGCTTCGTGAGTTGGTATGGCCTGAGGGTGAGGAGCTTTTCAAAGAACGAGGCTGGAGGCTTCGGTTTTGGAGGAACCAACCAACGATCGATGCTGTAAAAGAAGAGAGAGAGGAGAAGTAAGCTCTCTTAATGCTAAAGAAGTAAAGGCCAGGTCCTCTGGAATTCACTTTTCTTCTTGTGGTCTTCAAACGAATCCATTTACTCGTATTTACCTTATCGATAGGTTTTCTAAGAGCCCGCCGTGTTTCTCCAATTGATACTTCAAAGCTTCGTAGGTGATCGCCCCTCGGTTGTTAATGTCGGCGTCCTCAAACATGGCGACCGTCAAGTCATCGATTTGTTCCTCGCTGAACTGCATTCCGTTCTCCTCCATGCAAGCCCTCATCACGTGTTGGAGCTCCTTGTGCTGGATTAGACCGTCGCCTAGTGAGGGCCAATCAGATTTACGCGTGGGCTTGTCGAGAGGGATTTGGGCTTACCGTCCAAGTCGTAGACTTTAAACAGGAAGCGGATTTTATCGTCGGGGGATTGGCCAGCGAACTGGTGCATGGCGTCCAGGAATTCCTGGAGCGAAATCGACCCGGAGTTGTCCTTGTCGAAGATCTGGAAGACCCTCTCTGTGAAGAAGGGCTGAAACCGAACGGAGGTTAACTTGCGCCCCAAGGATTAAATCGAAATCTTACATTTTTCGAAATGACGATCTTCTTGAAGTCCTCCCTTCTGATCTCCTTCTCGTTTCCGACCGTTTGCCTGAAGAGCTTCTCCAGCCACTCCAAGCTTCCCTTATCAAAGCCAGTCCTCGGCCTGGAAAGATCTGACGAAATTATGCATGCGATGGAATATGGGGGCCAAGGGGAACTCACCTCGTGTTGGTTATGCTTGCCAGGAAATCCATGATTTGCTCCGCCGTTATGCTCCCCAAATTTTCCTGGTCGATTAACCTGAAGATTTTTTCGACTATCTGAAACACACGGGAAAAATCGAATCTGTTACACTCGATGCAAGCCAATTCTATGAATTGGCCACACTGGATGCGTCAAGAACTTACTCCCTTTGCGTGGAAAATCTGGTAAAACTGCTCCAGAACGATCGGGTCATCTCCGCAGAGGCAGTAGGCGACGCTTTCGATCTGCTCGACGAAGTCCACTTGTTTTTCGTCCCTGAAAACGAATTGAGGAACTAAGAGTGCCATGAAACAAAAGGGGCGCTTACGTGAGGCGAGCCTTCAGGAACTCTATCCAGTTCTCCTGCAGGAGCTTCTGGTCCCTGTCCTGGTCGAATAACTTGAAGAGTTGCTCCAGGAGGTCCTGGAAATAAAACTCCTTTAAAATCAAGGCCAAAAAGAAATTGATTGCAATGTTGTCGATTTTCGTGAAAAGTCGCCGCGATCGGCGATTTTTCTATGGCCTCGCGACGTCGTCGTAAATAACGATCGGAATTACGAAATGGCAGGGAAAAAAATGAATCACGATCGACTGCTTAGACGGAGCAGGTAATTGGGCGAGATTTAAATTTCAAATTGTGACGTTGAAAGTCGAGGCGGCTCGAGCGGGCCTTGACTTCCTTTGGAGATCGTTTTAGGTCGAATCGTTTTATTTGATCAGTTATGAAACGGACCTGTCAAAATGCGTGAGCGCGTGACTCCCATTAGCTGTAATTAATCGAAAATAACTAAGCGGACGAATAATTTACCCTCACTCTCGAAACAAAAAAAAACTCTGAAGATCGTGATTATTTAAGACGCCCAAAAATTATACTTATATCAGAGTTAACTGGGGGTATCGCCGATTATTTTAAATTTCGAAATTAAATCAGTAATTTCTTAGTGATAACCGAAATTTTACAGTGTTGCCAAATCCTAAATTGAGGGTTGCAGGTTTGGCAATGCTGGTTAGGAGTGTATTTCATTTTCCATTGGATTTGAGCTAAACCATCGTTAAAATGTATGTAACGTTGCCAGATGTAAATTACAAATCGATAAATCAAGAAAAGAAACAGCAATCCTTGAAGTTTGGCAACGCAAATTAAATCGAAATGATATCCGCACTTTACAGGAGGAATTTGACAACGTTGCCAAATGTGTTGCCTTCTTCTAAGTGGAGAGACAAACCAGTTTGTTGTAGATTTGCTAACGTCCAGCGGGTTTATACTTCACATTTTAAAGTATTTGGAGCGGGATTATTCGGTTAAGTCCACGCAGTGTTGCCAGATTTGCGATGGGTTACTCTATAAATTCAGAGAGAAAAGAGAGACGCAAATGAAACCGAAATTTACTTGATAGTTCCTTGATAAGAGCCGCGAGATGAAATTTTACTGTGATGCCAAATGTGTTGCATTTTTATAAATGGAATGACAACATTTCTGGAAGCCAGTTGTAGATTTGGCAACGTCCAGCAGTTTTATATTTCACCTTCTGAAGTATTCCACCGGGGTTACTCGATTATGTGTCATGCAATGTTGCCAATTTACTCGCTCAATTCATTCGTTGATTATAAAGACAGACAAAGCAAATGTAATAAAAATTCAGTAGGTATTTCCTTGATAACAGACGCGAGTCGAAATTTTACAGTGTTGCCAAATATTCTGCATTTCTTTATACGGAGAGATAAAATATCTAGAATCTAGTTGAGACTTGGCAATGCCTAGTGAGATTATGTTTTCGCCTTCCGAAGTATTCGAGCGGAATTACCCGCAGTGTTGCCAAATTTGCGAACGATTACCCGGTGAATTTAGAGGGAAAACGGCGGCGATGATTCTAAAGATCAGACAACGCAAATGTAATCGAAATTCAGTTGATAGTTCCTCGAGACGAAATTTTACAGCGTTGACAAATGTGTTGCGTTTCTTTAAATGGAGAGGTAAAACCTCTAGAATCTAGTTGAGATATGTCAACGTCGGGATTCGTCGATTAAATGTCACGCAGTGTTGTCAGATAGATTTGCGAAAGATTACTCGGCGAAGTTTTACAGCGTTGCCAAATGCTCATCGCTAACTTCAACTTACTTCATCAAATTGAGAAATAAATTTACAAAATACAGTCACAGATTTGAGAGTATCCTGCGGAACTTTAGACGAGTAATTACTAAAGCGTTATGCAATGTTGCCCGATCTCTTGATGATTTGGTAATCTCGAAATTTAATGTTTTTTTAAGTACAGTGTTGCGAGATGTACAGAAATTTTAATTTTGCAGTATTTCCAGATATGTAGGAAAGTGACGATGTTTCTGGAGATCTAATAAGATTTACTTCCGCTTCCTTGAATATTATCGTTCTTTTCAATACAGTGTTGCCAGATACGTAGAAAATTCAGCGTTGCCAGTTCTGCGCAGGCAAAGTAAGTCTTCTGTTGATTTAACAATATTGCGATTATTATTATTATTATTATTATTATTGCGTTCCTGCTTGAGATTTAACCATTTATTTAAGTACAGCGTTGCCCGATAGATATAAAATTCAGAGTTGCACCGTTGCCAGATATACAGGAGGAAGCGACGACAGTTCTAGAAATCTAATAAAAGACTGCGTTTGTTTTTCTTCCTAAAATTAATGTTCAAGTTTAAATTTGGTTTTCCATTTTTAATTGCAGTGTTGCCGGACGTACAGAGACTCAGTGTTGCCAAGCGCACTGAAAAGAGAAGCGACCGTTTTAGAGATTTGATTTGTATTGTTTTTTTTTTAATTGTGTTTGAATTTAAATTATTTTATGTTTAGCTACACTGTTGCCAGATACCTACTCAGAAAACCCAGTGTCGCAGCGTTGCCAAGTACGCAGATAAAACGGCAACATTTTTGAAAGGATAACAATTTTACTGTTATTTAGTTATTTTTAATTTTGACACTTCTGTTTGAGTTTGAATTCATTTATGTTTAACTACAGTGTTGCCAGATATCTACTCAGAAAACTTGCCAAATACGTAGGAGTAACGACAACATTTTTGTAAGGATAACACTATTACATTTATTTATTTATTTTTAATATTGACATTTTTATTTGAGTTTGAATTATTTTTTAAATACAGTGTTGCCAGATACGATTAAAATTCAGTGTTGGACGTTGCCAGATGCCCAAGGAGAAGCGATAACAGTTCTAGAAATGTAATAAAACGCTGCGTTAGTTTTTTTCTTTTTAATAGTTACGTTTAAGTTTGAATTTGATTTTCCACTTTTAAATGCAGTGTTGCCGGACGTACAGTGTTGCCAGATACAGAGAAAGAAGAGCCGACCGTTGTAGAGATTCGATTTGTACGGCGGTTTCTTGTTAATATTGTACACGTGTTTGAATTTGAAGTAATTAAATACGTTTAACTACAGTGTTGCCAGATACCTACTCAGAAAATTCAGTGCTGCAGCGTTGCCAAACGCGCACGAAAAACGACAACATTTTTGGAGGTATAAAAGGTTTACATTTATTTTGTAATTTTATTTAACATTGACGTTTGTGTTTGAATTATTTTTTTAAAGTACAGCGTTGCCAGATGCGCATAGAATTCGGCGAACTCGGAGAAAAAATAGTTTTCTTGAAATATTTTGCGGTCGTCTAAGTAGGACGAACCGGTCGCACGTCAGAAAACTTTTCCTTACTAAATTCATCCCCCCTTCACCCCTTGCACGTAGTTTTTGACAATGCGTGACCTTTGGCTCTCACCCATTGTGGACGACATCATTTGAGAAAGTTAACAAATTTGAGGGCGGTTCACGAAATGACTCAGCAATCGTAGGCGTAAGATACAAATCAAACATCTGTGCGAAGAAAGCATCCACAGACGTACCTTCATGTCTGCTGAGGATGTGTGTCTGCGTTTCGGAAACTCTCTTCACCAATTCTGCAGGTGCACACGCGCGCGAACGAGTCAAAGCCTACTTGAAGGAATCCACAGACGTTTGTTTTTTTATAGTAATTTGTGATGCGTCTCTTTAAACTTCTCGGTTTGTTTGATGCGGTGATGCTGACTAATCAAGTATCTCGTCAAACTTGTAGCTACATTTGTGGGCGCATATAAATCAAAAATTGCATGAAGTGTTCCACAGACGTACTTATGCGTTTTATTTTTCGGTGCATCTCATCGAAATGCATTTGCAGTTTCCTTGCTAAATAGAGTAGAGCTTGTCTTGAAGACTTCATTTCGTCGTGAAATGAAACAGAATATCATAATGTACGGTTCTGTCATCGGAATTCAAGAAACACGTGTACTACACGCGAAGGTTGACGGCTAAGACATAAATCTCAGCTGCCTAGATGTCACACATCAACAACTTCATACCTATGAACGCTTAACATTTCCATTTTCTGTTTTTCTGCACCTCCGAGGAGCACAAATTCGGAAAGAAAAAAAAATCGCTGTGTTGTTTCAAAACACCGTGCATACCGGACGAACAATAACGCATGAAACGATTTATGGCGGTCGCAGAGGAGATCGATTTACGAAGGTGCCGCGGGACAAAAATCCGGCAAGTCATGGCGCTCGCCGGCGCACGAATCAGCTCTGGGCCAATCACAGCCTTTCTTATCGTCATTAGACCGATCTGTATTAGGAATAAATATTTCTGTTCTACACCAGCATCACGCCGAGATAAGAACCATGATACTTGATTGTCTACCAAATCAAAAGGCAAAACAAAAAAAGAATGCCGCCGGCTGCGTTTGCAACGACGTAAGCTCAAAGACACGATGGGAAATAAAAAAAGGCAACCGTGAAGGAATCCCACTCAGAATTTCAGATTTTCAATCAAAGTCTCTCTGAAGCATTAAAAGAACAACGGTGGAATTGACGCGCCCCATTTCGGATTTCTGATTTTCAAAAACAAAAGAAAAAATTCGCCGGCTGCGTTCCCAAAATCGGGAGAACAAAGAAGGAGGAAATCGTCGAATTCCTCTTAAGATTTCTGATTTTCCATAAATGTTTCTATAAAGTAGATATACAAAAAAAAACCGTGAAGGAAATGGCGTATCTGATTTTGGATTTCTGATCATCTAAAGCAAGAAAAAATCATTAGCTATATTTCTAAGACGAGAGTACGGGAGGAGAACAAAAAAAGAGACAACCGCTGGGGAATCGACGAATCCCAGTCAGGGTATCTTCATTTTCCATAAAAGTTTCTGCAGGACATTAAAAAAACCGTGAAGGAAATGACGTGTCCCATTTCGGATTTCAGAAAGAAAAAATTCGCTGGCTGCGTTTCCACGATTAGGAAAACAAAAAAGGAGACAACAGCGGGGGAATCGACGAATCCCACTCAGGATTTCAAATTCTCGATCATAGTTTCTATAGAACAAAGAACCGTAGAGGAATGACGGATTTTTTATTTTCGAAAACAAGAAAAATTCTGATTTTCATCATCAAAGTTTCTAGATATAGAGTATGAAAAACCTTGGAGGAAATGACGCGTCCCATTTCGAATTTTTCGGATTTCTAATTTTCTAAAACAAAATAAAAAATCTGAGAGTTTCTATAGAGTATGAAAAGCCGTGGAGGAAATGACGTGTCTCCCATTTCGGATATGTGATTTTTTTTTAAATAAAAGAAAAAGTTCGCTAGCTGCGTTTCCAAGATGAAAGACACGGGAGGAAAATAAAAAAGGGACAAGTACGGGAGATTCGACGAATCCTAATCGGAATTTCTGATTTTCCATCAAAGTTTCTTTAGTAATACCCCATAGAAACCCTATTTAAAAAAACCGTGGAGGAATTGACGCGTGCTATTTGTTTAAAACAAAAGAAAAAATTCGCTGAAAGAACCCCGCCCGCTCAGGATTTCTGATGTTCCATCAAAGTTTCTGTAGAGTATTAAAAAAAAAACGTGGAGGAAATGACGCGTCCCATTTCGGATTTTTGATTTTCTAAAACAAAAGAAAAAATCCACTAGCTGCGTGTCCAAGATGAAAGTCACGACAGAAGAACAAAAAAGAACAATCGCAGGGGAATCAATGAATTCCAATTCCATCATAGTTTTCTATGGATCATAAAAAAAGCGTGAAGGAAGTGACGTGTCCCATTTCGGGTTTCTAATTTTCTAAAACAAAAGAAAAAATTAGCTGGCTACGTTTCCGCGATCAGGAGAATAAGAAAAGGGGACAACTGTGGGGGAATTGACGAATCCCTCTTAGGATTTCAGGTTTTCCATCATAATTTCTATGGAGCATAAAAAACCGTGGAGGAAATAACGCGTTTCATTTCGGATTTCTGATTTTCCATCAAAGTTTTTATTAAGTAGATATTTTAAAAAATTGCGAAGGAAATGACGCGTCTCATATCTGATTTTTAATTTTCTAAAACAATAGAAAAAATCCGCTAGCTATGCTTCCAAGATGAGAGACACGAAAGATAACATGAAAAAGAAACAGCCGTGGGGGAATTGACGATTCCCAATCAGGATTTCTGATTTTCATCAAAGTTTCTATCAAGTATCAAAACCATGGAGGAAATGATGCCTCTCTTTTCGGATTGCTGATTTTCTAAAAAGAAAATTCGCAAAGTCTGTTTTCAAAAGAAGATACACGACAGGAAAACAAAAAAAAGACATCCACGGTAAAATCGACGAAACCCACTCAGGATTTCCGACTTTCCATCAAAATTTCTATAGAATATAAAAAACCTTGGAGGAAACGACCTGTCCCATTTAGGGTTTCTGATTTTCTAAAAATAAAATAAAAATGTCGCTGCCTGCGTTTCAAAGATCAGGAGAACCAAAACCGCGGAAGAATTAACGAATTCCACTCGGGATTTCTGATTTTCCACCAAAGTTTCTATAAAGTATTAAAAGAAACCGTGGAGGAAATGACGCGTTTCATTTCAGATTTCTGATTTTCTAAAACAAAATAGTTTCTATAAGATATGAAAAACCGTGGAGGATATGACGTGTCCCATTTCGAATTTCTGATTTTGCAAAACGAATAAAAAAGCAATGACACGGTGTCTCTTTCTTTTGCTCAAAAAAAGACAATCCTAGGGGAGTCTACGAATCCCGTTCAGATTTCTGATTTTCTAAAACAAAATAAAAAAATCTGATTTCAATCGAAGTGTCTATAAGGTATGAAAAACCGTGGAGGAAATGACGTATCCCTTTTCGGATTTCTGATTTTGCGTTTTGCAAAACAAAAGAAAAAAGCAATGACGTAAGATGATTGACACTTTCTTTTGCTCAAAAAAAAGACATTCGTGGGGGAATCTACAAATGCCGCTCAGATTTCTGATTTTCCATCAAAGTTGTCATTGTAGGAAAAACTGGAGAAAATTACGTAATCCCTTTCGGATTTTTGATATTAAAATACAAAAGAAAAAGCCGCGCGTTGCGTTTGCAATGACGTAAGATGAAAGAAACGACGGAAGAACAAAAAAAAGAGGCAACCGTGCGGGAATTGACGAATCCCACTCAGATTTTTGATTTTTCATTAAAGTTCTCATAAAAGAAAAACCGCGGAAAAAAACCGGATTTTTGATTTTCCACCAAGGCATCTTATTCTGGATTTCCGATTTTCCACCACGGTTTTTCAAAAACAAGACAATTTACTATTTACATGCGGACCGTTCTAAGAGCGCAATGCTCTTGACCCAAATGTGGAGGGGGTGGAGCGGAAGTCACGGTTTCTTATTAAAATCCCATCAGGCAGACGTAATAAGGTTTAATAACGTGACTCTCGAGCGCGTGTATGCTATGAAAGGCTGTAATTTCCTCCTCGGAATGTTATTCACACTTGTCGACGGTGTCGCTCTTCATGTAAAAGAAGATTAAAGTGTGACGCCTCGGTTAACCGTTGAAAAATTCTGCGCGAAAAATGATTCTGTTGAAACAAAAAAAAGGAAAGGTGAGCTCACTCTAATTGATCATCCGTTTTAATAAAAATCAAATTTATTCTGAAAGGTAAACACCCGTCACAACTTCAATTTAATCAAGTAAGCTGACCTTCCTCATTCACCTCTTGGCAAACCGAATTGTTTCTCTTGGCTCAAAAATGTTTAGGACCTTTAGGACCGATTTTACAATCGTCGGATAGGCATTATTCTTAGAATAATGTGACGTAGGTATGACGTAGACGTGGAGGAACGTTAAAGGATATTCGGCGAACAGTTATTCCGTCCACATTCCCCGATTGTAAAAATGGGCCTTAAGGAAAGAAATTACGTTCACGTAATAAGAAACGGGTGAGGTCACTCTGACTAGTCACAAGCCGCGCTAAATTTTACTTAAAGCTTCAAATTAATCAAATAGGTTGACCTTTCTCATTCACCACTTGGCAATTCGAACATTTCGTTATCTAATGGAATTGATTCTATTTTTTTAAAGAAATATTTATGTCGGATGGAACAAGGAAAAGGTGAGCTAACTCTGATTAATCTCCTAAATCAGGATCATTCTGAAACTGTCATACTGAATTTTTCTTAAAATTTTTATTTAATCAAATAGGCTGAGTGCTAATACTCAGAAAACGACTAAATTTTACTAAAAATGTTCTTTTAATCAAGTAGGTCGACCTTTCTTATTCTATTCTTGGGGTTCCGATAGTTATTACGAAGTTAACTGTTTTGTTGAGAAACTATAAGACACTTTCGATTCAAACAAAAATAAATTAATATCATTCAGAAGACGAAAACAAAGGTGGGCTCACTCTGACTAAATTGATCGCTCTGGTGAAATCCGATTTTATTTTAAAACTGATGTCTCGAAAACGACGAGGCACACTGAATTTTACTTAGAATTTTCATTAAATCAAGTAGGCCTACCATTTTCTTTCTCCTCTTGGCATTGCATACCGAACTTTTCCCACACTTTTGTTTTTTTCCTAACGTCATTTTAGTCCCAAGCTTTCTGAAGCTTGCCGGGGAGGTGTGAAGGCTGGTAATTATGTACTGCGACCGACTTACCAGATGTTTTTCCTTCTTCGGCATTCGCCTTACAAACCGGGGGAAAGCAGAAAACCCAGTTCGAAGGAGTCGGTATGAGTTGCAAAAATGAAGTTGAGAGAAACTCAAAGCATCGAGCCTTTAAGATAGTTACGGAAAAAATTGCATTGACATAACAAATAGTAAGAAAGGTGAATTCATTCTAATTAAATCGATTGCTTTCGTGAAACTCAACGTATTTCCAAAAAACAATCTCAGTTTATATGTCACACCTTATTCTACTTCAAATCTAGTTGGTTTACTGCGCTGAAGTTGACGCCTGTGCCCATAACCCGACTGACGTCCAACGATAATTGTTTTAAACATTAATTACACGAAAACAACCGAGCTCTTTCATTCCTTTGACGTAAATGGCGAGATAGGGCTATTGATACCTGCAGAATTCAGTTGTTTTGAAATTGAACGAGTGGCAATTACAGACTCGAATTACGTAAACGAAATCCCACGTAATTACAGCATGTCAGTTCGTTCCCTGTTATCAAATTTAAGTTTTACTTAAAAACTGGTGCACTGACGTTATGTAACTTCGCCAAAGTGAGCCTAGGCCCATAACCGGCTGATATCTAACGATAATTGTGTTATACATTAATTAAGTTTCTTTCACGTAAAAGACGAGGTGGGGCTACTGAAACCTGCCAAATTTAGTTGTTTTAAAATTCACCGATTGTCAGTTATGAAGTCGAATTACATCCGACGTAATTGAAGCAGGCCAGTTCGTTCCCTGTCTTTAGCACTGAAAAATAAAACATATTGCCTAAATAACACTTTCAATTTTACTTAAAAACTGACGCATTGACATTGTGTAACTACGTCGAAAGTAAGCCTGGGCCCATAACTCGACTGACATCCAACTAAAATTATGTTACACATTAATTACGCGAAAGAGACAGAGTCCCTTCGTTTATCCTTGAAGTAAAAGGTGAGGTACGGATACTGAAAGCTACAGAATTCAGTTGTTTTAAAATTGAGCGCCTGTCAATTAAGGATTCGAGTCACATCCCACGTGTTAGGGCAAGCGAGTTCGTTCCTTGTCATTAATTCTGAGTAATAAATAATATTATTTACATATCACATTAATTACTGTGTGCACACTGACATTGTGTATTGAGTCGAGGCTCGAGGGTGACGCCTGGGCCCATAATCCGATTCACATCCAACGATAATTGTGTTATACCTACATTAATTACCCGAAAGAGATCGAACTTTTTCGCTTCTTTTTTAATGTAACAAGGCGAGGTAGGGCTATTAAAACCTGCAAAATTCAATTGTTTTAAAATTGAGTCAATTGCGAACTCAAATTACATACACAAAATCGCGCGTAATTAGAGCAAGCCAGTTCCTTCCCTGTTATTGCTTAAAATTTGAAGCACTCGCATTGTATATTGAGTCAAAGATGACGCCTGGGCCCATAACACGATTGGTATTCAATGATAAATGTCTTAAGCATTAAGTACGTGAAAGAAACCGAACTTTTGCGTTTTCTTTTAATGTAAAATGGCGAGGTAGGACTATTGAAACCATGCAGGATTCACTTGTTTTAAAACTGAGTCAATTACGGACTCAAATTACATAAACAAAATCCTCCGTAATTAGAGCAAGCCAGTTCGCTTCCTGTTATTATTTAAAATTTGATGCACTCGCGTTGTATATTGAGTCAAAAGTGACGCCTGGACCCATAACCTGATTGACATCCAATGATAAATGTCTTAAACATTAAGTACGTGAAAGATACCAAGTTTTTCCCTTTCTTTTAATACAAAAAGGCGAGGTAGGGCTATTGAAACCGTGTAGGATTCAGTTGTTTTAAAACTCAGTCAATTACGGACCCAAATTACATAAACAAAATCCCCCGTAATTACAGCATGCCAGTTCGTTCCCTGTTATTAAGCTCCGAGTAATAAATCGTCTTGTGCTTCGAGGAGGACGCAGGAATGCACGGCGCCCAAGACGAGGTCGATCGAACCACACGAAAATCAACTAATTACGGCCCCTCGCAAATCAATAAGAAGTCAAAAATAAAACAGTTGAAGGGAGTCGCTTAATGACCGAATGATTGCACGCTCGACTAAATGACTGACTGTCTGTCTGTAATGATGCGGTGCTTTTCTTTGAGCATTGATCGAAAGAGCTACCCGGAATACAGCGTGTGGCGTTCTTTTTAAAATCTGACAATGAGTGTAAGAATGTGTAAATTAATTAGGGCCGTACTATAATGATTAAGATTTTCCGGGAAATGGCAAAGCGTGCCACTGAGAATAGGCCCGCCGCATTCTCAGAATACTTCTTCGGCGATAGATAAAATCTGGTTGCGCCATTCAGGAATTAATTTGGGCCGTTTAATCGGTGCAGTAGCCCTGTCACATGGCCGTTGAACCAACTCACATTGTTTGACTGATCTCAATTAAGACTCGCTGAGCTGTTATCGCGAGTCCATCTGAATATACAGGCCGAATTTAGTGTTACTGCTCCCGTCCCAGGTTTTTTCTTTCCGGTCAGGTTATTGCTTCCAATGCCGGTTGCACCTATCAATGAAGGCGAGATCGAAGCAGGCGATTATTCCGAAGCACAATGCGTGTGATTCCTGTGAGACGCTCTTACAATGTACACCGTTGAAATATTACGCTTTTATTGCCCCTCGAAATAATATAGTCCTCAAAATTTGATTGGGTTCTCGTCTAAATTGCACTTTAATCAGAGTGAGCCTACCTTTTTTAATGCCTTGCAAACTTTAAGTAAAGTAGAAAACGCATATCTAAAAAGTTTGAGTGGTTTCTGTTTTTAAATCGCACTTTAATCAGAGTGAGATTACCTTTTTTAATACCTTGTAAAATGAAAAAAAATCTCTTCAAAGTTTCATTAGTTTCTATTTAAATCGCACCTTGCAAACTTTAAGCAAAAAAATAAAAAAAAGCTCTCTTCAAAGTTTGCTTGGTTTCTGTTTAATTCGCACTTTAATCAGAGTGAGCTCACCTTTTTTTGTATGTAGTTTGTACACTACAAGTAAAATAAAAAGATACAACTTCAAAATTTGATTGGTTTTCGTTTAAATCGCACTTTAATCAGAGTGAGTCCACCTTTTTCTACGCCCTACAAATTCTAAGTAAAATTAGAAGAAAAAAAACGTCTCTTTAAAGTTTGATTGGTTTATGTTTAAATCGCACTTTAGTAAGAGTGAGCCCACCTTTTTCTACGCCATGCAAACTTCAGATAAAATAACTTCTATTCGGAGTTACATTAGTTTCTATTTAAATTGCACTTTAATCAAAGTGAGCCCACCTTTTCAGTATCTTCCAAATTTGATTGGCTTCCGTTTAAATCGCACCTTAATCAGAGTGAGCCCATCTTTTTCTTCGTCATGCAAACTTTAAAGAAAAGAAATAAAGAAAAGAAACAAACTGCGTTCGTAGAATTCCACTTTAATCAGAGTGAGCCCACCTTTTTAGTATCTTCAAAGTTTTATTGGTTTCCGTTTAAATCGCACTTTGTTTAGAGTGAGCCCACCTTTTTCGTATGTTTAAGTAAGATAAAAAAGAGATATGTTCAAAGTTTGCTTGTTTTCTGTTTAAATCATATTTCAATCAGAATGAGCTCGCCTTTCTTCGTATATAGCTTGTCCACTATAAGTGAAATAAAACGACACAACTTCAAAATTTGATTGTTTTCGTTTAAATCGCACTTTAATCAGAGTGAACCCACCTTATTCGCCATGCAAACTTTAAATAAATATTTAAAAAAATTCTCTTCGAAGTTTGATCGTTTTACGTTTAAATCGCGCTTTAATCAGAGTGAGCCCACCTTTTTTGTACTTTGCAAACAGATTAAAGAAAATAAATAAATTGCGTTCATAGAATAAGGAAAACGTACGGTCACTCTGATGAGTCACAAGCCACCACGATACATTTTACTTAAAGCTTTAAATTAATCAAATAGGCTGACCTTTCTCATTCACACCTCTTGATATCTCGGGGCCTTGACACCTCTGATCCTTTTTTCTTAAAAAAAGGTTCAGTTTAGAAAATTAAAACTGATAGGCGTCTTCGGGTCTTTAAATAAAAAAAATGAACTGTGTTCACGGAACAAGAAAAAGGTGAGCTCACTCACGGATTAATCATCCGATTTCATTCTGAACGGAAACGTTCCCAGAACACTTGCCAAACTAAATTTGACTTAAAAGTTCAATTTAATCCAGTGAGCGGACCTTTCCCCTTCAACTCTTGACGATTCGAATATTTTGGGATTGCCGAATTAATTTAGTTGCACTTTGAATCTCTTTGTTGTTTAAAAAATTGTTTCAGTTCAAAACTTCAGAACTAATATCCCTCGTCCCTTAACAAAAAGAAATAAACTCTGTTCAGTCTAACCTCATTCTAACCTAAAGTTAAAAAAAAATGCTTCAAAAGGTGTCGCACTGAATTTTGCTTAATTTTTTTTTTTAATCAAGTGAGCTCACCTTTCTTATTCTACTCTTGGCATTCCAAACATAGTTTCATTAAATGAAGTTAATTGAGAAACTCAAAGCATCGGTTTTGATTTGAACAAAAATAAATAAATAGCATTCACTAGATAAAAAAAGGTGAGCTCACTCTGAATAATTAATCGCTCTAGTGAAATCCTATTTTACTATGAAAAAGAACCCCCCGAAAACACCCTGGCACACTAAATTTGACTTAGAATTTTCATTAAATCAAGTAGGCCTACCTTTTTTTGCTACTCTTGGAATTTTCTAAATTTTTCCGACAGTATTATCGAATGTAGTTATCCGTTTGGGTGAGAAATTCAAAGCATCGAGCCTTTAAGACAGTTGAAATGACTGCACTGACGGAACCAAAAAGAAAGAAAGGTGAGTTCACACTGATTAAATCGATTGATTTCGTTAAACCCGAAGATTATTAATTTCTTTCCAAAAAAAAAAACATGCCACACCATATTTTACTTAAAATCTGGGGGGGTGGGTGTACTGATCCGAAGGTGACGCCTGGGCCCCTAACCTGACTGTTGTCCAATGCTAATTGTATTATAAAGAGTGCTTTTTTTAAATCTGGCGTCGAGGTTGGCCGTGAAAGTTTAATTGTGAACTATCGTTATACCTGCAACGTAGTGTCTAACTATGCTTTCGAATTCGACAGTACAATAGGACAACACAAGAATGTGATGTATTGTAACAAGTGAAAAAAGACAATAATTTTTCAGGTTGTTGGAAGCAGACTACTGACGCCACTGAGCTGACAACTGATCACAAACTGTAGCGTTACCGAGCATGCGCGTTAAGTTAGTTATGAGAGTTACTGTTTGATCGTTGAATAAAAATGGTGTAATAAATATTCTTGTTATTATTCGACTTGGAAATCCTGACATGTTTTTTTACCAAATATTTGCGAAAACAGATGAATTTTAATTTCAAAAGTCAAAGAAATTGACAGATATTTCAAAAGATGTAGTGCATTCACAATAAACACCTTTTCACCGCCAACTTCGACGCCAAATTAAAAAAAAAGAAACACCTGACACACAAATTATACGAAAAAGACCGATCTCTTTCGTTTTTTTGCGAAAAAGGCGAAGTAGAGCTTCACCTTTTTAGTAGGTATATATCTTGCTAACTTTAAGTAAAATTTTAAAAAAATCTCTTCAAATTTGTTTGGTTTCTGTTTACATCGCACCTTAATCAGAGTAAGGCCACTTTGTTTATGTCTTACAAACTTTAAGTAAAATTTAAAAAATCTTCAAGTTTGAATGTTTGATTGGTTTCTGTTTAAATCGCACTTTAATCAGAGTGAGCCCACCTTTAACCCATGCAACTTTAAGTAAAATATAAGACACCTTTTGCAATTACTAAACGTTTGAAAAGGAGAAATAATTTGATTTAAAAGAAACACTCTTGGTCACCAAGGGTTTATAGAAAGGTAGGTTGACTGTAAAATTAACTTCGATTATTATTATAGTCGAATTCCGTCATCGCCCTTTGACATTTTAAGTCCACGTTAGATTTTTCGGTAATATTTCGAGTGAGCCCACCTCTTTTATATTATTATTAACGGTAATATTTTATAGTTTCTTTTCTAAAGAAGCATTATTAAAAAATCGATTTATTCGAGTGAGCTCACCTTTCTTTGTGCCTTCCAAACTTTAAGTGAAATATACAACATCACTTATTGTCACTTAAAATTTGCAACGTACTAAAAAGGTGAGTTCACTCTAAACAGAAATCAAGATATATTTCTTTTTTATTTTACTTAAAATTTGCCAAGCATAAAAAAGGTGGGTTCACTCTGATAAAACTGCGATTTGAATTAAATAGAAACCAATCAAACTTTGAAGAGATGTTTTTTTTTTTTATTTTAAAGCTTAAAGCTTGCTAGATACGAAAGGGTGGGTTCACTCTGATTAAACAAGAATCAACCAAACTTTGCAGAGTGAGCTCACCTTTCTTTGTTGTGCCAAACTTAAAGTAAAATAAACAGTATCGCTTCCAACTCTAAAACCTTCATTTTACCGTTTATATTACTTAAAATTTGTAAGATACTAAAAAGGTTAGTTCACTCTGATTAAAGTAAGATTTAAACAGAAACCAAGATATGTTTGTTTTTTATTTTACTTAAAGTTTGCAAGGCGTAAAAAACACGTGAGTTCACTCCGATGAAAGTGCAGTTGAACGTTGAAGAGATGTCTTTTTTAAAATTTTACTTAAAGTTTGCAAGGTACAAAAGAGTGGACGCACTCTGATTAAACAAACACCGATCAAACTTTGAAGAGTGAGCTCACCTCTCTTTATACCTCCCAAACGTTAAGTAAAATAAACTGCTTCGCTTACAACTCTAAAACATTTAGAAAAGGAGAAATAATTCAATAGAAAGAAAATGCTCTTGATCAACAAGGGCTTACAGAAAAGAGGTCGGCCCACTCGGTAAAATTAATTATAAGCGATTTTCTTTGTCGCGCTTTGATCTTTTTAAAGCACGTGTTAGATTTTTCAGTAAAAAGGAAAGGAAACCTAAATTTCATAATTTCATTTGGATTTGTTTTAGTCCAACACAATATTGTTATGAATTCGGAATTCGAGGAAATCATCGTTTTACAAATCGCAATTATTGCGTTCGCTAGGTTCTAGTGTGTAGTAATGAAAGCCACAGGATGTCGTTTTAGGCCCCATTCTCTTTTTTACTTGACGAAATCGTCGTTAAGGGCCGTTTTAATAAATCCAAGGTAATTGATGTGGGTCAGGTCGACTTAACTCTTTCATTTAATGAATTTTTTTGCATTTCACGTCCATTAATTTTCTCGGACGTAATTTATTAACTCGGACCGAGTGAGTGTAATATCACTGATTGTGAGTTATGAAAGCGAGGCGTTTATCAATTTGGCATTTCTGCAGCACGTCAAAGCCCGTCGGGCTTTGCATAAATGAATTAATGGAAAAGTTTAGTCAGGCAATTAAACTCGATTTGGATTTCATAAATTATAAGTGTGTACACGTACTTACATACTTGGCGACGGTGAAAGAAAACAAGCGAGCTTCTGGAGCCTTCTCGTTTCTTCTTCGTCTAGAACAACCGCGCCGGAGGTAGCCGCACGTGTGATTAAGATAATTACAAGGAGTGTAATTAAAAATACCAGTGTTGTCATTAAGAGATTAGGGCCAATATAAGCTCTTGCGGTTCCATTTATAGCCCGCCTCGTATTAACATACCCACCGGTCTTCGACGAGCTCGGGATGGATAATTACGAGAGAGCAACAAAAAAATGACTCGAGTGTCTAAACGTGAATGAAAGAGGATTGACATGACGGAAGAGAAGTCTTTCGAAAACAAGTTGCTTGACCCACGTTCGTCGTAACTACGAAAGAATGAAGCGCACTCAACAAGTTGACGTTGATGTCTGAGAAAAAAAATCACAGTCTAAACTACCATAGAAATAAAATTATCATAAAAAGAGTATAAGATGTCTTGTGGAAACTAACTCGAAAAGCAGCGTAAAGGATTGTAAACAGCAATGAAAAAACGAAAAAAAAAGAAGGTCCTAAATAACGCCCTGCGGAACACGGGGTCTAAGTAAAGTGGTCGTTGAATACAGAAGATCACCTTGTTTTCTTCTACGTTAGTCCCATGAAAGGGGATGGCGAGACAAAAAAAAGAACAGCTGAAATGAATATAAAATAAAGTACGAAAAAGATAGGACTCAAAAGTACACCCTGCGCTCTCCTTCACATCTCATTAGAGACATTGGAGATGGACTGCCTAAAACTAAAAGAAATTACTTTCTAAGACTGAATAATTAAATAGTTTCTCCATGTCTAAACAAAAAAAAAAGAGAAAAACACAGAAACTCGACCTGCGGAACCCATTTAAATCTATTAAGGCTATTGGCCTTTAAGAAAAGTGTTGTTTCAAATTCATTTTGAAATATAATTTAACTTCCACTGATCAAGAAGCAGTACGCCGACCTTACTCATTCAACCCTTGCCTGTTCAAACATTCTGTGACAGTTTCTTCTAATAAAACTGACATTTGCTCTTTTCCATGCGTGTGCGATTGGGAGCGCTACCTTTTGACTGAAAATATTTAATTCTCGCGTCTTAATTTGCACGGGTATTTTTAAATGACATTGACAGTTCGTTTTTCTGTGCAGGTAAAAAATGAGACTCGAATTTGCAATGAATAAAGCAAGGCAGTCTCATTCGCGATTGATCGAAACTCGCCAAAAACGGGTTTACGGGTTTTACTCAAAACAGCGTTGGAGATGTGCCAGTGCCCGTCTTGTCGACTGCAACTCCACAAGTCCGAGGGCGTAATCAACATTCACAGAATGTCTTAGTGTGTGGTTGATCTTCAAAAATCCGCCCGTCTCTCTATACGTAGTACCATGGTTTTGGGTGAGAAATCAATAATTAATTTTGCCAATTTGTTATGTTTTTAGAAACTAACAACAACTAACAAAGTTGATACAGTTGAAAGTAATGGATAATTCATCCCCTTTCTGTTATCATTTTTAACCACATTTAGTCATGATAGTTATCGCAAATCAAACTGAAGGGGGTGTAAAGAACAATCGAATGAGTAACAACAAAACAATTGATATGATTCAAAAGAGTCATGACGCGTATGACAAACGACCCAATAAATTTCCTCCTCAAATCTAATTAGGTAAACACGACCTAATGTATCACGATAATCCGGAGCGTTACACAACAACAACAACAACGGAGGCGGTTGATTTATGCCGGCGGATGGACGGACGGACACAGATCTGATAAACTAAATGATGCCGCAATTATCGAATGATTAATGGCGCTAATTCGCTAAATGCAGCGGTCGCAGTAAGCGACGTCGTACTCAATAAATCAGCGTGTAATGCGCGCAGGACTTTGAGTTATTGTTCGTGGCGCACTTGCCCGTGGGTGGTCCGCTTCAAGTAAATTATATGTATATCACGAATGCTAGATTATAGTTATGATGTCGATTTACGAACGACATGCTCCAGTTGCGACACTGAAATGCATAAGGGGCGATTCATATTGAGAGGCGGCGACTTGCGTCGCGCATGCGTGAGTTTATGTCAAGCGTGTCATGACCACCCTCGAATACACTTCACAGATTCAAATTTTCTTGGCGTCCTAAGACATGAGATTCTTGTCGTACTAAAACAGCAAAGTTTCCATTATTATCGAGGGATGGCGCTTTCGTCACAAAACATTAAACATTGAAATTGAAGTTTAAGTTGGCACGGCACACCTGGATTTTTAGTCTGAAGCCGCGGCGGTTTTTCATCTTCGATTGCAAGAGACTTACATTCAAAGGTTTTGACATTTAGCAGAGAAACAAACCATGCACAGTTTATACGACAAGCTTCACTATCCTCCATCGAAACGGGCGTGCGTTTACCAAGCTTGATCAAAATCAGAAAGAAATTCATGTTGGTACACTTGAGCTTTCAGTTTGGAATTGTCGCAGGGCTTTTTGTTCCGTTGACTTTTCGTCTTCAACTGTGTCAAAAGCTACTCGATTAGAAACTGAAAGGTTTATTTCTCTGCTAAAAATATGATTCATTTAGCATAGAAACAAACCGTAACGAGCATTAATTTTTCTCTATCAAAAGATTTCCGATATCATCCAGAGATGGAGTGTTCGTTACAAAGCGTTGTCTTAAAATAAGAAAAAAGTTCTAGTTGGTACACATGAGTTTACTTTACAGTCTGGAACATATTAGCTTTGATCATTTATTGAAGGTTCATTTCTCTGCTAAAATATGATTTATTTAGCACGAGAACAAAATGTTGTTCTCTACCAAAAGAAGTGCGGTGTGTTTTTCTACTAAACATATCATCCTTTTAGCGAAGAAACAAACCGTGCTAAGCTGTAGGTACTCAAGCATATTAATTAAACAAATCGCAGCCGTAATAGAGAAACACAAGGTATAATAAATGGCTGTATTGCTTGAAGCTTATTGAATACTGCGCTAAACACTTATCGGAGGAATAAACCAAACGACATCTGCCGGATAATATATGAAACCGTGACCAACATCAGCTAATGCTTTCGCGTCGTGTTTTCTGATTTAGCGCCGTTGCATCGGAGCTGTCAAGTAACGATAGCATTTGTTGTTTTATTTATTACGGTCTTTACTGAAAACTGCGCCGCGACTTAAAACGGCGACTGCATTCGATAACGTAGAGGAAGAAAGTTCGCGACGCGAACAAAAAGTTTATGAGCGGTGTTGAGCGCCATCTAAGTGCCGAATTTCGTGTATGTTACGTTTCTCAAAATTCACGAGTGATTTTCTTTCTCTGCCCGAAGCTGCCCGTGTAAAACCATAACTCGGTTAGTCGGTTACGTTGTTGTTTTCAAATTTAGCGCCATTACGTCAGAGCTATCTAGTGACGATAGCATTTGTTATTTTAATAATTACGGGCTTTATTCAAAAACCCTTGCTACTTAAACCAGCGTCTGCTTTTGCTTACAGTGGAAAGCAAGAAAAGTAGACAAAAAACAGTTTCCTGTAATTGTTCTTTCTCAAAATGGTATCGTTTAAGCGCGGCTTCACAGATGACATATAAGAAGTTTGAAAGCTTTCAAATTTAACAAACTTAAAACTTCTACAAAATCATTTTAAAATGCCTTTTATACAATGAAAAATGAGAAAGAACAATTACAGGAAACTGTTTTTGTCTACTATTTTTTGCTTTCGACTGTACGTGGAGGAGAAAGTCAACGACACGAGCCATAAGTTTATGAGCGCCATCTATTGGCCACATTGCATGTAGGTTACGTTTTTCAAAATTACATCGTTCGTTGTTTTCAAATTTAGCGCCATCACGTCAGAGCAATCTAGTAACGACAGTATTTTTTATCTGAATGATTAGGGTTTTACCATGGCCAGCTCCATTAACATTCACCGACGTGTATGTATGGCCGTTTCAATTCGCCTAAAATTCGGTTCGAGAAAGCATGCCGTGGAGTACTCCCCTCAGCGCTCCCTATTAAAGATACTACAGAACTACTCATAGTAACTTAATGACAACTGCAATTACTTAAAAACTCACAAGAGGCGCTGAGTGGAGTACCGTCAAATTTTTAAAAGTCGAATTGAAACGGCCATACATACACGTCAGTGAATGTTAATGTAGCTGGCCATGGTTTTACTCAAAACACCGCTGCTACTTAAAATGAATGAACTCTGCTTTTGCTTACACGGAGGAGAAAGTTAGCGACACGAACTACATATAAGATTATGAGTTGTGTTCAACGCCATCTATCGGCCGAAACGCGCAGCTCACGATTTTCAAAATTCGCCTAAGAATTCGATTTTTGATTTTAACAGGAATCAGAACGATTCTTTATTGTAAACGGTTACGCTAGTTGTCGGGTGCGTACAGTCACTAAATAAATATAGTACCGCAATCCATATGCTTAATGCGTAAGATAAAGAAACCACGTTTTTGCACTAAAATGGCCACTTTCGTCAACTTGAGTGACCACTTTCGTCAACTTCAGTGACCACTTTGGTCAACTCCAGTGACCACTTTGGTCAAGTTTAGTGACAATTTTCGTTCATATGCTTAGGGCCGTTTTCATAATAGTGCTAAAGCAGACTTTAATTTAAAGTCACTTTAAGCATAGGAAAACTAATGTGTTTTTATAAGTTAAAGTCACTTTAAATTTAAAGTTCTATTATGAAAATGGCCTTTTCTTTTTTGAAATTTTGCTTCGCGATGTTTAGTTCATTAACATTAGAGCTTGAGATCACTAGTTTCTATACAGATAAACAAATGACACTCAGTATGTCATCACAGATGGAAAAAAAAAGGTGGGCTCACAGGCGATTGATCGATGTTTCTTAATACCGACTGATTTTTTCAATTTTTCATCAACTCTAGCCATGAAATGCGTGTCCTAGCTTTACTGTAAAATAACTTTAAGGAGTTAAGCTAAGACACGCTGTACAAATTTCATGGCAAGAATTGATAAAAGTAGGTAAATCGCGGGAGTACGTACAGCGCCATCTATCGATTCAACCACGCAAGTTACACTTTTCCGAATTTGCAAGTAACTTTCATGGATTTTGTGACCTCGATTTTCAGCGATTGTCGGCAACTCTTAATACATATATTAAAAAAAAGAACACGACTGGGAGCGCCACCTTTTGACTGAAAATTTTCAGATTTTGGACTCGATTTTCAGCAACTCTTCATTAAGATGAAAAAAACGGACATGCGTATGTGATTGGGAGTGCCACCTTTTGCCAGAAAATGCTTAATTTCTGCGTTTTTTTTTTAATTTTTAAACGGATATATTTAAATGACATTGACAGCTTTTATTTCTGTGTAGGCAAAAAATGACACTCGAATTTGCAATAAATAAAAAAAGGTAGTTTCAGTCGCGACTGATCGAAACTCGCGAAAATCTGTGTCGCAAACAATACATTTAAGTTCACTTAAGTGGCGCAGAGCGCGCCATCTGTCGGTAGCACCCGCGCAACTCTTTTATTTTTACAAAAATATGCGAATGATTTTCGTCGAATTAAAAACTTATTTATTATTTTAATTAGTTACTTCCGATTTTGATAAGAACGAGAATTATCGAGCAATATAGTAGATGCTATGCGCACCATCTCTCGATTAATATACTAGATTCTTATGCCACAATCTCCGAGGTTAGTAATTGATGTTACAGCGTGTGCTTTAAGTGTGTAAATACTCTTTCGTTATGTTGTTGACGTTGCAGATAAAGAAATGGCGCTTGAATCTGCAAGGATTAAAAAAAGGTAGACTCACTCGTGTATTTAACTGAAACTAATAAAATTTAATTTTAACTGATATTATTATTATTATTGTTGTAAAAGTGAATGAATAAATTGATCCCAAAGAGGAATTATCGTATTTAATCCAATTTCTTTAAACGTTATTGTGATAAATCGAATAAAATGATATAAGGCGAGGCCTAGCCTCAGGAATTGGAGTGAGGTAGATTTATTCGGCGGTTTTGCTCGTGTCACTGGTCTGCGTGGCCCCAACTTTCCGCACAGGTGTGAACTGCGCAATTTTAATTCGAGAAGGGCGGCCAATCGCGCCGGTGAAAGTCCCGACGATGAATTATTATAGCGCCCCACAGTTTCCGATATTCATATATCAGGCCCCCGCGGTATACCATTGTGGCCCGGATTGACATCGATTCCAGTTAGAAAGTTTCGAAATAAATTAATGCGGTGCGTGGACAAACTGGTTCTAACGCAGACAAATACCTATACACACACACACACACTCATACATAGAGAACCATTGACATTCGATAAATAATAAATTATCGAAAGCAGAAAAAAAAAAGAAGTACCTACACATGATATAAACCTCTTTTTTTTTCGTTTTGTGCTTTCAACAAATCACGTTCGCCCCGGACTAAATGATTAATTTAAGCGAGTTAAAGGCATGCAAATTGCTGCGTGATATTAACTCGTCAAGTCACGATAAGAGAAATAATCGACGGTAATCGACGAACAAAACGTCGATGCAAGAACTCGTCTTGTTTCATCCGCAAAAGCTACACTGTAAGTAACTACCTTCGTTCTTCGTTGGCTCAAGATCAGGATTGAATTACGTATGTTGTATACGTACCGCGATAACCATCCTGTAGTCACATAAAATCTGAATTTCCATTCGGTATTTGTTTAATACCTTCAAGGAATAAAAAAAGGTGGACTCATCGGCTCAATTATTGTTTTTCGTCGTTGAATCATCCCTAATTTATAATTAAATTGTTTGTTTCGACGCAGCGCCATTCAATGAAAATCGTCGTAGAAAAATCTTTAAATTGTCTTTGTTTGGATCTGGCATGTGTATAGATAGGTAGTAGGCCTTGCAAGAAAAAAGCGAAACAAAAAACTGCACTTGATTCTCTTTATCAGTTGCGTCCGAATGTTCGTTTGATACGGCGAGATCGCGTCGCCTAAAATTAAAACAAACGTTTAATTTAAAATATAATTAAAAATTCGTGTGATAGTGCCCTGCGATTTTGAACTTCGTGCGTGGGTAAGTAAGATCTAAGGTAGCTTAAATTTTTTAAATAAGTTTTGGTTACGTTCCGTCTATCCAAAAAAAAATAAATAAAACTTACGTTGTCGGTGGAAAACTCGTCTCACGTTTGTTCACGCGATTACCGTCGATTTGTTGCTATTCGATTGTTTCGATTGTAAGCGGCGGTTTTGACTGATTAAATGAGCCTCGAAATTCGCAGGGAAGAGAAGAAGAGGGCGACAAAAAATTTGAAAGCGAAAAACGAAAGAAAACAGCGTCTCCTGCTTCCTATATGTATTGTTGTCAACTTGTTTAATATAGTTTTGATTTAAAATTCCCTTCACCACAACAAAAGATGTTTCATTAATCACTCCCAGAAAATTAAAAAAAAAAAAACTCTATGAGATCACAGTCTAAGGTAAGTAGGCGTTATCTAATGATAACGATCTGACATAAGACTGTGACTTTTCTGAACTTCAATTACTTAGTTTTCAAATCAAATCATGTACGGGGGGCGTCACATAAACTAATACAATACAGAAGTCTTATGTACAACGGTAATTCCATATGTAAGAGGTTCAGAAAAATAGAAAACAGATTCAACATAAGAACCGCATTCAAATCCTCGCCCACAATAAAGCGGCCCCCAGACTGTCAATAATATTGCACAATATTTCATATTGCGCAATATTATTGATAGTCTGTGAATGATATTGAAACATTGTGCAATATATTGAGCAGATCAAGAAAGGTTTGATATTTATTGCGCAATCTGCAAAAAGAATGCAGTGTGTGGTTAATATTGTACAATATTATTCAGTATATCCTCGAGTGCGCAAGTCATGGCAACGAAAGAGGAGGAAAGGAGGTTCATTTTAGAGTGCATCGAGGTGTATAGAAATTTGCCAGCCTTGTAGGATATAAAATCAAAAGATTACAGCAACAGGGTAAAAAGATGAACAGTCTTTCAACCACCTGCGCTTTTTCTTTTTCCGTTTATTACGAAAGCTCGCAGACAATGCGATGGCAACACAAGCTGTTTCAACATCAATTAGCATGTTTGCCGCTAAAAAGTTAACAACTGAGTGGCTGTATATTGTGCAATCGTAGTCGGCTGTCTAGGGCAAATCTCAATTTTATTGTACAATATTATTGTGCAATATTATTGACAGTCTGAGGACCGCTTAAGATCAGTGTTAACTAGAACAGAACCAGACAATGAGGACCAAAGAACGAAAAACTGCATATACGCATTACCTTGTGAATGCGGTAGGGAGTACATTGGGGAAACAAGAAGACCTTTAAGAATCAGGGTGAAAGAACAACAAACCCTTACACGTAGTGGAGAAACAACGAAGTCTAAAATTGCTGAACATGTTTGGAGCGAAGACCACAATATAAAATGGGATGAAGCTATGGTGATATCAAAAGAAGAGAAAACCATATGCAGAAAATTGAAAGAACTGCAACCTACCCCATTAGCCAAGCAAGCCTTGAAATTAAGGACCAATCATAAGGAAGAACCTGAAGAGAAGGAAAACCACGGACACTCCAAACCAACCTAACAGAGAGGGATGGGTCCCCGATACTTTGTATCGTTGACCTCTGCGCAACACTGTGAAATAACTGTCAGTGTCAGAGAACGGTGAAAACTTTACACACGTTTCATGAACTAGAACCCAGAAAACGGTAACCGACAAGTTGTTACCGAAAGGTCGGATAAGAACAATCCACGAAATGGTGGTAATAGCCCAACACACAACATTAACAATGCTGACATTCCACCATTAACAACCTTCCGTAAACGTTTATAGACTAAATAGTTTTGATATAGTTTCGATTTAAAATTCCCTCCACCACAACGAGAGAGATAACAAAGGAAAAATACATCAAGTTGGTTTTGTTTTTTTGACGAAAGAAGATGGAACAAAAAACATACGACTTCCCAAACAACAAAGTTGACATTTGACGAACGACAGTTGTGAAACAATCGTGACCTAACGTGACATAACCTAAAATGACATTTCGCAAGAATCTAATTTAATGGCCGAATTCTTCACCATGTTTAACCTAAGGTTGATTTATCTAACAGTTGGAATGTGACGTACAGTTGGCAGTACACAAACTATGTGTCACATTCTAACTGACAGATAAATTTAACTTCAAGATAAGGCGATGAAAAAATCGGGCATAAGACTTGCTTCACAATGTTATGAATTTAAAGGCTACTTGATGAACTTTTCTTCAACTGAACATTTGATATTTCATTAAAAAACCGATGAATTACTTTCCTGAAACTTAAAAACAAGAGTTCCTCTAAGATCACAGTCTAAAGTAAGTACGCGTTACCTAATGATAACGATCTGACATAAGATTGTGACTTTTCTTGAACTTTTGAACTTTTTTGGTTTTCAAATCGAATCACATGTACGGGGGGCGTCTAAGAATATTGCCACACATGAACTAAATAGTTTTGTTTAATAGAGTTTCGATTTAAAATTTCCTTCATCACAGTGAGAGAGATAATAATAAAATTGGAAAGTTCATCACGTTGGTTTTGATTTTTTGACGAAAGAAGATGGAACGAAGACCCATGACTTCCTAAACGACAAAATTAACACTTGACGAATGACAGTTGTCAAGCAATCGTAGTGGTTCGCTTATAACCTAACGTGACATTTCACAATAATCAAATTTAACAATGTTATGAATTCAAAGGCTACTTGATGAATTTTTCTTCAATTTATTGAACACTTAATATTTCATTAAATAACTGATGAATTACTTTACCGAAACTAAAAAAAAAGTTTCCATAAGGTCACAGTCTGAGGTAAGTACCCGTTACCTAATGGTAACGATCTGACACAAGACTGTAATTTTTCTGAACTTAATTTTATTTATTTTCAAATCAAATCACATGTACGGGGGTGATTCAAGAATCTTGTCCACCCAAAAATTAAATACTTTCGTAGTTTTTAAATGGAAAATATACGAGTAAGATAGAAATAACAAAATGCATAGATCCTAAATCTATCTCCTGCGGAATCTCGATATATTTTTTTTATTTATTCAATTTTAAATGCTTTGTTATTTTCATGGATTGGACGATGTTCTGAATTGTTGTTTTTGAAAGTCTTAAATCCGCAACCACATAAAGCTTCCGATTCCTTACGCCCCTACCCCCTTCAACTGTACGTTGAGGATTCGATTTGCAAGTGTACATTTTTTTATTTGCTGATTTCTAGGAAATTCTTGATTTTTCTTTGAATGTTGCTCGCAGTATGCGTTTTTTGTTTTTAATTTTTGAAAAGCAAAAATCTCTGCATCCCCTTATGACTTTCACTTCTCCTTTTTTTTTAATAAATTTGAAAACATCTTTTCGGAACATTAGCTGCTTTCTTTCGTTTGATCCAAACGCAACATTACGCGTTTAGATTCAAAGATGGATGTGCTCTTGCAAATGGATCAATCCCCACTCTTCGTGAAATTTGAATCCAGATCGGTAATCCCCTTTCCCTTTTCAATCTTCCTATTTTCGCGATTCATTTAGATTCAAATGCATTCAAATCCGCGGTGTTTTATTGCAACAATCCAGATCCAGAGCCAGAAATCAAAAAACTATTCGAATCACGATTCAAACTATTCGGATTACGATTCAAACTTTTCAGCGAAAGAAGGCAGCTATTATCGGTGGATAAATAGACTAATAGAAAATTGGACAATCTGAAAAAATGTAATAACAAAGGAGCACTATGTCAATGTGACTTAGGGGACTACTCGGGGGCCTTTGTTTTTTTTTGTTTCGCTCGTCCGCGGCAGATGCGATTATGTATTTATTTACATTCGCGCGCAATTAATAACATTGAATTACGATGACAGTTCCGCTGTTTTCTCGATCGCGCGTAAATCAAGTTACCATCGGCGATCAGGCGTGGAATAGACGACGGCGACGCGGCACAAATTGCAACTGTACTTTTCAGGCGATGCCATTCATCCCACGTAAAGCGAAACGGAACGCACCTGAAATACTCGCCAGCGATTTATCTCCGTCGCGTTTTCAGATCTGCTTAGTTTCTCCCCCCCCCCCGCCTCCCCCGGAAATGTTTACGTTTTCTATTTCAGGATTACAAGTGACCACTGGTCAAATAAATGTTGTCAAACATTTTTGGCTTTTATTTAAGGGACAGTTTACACAGTGAGACCGTGCGCAATTAAACTACGTGCAATAAACAAGGACGTCCCTGCAGCATACAGGGTGTATCAAAATTGAGTGGCAAGTTTTCTTAGTTTTATAATTACATACAGAGAGTATCATATGAAATGATAGAAACGGGATTGGGGGCGGGAGGGAAATTTCTAGCACTGATTTTTTATTTTATTTTTTGCACACTCTCAATGCTGCGGCCACATTGCAGTTTTTTTTTCTAGCTAGAAGAAGCCATGTGATACAAAACGTACTATATAGGGCCCAATACATTTCCTTGCGGAACTCGTTTCTAATTCAGAACGTTGCTCTGTCGAAAAAATATACGTATAAACTCTCCCTGAGTAGCTTTTCCATACATCGTTACATTGTACAAATTTAGAAATTAGGAAACCGTTGAGTGTAAGCAGTTTTAAAAAAAAAATAATATGTAATAAGGAAGTCACAGTCTAAGCGAAAACTGCAATGCACTAATAACAACATCCTCTCGATTTTATTTTTTGTTTTTGGCGGGAGGAGGTTGGAGATTTTTAATCTGCATAACCTCGTTTTGTTTCCCGCGAGATTTACGTTTCGGTCGCGTTCATAAATCGCACTATTTATCGACGCCGGTATAAGCAGAGCAGGGCTGCGGTGCTGCCGTTCACTCTTAAAATTTTATGGCGACCATAAACACCGGCCTTATGTTTTTATTCTGCTCTGCGCGCGTTTTATGTTTCGCCTGCGGATGAATTACGGGGATCAGGATAGCCGAACGAGTCCGTTTTCTACGCGGAAAAACAAAAGAACGAGAGTAACATCGAAAGAATTTGGGATTCCGCAGGACACCCTCTTCAGTTCTACAGACTTTGTTTTTTTTAGCTTTTTCTTCCAACTTTAGTTTTTTGCATTTGTTCAACTAACTAACAACGACTCCGCATGACACCCTCTTAAGTCCTTTTTTAATGTCTTCTTTCAACATTAATTTTTCGGATTTGTTCATCAAAGCGACAGGGATTCCGCATGACAACATCTTGGGTCCCACACTCTGCTTTTTTAACTTAATTTAATTTTTTTTAATTCATTTACGTTTCGAATTCGAGGGTCTGTTTTAGGTCCCGTCCTTTTAGCTTTGTTTCTCGCATTTATTAGGTAGGTATGAGGAATTCGAAAACTAATTCGAACACACGAGAGACAACGGCCGATCGTAATTTCCAATTAACCTTGAGCCGAGCGCGCTCCGAAATAACGCGGGATGGAATTATCGGACGCAAGAAATTGCATAACGAAATGAATTATTCATGGCGACGCGTACTCTTCGTCCGTCTTTGTCGAACTGTGGTAAATTGGCTTCGGCTTTTCTCTTGTGACTTCGGTTTCGTGTTACCACACGCGTCGCCAAATTAATGGCGTCGCGTTCAAATTTGAGGCGCATACGTTCCCACCTGGGCGCCATTGATTTATTGTTGTACATTCGTCATTATTAAGACAGCAACAATTAAGTATTTGAAAGTTTGCATCACTGTGTAGCGCAATTCTAACAGGAAGAAAACCCCCCAATTATAGACGTCCCAGTTTTGTATCAGCTTTATGGTCTAGCTATAAAAAAAAGCGACAGAGAGACGACAAAGAGACCGTAGTGTCTGCCACTTTTTTTATAGCAAGACCATAAAACCGATATAAAACTGTGACTACTATGTACCTAATCTTCATTTGTTTTTGTGAGTAAAATTCATTAGACGCAATCTTGTAATATCGTGGGCCCATACCCCGCTAATAAATTTTATTTTTTTGATAAAAACAGAAGGCTTAAAATTATTCATTATGTAAGAGACAAAAAGAATAATTGGATACACCACTGGCTTAATGCGTTGTTTTTTAAAATCCAATTTTAGAGCGTACTTGTTCACGTTCACATGCCAATATGAAATTTAATGTTTTTTTGAAATTGAGAAAAAACTGTTTATGAAAATTTACAAAATAAACAAGAGGACTTTGTACAGCGTTCCAACAGTCCTCTTACAACTGAATTAGAAAGTAGTTGTACTCATCGACTCAGTAAACTACAATGTTGCCAGAATTGTAGTCTTTTTTTCTAAATTTATGGGCATTCCGTTTTGTTATTAAAGTAGTGACGTAGGATGGGCCCATACCACGCTAAGTAGATTTATTTTAATAAAAACACAGCTTATAAGATCTATTACGTGAGAGGAAAAAAGACCTGGATGCGCCATTGTTTTAAAAGATTGAGTTTAAAAAAAAAAAAGAAAACGGTTAAATTTAATCAGAAGCTTTAGGACGCCCTCTGTCAGCTGAATTAAATTAATACAGGTTACTTCAACAGCATTGCCAGAGTTATAGTTGTTTTGCTAAATTTACGGTCACTAGTAAAGCAGCGTATCACCGTGGGCCCATATCACGCTTAAGAGATTTTATTATTTTAATAAACGCAGAGAGCTGAAAATAATTTGTTGTGTGAAAAGAAAAAAGAACTGGATACGTCATTAGAAAGTACTGAAAAGTTGGTTAAATCAATCAAAAGTTTTAGGGCGACCTCTGTCGGCTGAATTAAAAATTAGTTTTCATCAACTCTGTGTGATATAGCATGCAACAGCGTTGCCAGAATTTTAGTTTCTTTAGCTAAATTTATGGCCACTATTAAAGCAGTGTAACACCGTGGGCCCATATCACGCTAAAAAGATTTATTTTAATAAAAGTAGAACGTTCAAAATAATCTATTGTGTGAGAAGAAAAAAGAACTGGATACGTCATTAAAAAGTACTGTTTTTGGAAGAAAAAGTTTTAGGGCGTCCTCTGCAGGTTGATTTAAAAACTAGTTTTCGGCAACTCTGTGTAACTCAGGTTACAATAGCGTTTCCAAACAGAATCATCCTTTTTTTTCCAAATGTATGGCCAATCGGTTTTACTATTAAACTGGCGGGCCCATACCTCGCTAAGAGGTATTTTAATAAAATCAGAAAGCTCAAAAAGGGCAACTGTGTGAAAAAGAAAATGAAACTGGATGCGCCACTGGATCCTTGCAAAAAAAACCGATTAAATTCAATCAAAAGTTTTAGCGCGACCTCTGTCTGTTGAAGTAAAAACTATGTAGTTTTCGTAACTCAACAACAACGTTTCCAGAATTATGATCTTTCTGCCAAATTTATGGCCATTCCGTTTTACTATTAAATTGAGGGCGTAGGATCCCGTAAGACCGTGGGCCCATAACACGCTAAGAAGATTTATTTTAATAAAAAAAGAGAGCTCAAAATGAAAAAAAGAACTGGAAACGTCATTAATAAGTGTTTCGTTAAATTCAATCAGAAGTTTTAGGAGGCGTCCTCTGTCGGGCGAATTAAAAATGAGTTTTCATCAGCTCTGTGTGACACACCTTAGCTTACAACAACAACAACGTTGCCAGATTTATAGTTTTTTTGCTAAATTTATGGCCATTCCTTTTTATTATAAAAGTAGTGTCGCAGGACCCTGTAACATCGTGGGCCCATACCACGCTAAGAAGATTTATTTCAGAGAGCTCAAAATGATCTATGTATAGTGTGAGATGAAAAAAGAACTGGATACGTCATTAAAAAATACTGCTTTTTGACAAAAAAGTTTTAGGGCGCCCTCTGCCGGTTGATTTAAAAACTAGTTTTCGTCAACTCTGTGTTACAAGTTACAATAGCGTTGCCAAAATCATACTTTTTTTTCTAAATATGTATCTGGCCGATTCGTTTTACTATTAGAATAGTGGGCCCATACCTCGCTAAGAAGATTTAATTTAATAAAATCAGAAAGCTCAAAAAGATTTATTGTGTGGAAGCACCACTGGTTTAAAGTATGGCTTCTTAGGAAAAAATCGATTATATTCAATTAAAAGTTTTAAGACGACCTCTGTCGGCTGAATTAAATACTAGTTTTTCTCAACTCAACAACAGCGTTGCCAGATTTATAGTTCTTTTTTTTTTAATTTAAGGCCATTTCGTTTTACTATTAACGTGGTGGCGTAGGATCCTGTAAGACCGTGGGCCCATAACACGCTAAAAAGATTTATTTTAATAAAAACAGAAAACTGAAAACGAGAAAAGGAATTGGAAACGTCATTAAAAAGTGTTTCTTTTTGAAAGAAAAAAATCGCTAAATTCAATCAGAAGTTTTAGGGGGAGTCCTCTGCCGGCTGAATTAAAAATTAGTTTTCATCAACTCTGTGTGATATTGTTTACAACAACGTTGCCAGAATTCCAGTTTTTTTTTGCTAAATTCTATTTTGTTATAAAAATAGTGACGTAGGACCCTGTAACACCGTGGGCCCATACCACGGCAAGAAGATTTAATAAAAACTCAAAAAAAGACTGGAAGCGCCACTGGATTAAAGTACGGCTTTTTGAAAAAAAATTGAATAAGTTCAATCAAAAGTTTTAGGGCGACCTCTGTCGGCTGAGTTAAAAACTAGTTTTTGTCAACTTAATAACAGCGTTGCCAGAATTATAGTTTTTCTGCTAAATTTATGGCCATCCGTTTTACTATTAAAGTGGCGGCGTAGGGTGCTGTAAGACCCTGGGTCCATAACATGCTAAGAAGATTCATTTTAATAAAAACAAAGAGCTCGAAAAGATCTATTATGTGAGGAAAAAAACTGGATGTGCCACTGGAGTATGTATTGCTTTTTGAAAAAAAAAATCAATCAAAAGTTTTAGAACGGCCACTATCGGCTGAATTAAAAACTAGTGTTAATGAACTCAGTGTAATACGGCCTACAAGAGCGTTGCCAGAATCATCCTTTCTTTTTCTAAACGTAGGGCCGATTTGTTTTACTGTTAAAACAGTGGGCTCATACCTCGCTAAGAAGATTTATTTTAATAAAATCAAAAAGCTCAAAAAGATCTATTGTGTATGAAAAAACCATGCGCTACTGGTTTAAAGTACAGCTTTTAAAAAAAAATCGATTAAATTCAATCAAAAGTTTTAGGGCGACCTCTGTCGACTGAATTAAATACTAGTTGCCGTTAACTTAATAGCAGCGTTACCAGAGTTATAGTTTATTGCCAAATTTATGGCCATTCCGTTCTACAATTTAAGTGGTGGCGCAGGATCCTGTACGGCCGTGGGCCTAAGAAGATTTATTTTAATAAAAACAGAAAACTCGAAACGAAAAAAGAACTGAAAACGTCATTCAAGTGATTCTTTTTGAAAGAAGAAAAATGAAGTTTTAGGGGGCGCCCTCTGTCGGCTGAATTAGAAACTAATTTGACTCCATGCAAGTAAAGCGTTGTCAGAATTACATTTTTTAATCAATTTATAACCATTCAGCATCCTTGGCCCCTACTACGCTAAAAAAAAAAATTCATAGTATTTTTTCTGATGGGCCCATATCTAGACTAGTCGGCCGCATGGCCAACTCAACCATTCGAATCTCCGAATTTGATAAATGACAAATGATTGCGAGGAAAATTCAGCAAGATCTATCGAGAACGTCCTCTATCGGCTGAATTAAAACTACTTAGTCCTAATCAACTTTGGGTGGTCGTAACCATTAGAACAGTGTTGCCAGTATTACATTTTTATTTTTTTTACTTATGAATGTTCCACTCTTATGTCAGCCTGAGAAGTTGGCTGATGGCCAACTGAGCCGCTCGACCCTGCCCTTCATGTTTAACAAATGTCAAATAAATTTAGTGAAATTTCACCAGCGAATCGTTTATCGGGTAATTAATTTTTTTTAACTTATAAAAGCTTTTACGTCAGATAAATTTACGGTAGATAAATGATGATTCAAATTTAGACCAACCGGGTCACAGCCAACTGAGCCGCTTCATCCCCTAGGATTGTCAAATAAAGTTCCAAGAACATTTGACCAATTTGATTAATACATAAGACATCCACTATTAATGCCGAATTAAACTTACGTAGCAAATGAAGGCGAACAGGCAGCGTTGCCAAAAATACAGATTTCTACGTAACTAAAGAATTTAAATCCAAACCAAGTGGCTCACGGCCAACTCAGTCGTTCTTTACCCAGGGGATAATCAGGTGAATGAATTTGAACAAATCTAACGAAATGTGTTAGGACGTCCCCTATCAGATGAATGAATCGATTCCGAATAGATTAGGACAGTGTTGCCAAACTTCCAGATTTTTTTCAATTTATGAAAGTTACGATTTTATGCTAGTTATATACAGTAACCTTGCCAACTTGGATGACGTTCAAGTTTTTACTTTTCTAAGCGATGACACCAACTACACGCCTGCCCATAGTTGCCAGATTTACAGTTTCATCTCCGAAAAAAGCGAAAACTAGGAATGTCTTGATTTAAACTCGACGTATTTCAAGAGCGACTTCGTTAATCGCCGAAGCGAATTTAATTTGGATGTTTTGGGGTGGAAAATGCGAGAACCGGTTGTCCACCGTGCCCGGGCTCGTTCTTTCTCTCTGGAAAGTAGAGCGTTTGTTTTCAGCAAAAAACCGAAAATCATCCGAATTAATTAATCGTCCGCGTTCAGGTAGCTTCATTTAGATGCAAAACGTGATTGCGGCATTTCGACATTAAAAAATCAATTTTAATTGCTTCATCGCGAACATGCGTGAGTAAAAAAAAATCAGCAAAATTTTAAATAAACTGATCAACTAATTAACATGAGACGTTGTTCGTTTCTAACTCTGCGTGTATTTATGATGTGGTTATGTTAATATTCGTGAAGCATCCGAAGTCTGTTTGAATTACGTGAAAAAAAAGTTTAAATAAACAGGTTTCATGAAAGTAGGTTCGACTTTCAAATGCGTATTAGCGCGTTCGGAGATGAGTTCTCGGAATGTTCGAAACTAATCCGTAAATTCGAGTTATTAAGAGAAATATGACATGTCTTGCGCAACGCCGAAAATACAGCCGTTCACCGCGTGAACTTCGAAACTCTGGATAGACTTTACAAACGTAAAAACAAAACAAAACTTCTTCTTTTAATTACGAGACAAAAGTTTAAGTTTGGCAACGCCGCAGGTTAATTTAGTTATAATCAATCGATACATGCATACTTTTGACAGTTACATAAACAAAATTAGATAAATCAAGCAAAATAAGTCAATTCGAAGTGATAACTCATCACCGGTCACAATAACCCCGTTCGTCATTTTTATGTCTATATGCCCTGAGAAAGGGTCTAAAATCCTAAAGTATCACATTCTAAGCGGGAGACCCCTGAATTTGCTCGTTCTTGAAGCTTAACACAGTGATCTTTGATATTTAAAACAAAATTGCCAGACTTCCTGTGAGTTGTGGACTCTGAGAAAGGACCTAGTAGAATTAGAGTATCAAGTTTTATTTATATTTTTATTGAGATTAACAGTTTTCTTTATTATGAGAGTCAAAATTCTCCTTATACCAAGACGTAAGACAATGATCTTCCTGATTTCGTTTATTTCTGTAGACTCTGAGTAAAAGACTTTTTTAGTATAATGTCTTGTCAGTAAGGAACTTAAATATACATAGTTTTCCTCGAGTACAGTCTTCTGTGAATGTGTAGTCTCTAAACAGCGGTCTAAGAATAAATAATCGAAACTCAAACGCCTTTGTCTCCAATTCGGTCTTCTATGGACCCTGAGAAAAAGTTCAATAAATAAAAGCACCGCTTTCAAAACGGTCACCGCTTTGATTTTGTTGCTGACGATCGTAAACGATTGTTAACGTCGCTCTCAATGAATTCGACTCTTTTCTAGACCCTGAGAAAGAGTCTAAAACATAAGATCCTCACGTTTAAAGCGGGGATTCCGTGTTTTTTTCATTTAGTACATAAGTCGGTCTGGTAAACATAATCTCAATTAAACAGAATTATTCTGAATTAGACTCTTCCGCGGAATCTTCCGGAGAGGACTCAGTTCAGTCAGAGTGCTACACTTTCATCCGAAGGAGAATTTGCTGGGGTCGCAGCACCATACTATAAGAGGTAATCCCCAAGATTCAATACAATCTCGAGTACACGTCACCTTTTTCGAATTCGACTCTTGACCCTGAGAAAAACTCTAATACGTAAAACATCATTTATGGCGGGAGATTTTCTTACATAGTACTGCTCACATAAGTTGGTCCGGTAAAGATAATCTCAATTAAACTGAATTAGACTCTTCTACGGAATCTTAGTTAGATAAATGACTCAGTACAGTTAGAGTGGTACCCGAAAGAGAGTTTGGTAGAATCACGGCACCTTACTCTAAGCGGCAGTCCCCAAGATCTCAAACTCGAATAAACGTCGCTTTCTTCGAACTCGACTCTTTTCTAAACCTTGAGACTCTTTGAGAAAGAGTCTAAAACATAGAAACCTTACGTTTAAAGTGGGGGTTCCGCGACTTTTTCACTTAGTACATAAGTCGGTCCGGTAAATATAATCTCAATTAAACAGAGTTTCTTTATAATTAGACTCTTCCGCGGAATCTTCGGGACAAGACTCTGAGAAAGAGTCTAATACTTAAAAAGCTGATGTTTAGAGCGGGGGTAACGTGATTTTCTAACTGTTGATGTATAAGTCAATCCGGTAAAAATAATCTCAGTTAAACATAATCTTCTTGTATTAGACTCTTCTGTGGAGCCTTAGTTAGGGAAACGGCTCAGTACATTTTCACCTGAAGGAGAATTTCATAGAGTCACAACAGCACAAGCTCAAGTGGTAGTATCAATCAATCACATCGTTTTCTTCGAATTCCACTCTTCTCTAGACCCTGAGAACGAGTTTAATACGTGAAACCTCATATTTAAAGCGGGGGTTCGATGATTTTCTTATAGACGATACATAATTCGGTCTGGTAAGGAGAATTTGAATAAATTATACGTCGTGTTCTTCGAATTAGATTTTTCTGCTGATATTTACGGAGAGGGTCCAATACAGTCAGAGTGGTACACTTTTAGCAGGGAGAAAATTTTGTAGAGTCACAACACCACAGTTTCATCGGCGCGATGGGCGATCCCCATGACGACTTTTCCCTAGAGCCCGAGAAAGAAAGAGTCTAATGCATAAAGCGGAAACTTATTTAAAGCGGAAACTCCGTGATTTTTTTACTGTTGTTACGTTAAAGAGAATTTCAATTATACGTCGTTTTTTTTTCTAGTTAGACTCTTCTGCGTATCCTTAGAGAAAGGACTCGATCTAGTCAGGGTCCTTAATTTAAATCGCTCTCTTCGAGTACAGCTCTTTTATGGACCCTGTAAGTCGTGATCTTTCCGTCTGCTTAATAGATTCTCGAGTATTATATTGCTTGTTCTAATTAGACCCTTCTGTAAAACTACGAGAGGTAACTCAATAAAATCAAAGCACCACGCTCAAGAGACGACGCGACGGTCCGAATGACCCAATAGAAAATCAAGTCAACGTCGCTTTCTTTGAATATGTTGTTTTCTATGAATTAGACCTTTCTGCAGATCTGAGGGAGGAAACTCAATAAAATCAGAGTATCACGCTTTAAGCGACGACCCCAATTATTCAACAGGAAAATCAATTCAAGGTCGCTTTTTTGAGTTTGGCTCGAGTTTGTGGACCCTGAGAAGGAATCTAATCAATGTATTACATTCAAAGCGGTGGCCCTTGTAGCTTTTTTTTCTCTCTTTGAACTCTAGTGAATCGCTCAGATAAAAATGCAAACATTTACGTCTTGGCGATTGAGAATGCGTCATCTTCAGAGACAATTTCGTTGTTGCCGAGGTAATGTTTTTTTGTTGAAAACATGGACCCAATTACGAGTTCTTGTTTTCTTGGACCCTGAGGAGGGGTTGTAGCTTCACAGTCGCTTTTCCTTTTATATCCAAATCTATGACTGTGATTTTTTTTTTAAATTTCTGAAGACCTTAAAAAAATGGGCTCAAAACTGAGCTCTTTCATTTCGATCATTGTTAATTAAGCGGGCCTGGCGTGCAGAGGCGAAATTGTGAAATTGCGATTGCGTCAGGCGATTACTAGCGATTGGTGGCCTGTTCTCTACCCTAATTGGTCGATTGACATTCTATTGTGGCTGCCCTTCAACGTGCTCTAGATCGAAAATCATTGCCCGTTTTGCGGATCGTTAATTAAAAGCGCGTTCGCTCCGATTTATTATTCATTCTCGTGCCGTACAATTGCCAATAAATTTCAGGTCGTAATTGACCGGGTTCGTTCAGATCTATCACCAGCCGTCAGGTATTTCTGCGGGTGCTAGAAAGGATCGAATTGTTGAATTTGTTGGAATTTTTCGGACGTTCACCGCAAATTATGACATAAAACTCTCTGGTAAAAGCAATTATTCTACTTTTGTGTCGAGGGGGGAAAAGGATAGCCTTGAGTGTTGGGAGCGACGGTGACTTTTAAGTTCTAAGTCGTAAGCTTGTTTTACGACGCCATTGTCATGTCTTTATTACAGGTTTTACTTTGTGTTACACTCTGCATGTCCGGATAACAATACGCACACGCCGCACTTCATTAGCTTATCTTTGACACGAACAATGGGTGAGGTCTTGAATGCGTCGAGATCTTCGACCCGATAAATATTTTTTTGTTTTGTTTTTAAGTCCGTAGCTGAAGCTAATTTTCCCAAATTTTAAGGAAAACCTCCACATTTGGCAACCCTGTTGTACATTGTTAACAAACTAATAATAAAGCTTCATTAGCTCCAGCACAGCTGAAAGATCCGTAATCATCGAGGAATTTGTTCTTGGTTACATGTTACATCATACGAAAAAGAAGAAAAAAAAAAAAACTGGGGCGAGCGGATCGCACGTAGAAGAAGATTTGAGAACGTATAATTATCAGCGCACATTAGATTTTTTGTCGGACGCAGTCACGTGTGACGCGGCCCAATTCGGCCGCGTCCATCAAAATTCCATCGCCCAACGTCGGGGCCTTTTCTAGGAAAACATTTGATTCAATTAGGCCAGATGATTAATATCGGAAATTTGTCGAACGGAAAGCAATTAAACCCCCCGAACCAGAAAAAAAATGTTAATTATTAATTAACGCACGTCAGCTAGATAATTAATCATTCCAACTTTTTGTGAAGGACGGCAACTCATTTATTTTTACTCCCCAAAAAAATGTTTGCGCACATTCGAACGCTGTCTACAAAAAAAAAAAACAATTGAAGGTCGCATCTTCGAGTTACGCACCGAAGTTACAATTTTTCAATACAATCACCCCAAATATTATTACATTTTTGAATTCTACGGTAAATTCTAGCCTGAAGTGATGGGTCGCATCATGGGTCTAGGACGAACGGTTTTTGAGCTGCTGATGTCAAAAAAAAATGTAACTCGAAAACCGCTCGTCGTAGGCCCACGATGCGACCCATCATTTCACGCTAGAATTTGTCGTAGAATTCAAAAATGCAATAATATACTGGGTGTTCCATTAAAAAAATGGCAACTTCGCTCCGAAACTCGCAAACGCGTTGCTCGATTATTTTTTTGTAAACGGCATTAGAAAGTACGGAAAATTATGCACATCTTTCATATAATGGTGTTTCCTCTGGTTCCAAAAACAAAAGAGAAAATAGGTTATGTTTGAATTCAAGACAATACTAAAAAAGCAAATGAAAGACGCTTACTGCCAGACGTTTCAAATCACACAAAAATTTTACGTAGAATCCAAAAATTCATTAATACACATACAGGATGTTGCGTTAAAAAATTGTAAATCTAGAATCCGTTGCTTTTTGTGCATTTTTTTTTTAAATTTTTACATTTTGCTCTGATTTGATTAAGAGATGAAATAGAGAACGTGTGTTTATTATTTGTATGGGGGGTCATTCTAAATATTCAATTTTTTGTTTTAATTTTTTTTTAAGCCAATCGATTTCTCTCTGTTTTGTTCCTTCATTACTTTTTGTAAACTAATTCCGTCGATTTTGTTTCGCGTGGGAGCCCGACCGGTTGGCAGTTAGTTCATTAAAAGTGCACAAAGCGATCTTGCGAGGGGGGGAGGGAGGGCGAGGCATTATTTCGTTTCAATTTTCGCTCGCAAGGACCTGGCGATTGTCCTCGACGTTTACGGAGTTCGCGGGTGGTCTTTATCTACGGGTTCCATCATCACGTCCGCGATGTAATCTTGCTGTAATGAGCAGCGCCCTCTCAGTTTCGCCAGCTCGGAATCTCGAGATAATTAAAACGGAACGAAACGGGATACCTAATTAATCAAAAAAGTTGAGAGGTGCGTACGCGCCGAGTCTTCAGCTTTGCGCGAAAAATCCACAAATTAAGAAAAAAAATTGCAAAGCGATTAACAAAAGTGAACGCCGTGTCGCCGCCGGATCGCGTGTAAAAATGGCTTAATTAGTTTTTGGGGCGCAATTTTGTGAGGCGATCTCATTCCGAAACGCAATTTATTTTCTGCTCCTCCCTAAAATTAAACGCAAGTAAACACAATGTTGCAGCATGAGCGATGGTTAAGCCGCAGAATACTTATAAAAAAAAACACCAGAAGTGATTGGGCATTACTTTCGTCCTTCGGTACACATAAAATAAAATATTACTCTCTTTTTTGCAGTTAGAAAAAAATATTAAATATGAAACTTATGCGCGCTCTTCCGCCGTATTAAATGCCGTTTGCAGAAAAACAATCGAGCATCGCGTTAAAGAGTTATTAATAAAAGTTGCAGTTTTTTATATGCAACACCCTGTATATTATTGCATTTTTGGAATCTACGGTAAATTCTAGCCTGAAATGATGGGTCGCATCATGGGTCTACGATGAGCGGTTTTCAAGTTGCAATTTTTATGACATCACACAGCTCGAAAACCGCTCATCGTAGACCCATGATGCGACCCATCACTTCAGGGTAGAATTTCCCGTAGAATTCAAAAATGTAATAATATTTGGGGCATCCTATTGAAGAAAAGGGAGTTTATCGCGTAGTTCAAAGGTCTTTTGGTAAACGGCCCAAACAACTCAGGTGCGTTCCATTCGTCAGGATTTCGAGTTCTGAACCGTTCAAAATCGTACTGAGCATGAGCAGTGCACGAAATTGAACATAAATTTCATACTGCGCATGATTTGAACGGTTCAGAACTTGAAATTCGGTCAAATGGAACAGACCTCTCGTGTACGCCTTGTTAAGTTCAGATTTTTGAGTTCTAAGTTGAATTTTAGTTCGAGCTGATGGATCGATCACATGATAGCCGTTCCTCAAACGTGCGTTTCCCTTTTGTTTTTGAAATTAAGCGTCTTCCTTGAGTAAAAAGGGGGTTAACATTTTGTTGCTTGTGTTTCCACTGGTTAAATCATACGGCCTCAATGAATCGCCTCAAAAACTCCCTCGAACGCTTTAAAAAATGAAGAAAAAAAACCAAAAGCTATCGCACGTTTAAATAAACGACCATTTATTGGCGGGCACGACGACTTTAATCTGCGATAGCCTCGACTTAATGGCACTTAATGTTGTACACCGACGAGATTATTTTGTTCCTTAGGCCCGATCGCTCCCTATAATTTCCTCCCCCCCTCTCCCCTGAAATGAGACGATCATTTGTCTGGAAAATTTATGACTTAATACACACCTGCGCTCGCAAGACCAACCACCAATTTGCAATTCAAATTTTTCAAACAATTAAACTCGATTAATATACCTATAGTAGTTGAGTCGTGCGTGCTCGCAACGATGAATAGCATTTGTTTAAGTAGCTGTCTGTGATCTTAATTAACGGCTCGATTTACAAGTTGCTTTCAGCCCGACGACGACGTATCTAATTAGCGGCTTTTAACTATTAAGTGCGGAATGCAGGTTAATTGCTTGGAGAAGTAATTGAGTTGATAGTTTCGGCCGGTCTTCTGCGATTTCGCGTTCTTTATCAACGTCACAAACAAAATCGAGTATGTAACGCAATAGCCCCGGTTCTTACAATTAGACAGGGTGTTTACATATAAAGCAAGAAACATTTACGCGAGCTCCGGCACGTGATTAACTAATTCGCCGTTCGTTTGTTTTTACAGTAATTTATTACCATCGCTCGATCCGTTTCGTTTGTTTTTATCGAATTGCGCAAATTTAGAATTTCTAAAATACACACGTTTTTTGCCAAAAAATTGTAAAACCTCACAGTCTAAGTTAAAATGGTTATAAATCTGTTCGTTGTTAGACCCTTAGACTGTGACTTCTTTTTTATAAATAACTTGCCCAGAGAAATCTGTGTTTTCTCGAGAATGACAAAAAGTAGATAGTTGTTATTACATCAGAAACGTAGGAGCTTCTTTACTGGGTCGAATGACGCTCACAGAAAATCAATTGAGCATCGCCCGTTCGAGATATGACTCGAAGTTGCAGATTTTCTTACGTATCGTCCTGTGTATTGTTACGTTTCTCTTGTATTCTTGTATTTGCCCCCCCCCCCCTTGGGTGCGCCACTGTGTCAAATACAAGATTTGTACGAGTTTCCTTGCTGTTTGAATTCGTGTTACCCAGGACACAATTGAACATCGCGATATCGAAATACAACTCAAAGTCAAAGCCTTTTTGAGGCTGGAACACACTATATATTATGAAAGTTTTAAACTCTATCTGTTGCATTTTTGGGGCTAGAGGAAAATGTATAATACGAAAACTGTAGATGATGTTCTACACTCTCGGGTCCCGCTTACGCGAAAACGATAAGCACATCGCGTTTTGAAGATACAAGCCATTTCTTTGCGGAACATCCTGTATATCATTGCAATTTTAAACTCCACGTTGAATTTTAGTCCGAACTGATGTGCCGCATCGTAGCTCTAACGTGTGTGGTTTCCGAGCTTTTGTACATTGAACATTTTTCTGACACTTTCGCTTCTATCTCTTTCAGTTATGAAGTTGGAAGAAAATATTTAATGCGGAAATCATAGACGCTTTCCGGTGTTTTTGAACACCGCTGATACAGAAACAATCGCGCGTGGCGTTTCAAAGATACAGACCAAAGTTGCCATTTTTTGAATGGAACACCCTGTATATTATTGCGTTTTTTAATTCCGCGTTAAATTTTAGTCCGACGGGATGGGTCGCATCGGGGGTCTAGTGCGAGCGGTTTTCGAGTTATTCAGCAATTTACTTTGATCTTCGATGGGGGGCGATGTTCTGCTGTTTAAAGCTTCGGGAAAACAAATGCGCAACGTCTCAGGTTAAACATTCATTTAATTTGTTTGTTTTTGAAAGAGTCTGCGATTTTCATACTACACACATTCTCCTAACTTCAAAAATGAAAGAGACAGAAGCAAAACTGTCAAAGATTTTTAGCGTTGAAAAACTCGAGAGTCACGCGCACTAGAACTACGAAGCGGCACATCAGTTAAGAGTAAAATTCAATAATACAGAGTGTTCCATTAAAATAATCGTACCTCTAATGTGCGTGGTTTTCGAGGTTTTTGAGCACTGAAAAAATCTGTGACACTTTCGCTTCTATCTCCGTCAGTTTCGAAGTTAGAAGAAAATGTTTTAGATATAAATCGTAGATGCTTTCCGGCTCTTTCCGATGCTGTGGACGCAGAAACAATCGCGCATCGCGTTTCAAAGGTACAGACCAAAGTTGCCTTTTTTCTTATGAAACGCCCTGTATATTATTGCATTTTTGAATTTCGCGTTAAATTTTAGTCCGACGGGATGGGTCGCATCGGGGGTCTAGTGCGAGCGGTTTTCGAGTTATTCAGCAATTTACTTTGATCTTCGATGGGGGGCGATGTTCTGCTGTTTTAAGCTTCGGGGAAATAACTGCGTAACGTCTCAGGTTAAATATTGATTTGAACTTCAAATTAAGAACTTCTGATTTTATTGGAAGACGCGGCGGATTCCTGTTTTGAGGTCATCGTAGATGTCGCGCACGTTCGTTCGTTTTCCTTTTCGAGGTGCAACGATACAATTAATTAGACCGATTATACTGCGAGCATGGCCTTTTGTACTCTCACGAACGTTCGTAATTGCTGCCTACTATGGAAGAGCGGGTATTCCGAGACAGCTGTTGTTAACATTCGAAATCAGCAGTAGTTGTCTTGTCAGATCAAGAATTTGCTTTATTTACGCATTTCTGTTTCCAGAAGCCTTTGCCTCACGTACCCTAGACATACGCAAAATGTAAGAATTAATTTAAGCACGTGATGATGATGATGAATAAAAGTGATTAAGTCTTACAAGCTCCTTGTAACCTCGGCCCGTTTGGGCCCACACTTGAATTGATTAATGCACGCCTCTTACCCGGTTTTTATGTTCTCTTTTATGCGCTGAAACAGTTCCAGCTCGAAAAAGTGACGCCCGATCGAGTTCCCATTGACGAGACCGCTGTGAGATTTAATGAACCGAAGAGCGAGGAGCAAAAAATTAAAAGTTTCCGTTTATTGACTTCTGAGTGACCCGTGTTTAATTGAAGACGCGGCAACTTCGCCAAAGACTCACGTTTTTTCCTTTCCGGAAATCGACCGTTCTCCAAAAAAATGCTTTGAGATAACAAGAAGAATCGACGGGGTGAATTGAGAATTGTGAATAATAAAAATAAATCTTCGTTTAACGTTTAACGTAAGGCTTGCGCGTACGTTCTCCTGAAGTTTAAAACTGCTGAAGATCGCCTCGTCTAGCGTTAAAGTAGAATCTTGAATAACTCGACAACCGCTCGCACTAGACCCCCGATGCGACCCCTCGCGTCGGACTAAAATTTATCGCAGAATTCAAAAACGCAAGATTATACAGGGTGTTCCATTAAAAAAAAGACAACTTTGGTTTGTATCTTCGACGTGCGATGCGCGATTGTTTTTCCATGAGCGGCGCTCGAAAGTGCGTTAAAGCACCTACTATTTTCATATTAAACATTTTCTCCTAACTTCAAAAATGAAAGAGATAGAAGCGAAAGTGTCAAATTTTCCTTCAATCTTCAAGAACTCGAAAACTGCGCACTTCAGATCTGCGATGCGACACATCATTTCGGACTAAAATTCCACGTAGAGTTGATATCCGCAATAATATACAGGATGTTCCGTTAAAAAAAAGACAACTTTGGTTTGTATCTTCGACGCGCGATGCGCGATTGTTTTTCCATGAGCGGCGCTCGAAAGTGCGGTAAAGCGCCTACGAATTTCATATTAAACATTTTCTCCTAACTTCAAAAAGGAGAGAGACAGAAGCGAAAGTGTCAAATTTTCCTTCAATCTTCAAGAACTCGAAAACTGCGCACCTCAGACCTGCGATGCGACACATCATTTCGGACTAAAATTCCACGTAGAGTTGATATCCACAATAATATACAGGGTGTTCCGTTAAGAAAAAGACAACTTTGGTTTGTATCTTCGACGCGCGATGCGCAATTGTTTCTTCATGAGCGGCGCTCGTAAGTGCGGTAAAGCGCCTACGAATTTCATATTAAACATTTTCTCCTAACTTCAAAAAGGAGAGAGATAGAAGCGAGAGTGTCAAATTTTCTTTCAATCTTCAAGAACTCGAAAACTGCGCACCTCAGACCTGCGATGCGACACATCATTTCGGACTAAAATTCCACGTAGAGTTGATATCCACAATAATATACAGGGTGTTCCGTTAAGAAAAAGACAACTTTGGTTTGTATCTTCGACGCGCGATGCGCAATTGTTTCTTCATGAGCGGCGCTCGTAAGTGCGGTAAAGCGCCTACGAATTTCATATTAAACATTTTCTCCTAACTTCAAAAAGGAGAGAGATAGAAGCGAGAGTGTCAAATTTTCTTTCAATCTTCAAGAACTCGAAAACTGCGCACCTCAGACCTGCGATGCGACACATCATTTCGGACTAAAATTCCACGTAGAGTTGATATCCACAATAATATACAGGGTGTTCCGTTAAGAAAAAGACAACTTTGGTTTGTATCTTCGACGCGCGATGCGCAATTGTTTCTTCATGAGCGGCGCTCGTAAGTGCGGTAAAGCGCCTACGAATTTCATATTAAACATTTTCTCCTAACTTCAAAAAGGAGAGAGATAGAAGCGAGAGTGTCAAATTTTCTTTCAATCTTCAAGAACTCGAAAACTACGCACCTCAGACATGCGATGCGACACATCATTTCGGACTAAAATTCCATGTAGAGTTGATATCCGCAATAATATATAGGATGTTCCGTTAAAAAAAGACAACTTTGGTTTGTATCTTTGAAACGCGACGCGTAATAGTTTTCGCGTGAGCGGCGTTACAGAGTGCGGAAAAGCGTTCACGTTTTCCTTATTAAAATGTTTCTTCTAATTTAAAAAATGAGAGCGACAGAAGCAAAACTGTCCAATTTTTTTAACATTGTTCAAAACTTGAGAGTCACGATCAGTAGAACTACGGTGCGGCACATCAATTAGGACATAGGAGTAAAATCCAAAAATATACGAGGTGTTCCATTAAAGTAATCGAAGCATGTAATTGCGGTAGCTCGCACTCACCTTGCAAAGGAAAAGCTTCCTGAAAGACTCCTTCGTGTACCTGACTTCATTGTAGACGACTGCCGAGATCTGCCTCAGCTGAGACAAGTGCAATCTTTCACGAAGGTTTTCCTCTTCCATGCTGGACATGGGGACGAAGGACCGACGGCGCTCTGCGAGGCGTTCGTTCACATCCGAATTTAGCAATTGTTTTTCTTTGTGTTCATCACCTGGCTCGCGCACATCTTTATCAGTTGTTGATTGCGGCTTTTGTTCGCCGTCTGAATTCGTGGGCGCAGCGGACATTTCGCACTTTTCACTGACGCGTCAGTTTTCAATCACCAAGAAAACTGCAGGTTAAAAGGGGTTAGTTACGGGGGGCGGTCAAAAAGGTACGTAGGTATGTTAATATTAATATCTTCTTGCGGCGCTTAATTGGACGACATCAAACGCGTTCGTGAAGACGATGGAAATATTTGCGCAATTTAATCGAACCTACGTCGCAATTACAGAACGAGTTTCGAAGCGTTTGCCCTAATAGTGGAAAACGTCTTCGCAACGGCGACGTGCAAGTGCGTTCGCCTTCGTTTCACCTATGATTATTACACCGAAAAGCGACGATTTGGCGACTCATCAATAATTTAAGGAAATTACTTTTGTAAATCATTTTTGCGACAGTGATCTATGTAGTTTGCGATCGCGAAATTTATGTAGAGCTTGCGAGCGCGAAATTTTATGTAAATTTGTCCGAGTTGATTCGCGGCGTTCTTCTTTTCTTGTCTGCTTGTTTATTCTGTGAAATCTGGTTTTCTTCTGTAATGAGCCCATTATAATGGCCGGCCACGACAAAGGCCTCTTCTTGTAATCAGACATGAAACCGTCAGACTCTGTTACGCCGGATTTGCCCAAGAAAGCGCTCTTTGCTTCGGCTTTGTTGCGGACACAAAATGCGCGCGTTTTTCATGCCGACAATACACTCGAATAACTTAATTAATTAGAGCGCCTTCTTGGAGCACTTAATTGTATTTTTTTATACTCCTTGTAATCATGAATAAAATTTGCTTTGAAATCAAGTTTAACCGACGACAGCTTTGAGTGTGAACCAAGATTACGAGACAGTGGTTTTAGAAATAATTAAATTAATAATAATAATTAATTGATTTTGACACATCATACGTTGTGAAGATTAATTGTAATTGTTGTATAGAATTGTTTAAACATGTTTTGTGAAGTCTCTTCTTTCGTCGGTATTTTTTTGTCTGCCTATTCAAGAATCACTCTGTATATTCAATAGACTTGAAGCTATAAACGCAATATTTTTTTAGCAAAAATTTGATAAACAACGAAATGAAAGCGTAAATTCCGCTAAAATTAAATACGAAATTAAAGTTGTAAAAATATAAGAAATTTTGATATTAATTTTCTTCCTTTTTATCGAAACTTTGCTTTTTGTTTCAGTGTTCAGTGACTGTGAGTGCCTTGTGAATTTTTACTTCACGTCACTATTCTGGTGAGTGTTCGGAAATTTTATTTATTTTTTTTTTTCATTTATAATTTAATTCATTTAATTATTTTCCCTGGAACTAATGACACTACTACCCAAATGTCGAACGTTTTGGCATTGTATAAAATATTGTAATTAAATTAGTTCCACGTTCTTAAATTTTATAATTTTTTTTTAGGTTTCAGTTGAAACAGTTTGATTAAAACATTTTTCTTTAAATACTTCTAATTTTGAAAGCCCTAGTAAAGCCAAACACAAAGTTAGAGAATTTGACTATAGTCACAGTCTCAGGCTCATTTTTAGGCAAGAAATTAGGCCAACGTAACTTAAACGGTGATTACTAATTACCATTGAAATTGAAACTTGAGTACCGGTTCTGGCGCATAATTAACGCCATTTTCAATGCCATACCAAATGCGAAAGTGCACTTTTCAAATGCACTTTCTCATACCATCAGATAACAACAAGTAAGGCCGCCGCGCCATCTATTTTAAAGCCATTTCGCCGAATAAAAATAAATAAAAATCACAATTATTAAAGCAAAACTTATCTAAACAACAAATCTACCATTTTTTATCATAAATAATTAAAAGAGTCTAGTCCTTAAAGGTATAAAACGAAAGACAACTTCGGTAAATCCAATTCAATCACAGTCTAATGTTGCCGTGTTCGCAGACGGCATAGCGTCGCTAGCTTAGACTGGGACGGTTCTGTACCCGTAAGTTTTGAGTTGTATTTTTTATTAAGAAAACGTCAATAGTTTGGATGACCTTCGAATGTAAGTGTTTACAACTCACAAGTGTTATTCGGTAACATCAAAATGAGGCTGTGAATTAAAAAAGAATCCACAGGGCACTCGTTTTATAATTAATTTAAAAAAAAGTGAATTAATGAAATAGAGTTAATATCTGAAAATAGCCACTTTTTTTGATGTTGTTGCCAAAGCAGTGGCGTGGCTAGAAGTGTTTACAAGGGAAGGGGGGCAAGAAATCCTAATTCGGAAAATTATTTGTTTGTTTCGTGAAAAGGGGCGCCAAACCCTTGTTGTTTCGCCCCCTCACTTGTGTCGAACGCTGTTTCAATCTTAAGTGATTAAAAATTAAACTGAAAAATCAAAAAATATAATTATTTCGTTCGTGGATAGTCACAGTGGTTCTAGCTTTTAATTCAAGCGCACCTTAGACTGTGACAGTTCGCGGAAAATAATTTTTTGGTGACGTTTTCAGCCAGATTTTTCAAGGTCGCCGCGTATGTAATAACCACTTTTTCTCAACCAACATCGAACTGTAACGTGGCATAAAGAAATCGCTGCTTTTTTTTCAACGTCGCGCGTCCCAATATACCAACAACCAATTGTTTCTTGTTCAAGAAAACGAAGAATTTTTTTATTATAAAGGTGAAGCCCTTGTAGTTTCGCCCCTCACGTCCGACGCTGTTTCAATTTTAAATAATTAAAAAAGACGGACCGAATTTGAAAAATTAAAAAAAAAAATTACTTCGTCCCTCGATATTCACAGTCTAATGTCACAGTGATCCTCGTTATTTATTCAAGCGTTTCTTAGACTGTGACAGTTTGCGGAAAATAATTTTTTGGCGACGTTTCCAGCCGGATTTTTCAAGGTCACTGCGTATGTAACCACCCACTTTTCCTCAACCAACATCAGACTGTAACGTGACACAAGGAAATCGCGTTTTTTCCAACATCGCGCGTCATCAGTAGATTGTTCCTTGTTCAAGAAAATGAAGAACTTTTTTTAATTAAGAAAAAGTGAAGTAATTTTCGACAGAGGCTGTGGCTATTCACCAATGAGATTCACCAATCAGAAAGAAATTCGTGGAATTTTATTTGAAGACGAACAATCACAGTCTAATGTGCTTACTTAAAGCAGAGAACGTGGGCGTCGATGTTAGAGTGTGACTTTTGTTCTTAATGTTAATTAACTTTTGTTTTTGGGTTAATCAAATGCGGCATTTTGACCCCCCCCTCTCTATTCCATCGGCTTTACCAAAACTAATTTAAACACTGGGCAGAATTTGGTTAAGAACTGCTTGATTTGAAGCACGAGCACAAATTACATCTTGTGTTTCATCCCTCGAGTTTCCCTTCGGCGGGCGGGGGGCGGGTGAATTTTTGCACTAGGTGTCACGCAAGGGCCCGCACATTTTCGTGTTTTCGCGTAGTACCGACGGCGACGCAAATGGACGTTCTTCGAGCGCTTGTTGTCGTGCTTGTTCTTCGTCGCGATAGACTGCAGAGACGTTGAGGTACGGCCTTTGAGGTTGACTCTTGCCACTCACTTACGACAGGGTGGGAAAGTGATTGCTTAAATTTACACTTGTGTGCCAGGAGGCACATCAGTTTCTAATTAATCGTCAAGCGCGTGCATAAATAAATAAATAAATAATTTGCCTCGACGCGACGTCGACGAAGAAATAAATCTTCGTAAATTTATGGGTACTTAGGAATTCAGAAATAAATTTTGAATTTGGATTTTTTTGGGGGGCGCGGGGGGGAGGGCGACATATCCTCCAAATTAGAGTCAGCAGAGCGCGAGCTTAAAGTAGATCAAGGCGGCTGAAACCCTCCACAAAGAAAATAAATTCCAGATCGCCGAGATTGTGCGCCGAAAGATATTTACGTCGGACAATTAAGGCCCACTTGATTTATTTCGAGTGCGGCCCGCATTGTTCGCGAGATCTTATCTGAGAGGCGACGACGATGGCGATGGCGGTGGCGAGGACGAAACCTCGCGAATCTTAATGGTTCCACTCAGGTACCGTGTGTGAGATGTCGGCCCGAGATACGCGTACGTTTGAGGACCCCTGACATTTCTGATAATTTTAAAGTTCCCAAATTTATTCGACTGTGCGGTCACCGGCGATTAAACAAAAATTTTGGAAAATTTTAACAGGGTCGGCTTAAGCGATGAGCGCCCACTAATTCAATTTGAAATAATGCGATTTTGTGTGAAAGCAAAATCTGAAAGGCGCCGCGTTCCTCCGAGAGGTCGCTGGCGATTTTTCAAAACCGTCACGTAATAATGTCAACGCCCACCGCTTGCTTGCCATTAGTGCGTAATAACAAGTTACGATTTAATTACATGAACGTACTAGACCTAGTTTCGCCGCAATTATTGTTATTATTATGGGCAGCAGTGACGGGACGCATTCTTTGTGCTTTGTTTTTTTTTGTGTGTGTGTCGGCGTTGGATTAAATCCGTTAAAAGTTAATCAAGTCCGCTGGGTTCGAAACAATCGACTTCTTGCACATAGAAGCCACATAACCTGCCATTTGTGGTTATTCGTGTTTTTGGTTACTTTTTAAACCAAGAGATGGCGCCTCATACCGCTCACTATAAAATGATTAAGACCTTTCTTCAATTTTGCCCCAATCGGTTTCTTAGGTCGTCTCTGGTACTTATAGAAGCTACCTGTTAGATCTGTTGAAAGTTAATTTGTGTTTTTGGTTACTTTTTAAAGCAACAGATGACGCCTCATACCGCTCACTATAAACAGATTAAGACCTTTCTTCAGTTTTGCTCCAATCGGTTTCTTAGATCGTCTCTGGTACTTATAGAAGCTATTTGTTAGATCTGTTGAAAGATAATTTGTGTTTTTGGTTACTTTTTAAAACAACAGATGGCGCCTCATACCGCTTACTATAAATTGATGGAGATCTTTCTTCAATTTTGCCTCAGTCGGTTTCTTAGTTCGTCTCTGGTACTTATAGAAGCTATCCGTTAAATCTTTTAAGCTAATTTGTGTTTTTGGTTATTTTTTAAGTTAAAAGATGACGCCTCATACCGCTCACAACAAATCGATTTCCTTTAATTTTGCCTTAGAGCGTCTCTGGTACTTATAGAAGCTATCCATCTGTTAAAAGTTAATCAAGTCTGCTGGATTCAAAACAATCAGCTTCTTGCACCCAAGTGTTTTTTGTCACTTTTTATGTCAACAGATGGCGCCTCATACCGCTCACTGTGAATCGATTACGACCTTACCTTCAATATCGCCTCAATCGATATCTTATGCCCGGTTGCATCAACTTTTTAAGCAGAGCTTAAATTTAAGTTATGTTTAGAATGTGATATTTACGCATGGTCAGTATAATGTCAAATACATTCTGATTGACATTTAAACGTCAACTTAAGAATCAATTAGAATGTGACTAACGTTTTGTTAAATCTATAAATAATATCATAGTCTAAATTTAAGCTCTGCTTAAAAAGTTGGTGCAACTAGGCATTAGATCGTCTCTGGTACTTATAGAAGCTCTCTATATCTGATTCTTGAGCCAAGAGATGGCGCCCCAGGTCACGTATTTCAAGTCGAAGTCAAGCAGACAGTTAACACTTTTATGTTAGTTCTATTCGCCACGATCCAATCTCTTTCTGCGAACGCTTCTTACCCTCAGAAACTATCATTTGTGTTTTCATTTGAATTTTAAGCCGACAGATGGCGCCTCATACCGCTCGCTGTAAATACATTAGAATCTTTTCGTTAATTTTGCCTCAACCTGTTTCTTTGATTGTCTCTTGTTCTTATAGAATCTATCGCAGCTTTCTTCATCTGCTTTTTTAAGCCTAGAGATAGCGCCCCAGGTCAAACGTTACAAGTCCAAGACAGTTAATATTTTTTCTTTGGTTCTGTTCACTGTTCACTTTCTCTGAACGATCCTTGCTCTTAGAAACCACTAAAGCTCTCATTTGTGATTTCACTTGCGTTTTAAGCCGAGAGATGGCGCCTCATACCGCTCACTAACATTTGAAGACATCGAAATTTTTTTCGAGGTCAAATCGACTTGATCTAATAATTTTCTACAATCCCTACTACCCCTAAAATCAATAAAAGTTCTCTTTGGTTGCCGTTTAAGCCGAGAGATGGCACCCCACGCCTCACGTTAATATTCAACAAGGATATCAAGTTGGTTAATACTCTTTTTCAGTTCTGCTTGACTTGATCTAATCGCGTTCTGCGACGTTTCTTGCGATCGGAACCCACCAGAGCTCTCATTCGTGTTTTTGTTTACTTTTTGAGCCAAGAGATGGCGCCGTATACCGCCCACTATAAATCGATTAGGACCTTTTACCCCCATTTGTTTCTTTGATCGGCTTTTGCTTTTATAGAAACTATCGCAGCTCTCTTTATCTACATCTTAAGCCGAGAGATGGCGTCCCAGGTCACACATTACTCTAAAGTCCTTAGATAGTTAAGGTACCGTCATTACCGCCACCTTGAGTCAAACTAAACGCGCAAATTTAAAAATTGAACGTAACAGGTACATAATGTGATTTCAAATTTGGCGCGCTTATTTTGACTCAAAATGGCGGTAATTGCGGTACTTTAACTATCTAGGGACTTTACACATTACAAATTGAAGGCAAGAAAACTTTTACTTTAGTTCTGTTCGCCACGATCCGATCGCTTTCTGTGAACGCTTCTTGCCCTCAGAAACCCCCGAAGCTCTCATTTATATTTTCAGTTGCTTTTTAAGCCTGGAGATGGCGCCTCATACCGCTAACTAAGAACTGAAGACATCAAGTCGGTCGAAAATCTTTTCCAGGGCAGATCGACTTAATCCAATCAGTTTCTGCCCCAAAAACTAATTAAAGCTCTCTATGATTGCCGTTCTAGCCAAGAGATGGCAACCCACATCTCGAGGACATCAATTCAATTAATACTCATTTTCAGTTCTGCTTTCTGTGATGCTCCTTGACGTGGAGAAGCCAATCAAATCTCTCAAATCTGTGTTTTTTGTTTATTTCTTTTGTCGAGAGATGGCACCTTATACCGCTCATTGAAAGCTGAAGACCAAGTCGATCGAAACTGGTTCCAGACCTATTCGATTTCGTTCAATCAATTCCTACGAATTCTTTTTACCCCAAACCCAATTAAAACCTTTGTCTTTGGTTACCATTTAAGCCGAGAGATGGCACCCCCATGCCTCACATTAGCAGGCAAGCGCTTCAAGTCGATTAATACCCTTTTTCAGTTTTGCTTGATTTTACCTTATCACTTTCTGTCTGATACGACCACCATTTGTTTTTTGTTTACTTTTTTTAGCCGAGAGAGTCGCCACTACAAGTCAAAAATCTATAGCAGAACCTTTTTTCCAAACTCTGCGTGACTTGTTCCAGAGACTGTGAACGCCTCTTACCATTAGAAGCATAAAAGTTCGTTTTGATTATTTTTGCCGAGAGATGGCGCCCTATTCTAGACACCATTAAATCAGTAGCAGACCTACGAAGTGCTTAGATTTTACTGAGGAATTAAAAAATGCAGCGGTATTTAGATAACTACTTAAAAAGTAGCTTTATCTTTCATTTCGACGTCGAAATGTTTCATTTGTTTCGCTTTGAATCTAAACTCCAGACAGCTTTTAGGAAGTGAGCAAATATAAATTAAACGGATGTGAATGAACCTGTCAAACGTGTCACGAAACAATACATCAAACATCTCGTCAAATATTTATACTTAAATGTATAAGCTTTAATGGTGTGTTCAGTTGATCTGATATTGTCACGATTCTATTTCATCGGGGAATCACGGGATTTATGTCGTGTTCTCATCGTTGAATGGAACGATAAAATCGTATTGCATCGCTCGCACAGACCTTTTACAGAAAGTCAGGCGCTTTATCGAGCGGCTTGCAATAAACGCTGCGCGGGACGTGCAGTACATAAATAATATTTTGTTTTATTTACTCGCGCGAAAATTGATTGGCCGGTCGCTGGCGAAAGCGAATTGAATCAGGACCGTCGTAAGCTGTCGAAGGACCGCTCATTATTTAATGAATGTGTTGTCAGCGAACACCGACAAAGTGAGCCATCAATAACACCGGTGACAATTACATTCGCCATAATTAAGAACGATCAAGGCAACTATGAGAAATGGCGACAGATACAAAATAAGAAAACTGTAATAATATACGCACAGGGCCGGCTTAAGTTTTAAAACCGTAGTATTTGTGCGTACGCCATCTTTGAGAAGGTATTTGCATTCAAGCTGTGTTGAATAACATTCAATAATTCCACCAAATTCCGCGTCCACCGACATATTTAATTCATGTCAAAATTATTCAACGCACTTTGTATTGTGAGAAAATTATTTCGACATTTCAAAAAAAGACTGCGAGAATAGTTATCGTACCGTTTACGTTATCATTTTCGAGTGATTGTCAGGTTGCAAAAAAAAAATAAGAAAGGTCTACATTTGTAATGAGCGATTCTGAACGCAGCCGCTTCCTACTTTTAACGTAGGTGGCGCTGAGGGCTCGTTTCAACTTTCTGCGTATAGATGGCGCTGATTAGCAAACACTTGCTCTCGTGAATCGTTAAATTCCGAGCTCACATACTTTTCCCTCCGTTAAATTTAATTTAACAAAAAAATTTACATCGTATTATCGAGTTACGAACCAAAGTCTGGATTCTTTTGAGTCATTCCATATTTTATTGCATTTTTGAATTCGTGAGTAAATTCTAGCCTGAAAACATGTGTCACACCAGGGGTCTAACGCAATCGGTTCTCGACTTCCAACTCGTCAAGGTCATCGAAATACTCGAGAACCAATGACGCTAGACCCATGATGCGACACATGAATTCACGGTAGAATTTACTCGTCAATTCAAATTTGCAAGTATATACAGGGCGTTCCCTTAAAGGAAATGTGATTCTGGTGGATTCCTCGATTAAGCGATGCTCAATTGTTTTTTCGGCGAACGCCATGATACTTAGCACTTTTTATCGAAGTCGATGCAGGCGAGAAAATATTTGAACTTCTTCGTCTTACCGAGTTGCTCATCAAGAAAAAATATTTTAACGGCACGCCCTGTATATTATTCCATTTTCGAATTTGCGAGTAAATTCTAGCCTGAAAACATATGTCGCACCATGGGTCTAACCCGATTGGTGTTCGACTTCCAATTTATCAAGGTCATCAACAATTCGAGAACCAATGACGCTAGACCCGTGATGCGACACATGAATTCAGGCTAGAATTTACTCGCGAATCCAAAAAAGCAATAATATGTGGGGTAGCACAGTAAAGAAAACGCAAATTTGGTGAATTTTCCACTGACGCGATGCTCAATAGTTTTTTTGGCGGCGGGCATGAAATTTTTCCCTTTTCGCCAAAGTCGATAGAGGCGAGAAAACATTCGAACTTCTTCGTCTTACTGAGTTATTAATTAAAAGAAAATTATATATACAGGGTCTCCCAAATAGAGTGACCTATTAAAAGTTTTCGGGGAAGGGAATATACAAAAAAAAACTAAAACTAAAAGTAAAACTAAAACTGAAAGATATAGGTATAGGGAATGCTAATACCAATCGATGTAGAATTTGATTCTGTATCTCATGATATGAAAATATACAGGGTGTTCCATTTACGAAAATTGAGTTTTGGGCAGTTAAACATAATGACTTTCGACGCCATATTGTGACCACCCTATGAATTTGTCAGGGATAATTAGGATATGATTTGAAAGTCTGAACATTATACTTTTAAACGATATGTCACTTCAATTTTTAAATTTGAAATTGGCGTAAATACATTGTCTTAAATGAAAGATCACCAAAACAATTTTTTAAATAAATTTGAAGATATCTCAAAGTCGGTTACATTTAGGTTTAGGGAAGCTTTAAAATTTTTTATTAAAAATAATGTGTAGAATCAGAATTTGTAATAAAAAGTATAGTATTCCGTTTAAAATAAGAAAGTTAAAGGTGACTTCCGGTATAACCGGAAGTGATATAAAAGTGAAAATACTTTAATCTGAAAGATCGCTTTCCCTTAGGGCAGTGTACTAATTTTTAGAATTTTTGTATATTCCCTTCCCCGAAAATTTTTAATAGGCCACTCTATTTGAGAGACCCTGTATTATAACGCGTGATCAATATCTTTTCTAATCAAGTGACCTATGGAAAAAAATTATGTCCTTGTTTAGTTCATTATTTCAAATGCCATTTGAATTATTCTTATTGCATTCCTATCGTTTTGTATCGGAATGCAATATAAATATGTAATTCAAATGAAATTTGAAATAATGAACTAATTAAAAACACATGATTTTATTTCCATAGGTCACTTGATTAGAAAAGATATTGATCACCTCGTATAATTATGTATATTATTGCATGTTCGAATTTGTTAGTCAAATTAACCTTGAATTCAATTCACCAAGATCATCAAAAAATCGCTAAGGCTAAACTAAATTTGCATTAATATATAGGGGGTTCCATTTGTAAAACGTGCTTTTGGTGTATGCTTAATTGTTCTCATGGCGAATACCATATTTAGCACTTTTTTTTCTAAAATTAATGCAGGCGAAGAACTTCTTTGTCTCGCCGAGTTAATAATACATTTTTTTTAAAGGAACACTGTATTTTATTGCATTTTTGAATTCTCGAGTAAAATCTAGCCTGAATTCATGTGTCGCATCATGGGTCTAGCGTAATCGGTTTTCGACTTCCAATACGTCAAGGTCATCTAAACACTCGAGAACCAATAACGGTAGACCCATGATGCAACACATGACTTCAGGGTAGAATTTACTCAGGAATTCAAAAGTGCATTAAAAAATGAGGTGTTCCATTAAAGGAAACATATTTTTGGTGAATTCCTCGATTAAAGGCGACGGGCCACTGCGCGCGAAACTAAGCTAAGCGAAACTAAGTTTTTTGAAAATTAGGTCCAACGTAATCTTACGCGGACGAGGCAATCGAGCGAAGATAAACATTATTTTATATCTGTGCTATCCTAACTTCGCTTCCCTTAGCTTTAGTTGCCACGTTCGCGTAAGATTACGTTGGATCTAATTTTCAAAAAACTTAGTTTCGCTTAGCTTAGCTTAGTTTCGCGTTCAGTGGCCGCCTGCCTTAAGCGATGCTCTTTGGTTTCTTTTACATACGACTTCTATTTTTTGCGTCCGGTTGAATAGTTTTGCAACGTTATTACGTCGCCTGTTTTAATGAAAGCGAAGATTTTCGTAGAATTCGAGGGGGCGTTTGGTGAAATGTTCGGCGGTGTCATGTTTCACGACATATTTGATTTAAGGCATGAGGGCTCTGGAGAGCTCGAGTATCTCATGCGAAATTCCTCGACGTCTCGCCGTGCATTTAAAAGCCGCATATCTCTCATATCAACCAAATCGCGCGCCCTCCTTATTTATTAAATTCGCCGGCGCTTTTGTGATTTTATTTCCGCCAATTAACCTTTAGTGGCAACGACACCGCCGTTCATTAAAATTAACGCGCCGCTTATTAAATACTGACTGTTCCGCTAATGGACGCGCTTAAGATATTCGGCAGTTAAGAGCCAAAAAAGGAAACCTCCGACTTATCCGTCTCGTCGTTTATGCTTTCTCGGTTTCCATCACTTTTCTGCCGTCAATTTTTTTTTGCAAAATCAAATTCTTGCGAACGGTATGCTCGCGAAGGCATCGTAAATCAACGTCCTGTAATAGCATCGTACAGCGATTAATTCCTCTGCATAAATCGAGTTAATTACGCGTAATTACACGCTACATATGTCGTAGAATGCACGACGATGAGATAAAAAGAGTTAATGACGTTTTCATTGCGAACGCTTGATTTAATCCAAGAAGGAAGCTGAGAAACGTCATCGACTTTGATTCGTTTGTTTTTTTTAATTTTGTTTGAATCCATGTGCGTTTCGTGACTTATTACTTATTATGAATGGAGGAATCGAGGACTCAATTTATCGGTTGTTGCCGTCAAATTTTGTTTTTCCTTCATGCCGACATTTTACAACGTGATGAAGATTTCTCACTGGTTTTACTAGAAAATCGTGTGTAATCGGTGCTCATAATTAACCTTCGCCAACCGTGAGGATCATCGCAATCACTTTCACTTGGAAGACTTCATTCTCCGGTAAACTGTTCAATCTTGACACAGATTATTCTAAGCGCGGCTGCGATCTCTGCGTACTTTTTCGAAAAACCCTTTTTCTTATCTCCGTTTTCCCTCGAAGCGCGATCTGGAAAAGGCCGGCGGTCAAGTCCTCGGCTGCCGTATCTTAATTGATCTTGTAGTATAAGCTAATAAAACGGACGTAAAAACGTTTCGTATTGCCCAACCGTTATATTTATCGTTCCGGCCTAGTTTGCGGGTCACTTGATATATGTGAGCTCCGCAACACACCTCATGGGCTGCCGAGATGTTTCGTTCCCGATAAACGGAGCACGCGGAGTCCTCTGCGTGACGCCCATTTCAACGACGTGTACTCGGGGCCCAGCCCATAGTAAATCTGTCAAGATCAGGTGCACGCTTACATCCGCGTGTCGCTTTCTGACGGTGAGGAACGGATCTGCTCCGATTCAGTGCGTGCGTAAAACACACATCACGCTCTTTTAAATTCAATTCAATGCAGTTGTTGAATGACTCCGTGTAAATATTACAATGTAAATAGTAGATTCTGGCCCGGCGATTCGAATGACGCATGTAGAAAAACAATCAAGCATCACATTATCGAGCTACGCACCAAAGTTCGTGCTTTTTTAAACGAACACCCTGTATTTTATTGCATTTTTGAATTCTCGAGCAAAATCTAGCCTGAATTCATGTGTCGCATCGGGGGTCTCACGTGAACGGTTCTTGAGTTATAGTGAGTGTTAATCTAAACCCTTAAGAACGGCATAGGTACCTTATTTTTAAAGTTGAGAAAAATTTCGAATACGAAAATTTTGAGTATTTTTCTTCACTTTTAGATTCTGTTCTCGAATAAAAATCGAGCATCGTGTTTCCGAGTTACACATCAAAGTTCGCGTTTTTCTAATGGAACACCCTGTATTTTATTACATTTTTGAATTCTCGAGTCAAATCTAGCCTGAATTCATGTGTCGCATCGGGGGTGTCACGTGAACGGTTCTTGAGTTACAGTGAGTGTTAATCTAAGCCTTTAAACCCGGCACATCTCTTTTATTTTTAAAGTTGGAAAAAAATTCCGAAGACGAAAATTGCGGGCGTTTTTCTGCACTTTCGGATTGCGTTTTTGAAAAAACAATCGAGCATCGCGTTATTGAGTTACGCATCAAAGTTCGTGTTTTTTTAATGGAACACCCTGTATTTTATTACATTTTTGAATTCTCGAGTAAAATCTAGCCTGAATTCATGTGTCGCATCGGGGGTGTCACGTGAACGGTTCTTGAGTTACTGTGTGTGTTAATCCAAACCTTTAAACCCGGCACATCTCTTTTATTTTTAAAGTTGAAAAAAAATTCCGAATACGAAAATTGCGGGCGTTTTTCTGCACTTTCGAATTCCGTTTTTGAAAAAACAATCGAGCATCGCGTTATTGAGTTACGCATCAAAGTTCGCGTTTTTTTAATGGAACACCCTGTATTTTATTACATTTTTGAATTCTCGAGTAAAATCTAGCCTGAATTCATGTGTCGCATCGGGGGTGTCACGTGAACGGTTCTTGAGTTACAGTGAGTATTAATCTAAGCCTTTAAACCCGGCACATCTCTTTCATTTTTAAAGTTGGAAAAAAATTCCGAAGACGAAAATTGCGGACGTTTTTCTGCACTTTCGGATTGCGTTTTTGAAAAAACAATCGAGCATCGCGTTATTGAGTTACGCATCAAAGTTCGCGTTTTTGTAATGGAACACCCTGTATTTTATTTCATTTTTGAATTCTCGAGTAAAATCTAGCCTGAATTCATGTGTCGCATCGGGGGTGTCACGTGAACGGTTCTTGAGTTACAGTGAGTGTTAATCTATGCCTTTAAACCCGGCACATCTCTTTTATTTTTAAAGTTGGAAAAAGATTCCGAAGACGAAAATTGGGGGCGTTTTTCTGCACTTTCGGATTGCGTTTTTGAAAAAACAATCGAGCATCGCGTTATTGAGTTACGCATCAAAGTTCGCGTTTTTTTAATGGAACACCCTGTATTTTATTACATTTTTGAATTCTCGAGTAAAATCTAGCCTGAATTCATGTGTCGCATTGGGGGTGTCACGTGAACGGTTCTTGAGTTACAGTGAGTGTTAACCTAAGCCTTTAAACCCGGCACATCTCTTTTATTTTTAAAGTTGGAAAACAATTCCGAAGACGAAAATTGCGGGCGTTTTTCTGCACTTTCGGACTGCGTTTTTGAAAAAACAATCGAGCATCGCGTTATTGAGTTACGCATCAAAGTTCGCGTTTTTTTAATGGAACACCCTGTATTTTATTACATTTTTGAATTCTCGAGTAAAATCTAGCCTGAATTCATGTGTCGCATTGGGGGTGTCACGTGAACGGTTCTTGAGTTACAGTGAGTGTTAACCTAAGCCTTTAAACCCGGCACATCTCTTTTATTTTTAAAGTTGGAAAACAATTCCGAAGACGAAAATTGCGGGCGTTTTTCTGCACTTTCGGACTGCGTTTTTGAAAAAACAATCGAGCATCGCGTTATTGAGTTACGCATCAAAGTTCGCGTTTTTTTAATGGAACACCCTGTATTTTATTACATTTTTGAATTCTCGAGTAAAATCTAGCCTGAATTCATGTGTCGCATCGGTGGTGTCACGTGAACGGTTCTTGAGTTATAGTGAGTGTTAATCTAAACCCTTAAGTTCCGCACAATTCCCTTATTTTTAAAGTTCAAAAAAAAAAATTATTGTGGATTACGCTCTTGAAGAAACAATCGAGCAACGCGTTACTGAGTTACTCACCAAATTTCGCATTTTTTTAACTGAACGCCTTGTATATTATTGCATTTTTGAATTCTCAAGTCTAGCCTGAAGTCATATTTACAGCGGGGGTGTCACGACTGTCACGTGAACGGATCCTTGAGTTTTACAGGGTGTTAATCTAAATCCTTAAATCGATATATCTCCCCTATTTTTAAAGATTGAAAAAAAATTCGGTTATGAAAATTGTTGGTATTATCTCGCATATTTGGATTCCGTCCTAGAAAAGACAAACAAGTATTGCGTTACCGGGTTACGCACTCGGAATACCCTGTATTTTATTGCATTTTTGAATTATCGAGTAAAATCTAGCCCGACTTCATGTGTCGCACTATAGGTCTAGCGTGATCGGTTTTCGACTTCCTGTTCACCAAGGTCAACGAAAAAGTCGAGAACCAATCACGTTAGACCCATCATGCGACACATGAATTCAGGGTAGAATTTGCTCGCGAATTCAAAAATGCAATAATATATGGGGCACTATAATACAGAAAACACAAGTATTTTAGAATTATTTTCTTGAAACACATCTGGCGCGTTGCACTTCCTGAACAAAGTCCGTATGCAACTTGTAATCGTAAATCAGCGAATGCACGGCAACAAATCCTTTACGTGGGCCGTACTACATACAAACAAATGAATTTGTGACAGGAACAATTGCGTGATCCAAGTTTCTTCACGCTCTCAAACCCATAATTAATCTTTATGTATTTCAACGGGGGCGCGTACGAAACAAATCGACCGTAAATTTTTATAATGGGCAAAAATAATGTAAGGCCTAAATTTCCTCAAAAGCTCCTCTGAAAAAAGCGTAATTTTTCTACACATAATTTTTTTACCTTAGATTGAAACAGTTTCCTGAAACTGTCTTTGGTGTATCTGGCTTCATTGTAGATGATGGCCGAGCATAGTCTCAGCTGGGCCAAATGCTGCTTTCCGTTGGGGTTGTCGTCTTCCATGACACCCGAAAACACTTGAGCATCTATTGCAAGTCAGACCGGTTCGAGTTGTGTCTGCTTTCGATTTGGGACAGTTTACTTTCGTCATAGTTTACGTTAAAATTGTTTACTTCGATTCACGTATCATTTCTGGTTTAAGTAGAAACTATGGTGGAATTTACATAATCTAAAAACGAGAAAGGCAGTTTCCACCACGGTCTGTCTTTTCACAATCAAATATTTTTGCTTTATTTGTATAATAAAGGACTTTTTTCCTATTGTCTTCAAGTGAATGAAATTTTGCTTAAGTGAATGCGTCATGATTTGCTACTTCACGTTAATTTAATAAATAATAATTAATTTGTTTCCAGCTTTTTTCATAAATTAAATTAAAATTGTGCTCTGAGTAAAGTTAGCGCGCCTGTTGTGAACTCGATGGATTACCGCCCATTGAAACGCCTGCGCTATAGTCGACCCACATTACGTCTCTGTAAAGCAGAGCCTCCTTGATTGTGAATGTCGCTAATCGCTAATCGCGCAAAGAGAAAACAGAAAGAGATCGTGAAAAGTGACTTTTTTGGACCAATCCACGAAGTTCTTGTTGTCAAAATGAGTGTGACAACAATTAATTACTATCAATCTAGGCGAAGCTGAGTTGTCTTTTTCCAAAACCATTCCAAATTTTTACATGAAGAAAGCTTCTTATTTTCAAAACAACTCGAGAACCAATCATGTCAAGCCAGCGACATTATTTCAGACCAAAATTCGATTAAAAAAATTAATAGTATACAGGTGTGTCCTTCAAAAACGCAAAACTTTGGTTTATTTCTTCAAGACGCAATACTCAATTGTTTCTCTGATGCTGTCACTCTAAAGGACAATAATTTTTATAGAAAACAATTTCAAAACAAAAGCGATACGAAGGTAGCATCACAATTTTAAATTTTAACTCGAGAGCCAATGATGCGACCCAACGCTTCAGGCTAAACGCTAAAGTTCAATTTGCAATTTGAAAATGCAATAATATACAGGGTGTTCCATTAAAACAAGACACAACTTTCGTCAATTTCTCAAGAATGCGAAACTCAATTGTTTCTTGGAGGCATGGCAGCCGCCTCAAATCAACAGAAAATTCTTCATAATCTTTATATGAAGCAATTTCTTCTAATTTCAAACAAAAACAAAATATAAGGCGAGTATCTCTCTTTTTTTAAACGAAGTAAAGTAATTTGTAATATACCGGGTGTTCCTTTCAAGAAATACGTAACTTTGACATATTTCTGGAGAGCACGACGCTGCTACTGACTGATACAAAGGAAGTAATTTTAACATACGGCGGCGTTCGAACAAAAACAGTTGATAAATAAATGAAACGGAGAATTTTTTTTAGTCCAAATTAAAAATAAAAACACTTGAGCATCGCCTCATCGGGAATTTCACCAAACCTGCGTTTTTTTGTTGTACTCCCTCACATATTATTGCATTTTTGGATTCGCGAGTAAATTCTAGCCTGAATTCATGTGTCGCATGATGGGTCTGACGTGATTGGTTCTCAAGTTTTTCGCTGACCTTGATGAACCGGAAGTCGAAAACCAATAAAGCTAGACCCATAGTGCGACACATGAATTCAGACTAGAATTTACTCGAGAATTCAGAAATACAACAATATACAGGGCGTTCCTTTAAGGAAACACACAACTTTTGTTTATATCTCAAGAATGCGATACTCAATTGTTTCTTGTAGGCTGCCATTCAAATCAACACAATATTCTCCATTCTTTTTATACGAATAATTCTTTCTAATTTCAAAAACAAAAGAAATATGAAGGACGCGTCTCTTTTTTAGACGAAGTAAAACAACTTCTGAGTCAATCATTACAGGCTTATGATGCAAACCATCAATTCAGGCTAAAATTCTATTTGCAATTCGAAAATACAGTGATATACAGGGTGTCCTCCTCAAAACATAAAACGTTTGCTTATTGCCTGAGAATGCGATCATCAATTGTTTCTCCAAGGCCATTTAAAGTAACAGAAAATTATTTACAATTTTTCTAAGCGAAACATTTTCTCCTAACTCCAAAAAGAAAAGAGATACGAAAGCAACACTACAACAATTTAAAAATCTCCTGAACTAATCAGGATAAAATTCTAAAATGCAATAATATACAGGATGTTCCTTTCAAAATAAACAAACCTTTGCTTTGTTTCTCGAGAACGCGACACCCAATAGTTTCTTCGAGAGTGTCATTCAAAGCAACAGAAAATTGTTTATAATTTTTATACGAGACAGTTTCTCGTAGCTCCAAAAACAAAAGAGATACGAAGGCCGCATCATAATTTTAAACAATGTGAAATAACTCGAGAACCAATTACGACAGACCTACGATGCGACCCATCATTTCAGGCTAAAATTCGATTTGCAATTCGAAAATGCGATAATATACCGGGTGTTTTATTCAAGAAAACGTATTTCGGGAATGCGATTGTTAATTATTGTTCTCCTACGGAAGCCACTCAAAACAATAGAAAATATGTATCTGCAACTTTTGTACTAAAACTTTTTCCCCTAACTCCAAAAACGAGAGAGGTACATTCGTCGATCGAACACCATTTTTATATCAAATATCGCGAATTTAAAAAGTATATATCTTCAAAGTTAATTCGAGGTTGAGACTGCAGGTGGCAATTATGGTTTTTTTCTTCGTCACAACTATATCGGGAGTCGAAACAAAAACCGGAAGTGAATAACTGTGTTTGAAATATCGGGTGCAGTGCGTAAATGTGATTGTATTTGCGGAGAGAAAAAATAGTTTTCCGACGTTGCCGTGATCAGTCACGGTCATTTCTATAACGCGCATTCCACTAGCTCATTAACGCCGTATTTCTTTCTGCAATTGTTATTATTTATGTGGTCTTGTACGTGCTGCGAATTTTCTCAGTCTTAAGAGAGAGGACCTTTCCAAGTAAGAAAAAAATCGGTGAAATGTTTGTCGAAATGTTCGACGAGATACTTGACGAAAAGTTTGATGAGAAACTTGACGGCGTGTTTGATGACATATTTGAATCTTCTTCTTGTTTTTTTTTTTTGTTAATCTTTGTATAGGTTCCACAAATTTAAATAAAGGCTTGAAGTAGTAACACGCCCGGGAAGGTGTGTTTGTGTTGTTACGCAGACTTTTTTCTGCACACATTTGCGTAACTGTATTAATTAGAAGTTGTTCTCGAAGGCACTTTTGTTCTCCACATTCTTTTCAATGTTCTGACATTACGTAATTGTTTATTTAAAAAAAAAAAGGCAAAAACTAGAATATCTTCAGTTTATATAACAGTTTATTGGTGAGAGTTTATTTATTTATTTTTTTTTAGCGGGGGAGGTTTTCTTTAGCAAACAAAGTCGTAATGTAAATGCTACCGGGCACGTGACTTTGTTGGTGAATTCCTCGCCCAGAACACAAGAATTTCATAATTATCATAGCAACCGTAACTGCAGAAAAATGCTGCAAGGTAAATACAATTTTTCCGAGCGGTGACAGAAACCTTCAGCATCCGCCCAAAATGCAACAGCGCGATTTTAAATTCGACTTTCCGGAAGTCGACTTGCAAATTTCCAAGGCAAAACGCAAGGGGATGATTCCAAGATCGATTTCAAAGGCTGCCGCCCTCGGAGAAAGACAAAACATTGAAACGTAACGGCGTTGCATATTTATAAGGCGTTCTTTGTAAATGGCACGGGAACTAGTTCTTTTTCAAATATGTGGAGCACTTGAGGGTCTCCCACGATGTATATAAGAAGGCGACATTGTCAGCGACACACCAGTCAAGTGGTAACTCGAAAGAACTCGTCATGTTTAAGGTGCGTGAGTGTGCGTGTGTGTGCGTTTGCCTCAAACTAATTTTTCCAATTTGCAGAAGCTGTTGTTTTTGGTCGCCGTCTTGGCTGTGGCTTTGGCCTGGGATGATGGAAGTTGGAACGACGGTAGCTGGAACGATGGCGGCTGGAACGACGGCAGCTGGCAGGGTAATGGGGATGATGGAAGTTGGAACGGTGATAACGGCGATGGTGGTTGGAACGGTGATGATGGTAGCTGGAATGGTGGTTGGAACGGTGATAACGGCGACGGTGGTTGGAACGGTGATGATGGTAGCTGGAATGGTGGTTGGAACGGTGATGACGGTAGCTGGAATGATGGTAGCTGGAACGATGGTAGCTGGGACAACGGCGGCTGGGACAACGGTGATTGGAACAACGGCGGTTGGCACTAGTAAAAAAACACCTCCAATATTATACTTTCCCTTTTCCATACTTTAATAAACCCTATAAAGACAAAATGTCATTTTTTTAATTTTAAAATAGGGCGGTGACTTTATTTTTGTCCAAACCTAATTTTTCTAGTAACAATCAAGCAGTTGTTTTCGCCCCCTCCCCTTTCTTCAACCCCCCGTAACCACTTGTGCAGGTTCTTACCGGCTAAATACGGTTAATTTACGGTTTGATTTAATGTCATATGTGATGTTCCTCTATATTTCGTTGCTTTTGGTGCGATTCCGTAATTCATAATGCAATAATATATAGGGCGTTCTATTAAACAAGGAAAACATAACTTCGGCATATTTATCGAGAACGCGATGCTTAACTGTTTCTCCGAGGCTGCATTCAAATCAACCGAAATTTCTCTCTAATTCATATACGAAACAGTTTCTCCTATCTCCAAAAACAAAAGAGATACAAACACAGCATCGCAATTTTGAACGATGTGAAATAACTCGAGAACCAATTACGGCAGACCTACGATGCGACCCATCAGTTCAGGCTAAAATTTGATTTGCAATTCGAAAATGCAATAATATACAGGGTGTACCATTCAAAAAAACACCTTCTTGGCTTATTTCACGGGAAAACGTTACTCAATTATTTCTTAGAGGCTGCCATTCAAAGCAACAGAAAATTATCTATAATTTTTATACGAAACAGTTCCTTCTAATTCCAAAAACAAAAGAGATACGAAGGCAGCAATACAATTTTAAACGATGGGAAATAACTCGAGAACCAATTACGACAGACCCACGATGCGACCCATCAGTTCAGGCTAAAATTCAATTTTCAATTCGAAAGTGCAACAATATACAGGGTGTACCATTCAAAAAAAAACACAATTTTGGCTTATTTCACGGGAAAACGTTACTCAATTGTTTCTTCGAGGCTGCCATTCAAAGCACTAGAAAATTATCTATAAATTTTTATACGAAACAGTTCCTTTCAATTCTAAAAACAAAAGACATACGAAAGCAACAGTACAATTTTAAACGATGCGAAATAACTCGAGAACCAATTACGACAGACCCGCGATGCGACCCATCAATTCAGGCTAAAATTCAATTTGCAATTCGAAAATGCAACAATATACAGGATGTACCATTCAAAAAAACACAATCTTGGCTTATTTCACGGGGAAACGTTACTTAAATGTTTCTTCGAGGCTGCCATTCAAAGCACTAGAAAATTATCTACAATGTTTATACGAAATAGTTCCTCCTAATTCCAAAAACAAAAGAGATACGAAGGTAACAGTACAATTTTAAACGATGCGAAATAACTCGAGAACCAATTACGACAGACCCACGATGCGACCCATCAATTCAGGCTAAAATTCGATTTGCAATTCGAAAATGCATTAATATACAGGGTGTACCATTCAAAAAAACACCTTCTTGGCTTATTTCACGGGGAAACGTTACTCAATTGTTTCTTCGAGGCTGCCATTCAAAGCACTAGAAATTATCTGCAATTTTTATACGAAACAGTTCCTCTTAATTCCAAGAACAAAAGAGATACGAAGGCAGCAGTGTAATTTTAAACGATGTGAAATAACTCGTGAACCAATTATGACAGACCCACGACCCATCAGTTCGGGCTAAAATTCGATTTACAATTCGAAAATGCAATAATATACGGAGTGTACCATTCAAAAAACACAACTTTGGCTTATTTCTCGAAAAAGCGATAGTTAATTGTTTGTTCGAGGCTGCTATTTACAGCAACAGAAAATTCTGTACGACTTATAAACGAAATGATTTCTCCTAACTCTAAAAACAAAAGAGAGACGACGATAGCATCACAACTTTTTTTACTTGACGTCTTTTTTTTTAATTGAAAATTGTCGCGCAGGCATTAACGACGTATAGTACATATTTTTTTTGTCGAGGGATGCCACCTTTCGTTTGTTTCAAATGACGAAATTCTTTTGCTTCTTAATTAAGAAAAAAATATAGTGAATGTACAATGATGACCAAAAGTAATGCGATCCAATAGGACAGGCTATATTAAGTTAAAATAAAAATATATAAATAAAAAGGTAATGCAGCGCCCGAGGTTCAAATCCGCTCCTGTATTAGACGTTGCTTCACGTTCAAATTCTGGGTCGATCGCCTTTTGTTTAATACGAGGCAATCAGAGTGCGAAGTGAAATTATGTTTTTCTGTCTATAAATACAATACAAACCACAATACATTCCTAAGAAAAAAAATTTTTAATTAAAAAAAATAAAACCAGTGAATGTACAGGGACGACTAAAAGTAATGTGACACAAGGTGCAAAGGACAACCTGTATTAAGTAAAAAAAATAATATTAACGGGTTACCCATGATATTTGTGACTAGATTAAAATAATTTTGAAGACGATATGCCGGAGGATCACAGTTTTTGTGACCCTTCGGCATTATTAAAAAATATAAATAAATGAAAGGGTGATGGATTGCTTTCTGACAGATATTTGCACCGTCCTTGGTTCAAATCTCTGACACTCAACCTTTGCTCCATGTTCAAATCCTGGATTAATCGTCTTTTTTTTCTTCATATACGAAGCAATCAAAAGTTTAAGTGGTAATGGGTTAATATCATCCATTGATACAAGAGACCAAAAGAAATAAAAATGCACGGAATGTACAATGATGATAAAAAGTAATGTGGCACACTAACATATTTGACGCAAGTTACAGCAAATATATGTAACAAAAGCCTCACCACCTGTCGCATTATTATTTCCATCGTCATGCAGTCATTTCAGTCAGTAAACAAAACATAGTCGTCGCCTTTTGTTACTTCTCCCCCCCTCCCCCACTCCACTCGTCGTCACAATATAGTAGAAACTAGAAAGTTGATTTTCATTCGAAAAATTGCGTGAATTTTTTTTTGCGAATGTGAATACAATTATAAACAAAAATTAATGAATCTGGAATACATGTTTCAATTTGTTTTCTTTTTGTGGGGGAGGGGGGAATCGGATACTCACCAGGTATATATTCAATAATATTTATTGCCTCCATAAACTTGCTTTTTCGTAATTTGAAACAAAAGCATCACAGTCTAAGTCACAATCGCCGTGGAACTCGCAAACGCTGGCGCCTCAGACTGTGACTTTTCGAATTCGAAAAAGCTTTTTGAAATCGAAAAAATTCTTTAACATGTGACGGATGATAAATCCCCCCCCCCTCATTTTTCGTTTAATATTTTTTTACTGTAATTTAGAATTTCGTAGGATATTGTCCAAAATACTTCTGTTCTCGAATTTCGATGTGCACGTCGTCTTTTGGGTTGGGTCAGGATCAGAACAAACGACCTCAAGAATTTAGATCACGTGCACACGGAAACGTGTGTAATGTGCGCGTTATAAAAAGCGCACTTTTCGATTTTATTGTCGCTTACGTTCTTGCATGCTTTTATTTTACAACTTCCGGCACGCCTTGCATTAATCTGTGCAAGTTACAATGTCTCAAGTCACGTGTTTTGATTGCTTACTTAAATACGCACCTTTTATAAATAATCCATTACAAAAAATGTAAGTTGTTAATTTATATACATAGTACGTGTATAGGGTGTTACCAAACTACAATCAATTTTTACGCTGTGGCTTAAGGTAAGTTACAAAGTCTTAAGTCACGCATTTCAATTGCTTACTTAAACGTATATAACATACTAAAAAAAATGTAAGTTATTAATTTAGTTAGTATATCATAAGTAGAGGGTTTTGTCAAACTGCAGTCATTTCTTATTCTTACACTGCAGGTTAGCTAGCAATCGTGAATGTGTTTATTTTTTTTATTGCTGTAATTTCGGGCCCCCTGTCACTCCATTGTTATCTATCTCCCGCGTCCCTACCCCTCTCCGGATAATTAATTTATTGATTCACTTCTTCGGGGACGGTATGCATTGTAGAATTACAACTTCGTGGAATTTTCATCTTTATTTTACAAATTACGTAATAATACAAGCAAGCGTAGTGAAATCAGGATCGGACTTTACTGACGATCCAGTCGACGTACTTGGTGACCCTCGTGTACACCCCTGGCCAGTTTTCCATGCCACACGGCGACGGTCCGAACGACACCACGCCCATTGCGTACCAATTCAGTAATCCATTGTTGGGCAGTGACGCCATCAGAGCTCCCCCGCTGTCGCCCCTGCACGAATCCTTGCCCTTATCTCCACCTGCGCAGAGCTGGCCTTCACCGATCGTCACCCTCGCCGTCTTATAGATGGCACCGCAGTCTTCATTACTCTTCACCTTGATCTGAATCCAAGCGGGTATTTCGTGTTGAGGTCACCCTTAATTGTACAGTACTCACCCTCAGCTTAAGTTTTATGTTACTGGCGGAGCGCGTTTCGGTTTTTCCCCAACCAGCGACGAACATGTTGGTACCAATGAAGGACTTCGTCAGGTGCTCTTCCACTGAGGGCAGGCAAACTGGTCGAACGAAATCTGAAATTGGTTTTCGTTAGGTACCTTCGCAAGGATTGTGGGGTCCCCCTTCAATTTGTCGCCTTCAGTAAAAAAAAAGAGAAACACTGGAGGTCACTTTTATCTATGACCTCCCGCTCTCTCGCCTTTCCTCCAGTGGCCACCCTTCAGGAACAAATTGGAGGTCAATTCTGCTTGTGGTCTCTTGCCTTAGGAAAAGAAGGGGTGAGTGTATATGACCTCCAATAATAACCCGGTCTTCAGGGAAGAAAGGGGTAAGTATTTGGGGGTCTTTGACGCCGTTAGGAAAACAAGAAGTTAAATGGGAGTCACTTTTATCAATATCTCCCCTCTCTTCTCAACGACCACTACTCTCGTGCCTTAGGCAAGAAAGGGGCAAGTAAGGCGTATATGACCTCCAACAATATCCTGGTCTTCAGAGAGGAAGGGGGCGCCTTCAGATAAACGAGAAGAGAATCTCTATTCCCTAATGGCCACCTTCAGAAAGAAATTGGGGAGAGTAATTCTGTTTAGAACCAGAACTTCCACTTGCCCTTTTGCCTTCAAGTGATTTATTTGCGACCTTCAAATATATCCTACTTTTAGGTAACTACGTCTTTGTGTCTGGACTATCCTTCTCTCCCGTTCAAAGTAGCGATAGACTTTCCTTACCGGTATAATTAACTCCCTGTGATAGTCTGAGTAAGGCGATATCGTTGTATTGGTCTGCACTGAAGGGATCGTACTGTTCGTGAGGGATCCACTCCTCAACGGGAATATCGACGGGTGGAGGGGCGCAGTCCTGTTGATTCTGGAAGACCGTAACGCAGTCCAATTCAGTGTCGGTGTTGTACTCCCCCAAACGCACCTTCGTCCTAAATTTTATTAACAAAAGAGTTGAGATATAATGCAGGGGTATTTGAGTTGTACTCACAGCTTCCAAGTTGATGGGAGGTCCTTGCCTTTGAGACAGTGAGCGGCTGTCAGCACGTATTTGTCGTTGATTAGGACGCCTCCACAGTAGAATCCACTTCCACTGTCTGAAAAAAATTTGTGGTGATGAATTCGGAAAAGGGATAACGGAGAAGATCTTACTGGTTCGATACTCGATCAGCGCCATCCAGGGGAAGTCCCTCAAATTCGCCACCTCGCCTCCAACGATTCTGTCTTCATTTCCGATGCCACAGGTGGTGAGGTCAGGCAAGAGATTACTCTGGGGTCGAGCTGCAATTGTTTCTCTCTTTGTTTCGGCCATACCAAAAACTGTAAAAATATCTACCTGTTGACGTGGGCACCTGAGGAGAGGATAACGGGCAACAGACTTTGGGACTGTTCCCGTCGAATCCGCAGGCAGAGCGCCGCAGAAAATCCGCGTCCTGAGGCGAGACGGGCCTTTTCTTCAGCAAATCCAGCAGAGGTTCGCATTCGGTCAGCACCACGCATTTTCCGGTTTCGAATGATGGCGTCTGGCAAGATTCTATCCGCTTCTCTGAAAACAAAAGAGATCATCCAAAACGCCCTTTCCAATGTCCCTATTGGCCTTGAATCCAATATGATTCGAGCTGACCTCAAGTTGACCAAACTGGTGAACAAAGTCGATTTTTAGTTTTAGTTTTTTAGAGCAAAAAATTGAAGCATCCAAGAATGGGGGGGGGTATCATCTTTAGGGATCTTATCTCATACCGTGCTTTGCCAAACACTCGCCTCAATCAATCAGGCGTGCCAATTATTTTTAGCGCTATCAAAGTTTTATCAAATTTCGGGGGAGGGGCACGTGTGAAGGTCCTCGAAATTTAGGCACTTAAGTTTTGGACGAAAATGAAACTTTACGTATGCGTTCTGGCCCTGGTGGCCATCACTTGCGTAAGTTTCTAAAAATCGACGGCAAAATATCCATTGTTTTTTTTCCTTGCTTTCAGGCCCAATTCGACCTTGGGAACATCCGTAGGAGGGACATCACCATCCCCATTCCTTTTGGTGAGCGCATCAAACAAGAACCCCGCATCGTCGGAGGACAAGAAGCAGAAGCCAACAGCGTCCCTCACAAGGTAAAAAGATTTTTTCCCGCGCGAGTAAAATAATTTCCAGTGGCGCAGTCGTAATTAAGCAACACTCAGAAGTGTTCCTATGTACAGGGGGCAATGAAAAAAAAATGTGTTTTACGCCAGTCGTAAGAAATAAAAACAAGTTACCTTTATTTTCTACAATTCGGATGAAAAAACAATTTTCAGTGGCGTAGTCACTTAAGAGTGACATTCTAATTAACGGGAGGGGCAATAAATATTGAGCTCGAGGTTGACTTGAGTGGCGTAGTTCTTAAGAAAATGCCATTTTAGTTTTATCCACGCAAATAAAATAATTTCCAGTGGCGTAGTGATTATTAACCAATACTCAAAAGTGTATAGGGAGCAATGAAAAAGGAAGAGAGTTTAAGGCCAGCCGAACGAAATAAAAACAGATGACTTTAATTTTTTTAATACGGATGAATAAAAAAAATTCCAGTGGCGTAGTCACTAAAAAATGTCATAGTTATTAATGGAAGGGCAATACATAGAGAGCTCAAGGTCGACTAATGCCTTCTTCAGTGGCCTTAAGAAAATTCCATTTTAATTTTATACGCGCTTATAAAATAATTTCCAGTGGCGTAGTCGTTATTAAGCAAACCCCTCATCAATGGATAATGGCAACAAGAATTGGGATAAAAATTTCGAACGAATAAAATAGTTTCCAGTCGCGCAGTCATTCAAGAGCAACGATTTAATGAATGAAAAGGATAATAAAAATATGCCTTAAGATATAAACAATTGAATTTTTCGCTTATCATACATTTCTTGCAAATTAAAAAAAAAATCCAGTGGCGCAGTTATTCCAGAACAACGCCACGCTTTAAGACGTAAACGATTGAAATTCTCTGCTTTTCTACATTTCGCGAGAATAAAATTCCAGTGGTGTAGTCACCTCTGAACAATGGAAAACGACAGTAAAAAGTGTGTTTAAAGTTTAAACTCTATATAACACAAAGCAGGGTAAAAACAGAGAAATGAGTTGCACCATCTATGTATAAATTCGCCAACTATGTACAGATTGAACAACATTTATTTTTAAGCGGTAAATTTAAAGCAAGAATTATGTCAGTTTCTGGAAATTAAAAAAATTGTATAAGTAGATTATTCACAGACGTTTCCTCTATTTCATTGGTAGTTTCAATATAAAGAAGTGTGTGGCGCCATCTACGTCCGAATCCATCAATTAACAAATTTAAACGAACGAAAATTGTAAAAGTTTCAAAAAAATATTTTAAAAATATTTAAATAAATAACTTACGGCCGATATTACCAACATTTCAGGGAGAGTTTAAAATATGACATTTTATGCAGGTTTAACAGAATGTCAGGCACATTCTAATTAATTTGAAGTTTTAATGTCAATCAGAATGTGTTTCGATATCATAGACGACGCGTGAATGTCACATTCAAACACGACTTAAATTTAAACTCTACTCAAATTGTAAGACCGGCAGTTATAATTACGTTCAAGCAAGTGGCGCCATCTATGTAAAAATTCAACAATTATGTACCTATTCAACATTTATTTTTTGACTGGCAAATTTAAAATGTGAATTCTGAACTTTTCCAGAAAACTAAAAAAAAAAATATTTAAAGAAAAGATTCAATCAGTATTCTGTAATTCTGTTTATTATGTTTTTTTAAACAAAGAAACGAAAGTGGTGCCATCTATGTATAAATTCAGCAATTCTATAAGCGGTAAATTTAAAAACGTCGTTCACAATTACAAAAAAAATCTATCGCCCTAACTCGCGAAGAGAAAGTTCCAAAAACTACAAAACGAGTGGCGCCATCTACGTGCAACCATAACAACGAATTTTTAAGTGAAACCTAAGCAAATTAATCGATGACATTTCTGCTGATTTTGTTTTCTTTTAGTTGCAACTCGATTACATAATAATTTCATGAACGAAGAAACTGGTGGCGCCGCCTACGTATCTACGTACAAATTCAATATTTAATTTTTGAGCAGTAAATATAAAATATGAACTATTTTGATGATGTTTTCTACTGACTTTTTTATTATCATTTCATTACATAAGTGATTTCATAAAGAACATGGTGGTGCCAACTGTATACAATCTACCAATTTGTTTTTATCCGCAAATAAAACGAGAACTGTACAGCGCATTCTGAAGAGAAAAACTCCAAACTCGATTTAAAAAAAAAAAATTAAATTCAGACGTTAAAACGCTTGTCAGAAAGGCGCTCACAGACAGTCAAACGTGACGTTTGAATGTAGTTCACAGTTAAAAATCAAAAAGAAAAACGCAACTTAAACAATTTATGTAGTCGATTACGTTTTTTTTGTTGCCACTTTATTACATAATTACCCCAATTCTGTAACTCATAACAACATTGCTAAGTTAACAATATTGTTAAGTGAGATATTTTGACCAATCAGGGCTGAGATACAACGGATTTCTATGTACTGATTGGTCAAAATATCTCACTTAACAATATTGTTAACTTAGCAATGTTGTTATGAGTTACAGAATTGGGGTAAATATTTCCATAATAAACAAGACATAAAGAAAATGGTGGCGCCATCTATGTACAACGATAACTATGAAACGTTCTGGAAAAAAAAACTAGATTAAAAAAAATTCCAAAAATTCAGACGTTTTGAATGCTTATCACTGAAGAGATCATAGATAGTCAAACATGACGTCCGAGAGGTACTCAGAGACGGTCAGACATGATTGTTCGAATGCTGGTCAAAAAGGAACCCAGAGACGGTCAAACACGATTGTTTGAATCCTTGTCAATAAAAAGGGAACTCAGAGACGGTCAAACGTCATTGATTTTGTTTTCGGAATTTGTTTAAAACTCAATCGCAATAAATTAAAAGGAAAAAACTAAAGAAAAATGTTGGTTTGGTTAACATGAAATGACCCTGTGACTGTCGGAAGCAACTAATATGGATTTTTATTTTATTTTTTGTTAATTAGAAACAAACTATTACTGTTTTATTAATATTTCGAAATCAACAAAAATTAAAAAAATAAAATAAATAAAATTAGTTAAAATTTGCATTAAATTCTTGGGTAATTCCATAACAATTAAAGTAATAATAGCGTAACTACACTAAGGCTGGGTTTCTCATTCCTAGTTTAACTTTAAACTCCTGTTTATTTCAATAGGAACAATTGTTTTTATAATTGCTACCAAGGGAATAAACAGGAGTTTAAAGTTAAACTAGGACCGAGAAACCCAGCCTTAGCGTAACTGACTTAACTATTTCATTTTTCTCAGTGTAGCGTAACTTAGTGTTAAAAAATCAGACATTGCTGGTTTGGTTGACATGAAATGACCCTGTGACTGTCGGAAGCAATTCGAATTGAATAAAAATTCAAAATAAATAAATAAAATTCGTTAAAATTTGGAAACTCCACCAATCCCAGCCTAAGTTCCCGGAAGGAAAGGCTTAAATGTCATCGTAACTTAGACTGTGAAACATTTTGGTTAAACCAGTGGCGTAGTTGGTAACTGAATTTTCTCTTAATTAATCTCTTGAAGGTGGATAACTTCAAGTGCAGTGGTGTGCATTAACTGGCAGTTCTCATGTTGTTTTCGTTGTCTGCGTGTTATGTCCTTTTTGTTTCATTTAGAGCTTTTCATTTTGCAGTGGCGTAGTTAAGGAGGAAAACTGAAATTGAATTTCTCTTTTGACAGGTGGCTATACTTATTTCCACAGCTCAGGGCATTTTCTTTTGCGGAGGCTCCATTATAAGCGCTAGATTCGTTTTAACCGCTGCCCACTGTTTGATAGGGTAAGTGAAATAAGCGCCTTCGAATGAGAGTAGGTCCAGTCTTTTTGGGCTTCTTCTTTCTTTGCAGATCTAGCCAGATTCAAGTGATAGCAGGCGCTCATCGTCCTTTGCAATTTGAACCAACGCAACAGTTTCGTCTCTCTTGGGCCATCACCATCCACGCAGGCTGGAACTCGGCGACTTTCCTCAACGACATCGCCCTCATTTACATTTCCGAACCCTTCGAATTTAACGGTGGTACCCAGCTTTGTCCAAATTATTTTATTTTACTTACTTATTTTGGCAGAATACGTCCAGCCAATTGGTCTTCCAACTAGGGCACAAGTGGGCGATAGCTTCGCTGGACAACAGGCAATCGTCAGTGGTTGGGGGTTGGAGTCGGATGGCGCCACCCAAATCAGCGAGGTCCTCCGTTGGGCTCAAGTCGAAATCTTGACCAATCTAATGTGCAACATTTTCATCCCTGGCTTCATCCACGGCACTCACATTTGCACGATGGGCTCTGAAGGTCAGGGACCTTGCAGCGGTGATTCCGGCGCGTCTTTGGTACCCGTTGGAACCAACGCAACTGTGCGTCGTTTCCCCCCAAAACTATTTCTTTTTGATAATTTGGGGAGGTTTTCAGGTGGGCATCTTCTCCTTCGGCATAGCCGCTGCGTGCGAAATGGGTTTGCCAGCGGTATACACCCGAATCACCTCCTATTTGGATTGGATCCAATACAACACCGACGTCATCATTTCGTAAAGCCAACAATATTATGAAACGCCTTCAAGTACGCTTGCGTATCTTGTTATCGGTCTTAGAAAACCCAATTGGGTCAAACTTTTTTTTTTAATCAAAATCGAGCGCCACCTTTCGGTGACTTGGTAAAACAAAATCACGAGACTCCTAATCCCAACGAAGAGCGTCTGGTTTTGAAGACGTGAGTTGCGATTCGAAAGTCTCGTCTTAAAATAAAAATCCTAAGAGAAAAATGAGAGGTTAAGTATGGAGCCCCCCTCTCCAATCACATTCTTTTATAACATTTTCCTTAAGTTTTTATTTCGGAGGAATCCACAGATTCCGCGAATATGTGAATCGAATAAAACGCGAGCGTAAACAATTCTTCGGAAAATAGACGCGGAGAGAGGCAAGGTTATCGACAAATCAAGGTCACCCGAGACAAGGCGAGTTTGTTTATCCTCAGAGATGGGATTTGCCCGTTCGCAATGAAAATCGAAACGCATTGCTTCATCCGAATCACATTTAAGGGGAACGATCAATAAGTTTCGGTTTTACCCCAAATTTATACGAGGGAGATGCAAAAAGTCCTCTTGCCAATCCGATTAAACGGACTGCGTTAAGCGAAGTGCAAAACAGTTTGACACCTAAGCACAAACAAAAGAATTAATAGTTTGGAATTCTACTGTTTATTATGACTGGCGAGTACAGGTTCGAAAAAAGAAACGAAATTCAAAACGATTTAAAAACAGAAGAGCTACTACATTGAACCATACAAACATGCTATATGCCACTACTTTATGTGAAATTTTCCATTTGTTTACCACTTAGTTTAATTTTCACTCTTCGTTTATTTACTATTTGTCACCTTCTGTTATGTCACCTTCTTTTATTGGATTTCAGAAATTAAATAAACATTTTAATACGAATTGGTTTCCTCCTTCCTCTTTGTGTTTTTAACTGTTTTTCTTGTATATTTTATAGTATTTTTCAATTGTTTTTCTCCGCTATCTCATTTCATCCTTGAGTTACTTTTTCTTTCTTTTACATTATCAGTTGTTTTTCTTCAGTATTTTTGCTCCTCGTTTGTTTTCTACACTCAGAAAAATAAACTGTTCAAGTCAACCAAAACACGTCCAGTTATGTTTCTCACTCATGTTTCTCACTTTTGTTTATTTTTGAAGCACATAATTCCAAGGTAGTGTGTGTGTTAAGACAGTTTTGTTAATGCATTGAACTAAATACAGTTAATTGTAAATGATGAATACAACTTTCGCAAAAACTTCTTTATTATTCTTTTTAAGGAAAAATAGTAAAGAATAATTTGATATTCTTTCATTTGTCGGCAAAAAATATAGGATGTTCCATTAAAAAAAACTTTACACGTGCAATTATTTTGAGAATGCGATGCGCAATTGTTTTTTTCTTATCACCATTGTAATCCTGAGTGAAAGCAGTTCATTTTTGCTAATTTGAACCACTTCGTAGCTCCAATAATAACAAAGTTAGCAATAGTGCGGCAGTAACTTTGATCACCCTGTATATTCTCGATCACAACCTACTTGACCAGGTTTTTATTTAGACGCTCGTTATATTTTATATGATCTTTCATTATATTGAACAATATAATAGGGTATTCCATTTAAAAAAATAAAATTGCATTTTTTTCACCACTTTGCGATGCGCCTTTGTTTTTTTGTGAGACCTCAGAAAGATGTTGCATATAAAACCCTACAACTATTGTATTTAATTTTTTCTCTATTACTTAAAATAAAACCTCTAGGTAGGGTGCGAAGTATTAAAAAAAAACGACAATCAAGTTTTCAATAATTCACGAATAACACAAAAACTAGTAAACCAATTACACTATATTTATGTATGTTTGATATCAGAGTAACTCAAGGAATCAAAATTTGCAAAAATATACAGGGTGTTCCATTTAAAAAAATATACAGGGTGTTAGGTAATTGACTGGACACCTTCAAACCACGTATTGAGAACACTCTGTACATTAAAAAAAGCCTTTACATTCGAGGGTGCTGCGGCTTTCGTTTTCCAGGAAACAATTTAAAAAAAAATCGATAAAAATTGTTTCGAAACAACTGATTTTCTTATTTACTTTTACATCCACGTGCCGAACGCCATCCGTGCGGGCGATCCCTTGCCATAAATTCCCAGATGGTTTATTGTTTTATGACAAGCAAATAACGCACGTTCAGTGTCTTAACAGATGTCGGAGTGTGCGGGTCAGAGTCAGAACGAATTATTACACAAATAACGAAATGTTTGACATTATTCTAACGTACGGAGAATGTAGTTTGGCGGTTTTGTCTTGTCTTTTGTTTATTTGTGTTTACAGCTGTTTTTCTTGGATATTTTATACTTTTTTTTAAATTAAATTCCAAAGATTCAAGAAAAAGTATTCAATTCTCTGCATTTTTTTGTTTCTGTTTTTAGTTGTTTTATCTTTAGTATTTATTTTATTCGTTCTTCATTTGTTTTCTGACGATTCTTTTTTACCTGTACATGCATGTGTCTTTACAACTGTTTTTTTTCTCATCTTTTATTTTTTAGTTTTTTTTTAAAATAAATCCCAAATTTTCAAAAAGTGTTTTAAACTGCATTTTTTTTGTTTGTGTCAATTGATTTTTTTTCAGTATTTTATTCGTTCTTCATTTTTCATTTTTATTTCACGATTTTCTGCCGGTCGTCTTTTCAGTTTTTTTTTTTCGTTATTTTATTCTTCAGTTGCTATTTTTACGGCGGAGATATCTATCTCTTAGGCCCGGTTTTTTCACCTCCAGTTAACTTTATCTGGCGATTAATTCCCATAAGAAGAACGAAACGTCGGCAGTAGAAGAAGTCAACGTGACGCGGTTTCCTCCGGAAGCCAATTCAAATATGGACGACGCGACGGCCACGGAAGCCTTCAAGTTAAATTGCCTTTTCTTTTTTATTTATTTGTCAATTGTTTTTTTTTCAGTATTTATTCGTTCTTCATTTATTTTTGGACGATTTTTCCATTCATCTTTTCTACCACATTTTATTCTTCGGTTGCTATTTCAAATTAATTCCCAATTAAACTTGTCATAATCTTTTTTTGTTTGTGCGTTGAATTGTACTTTTCAATTGTTTTTTTCTTCAATGTCATAGCGCCTCCGGAAGTTCAAAAAATGTTTTATCTGCCACACAAAATAGTTACATTCACATTTCGTCTCCTTCTTTCGCTTCGTCCTCAACTGTTTCTTCTCCGTACTTTCCACTTCATTTCTTTCTTTTATTGCATTTCAAAGACGATTAAAAAGTGAATTCAAGAAGCGATTTACGTCACGCGGATTATCAAGGATTTTCTTGGACTTTGCGGTAATTTTCTTCACGCTGCGCTGAGCAAGCGCAACACTTAAGCGATCACGTAACAACCATAATAAAGTTCCCAGTTGAGCAAAAACACGCGAGTAATTTCGTAGAAACGTGATATTCCCAGCAATTTTCAAATCAAATCAAATCAAATCGTTCTAATGGACATTTGAAATTAAAAAAATAAATAAATAAAAATCAAAACAATCTTAAAACCGTCAATCTAGTTTACTTATGTTATGACATGACTTTGAAACTGGTCTTGATTGTCGAATCTATGAAGTGACACTGTTAAGGGTCACTTCATAGATGAAATTTTCTTATAACTAAAGGTCGATACATTCCTGGGAAGCACGGGCATCCTATAATATACATACGAATTTTATAATTAGTATATTGCAATATTGTTTTCTGTTTAACTCATATACAGAGTATCGCAGAATAAAGAATCACAGAAATCGCAGAGTGACATTGAAACTGGTCTTGAATTATTGTTGAATCTGTGATCTTTAATCGGGTCAATCTAGTTTCATTGAAAAATGACAGTGAAATTGGTCTTGAATTGTTGCGACCCTTGTTAGGGTCACTTCGTTGTTTTTTTTTCAAATGGACTCTTTGGGGCCTTCGAAATTTAAGCAAGAAATCATAGAATAAACTCAAAACAGTCAATCTATTTTCCTTGCAAATTGACATTGAATGTTGCGGTCACTTCATAGATTTTGCGAAATTACCTGTGAGTGCTTACAATCGATGACTCAAATTTTTATTACAACTTTGTAACTAAATTTCCGCCACGGCCAGCAAGACTGGATGCGTTTGTTGACGTCACGCCGCCGTGAAATTCCCATCTGACGGCAATTTTATTGTTCAATGCGAACAGGTTCTTAGTTGATTATAATTTCAAATCAGTCTCCTCCGCGGCTGCAATTATATCTCAAAAATGCCCGAGTCGCTCGCGATAAACAAACACACTTTGTCGCCGTCGTCTTCGACGTGTTTTTTTTTTATCGAAACGCGATTGGCCGGACGTGTTCGCAGGCTTTACTACTTTTTAATTACCTACGCCACTGATATGCACGCTCGCTTTCACCAATTTTCATAAATATGTATGTATGTATGTACATAATCGAAATTACAAAAATTAGAGAAAACGAAAAATTCAGGGTTAGTTCATAGCACGATAAAATATGTACTATACAGGGTGATTCGTTAGCCTCTTTACAAACTTTGGTAAATGAAAGGAGATGTAATTTTATGAAAAAAACATCCTATCAACATAGGTCCGATTTGCCTTTGTTTAGAAGTTATAGCGATTTAAAGGTATTTAAAAACAAAAAAATTATTAATCATTATTTAACAAAATATTGGAAACAATAGGTGTCATGGTGTTATTATCGTAATCGAATGTAACATTATTTACTAAATCAGTATTTTTACTCAATGTTTGTAATGCTGGACCATGCAATGGAAACGCTCGTCTAGCAGCGAAGGAAGACAGAGTTAGATTTCCCAATAGACGTGAACCAGCACATAACTTTTGAACATTTGTTATAATTTTATAATTTTTACATTCTGCTGTTTATTTACTTATAGTCTGTACCACTACAATAAATAATTCTTGTTTTTAAATATACTGCATTTTCAGTCATTGAAAATAACGCAAATCACTATAACTTCTAAACAAAAGCAGATCGGACCTATGCTGATAGGATGTCTTTTTCATAAAATTACATCTACTTTCATCTGCCAAAGGGGCGATTCTTGAATATATCGACAGAGGAAAAATATTATACAGGGTGTCCTGGGATGAAAGGTCAATACTTCATGGGGGTGTAGAGTGGGTTATTATAAGTCAAAATGTTTATATAAACAGGTAGTCTTGTATTAATGGTTTCTGAGATAGAGCTATTTGAAATTAAAAATATGAAGTTGCTAAATAACTTTTATTTTAAAGTATTAATGAAGTGAAATAAGTGAAGAATAAAATCAACATGAAGTGCCAAATTTAAATTATTCCGGAACGGCCTAGTGGTAAGAAGACATCAATATTTATCTCAGAATCCTTTAATAAAAGACCAGCTGTTTATATAAACTTTTTGACTAATAATAACTCACTCTACACCTCCACGAAGTATTGAACTTTCCTCCCGGGACACCCTGTATACATATTTCGGCTTTCCAAAAATAATTAATGAAAAATTATCCCCAAAATGACGATATGTTCCTGGTTAAGAAAGAGCAGCAGATGTTTTATAGTTTTGTGATTGTTACGGCGCGGCGCCGAGCTTGAACTTGACCTTTGAACGGAATTGACGTGATCAGCTGAAATACGAGGTCTAAAATATTTACTTGACAAATGCAAGCAAGCCACCTGAAGTAAATTATTCCGTACAAATTGTATAAAATAAGGATAACACTTTGAACACATACCTGCTTTGACAGGTAAACAAATAAATCACTACAACACGAAAACAATTAAGATTTTCTTGGTTTTTATTTAATTTTAATTTAAATTTTATTGTAATAAAGTGTATTTCCACAAGCAACGTGTCCGTCATAAACGTTTCGGCATGTTTTTATGACCCAATATTACGTGTTGCGTTTCCCTTGCATTTTAATCAGTCTTCAATCTTTATGATGTTTATTCGGTTTATCGCTGATGTTTTTTTTAATAATACATAATAGATTTTGTTAATAACAACGAAATGGTAAATTTTTAATTAATTATAAATTGTTGTATAGAATTTTTTTAAATATTTTCTGGGAAGTCTCTTTCGTCGGCATTTCCTTGTTGGTATATTCAAGAATCACCCTGTATGTAAGCCGCACCCTTATGAACATTCATAGTTTTGCTTTCTTCCATGTTTTGTTCTTTCTGTTTGTGTTTTCAATTCAGTATTTTATCCGTTCTTCTTTTGTTTCTTGATGGTTCTGTTCTTTATATTTGTGTTTTCATGTTGTTTATCTTCTATATTTTATCCGTTCTTCTTTTGTTTTTTTTTTGACGGTTTTGTTCTGTTATTTCTGTTTGTTTGTGTTTTCAATTTTTTTTTTCGATTTCTTATTTTAAGGTTATTTTCTAATTAAATCCTGAGATTCGAAAAATGTTCTAAATTATTGATTACATCTGCTTTTTATTTTTTTATTATATTTTCAACGGTTTTTTTTGTTGAGTATCTGTCTTATCCGTTTTGCATTTATTTTTTTATGATTTTGTTTTGTTCTGCCTGTTTATGTTTTCAGTTGTTATGTATTTTAAAAAAAGTCAACTATTGAGCTCGTCTACGTTTTTGTTTTGTACAGTTGATTGCAGAAAAATGGAGTACATCGAAAAAGTCAAAGATGCAAAATCATACAATTTAAATCTCTTTTTCAAATCTGAAATATTATTTTTTTAAACAGGTTAGGGGAGCGTGAGGTTAACTGGCCCACTTTTTTTTAATTGTTGCCAAGACGATATTTTTACTGTTTTTTTGTCTGCACTATCACCTATCGACGTGTGTAGGTTTTTTTTATTAACACCCTGTATATGTTTTCAATTGTTTTTCTAGGATAATTTATTGTTTTTTTTTTTAAATTAAATTTCAAACATTTAAAAAAAATACAACTATTGAGCTTGTCTATATGTGTTGGTTGTTTTCACTTATCTTTTTGCCTTCGGTATTTTATCCGTTCTTTTTTTGTTCATTGTTTTGTTTTTTCTATTGGCGTTTTCAATTATTTATCTTATTCTTCATTTTTTTTAATTATATGCCAGAGATTCAAAAAATGTTGTACAGCATTGATTTCATCTACACACTTTTATCCGTTCTGCATTTATTTTTTGACGATTTTGTTTTGTATGTTATCTTTTGTTTTTCTTGGATAATTTATTCTTTTTTTTTTTAATTAATTCAAAAAATGTTTTAAACGTTAAACTCGTCTACATTTTTCTGTCACTTATGTTTTCAGTTGTGTTTTTTCTTGTCTTCAATATTTTATTCGATCATTTGTTTTTTAACCTTTTGTTTGTGTTTTCTATTATTATTTTACACTATCGTATTAGGGTCAGAAAATTGTCGAGTGGCATCATTTAATCGAGAGTCATTGTACGTACTTACATACTATAGAACCAGTAAAATGCAAACCCAGCAGAAAAAGAAATTAAAGACTCAACAGATATCCCCCTTTGGCTCTTTGCGCTCGAAACAAAACGCACTCGACTTTCTACGTTTTGTTATTAATTTCAACCGAGGCGGCTGTGAATCCCGGTCACTTGTCGGAATAATATTTAATCTGTTGTTTATTATTAGAAACGACGGAGGTCATGATTCAGACTTTCAGACCTGTCTCAATTGGTAAATTTGAATAATCAGCGCAAAAACTGGGATTTTTTTTCTCGTGAATTTCGATGACCCCTGCCACGTTCGACCCGATCGCGATTTGTAGTTTTTTGTTTCAATTATACTATATGTTATACCGATGTAAGTATGAAAATGAGAACGTTTTTGTTTTTTTTTAAGAGTTGACTTACGTGCAGGAACTTTCTGGACGGCGCACAATAACAAAAAACACAGGGCCGTCCTTAGGGTCGTGTGATAGGACATGATTGTAGTAGCTTGTAGCACGAATGTTAGCGAAACATTCGACGCTCGCCTCTTACTTCACAGACGCACACTAATTTGAGGCAGACCAGAGAGCAGCAGCCAGTCCGCCTTGGAAAACCCAGCGACTACATCGCGCCTGATGACTGTGTGTTAAATTACGGGCCAGGGCTACGTCATTACGCTTGCGGTTGTTAATGAGGAGCACACTTAATGGAAAGCCGAAGCGATTATGATTTCCTGAAAACGTTCCGACGCGGTAACCAGTTCTTCTCGGTAATTCCAAAAATTTGCAACAACAACACTAGACTAATAATATCGCTAAAAATAGTAGGTTCGAAAAATTGAAGTAAAAAACAATTTAAAAGAAAGAAGTCTGGTGAGGTTTAAACTACTTCCTTAGTCGTTGGATAAAGACGTCCCTCAAAAATCTCCATCACTTTCTCTCTCTATGTTGAGTCTTATTATGCGTGAGTGAGGGCCGACAATCCCCACCGAAAAGCTCCGTTTCTTTTTAATTTAAATTTCTTCGTTATTGGATGGATACTGTTGAGTGAGGTAAGAGCCTCACTCAACATACTCCATTTTTCCGCCGTTGACACTTGGAACCTTAGAGGACCCTCACTTAAATCAACGATCTTGACTAAAAGAGTTATTTTCATCGTTTTAATCCATATTCGCCAACTGTTGAGCAGGGGCAGGGGTTTCGCTCAACAGCTTCCACCTCTTTTTTCTTGAGTTCTATTTCGTCAGTGAAGCGCATCATCGAAGACGAAAATCCCAACCAATGAGGTCTCTTTTCTTGTTTTTAAACCGTACTTGTTCATCATTGGATAAGAGCCTCACTCAACAATCTCCAACACTGTCTCTTGGGAGCTTGAGACCTTAAACGGCTTCCATATAAGTTGATAATTTCGACCATTTTTAGTCCGTATTTATCCATTGTTGAGCAGCTCTTACTCAATAGTCTCCATCTCTCTTGAATCCTATTTCGTCACTCAAATGATTAGAATTGAAGCCGCAACCTCAATCGATAGGTTCATTTTCTTCTGCTTAATCCACTTCCGTCTTTTGTTGAACGGAATCCTCACTCAACAGTCTCCATCTCTACCGATCTCTATCTTAAAACTAACTTTGCCAGTAGGATTGGGTTCTCAGCTGAAAATTTTGACCAAATAGCATTTTATCTTTTTCCTTTTAGTCCGTCCGCATTTATCCACTGTTGAGCAGGTCAATACTCAACAGTTTCCATCCTTCTCTCTCTTGAATCCTATTTCGTCACTGATGGCCGATTTCTTCACCGTGTTTATCCTGAGATTAATTTATCTATCAGTTGGAATGTTTCATACAGTTCGCTGTACATACAGCGTGATTCAAAAGGGTCGCACCATCGCTTTGGTGTAAATACAGACCATTAATAGGAGCTCAAATATGTTTTCAGAATTTTTTTGCCATGAATAGTTTTTAAGATATGAATGTTTAAAAATAACGCAAATAGGCAACGCTGCACCTTGTAGATGCACTTACAAATTTGAAATCATAGATCATGGGTACCCTCTTTTTTGTTGACAACTGCATATGCGCTGGTTTGTCAAAACCTTTGGAAATAAAATTTGACATAATAATAAATGTCATTGACGGAAATACGTTGTTGAAATGCTCGTCGATGTATTACATGAGGGTTTTCTATTGCCCAATAATGATGATTGTGCATGTTAAACACACCGTCAAGAGTGAAGGTACATTCATCCGTCCACAAAATCAGATTTTGAAAATTTGGATTCAAATTGATTTGATCCAGCATCCAATTGCAAAAGTTAATACGAAGAGGAAAATCAGCTTCACACAGAGCTTGCACTTTTGTATAGTGGAAAGAATTTTTAATAAACGCTGAACAACATTGTAATTTACGTTTAAATTTCGTCCAATATCTCGAATGCTGACGTTAGGATTGTCTTCAACGACTTGTAGAACAGCTTCCTCGACTTGGGGAGTTCTGGCGGAGCGTGGCCTACCTATCACTTCATGGATTACATCCAATCAACCTGTTTCCCTCAAACGCTGATCAAGCCGTTGAAAAATATTTTTGTCTGGATGTCTCCGTTCACCGTATCGTTCAGCATAAGCTGCTGCAGCCCGTCGAAAGTTTCCTCCACTCTCTCCAGAAGAAGATACATATCACAGTATTCATTTAAAGTAAACATTTTGAATTTGAATAAATTCTTCAAATCAATCAAAAAATTTGACTTTCAAAATGTGAACATCATTGATAAATTTTATTTGTCAGGTCACACTATGGTAACCATAATAAAACCGAATTTTTGGTACACCGTTGCCGGCTTGACTTTTAAAATAATGTTAACATTTCCAAAGACTTTTCCTGCTTTATTACTTAATAAATATTATGTTTTATTAGCAAGGATAATTTTACAGGCGTTTATCTACACCTTTCATTAATAAAAACATAAAGTTACATTATCTAATTACTATAAAATCAACATCAGTTTTGTAACTTTGAAAGCCTATATCTTCGTAAAAAAATCATCTAGAAAATTTTTATTTACACTTTTGAGAACAAATAAGTGGGTCTAAAAACCACCTAAGTGATGGTGCGGTCCTTTTGAATCACGGTGTATACCATGTGTCACATTCTAACTAACAGATAAATTTAACCTGAGGATAAGGCGACGAAGAAATCGGGCATGAGACTATCAGAAATCTGAAATCTCAACCAATGAGCTTCTTTCCGCCGTTTAACTCACTTCGTCTCTTGTTAAACAGAATCCTCACTCAACAGTCTCCATCTCTGCCGATCTCTCTCTTTAAACTAACTTTGCCAGTAAGTTTGGATTCTCAGTTGATAATTTTGGCCAAATAGCATTTTATCTTTTTCCCTTTAGTCCGTCCGCATTTATCCATTGTTGAGCAGGTCAGTCCTCAACAATTTCTAACTTCCTCTATCTCTCTCTCTCTCTTGAATCCTATCTCGTCACTGAGATTATCAGAATTGAAGCTGAAATCTCACCAATGAGTTTCTTTTTCGCTGTTTAATTCACTTGGTCTTTTGTTGAACAGAATCCTCACTCAACAATCTCCATCTCAGCCTCTGTTTTGAAACTAATTTTGTCAATAAGATTGGATTATTAATCGGCCAGCGCTTAAGCTGATAATCTCGGCCAAATAACATTTTATATTCTTCCTTTTAGTCCATCCACATTTATCCATTGTTGACTCAATAGTTTCCATCTCTTTCTACCTTGAATCCTATTTGATCACTGAGATGATCAGAATTGAAGCCAAAACCTCAACCAATAAGCTTCTTTTTCGCTGTTTAATTCACTTGGTCTTTTGTTGAACAGAATCCTCACTCAACGATCTCCATCTCAGCCTCTGTTTTAAAACTAACTATGTCAATAAGATTGGATTCTTAATCGGCCAGCGCTTAAGCTGATAATCTCGGCCAAATAGCATTTTATCTTCTTCTTTTTAGTCCATCCACATTTATCCATTGTTGACCAAGTGTTACTCAATAGTTTCCATCTCTTTCCATCTTGAATCCTATTTGATCACTGAGATGATCAGAATTGAAGCCAAAACCTCAACCAATAAGCTTCTTTTTCGCTGTTTAATTCACTGCGTCTTTTGTTGAACAGAGTCCTCACTCAACAGCCTCCATCTCTGCCTCTGCTTTAAAACTAACTTTGTTAGTAAGATTGGATTCTTAATCGGCCAGTGATTAAGCTGATAATCTTGGCCAAATAACATTTTGTCTTCTTTCTTTTAGGCCATCCACATTTATCCATTGTTGACCAAGTGTTACTCAATAGTTTCCATCTCTTTCTACCTTGAATCCTATTTGATCACTGAGATGATCAGAATTGAAGCCGAAACCTCAACCAATAAGCTTCTTTTTTGCTGTTTAATTTACTTGGTCTTTTGTTGAACAGGATTCCCACTCAACAGTCTCCATCTCTGCCTACGTTTTAAAAGTAACTTTGGCAGTAAGATGGGATTCTTAATCGGCCAGCATTTAAGCTGATAATCTCGGCCAAATAGCATTTTATCTTCTTCCTTTTAGTCCGTCCACTTTTATTTATTGTTGAGCAAGTATTATTCGATAGTTTCCATCTCTTTCTACCTTGAATCCAATTTAGTCACTGAGATGATCAGAATTGAAGCCGAAATCTTAACCAATGAGCTCCTTTTTCGCTGCATAATTCTCTTCGTCTTTTGTTGAACAGAATTCTTACTCAACAGTTTCCATTTCTGTGTCTTTCTTAAAACTAACTTCACCAGTAAGATTGGAATCTAAGACGACTAGCGACTAAGTTAATAATATTGACCAAATTTCATATTCATTCATTGTTGAGCAGGGTTTCCCTCAACACCTTCCATTTCTTTTTCTTTGTGTATTATTTCATCAATGACGGCTAACATCGAAGACGAAAATCCCCGCTATCCAATGAGCTTCTCGTTCTTCTGTTTAATTCATATTCATCCATTGCCCGTTGTTGAGCAACTGCCTACTTCTCATCAGTTTGCATCTCTCTTTACATTGAGTCTTGCCACTGAGATGGGCTAAAAATTCCAACCGGTGAGTTTCAGGTCTTCGTTTTAGTCCATTTATGTCCATTGTTGGACGAAAGTCTTAAGTCTTACTTGGCTAATGAAACGGCCAACGCTAAACCGACAACCTGAACCATTAAGCTTTCCCTTCCCCCTCTCTTTTTGGCCTATTTTCGCCCAAAAGTTTAACTCAACGGTCTCCATCTTTCTCTATTTTGAATTCTACTGCGCTAGTGAGGTTCTTCTTTTCGTCTTTTTTGCCCCAAATAGTCCTTTATTGAGCAAAGGTCTCTCTCAGCTTTCTATCTTATTTGTTCCACGTCAGATAAAACAGAAAACAGTACCCCAACAATCTACATCTTTGTCTACTTTGATTTTGCTATTGGGGATAGTCTCTACCTGTCTCTACTTTCAATCCTGTGCGGCTGGTCGCGCGTAAACAAGTGCAGAAAAAAGGTGAAGAAAAACTTTTCGTGCGTACCTCGTACATTAATTTTTTTACACGGAAATTTTTATTGTGCTTGAAAATCATTCCGAACTTGTGAAACGATAAAGGTCGAATGAATTAGCGCAATTAACGGACCGCAGCTTCCGTCGTATTACGCCAAGTGGGGTTAATAAGAAGAGATAAGAGTCTGAAAATGTCAGTGATATTTAACCTATAGGATTGCTCAATCGCGATTCCACGTGACGCATGACGGAAGCAACGATGCAATGTAAATTTGATTAAAAAAATTAAACGTTAATCGTTAAATTTTAACTGCTGACGTCACAACACATACTGTCATTACAGATTAGAGAATGAGCAATCCTAATATTATTAAATATTCTTGCCAAACTATCGAATTAGTGAACGATGTATTAACACAATAATCGAGCATTTAGAAGAGTGGAAACCTGAACTGAATTGGTCCTAAGATACGACCTTGAAGAAATTCGACGATTTTTCTTTAGCAAACATCTCGAGAGTATTGCGATTTTTGCGTTGTTGTTGTCTTATCAGGATATCGTTGGATACCATCCTGACATGATTGTTTCACTCACAAACGTCATTTATCTAATTCGCAGTTAAATCATCGTCAACATGAGCGCAGCTGACGGCCCCGAAATCGAACAGAAAGTCACCGATTTGGACGCGACCTCCGAAACCGCTAACGTTTCACCTAAATCACCGAGACCTTCCCTTAAAGAAGACCCGAGCCGCCAAGGACGGCCCACGCCCAAATCTTCGCGGGTCACCTGGCCCGAAGAGGAGCCCCCAACGACAAAATCCCTGCCCGTCGAAGACGCGTCCCGACACGATTCGCCCAGTCTGTATGGCGCCCTCAAACGAATTTACAACAACCCTCATCGGTGGGAGTCGGTGACGCGCACGATCATGTTTCTTTTGGCCGTGGAGGTGGCGAGGGAACTTTGGGGCATCGCCGTCCCCCTCCGTGTCTATCAACCCTTCTGGAAGATCATCGAGTCGTGCAAGTGTGTCATGAAAACCTGGAATAAATAAGCTCATCCTCACAAAAAAAAATGTTCGGTTGCTTACTACATAGACGCAAATAAATTTAGAAAGTACAATTAGACTTATTTTTAATTGTTCATGTTGATAGAAACGCTCAAGATCAAAGCCCAAAGAATAGTAAAGCAAGATGTGATTAGAACCTTCAGAAAAGAGAAAAATAAATTTTAACCTCTCACTTCTTAATGTCGGTGGGGGGGTCAAAAACTTTTTATATTCCCCCTCTCAGTATTGGCCCCAAAAAGTATATGACATTCAGAGTGAATAAAACCAACAGAGCTCCTAAAGTAGTGAAAGTGTTGTGCTTTCAGTTATCATTAGGTCTGTTCGATAGCTCTGCACTTTCTACACTTTTAACACCTTTACTCTATTTTTCTCACTCCTACTCGCATTAATTATATACATCTCACTCTCTCAGGAGCAGTTGGTGTAAAAAGTGTAGAAAAGTGCAGAGCTATCGAACAGACCTCTTATTTTCATTGATCTTGACCTTGATTACATGACTGACGTTGATTGTTGCGGAAGCAACGATGCAATGTAAATTTGATTAAAAAAAATTAAACGTTGGTCGTTAAATTTTAACTGCTGACGTCACAACACATACTGTCACTACGGATTAGGGAATGAGCAATCCTAATATTATTAAATATTCTTGCCAAACTATCGAATTAGTGAACGATGTATAAACACAATAATCCAGCATTTAGAAGAGTGAAAACCTGAACTGAATTGGTCCTAAGATACGACCTTGAAGAAATTCGACGATTTTTCTTTTGCAAACATTTCGAGAGTATTGCGATTTTTGCGTTGTTGTTGTCTTATCAGGATATCGTTGGATACCATCCTGACATGATTGTTTCACTCACAAACGTCATTTATCTAATTCGCAGTTAAATCATCGTCAACATGAGCGCAGCTGACGGCCCCGAAATCGAACAGAAAGTCACCGATTTGGACGCGACCTCCGAAACCGCTAACGTTTCACCCAAATCACCGAGACCTTCCCTTAAAGAAGACCCGAGCCGCCAAGGACGGCCCACGCCCAAATCTTCGCGTGTCACCTGGCCCGAAGAGGAGCCCCCAACGACAAAATCCCTGCCCGTTGATGACGCATCCCGAAACAGCGATTCGCCCAGTCTGTATGGCGCCCTCAGACGAATTTACAACAACAATTATCGGTGGGAGTCGGTGACGCGCACGATCATGTTTCTTTTGGCCGTGGAGGTGGCGAGGGAACTTTGGGGCATCGCCGTCCCCCTCAGTGTCTATCAACCCTTCTGGAAGATCATCGAGTCGTGCAAGTGTGTCATAAAAACCTGGAATAAATAAGCTCATCCTCACAAAAAAAAATGTTCGGTTGCTTACTACATAGACGCAAATAAATTTAGAAAGTACAATTAGACTTATTTTTAATTGTTCATGTTGATAGAAACGCTCAAGATCAAGGCCCAAAGAATAGTAAAGCAAGATGTGATTAGAACCTTCAGAAAAGAGAAAAATAAATTTTGACCTCTCACTTCTTAATGTCGGTGGGAGGGGGGGTCAAAAAATTTTATATTCCCCTTCTCAGTATTGGCCCCAAAAAGTGTATGACATTCAGAGTGAATAAAACCAACAGAGCTCCTAAAGTAGTGAAAGTGTTGTGGTTTTCAGTTATCCTTATTTTCATTGATCTTGACCTTGACTGCTGTGACAGCATTATATTGTATTGGATCTTTTCCTATCTGGTCCAAAACTTTTTAAATTCCCCACGTAACCCAAGGTCCTTTAAACCAGAATCTACTAAAACGAATTTATTTAATTGTTTTTAAAACTTATAAATTACAGTTATTGCTGTTTTAATTCTTTGCTGATGTGTTCAAGGTCGTCTTGTCTTAAAAGCTGTACCGATTCTGATTTGTCGTTCGCGTCTTCTCCACTGGAGACGCCACCGTCGTCTTCGCTAGAGCTCAGGTCATATTCAACGTCAGCATCAACCCTAAAAAAAATTGTTCTGTTTTGTTTCCTAGCTGCACAAGGCGAGTGGAGGATAGACTCACCATAATTTGGGTTTCTTCTTTTTCTTGGCGTTCTTCAATTCCGGTTCGTGTTTCCTCTTCTGTGGGGCTCGCCCCCTTGAAGTCGAGGCCTCGAGTCCTTGCGCGATGGCGTCCTCCACCCTTTCCGGAAGCTCCGATCTCTCCTTGTCGTAATTTTCGTCGTGAAACTCGTGCTTTGGCTCTCGGCAGAGCTTCTCGATCTTCTTGCGCTTGCGCTCTTCGATTTCCTTCTCTCTCTCGGTCTGTTGGGCGATCCAGTTTTTCAATCTGCATTGATTCAAAGGACTAATCAAACACAGGAAAACGAAGGAAATAGACGAAGTGAAGTTGAAAAATGAAGAAGACAAGGAAGGATAAATAGAAAATGAAAAATGAAGTGAAGAAGAAGGAATGGAGAAGAAAATTGAAAGACACGAAAGGAAGGTGAACATTAAAAAAAGAAATGATAAGAAAGGAGAATAAATGAAGAACGTTGGGCACACAAAAGGCAAATACGAACTTACCTCTTTTCTTCATTTATGTCTCTTAGCCTTCGCCCGCTCAAGTCTCTGCACGCCTCTCTGTTGGTGGTTTTTTCGATTTGAGCGCCAATGGCGCGCAGCATGGACCCAAACCCTCCTTTTCCGCCCAAAATTTTGGGAACCACGTGGATACCATGTTCGGTCAGCGGGGTCGATTCTGTGAGGATTCTGCCGTTTTGTAGTAAATAGAAGTCGTCCTTTGGAAAGCCCTAAAAAAACAACTGCTTCAAGTTCCTGATTTTGTTTATTTTCTTAATTATTTAAGATTTTGTTGTCCGAGTGTCCTCAAAGTTACAGTGAGTGTCCTGAAAAGAACAAAAACAAAAAAAAAACGCCAAAGTATCAAGTCGGGTTCGAACCTATACCGCTTGACTCGGTTTTCGATTATGACGTAATTTCAATAAACTGTCAATTTTTTCCTAATTGTTTTCTTTGTTCTAAATCGTTCTCTTAATTACCTAATATTTAACCCTAGACAGAAAACAAAAAAATGAACAGCTAATTTATAATACTTAACTCTAAATAGTTGGCACCCCAATCCCTGTTTCATTATGTATTAACTTTCTTTAATTAACAAAAATAAGAAAATAACAACAAAAATGAAAGGTTCACTTACCCCCCTATTCTATAATTCATAACGACATCGTTAAGTACCGATAATCGTGAAGTGACAAATTTCAACCAATCAGTACACAGAAATCCGTTATATCTAAGCACTGATTGGTCAAAATATCTCACTTAACGATTATTATCAGTATTTAACGATATCGTTATGAGTTACAAAATAGGGAGGGGGATTAATAGTTTTAGTTTCGCACAGTTGGTAACCCTGTGAGTCGCTGTGACAAATGTCTATCTTTTTTTGGTCTATGAACCTTGCCTACTATAAACCATGGCCAGCTCCATTAACATTCACTGACGTGTATGTATGGCCATTTTAATTTGCTTAAAATTCGGTTCCGAGAAAGCATGCCGTGGAGTACTCCCCTCAGCGCTCTCTATTAAAGAGACTACAGAACTACTGATAGTAACGTAATGACAACTGCAATTACTTAAAAACTCACAAGAGGCGCTGAGTGGAGTACCCGTCAAATTTTTAAAAGTCAAATTGAAACGGCCATACGTACACGTCAGTGAATGTTAATGTAGCTGGCCATGCTATAAACAAACGTTTGTGGAAGAGTAAAACAAGTGAAACCAGAATACCGCTGTCTTTCTTTTACACCTTGATTTTCCTCGCAGCATTAAAGGGCTCGTTCCAGCTAAGATACTAGCCGCTTTCCAATTGCGAATTTCGAGCACCTGAGATGAACTGATCTGATCCGAACTACACTTCCGAGATTTTAATGGGAACGCTGCATAAGGTCGATCATTTGACAGGTGCGTAAGGGGACGGGGAAAAGTAAAAAAGATTAGTACAAGTGCATTCCGCACCCTGCAATTGGAACATCTTGGATCAGTTCGGAGTAGCTCCGAGTAGCTCATTTGGGCAATTGGAAAGCGGCTAATTACTTCTGTAGACCTAACCTACAAACAGTAAACGTAAACAACGAGTCACAATGCTTACAAGAACGGAAGATATCGCCGCTTTTATTTCGGTCACGTCCATAACGAATTCTGCCTTGAGAACCACACGATTCGAAACGAGTAAATTCAACATGTTGCACAATAATATAATAATCAACAACACTTAACAACGTTTTACGTTTTTACTTGACATTCATCTGACGCACATGTGACGTATGTCGTATGCATTCAAGGGTGCGTTTAGAAAAGTGGTAGAGTATCGTTAGAGTGTACGCAAACCGTTTATAAAAGGAGATGAATAATTACCGGTTAGATTTGTTTCACATTTCTAAACACCGGAGCGTGCACATTGTATAAACCCTAAAGCTGGGTTCGTAAAGTCTCCTCGGGTAACGCTAGAAGTGAATAAAATGAAAAGCAAAATATACAAAATCGTTTATATGAGAGAGAAAGAATTTTACTCAGGAATATCCAAGAGAGTTTACGAACACACTCTAAGGTTACTGTATTTAGAAGGTACCGCCATTCATTTCCGCGGCTTCGTCCCCCAAATTAAAAAGGATGCGATGAAACGCTAAAGAAGAAAAAGGATAGATACATAACAAGTTACTGTTGCTAAGGAGTTTATGAATGAATTTGATTAACCCCAAATTAAAAGAGATAGAAAGTTGGCGCTACCTTCTCGATACAGTAACCTTATAGCGTTTTCCACTGGCTGAACCGGTGTGCACTCAGGATATCTCTATCTCGTTTTATTACATAAAGCTAAACCGAGATGAAAATACACTCAGTGCACACTAGTGCAGTCAGTGGAAAACGCTACTAATAAACCCAAGTGCCCGTGCTCTGAGACTGCGGGAAAAGTTACCTTGTGAGGTTAGGTTTATGTTTTCAAATCTGAAAGTAGTGTTTACATATCTAGAATTTACAAATTAAAATGAATAGTGACAGAAATGTAATTGTAACTTCGTGTAGTCATGATTTATTGACCCTTGAAAATGGAGAAATCATAAATCACAACAAAATACTGTTGTGTAATAGAAAAAGTAAGATCAAAACTCATCAGTTTTAAGATCTATTTAACAAAAGTAATGTATGTTTTAGCACCGGCTTGCGTGTAGGTGCCAGCAACTGAGAACATTATAAAAATATTCGGAATTTTCCCCTAATCTAATGTCAACCGTTTAAAAGCTCATATGAAGGTAATCGTCACGTGATCTCCCCTCACGCTCCTTCTGTTGACTTTTTCTTTCTTTTCTTTCATTTGCTTTGCGCAGCAATGCTGCTTGTCTTTCGGCCGTGAGCCATTCCAGACATTTACGAAGTATGTTCAAGCTGGGTCTTAACCTTTAAACAGCACAAACATCCATGGCTAGTGATGGGATTCGAAGCCATGCCACCGAGCGACACGACTTTCCAAGTCGGCTAGGCTAGACCGCTAAGCCACTCGGCGACCCGTTGACTTTTTCTAAACGTACTCCAATTGATTCAGTTTCAGACATCAGTGTCGCCAACCTATACGGAGCAGCACTAATCAACGAAGCAATAGTTAATACCAACTGTTAAGCGGATAGCGTTTTGCGGCTCTCGTACAGCATTTATGATTGGTTCACGTTAAAGGTTCATGTAAAATCATTCAAAATTATAGCCAATCACAAGTGCTCCACAAAGATGCAGAAGTTTATTAGACTCTTATTATTACTTTTTTTTAAGAAATGAAATTTATATTAAATGTTTTATAGAAAATTTGATTTATCTTCTGTGATTAATTAATCAATAATTTAAAAAGATTAATCAATGTCTTAGTTAATACACTATGATCAACAATGATTGTAAGTAACGAGCGTTCAATAAAAAGAACGGTCAAGAAGGCTGTGACACGCTTTTGTTGTCAGGAACGTATGTCATGATTAACTTCATTTATATTTCAATTTTGACAAGTTGACGGCGGTTAACTTTGTGTCAACAAAACTCGAAAGCTGTTCAAAGTTTTTGGAATATTTTAGCAAGTAGTTTGTAAATTTCTGTGCAAAAATTGATGGAAATTGGACGTATTCTGTGGCAAGGTGCTTTGAAGAAGTTTTTGGACAGAATTATTAGTCGGAACACTGTAATTCCTTGACCTCCGAGCACCCTCCGAGGTCCTGTGGATACAATTATTTGAAAAATGTAAAATTTAGTTTGCCTTGGAAAAGTTTTGTCTTTATCTATCATCAGTTTTTTGTTGGCCAAAAATTAAATAATATTTAGTAATAATTGTGAAACTAATATTTTTTTGAATTTTTTTTACCTTCTAATACAAATAAAAATGGGCATGAGTTACATCACTGAATGCAGAAAAAAAATGCTTTTTTCAAAAATATTAAATACGACCCCCTGCCATTAAAAATATATCAAGTTAACCTTATATCTCCAAAATAAATGACGGTAGAAAATTGAAAAAAAAAATAAATATATTATAAGATTTAAACACTCCTAACTGTATGTATCAAAAAATTACGTGGTCTTACCTTTTGCCAGATCGTTATATGCACGTTTAAGAAACATATTTTATACTTAAAAAAAATTATTTTATTACACTAGAATCCCCTCCCCTCATTATACAGTGCGATAGAAAAGGAATAAATTTCTTATTTCTGGAAATGTTCATTTTCGAACAAAATCCTTGGACAGGACAATTTTATTTTTTCTTGTCCACATTTTTGTACGAAAATCTGTTAGAAGCACTGCGCATACGCTAAGAGGACTATTTTTTTAAATTATTTATTTAACTACTACCCCCCGTTACATACATGTGTTATGTCATATATAAGAAAGAATAATTTAACGTTGTCGTAGCTTTTGCCATTTCGCTGACGATTGCCAATTTTCTGGGCTTATCACTAAAATTTGTTAAACTTCCTCCACCGGAACACTGATCATAGTGTTGCTCTTCTTCGTTTCCGGCTTTTTGTGGTCTCCAGGTACCATGTCTCTCTCTTCGTCGTAGTAGGTTTGTACTCGTCCGCTCTGCATGGGCTGTTGGGATGGTGCAGGATGAAAAGGGTGCACTAATTTACTTATGAGGTTACTTGCCCTTTCCTTGCGTGCCCTCACCCACTCGTGCGTTATCACCCTGTCAAGGGTGAGCCTCAAGGTGATATCCGGCTCTAAAATCTGCCGGACGATCGTCTTGGCGCTCGACGAGATCGTATCCCTCACCCTCGAGCGGAACACCCAGTTTCGGGTCATCTGGTCTTTGAGGAGTTTGCGAAGGTTCGAGTCGTCGAAGGGCATGGACGCGTTTAGCATTATGAAAAGGATTATACCTAGCGACCATACGTCTGATAACTTCGGGTTATATGGGGTCCCGTTTACTACCTCAGGAGCGGCGTAAGCTGCCGAACCGCAGTAGGTTTGACTGAGGACCCTCCGGCCTTCGGTATCGACGCAAAACCGGGCGAAACCAAAATCCGCCAATTTAACATTGAACCGTCGCGAGAGAAGTATGTTTTCGCACTTCAAGTCTCTATGCGCTATGTTTTTATTGTGGAGGTACTGAAGACCGCTCGCCATTTGACGAAACCATAGTTTCGATTGTTGTTCGGGTACAACACCGTTGCGTTTTATGAAATCCAATAAGTCACCATTATCGGCGTATCTAAAAAGAAATAAAGGGACGAGATTTTTTTTACTATCTTCAAACTGCTTAAGCCTACGCGCCTCAACAGTAACGAGTTTCCAATTACCTCATGAAAATAAAAACACGTGCTCCTCTTTGTAGGATACTGTGCACTTGTATAATGTGCGGGTTTTCGATTTTGGTTAAAATATCTAATTCCCTCGGGAAGAACTTCTCCAGAAAATCTCTGGGCGCCTTCTCCTTGTCAAAAATCTTGCAGGCGAGGCGCATCTTCTTGCTATTGTTCGAGCCATCAATGTAATCTGCGAGGTGCACAGTGGCATAGGAGCCCTGGCCGATCTTCTTGCCGATGAGGTAGCCCCTTTGCTCGAGGGCGTTCACTTCAGAGTTGCGCGGGCTGAGCCGCGCCGATGCCATGTGTGCGTAAATCGTATGCCTCTGATCGTTGTAACATTTAAATTTGGCCCGAAAACCTCCCTCAAACCATTATTGGCACTGTAATTTCCGTGGCCCCCGCTTTGCGTTCGAAACGTTAGTGTACAAGAAATTTTAGGAATAGCCCAGAAATGGCAATTCCTTATGACAGGAACACAAATAGTTTGTCGCCAGGGAAACATGATTTTATTTGGGCCCTGCTTTACGCTCCCCAAATTTATCTAGCACTCCACCTAACAAGCAAAGCAAAAGCCACACCAGTTCCAACTAGTTCCACTCGAAAACCAACTTTAAGTCTTCAGTTCCTTCGAGCCTCTCCATCTTTTGATATTAATAAAGCCATCAAGTTCCAATCAAATAATGTATTGTGTTGGCACTTTAGTAGTTTTGGATTTTACCTCCGTTCGTTTAGGCACCAAAAAATAGCGTCAAATGCACAACTTCTCCCATAAAAGAAAAAAAATCCTTAGTGCGTTAGTAAAAAAACGACCCAAACATGCATTTTCTCAATGGTACACCCTGTATATTATTGCTTTTTCGAATTCCCTAGAAAATTCTAGCCTGAATTGATGGGTCGCATCATGGGTTTAGCATGAACCGTTTTCGAGTTATCGCAAACCGCAACAGGTCGTGACTCATTTGTTACTAAAATTAATTCATGCCGGTAAATGCAAGAATTCCGCGCGTTTTGTTGGCACGAAACAATCGACCGTCGAATTACCGAATTAGTTTGGTACTTGAACGCCCTGTATGTTAACGCAAACTCATTTTGTTGGCTTTTCTGCAATTTTGGACTTTTTTCTTTTAGGCAAAAAATATTAAACACTAAATTTGCTTAAATTTTTTCCTATGGAAAACACGATTATTGCTTTTTGCGTCACTGAGAAACCACTCAAACATGCACTTTTCTAATGGAACACTCTGTATATTATTGCATTTTCGAATTCCGGGAAAATTCCAGCCTGAATCGATGGGTTTAGCGTGAACTGTTTTTGAGTTATCGCAAGTCGTGACAAGCCTAAACGTTTGGCTGAAGATTCCTTGGCACAAGAATATTCACCATTGAATTACCGACATGAAAGATGTCTTTCTGTAATTTCACAATTGAACACCCTGTGTATTAAAACAAGAACCGTACATTTTCAACTGGTTTCGTTTAATTTTATTTTCAGCTTTCCCTGCTGTTCAAAATTCCGTTGCTAAAAAAAATAATAATTGCGCATCGCGTCAGTAAGAGACGCCCCAAATTTACGCTTTTTATGTGGAACGCCCTGTATATTATAGCATTTTTTAAAGTTTAAATTGACCAAATTCTTGAGCTGCGCCAAGAGTTCAAAGCAAATAGTGGCTTTCGAGATGTCGCAAGTACATAGTTACCCATACACTTACCGTCGTGTGTCTTTTGGTTTTGAAACGAACAGAAATCTGTCAAAATTAAAAATTGCACGTAGATTCGTGAATCGCTAGGAAAAGAAAAACAAATTAACATTCTTCATCCAGAGATAAACCAAGTATCGTTTTACTTTTGTTTTCAGCGAAACGCCTGCGTAAAAGAATAAAATGAATTTTGGAACACCCTGTATATTTTGGTGCTCAAAAATTTTAAACTTCATTCCCGACTAATCTTTAAAAACAAAACTCCAATAAGATGTTCACATTTTTTTAAATTTTACTAAAGGAGAGGTTCGTTCGTTTATTTTTCGAGTAGTCATTAATTTGTTTTCTTTCTTTTATAAGTATGTCCTGCGAAAAAATGCCTACTTTGTTTTTATGAGTCTTGGGGGAAAAAATTCCGCGCATTGATTATTATTTATTGGCCTGTTGATTTAAACATTCTCACAGTTATTATTTTATTTTTGTTTTATTATACCCTAATTCCATTCAATTGCCATTACGTATTATTAAATTCTTGCATTGATGAGGGTTGCATTATACATAATTGAAATGCGTGTTCGCTTACCTAAAGAAATAAAAGTGTGTGGAGGGGTTGGATTGATAAAAATAAAGTACGTGTATACCAGAGGTGGGCATCAATTGAATTAAAATATTTCAAATACTTTTGATATGTGATCCTGATAATTGTTATTTCAATTACTTTATAGAAATGCTTGGTATTTGACATAATTTTATGTTATTTCAATTAATTTTCACTACTTGTAATTGAAATACTTTAGAGTAATTGAATTCAATTGCTTTAGAGTAATTCAATTACTCTAAAGCAATTGAATTAGTCTAAGTAATTGAAATACTCTAAAGTAATTCAAATAATAATTCAAGCAGTCAAAGTAATTGAAATACTCTAAAGTAATTGAATTAGTCTAAAGTAATTGAATTACTTCAAGAACGAGCTCTTTAAATCTGGGAATTTTTGTGTCATGCAGTTGGCAGCGCTGACGTAAATAAAACAAAAACCTGTTGCGGTGCTTTACGAATTCAAACGTTCACTTCGTTTTCTGTGAACAGTAATTAATGTGCATAAAATGATGGCGGATGTGATCGTCCCCTCGAAAGTAATCGCCCCCACGGTCGAGCAAATCAACGCCGACCATATAACGCAGGTGAGGCCCCCAAACCCCGAGATTCTAACCTCAAACCTGAACGCAATCTTTCCGCAGCTTGCAGAGAAGTACTGGGCCCCGCACACTGCTCAGAACCACATGCCCTTCGACCCCAACATAATCGAGGACATTTACATGCAGGACATCAGGGGGAGCAAGTGAGTTATGCGCTCGTAGCTCTGGAGTTTACGTCTGAGTGTTTGGTTTTGAATTGCAGTTTCTCGGTGCGGAGGATTATGGTGCTGGAGTTCAGTCAGTATTTGGAGAACTATTTGTGGCCGAATTATAAGCCGGGGGCTACCATAGCACACATCATGTCCATTATTATAATGCTGAACGAGAAGTTTCGTGAAAGGGTTCAAGTCTGGCAGGTAAGCAATGTTGCCACCACTATTATAAAATTTAACGTGTGAACTTGCTGGAAAAACGTACTGAATTTTGAGGTTAATGTAATTCAAATAATAATACATTTATCACATTTCCAATTTTGTATTTGCTAATTACAAACCGTTACAATATTGTCTGCTTTTATTAAATAAATAAATCTCTATAAACAAAAGTCAGAACTTGCAAATGACAAAGGCGTTCGCAAAAAAATTCGATCGTTTAGCTTAAATAATTGTTAAAAAGCCACTAGACGCAGAAAACATTTCACTACAAATTTCACTAGGAAAAGAAAATGTCGAGAAAAGTAAACTGTGTTTAACTTTATTGATTATAGGTTCGTTCGTAGTGCAGTTTGTAACTAGTTTGGAACCGTCAGAACGAGTCGCCCATCGAAGTAATCATCAATTTGTTCAGTTGCATTAGATGCAAAACGTTCGTTGTTGCATATTTTCAACGGTTGCAAACTAGTCAAAACTGCACTACGAACAGACCTTATATTAAGTATTACAATAGGATTGGCAACACTGGGGTTAATACCGAAATTTCGTCCAATCTGATAACTCCGGCTTATCGCGCACAGCGTTGCCAAATTCTTCAACATGACTTTAATCTCCAAAAGGTGCAGTAAAAAGAATTGCAAATTTGTTTCCAGGCCTTCAAAAAAGACAGCGGCTTTTTTCCCGATTTCTTCCAGCAGGTCCTGCACTCGTGCCTCGAAGACGAACTGCTGGTCACATTGAAGGAACAGACCGCCCTGTTGGTGTTCCTCAACCACTGCTTCAACAGCATGGAAGAAGCCCTCTGTCGGGACCAAGTGAAACGACTCGTCTCTCTGTCCATGTGGGTCTCCCTCCAAATGGCGCGCAGGGAATACGAGTTCAAAGTCTGCCCAAAATGGAAGAAGTACTGGCGCGCCATACAAAAGAAGGATCGCCCCGAGCAGTTGGATAAACTCACGTGGGAGCGCACTTTCCTGCAGAAGTTGATGATCAAGTTCATGGCCGTCTTGGAGACCATCCCCAAGGAGGGACACGTTCCAGAAGATAAGGTAAATTCCACACCAAACAAAAAAAAAACACAAAAGAGACTAGATTAGAATTCAATACAAATTTTTGAAAGCACCACAATGTATGGGGGGTGTGCCAAAAACTCAATTCAATTTTTTTTTAAAACATAAAGTATACAGAAAACAAAAAAAACGAAAAATTCATTAGTTCCCTTTTTCCTAAACGGTTTGCAAAAATTTGAAGACAACTGTGGGTCTTCTTTCCAGGTGCATTATTGCGAGCGTTTCCTCGAGCTTGTCACCGATTTGGAAGCGCTGTTGCCAACGCGGAGGTTCTTCAATACGGTCCTGGACGACTGCCACCTCGTCGTTCGATGTCAGCTGTCGAGTTTGGTGTCGCGGCCCGAAGGTCACTTGTTCTGTCAGGTAAGTCTCTTTGTGATTTATGAACAGTGTTGTCAAGCATTTAGCATCTCTTAATTGATGGCGCCGATTGATGGTGTTGCCAAATATTACAATATTGCCACATCAGCCGTAACATCATTTTTACGAGCTTAACAGTGTTGCAAGATGTATGTGAAGTAACTTTTTTTTTAATAGAAGAGTTGTATTGACGGTTATAACGGCAACGTTGCCGAATGCTCAAACGTAACTTGGCTCTTTTTAGTTTGAGTTTACAATATTGCCAAGTTAATTGAAAAATCTTGCGTCTTTTTTGTGCCTGTAACTACCGTGTTAGCGGTGTTGCCAAATACTCCGCGGAATTTTATACTTACACGACCGTCGCTGTTGCCATATCAGCCGTGAAATCCTGAATTTCCCAAAACACCGTGAATTGCAGAGCAACTTCACTTTCACGAGATTAACAGAGTTGTCAGATGTATTGTGAAGTCACGTATATATTTTTTAAATAAAAGGTTTAAATAAATTGACAAGATTGCAATGTTGCCAAGTTAATTGCGTAATTTTTTTGCGTGTTATCGGCTGTAAAGATATATTGCCAAATACTGGGCGTGATCAACGATGTTGCTACCTCCTCCGCAGAATCCAAAATTTCAAAGTTTAACAATGTTGCCAGATATATCGTGCAGTCACGTGTTCCTTTTTTAATGAAAGGCTTAAACAAATGGGTTTTACTGGCGGTAGTAGCGACAGCGTTGCCAAATACTCGACGTAATTTGCATTTTAAAGAGATTGCAAAGTTGCTAAGTTAATTCTTGGTCCTACAGACACTGTGTCAGCGATTCTAGCGACGGTGTTGCCAAATATCTGTCTCAATCACGTGTCTATGTGTCCGACGGCGTTGCCAAATGCCGAGCAATCGCGCGCTTTCATGGGAAACAACTATATATATTTTCGTGAATACGGTGCCTGACGTACATATATAAAGGCGAGAAATTATTTATAATTTATTAAAACGTACAAAAATAAGTACACAAGGCGATATGTATATGTTTTAAGATCTACGAGTATTTACAAAGTACGTGTAAAAAGAAACAACATCGCTTTAAGGCTGGCCTGCACTGTGACTTGGAATCCAACTTGTGGAATGTGCGGAGTCATTAAATTTGAGCGATTTTCTTTAAAATTCGTGGTGACGCCGTCTCTGCGTGTTACTTCGAATTTTTTAAAGTACACAAACGAGTTAACGTAAAAGAGGTCGATTTTTACAGTGACATGGAATCCGTCTTGGAATGTGTCGATTTTCTTTTAAACTTGGAAAATAAACTGGTGGTGGTGCCATCTATACACACTACTGCGAACCTTTTAAAGTGCATAAATGAATTCATGTAAGAAACCGCGTTGTTGCAAGGTCGGTTCTCACAGTGACATAGAATCTACCTTGGAATGCACGAAGCCGCCCGATTTTCTTTGAAGTCGAAAACAAATTGGTGGTGGCGCCATCTCTACGCGTCTCTACGAACCTTTTAAAGTACACAAATGAGCTTGTAAAAAAGAGATCGAGGTCAAGATCGTTTTTCATAGTGACATGGAATCCATCCCTGGAATGTGTGAAGCCGTGCGATTTTCTTTAAAGTCGAAAGCAAAGTGATGATGGCGCCATCTCTGCGCGTTGCTCTGAACCTTTTAAGTTACGATATTCAATTTTTTACAGTGAAATACCACACGTCTAATAAGTCGTCGTCTTTCATTCCGTAAAACAAATTTCTTGATTGAAGTTTTGCGGCTAGAACATATTTTTCTTGTAAATTTACACGCGCCATCTATGTCTCCTTTCTAAAACGAATTCAAGTTGCCCATTTAGGTTGTTTTTCCGCATTGAGCTTCATAGACACAAAATATCAATCACCTTTTCTTTTTAAGTCATTGTTTTCGCAGACACGTCGTTTTTAGTAATTCGCCAGCTCGCCATCTTTGTTTGCTTTCTTGAACTACATAAATTTACCTCCTAATTTAAATAATTTGTTTGTCGTTTCGAATTGAACCTCGTCGATACAAAGGCCCAGTTTCATAAGACGTAACTAACCCCTCAATTAAGTTAATTGTGTGATTAAGCAATATCATTGGTGGAAATTTAAACTTTCCTCCAATTTGATCGAGTGGTTAACTACGTTTTATAAAACTGGGCCAAAAATTTCAAAATATTGCTTTTACAAGCTTCGTCAAGATCTACTAAAATCAATTAATATAAATAAATTAATTACTGTTGACGTAATTACGTCATTCTGGTGAGCTGCCTCTTCTTTGTTTGGAATGTTTTGGGTAGTTAGTCCCCTTGAGCATTCAGTAAATTTCCGTGGTGATGTGCCCCGTGTTCATGGCTGCCATTTCATCCCCCCATTCGCACTCCGGCTCGGGCTGACAGCAAGGGCACATGCAATCTGCATTGCAACACGTCTTGTTGAGCAAATAAGACACGTGCTTCTGGTTAAAAATGCACACGTAGAAAAACAGAGGGCCCTGCAGGGCATTCACCACAATGTGGCAGTGAATGAGACCTTCGAATTTCGAGAAGGACATCAGGAAGAAGATCCACGTCAGCGTCATGATCAGAAACAAAAGAATGAACATGCGGAAGCTGAAAATTAATTGTCACTTTAAAGAGGAAAGAACGTGGCGACATCTGACAGACCTGTGACGTAACTTATGATGGATCCTTCCGTAGGTCGTCATGCGATTTATGGCCTTCAAGGTCGTTGCGAAGAAGAATACGTTGATTAACACGGTGAGGGCGATCGGCTTGAAGAATATAATAATTCCAAGCGAGCCTGAAAGTTGAAATCATTAAAGTCCAGGTCGCTAGAGTCGGGGTTCAAGGTCACCTATAGATTCTTGTTCGTGCTCGAATTTGAAGTGCGACTTCGTCGTGGGGTAATCCATGGTGTAATGCGCGAAGATGGCTAGGGACCCCAAGATTAACGTGCAAGACCACGCATAGGCTGAGTAATAGCAGTATTTCTTGCCGTCGGTGATGCGTAGGAAGACGTTCCTTGATCTAGAACCAATCAACGAGCAGTATGAAATTTTTTATAAATTGTAGCCAATCAAGAATGTCGTAATTCATGACTCAAAGATATTCTTTAACTGGAAACCAATCAGCATGCAGAAGGAACGCCTCTCGTTCTTGATTGGTTACAATTTACGAAGAATGAAAGATGAGGAAAGAAGTGTTTATTGATTGGTTCGCCACGTTAAAGGCGTTCCTTGACTAACTTAGAATCAATCAACTACGAGTTTTAACCAATCAAGAAAGTCATAATTTACTACTCAAAGATGTTCTTTAACCAATCAACATGTAAAAAATATCTTCTTGTTCTTAATTGGTTTATTCTCGGGACTAATGAAAGATGAGGAGACGCGTGTTTGTTGATTGGTTCCAGGTTGAAGATGTTTCTTACTTGGAACCAATCCACAAAAAGAATAAAATTCCTTATCATTCATAACAACGTCATAATTTATGACTCAAGGATTGATATGGACGAGAAAAGGGTCATGACCAATGAAGATCGAGTAGAAATTTTTACTAGTTTGATAAGTTCCAAGTCAAGGAATTGTTTTGACCTGAAACCTTCTTGCTCTTGATAAGTCATCTACTGACCAATAAAAAACGAGAAGGAGAGTGATGACCAATGAAGGTGACTTTTGTGTATGGTTTATCCTGGTTCCAATCAATAAACAAAATTTTCTCCTCGTTCTTTATTACTTATGATTTACGGCCAATGAAAAACAAGAAAACTTACCTGAAAGTCTTCCATATGTAATAGGCGAGACTATTCAGCCAAAAGAACGCCCCCAAAAGACTGACGTAACAAAACGTTTCTGCAACAGCACTAATTCAGCGTGTGGGAGACCCCCGAACAAACAAACAGACTTACCAGCGATGATGAGGCTGGTGTGACCCGTGAAGACCGTCAGCAAACGAGCCATGTCACCAGCTTGGCTCACTATGAGGCAAACGGACATCGTCGTTACGATGTTCCCAACCAAATCCTTCAGGGTGGGCATTACGAAGTAGATTATGGCGACGATCAGAAGACATACCATGGAGATCCCGTGCGTTATGGGGTTGACTATGTTGTGCATGAGGAACTCGGTGTTTGTCCAGTCCGTCTTGTGTTCTGGCCCGCACACCAAAGCAAATTCGCTGACTAGGCTTCCCTCAATTCTCTGAAAAGCACCAATCAGAATTGAGCTGTTTAAAAAAATTTACGGCGCCATCTCTGGATTAAATTCATGAAACCGTTTAAAAATGACCGTGTTTATTGTCGGATTCTGATCTGCATGTGAATGCGGTAAGAACTTAAAATCATAGCGGTGCCATCTGTGAGTGTTTCACTTAATTAAATATGTTAGATATCAAGTCCGGATTGTCTGAAAATTGTTGTCGTTTTAATTTAGAACTCGCAGATTTCGATTTTGCCTTTCTTTAAAAAAAAGATTCGTTTAAATTAGAAATTATACGTTTTATAGTGGCGCCATCTATGTATATTTAACGCAAAATGTAGCTTCCTTCAGATGATTTGCGTTCAGTTCCGTGTGTATGATAGACGAGTTCTGGTTTACTGTTCGCAATTAGACGCCAAATAAAAATACAATGGCGCCATCTATGTATGTGCGTCTCACAATCCACAGTTTTCTTCAAATAGACATTTCGCCCGATTCATTTCTTTACATTTTTGAAATGAAAACGCGATTTTTTTTTAAGTAAAGAACGAAATTTAATGGCGCCACCTGTGTACGTTTCGACAATCCGTAATTTTTTTTACGTCGAATTGACATCATCAATTTTTTTTAAGAACGAAATTTAGTGGCGCCATCTGTGTACGTATCGACAATCCGTAGTTTTTTTTGCGTCGAATCGACATTATCAATTTTTTTTTTAAGTAAAGAACGAAATATAGTGGCGCCATCTGTGTAATTTCTTATGAACTACAGTATAATTCGGCGTTTTTCTTACGTTCTTATCTGTCTGCGCTGTCCAAAATAAGCCAGTCGGAATTAAACGTTGGGAAAAGGGCGATTTTCTTTTTTGGAAAGTGGAATTTTTCCCAAACATACTTTTTTTCTTTTGAATTGACAGCAATGTATAAGTACCTTATCCATGCAGTATTTGCCCGGAGGGTAATCATATGACATTTTCCCGTTGATTTTCTCCACGGAAAGTCCATTGTCTACGCCGGGGATGTTGCGGTATAAATGATGCCGCAAATCGCCGTTTGGCAGCAGGTGCAACATGTCCGTTGAATTCGAGTAGTGGTAAATGGGCCATTGCTGAGTTGAACCGCAATCGGGTGCTCCGGTCACTAGCCTAAAAACAAAACAAAAAAATGAAAGTTGGATTTCACCCCTTAAACGCCCTCTCTCTTCGTCCACTTACGTGTAATTCACTTGGAGATTCGCCCTTCCGTTTTCTGTAAACATCGGCCTCCACACCGTCTGATTGGTCTCGCTGACGCGCGTGCAATCTTTACCAACCAACACCTCGTATGCCTCACAGCACTTGTTTATGCGCACACCCTGTACATCGCAGCCGCCGGAGTTTATCTCGTACAGCGTCAGCACCGTGCAAAAGAACAGCTTGATGGTACGGAACATGTTGAGGTTATGACGTGGTTCTTCGTTCGTTGTTAACAACACTCGTGAATCATTTAGATTACGTTGCGTCCGCACTATATTTGCTGTTGGGCATGCAAATCAGGCCGTTTAACATCATCACACTGACACGGGTTAGGTCACGCGAAGCGTCATCGAAACATATGAGCGTCGCTGTGCTTACAGTTCCGGGCTAAAAATACGTTACTCATCAATGATGAATGACCAGGTAGAACCCCCCCTTTGGGTTCCCTCCGAGTGAAAACGTTACCTAAGAGGTAATCGGCGGGGCGGAGTTGCCAGATTTATGGCGACATCCTCTTTTATACGGTATCTTGTTGCTAATATATTGAACGTCATTCTTTTGTTTTTACGTCGTTTAACATCAACAACGGCCGGCGTTTCTTTTGCGTGGGAAGCTTATCTAAGGTTTCATTAACTGCAACCAGATGTCGCTAGTGGTTTCGTCATTGACTGTAAAAGCGTAAGTTGGACTGGGAAGTCAGTTAACGGTCGTTCTCCGCTGATTGGCGGGGGCGGTAATAACGCGTCGTCTAAAACCCAAATTTTATTTAGCAGGAATTAATTATATTAGCATCGCAATTCATATTACCAACAGCAACTCAAAAATTCTATTATACTTACTGATTAGAACATTCAATTGTAATTAAAGGGGCGGGGCACTAATCAAAAAACGTCAAATCGGATTTGTGGGCGGAGCCGAAGCTAAGGGTATTAAGTTCACCCTGATTAAATTGTTTTCAAACAGATCTATCATTCGGGTAAATCAAGAAACACATAGTTCATTGGTTATTAACAGTCTTCGAGCATTTCGGAGCGTTGCTTTGCCTACACAATGAACGGCACTTTTCATTGGTCCTCATGTTGTGTACCCACGGTAACGCTCCGAAATGTCCGAAGACTGGTTATTAATGCAATTTCTTGTTGAGTCGGAGAAGCGAGCAGCAATCAAGAAATGTCAAATCGGATTATGGGCGGGGCCGAGTCTCATCGCGTAAATGCCACCCACATTCATTAAATTGTATTCCATTTGCATTGTATTAATGCAGTTTTTTTTTTTAGTTAGGAGGGACGAGTAGTAATCAAGGAATGTCAAATCGGATTATGGGCGGAACCGAATCTCAGCGCGTAAACTCCACCCACATTGATTAAATATTGCATTCAAGTTTTTTTTTAACGCCGCGCTGGGAGGTGGGGCGCGGGACGGTACTAATCCAGGAACATAGTCAGGCGGTGCTAAAGCTACTTATGCAATTTAAACTCCACCCACATGAATTCTATCCAAATCTAAATCATCCCTGTGATTCGACTCATTTGTTGTTCTTTTGTTAACAATATCCGTAAATGCTGGGGGAGGGGATAAATTCACACGTTATTAAGAAAGAATAAAACAAGTGAAAAACAAACACTTTATTTAAAAACTACATAATCGCTGGTAGTCTATTGGTTTATTTTAATTATGTAAGTGGGCGTTACCTGTTAGGAGGTGGAGCTTCGTCAAGCGAGGTAACTTCGTCTTACAGGAGGACCACCCACATGTAATTATGTGCGTTATAGTTCCGAAGATTCGCGTAATTGAATTAAAATCCACTAGATGGCGCCTCTTCTTATTATTGTTTTTTTTTTTTTTAATTTTTATTTGTAACACGTTATGGGTTAAGAAATCGTAGTTTTCTGCACTTTCGTCACCCTTTGGTTAAAATTCGTTAGATGTCGCCGTTTAAAGTACATATGTATTTTTTGTGCTGCATATTCTAATCAGTAATAAGTCTATCGTTGTAAGTGAAATCCGATAGATGGCGCTGAATAATGTGAGGTTAATTCCGGAATTTCGTAGAATTAGCTTAGAATTGTCTAGAAATTTAATTTGACATTGACTATCGGACATCTGATTTTTTATAAAATTTTATTAAAATTCGTCAGAGAACAGCGCTTCTTCGAGGATACTTTTTTTTTACATATACTGTAGCATCAAATTGTTTTTTTTTTTTTTTAATTCAAATTGTAACAGTGTTGCCGGTTCTATCCAAAATTCACATCTTCACCTGAGTTTTGATAAAAATTCGCGTGATGTTTTTTTATATCTACTTTCTAATACCTATATCTATTTTCTCATAACTCAAGATTATTGTTGCAAGTAAAACCCAATAGATGGTGCTGGATACCGCCACGTTATTACCGAAGAAATAGTATTTTTCTGTACTTTCGTCATTTTTTGATTACAATTCACTAGATGTCGCCGAAGTATTTTTTGGTACATACTAGATATTTCAATAAGTTAATTGCTGCAAGTTGTAAGTGAAATCCGATAGATGGCGCTGAATACTGTGATGTTAATTCCGAAGTTCCTTAGAATTGGCTTAAAATTGTTTCGAAATTTAATTTGTCGTTGACTGTCGACCCCTGATCGAAAGAAAGTAAAAATGTAACAACTTTATTTTATACAAGAGTTTATTAAAATCCGTCAGAGGGCGCCTCTCCAAGAATAGTTTTTTTTACAGGTACTGTACTGTCAAATTATTATTTTTTAATTGAAATCGTAACAGTGTTGCCTCATTTATCCAAAAGTCACACCTTCGCCGGAGATTTGATAAAAATCACTAGATGTTTTTTAATATTTACCGAATTTTCTAATAAGCCAATGTTATTGTTACAAATAAAGTCCGATTTATGCCGCTGGATATTGCCAAGTTATTTCCGAATTTTGATCAAAATCAAATTGAAGTCGTCTCGAAACGTTCACTCTTGACATATAGCTGCGAGAAAAGGAAATTCTACCATTCTTTTTCTGTCGTATTTAAAATGTAATTAAAAAACCGACAGATGGCGTCTCTCGTTGCGGTTTGTATAGCTACTATAATGCGTTTATTTTTTTAGGCCCAGTTTCATAAAACGTAGTTAACCACTCGATCAAGTTAATTGTGTGATTAAGCAATATCATTGGAGGAAATTTTCTCCAATGTTATTGATCTAGTGGTTAACTACGTTTTATGAAACTGAGCCTTAATATTCCAAGCATTGATAGATCTGTCGGAAAATGTACATCTCTAGAATATAGATGGCGCGAGTTAATGTAAGTTAAAAAAAAATTCGAATATTAAACTAGAAAATTTAATGTCGCGATTACCATTGACATATAATGGAGAAAAGATAAAACTATAACAACTTCATGTGTTTTTGTTTGTTTCTAAATTTAAAACTTTACATAAATACAGAATTACATACATATCTACAAAGTGGCAACGTCGAATTTCTAATTAAAAAAAAATATATTAATAAATAATTAAGATTTATTGGCGCTTTCAGAAGTGATTTAGATAAAAATTAAGCGACGTTTACGTAACCGTTGAACTGAAGATTGAAGGTCACTCGTCGCTTAGCGCTAAAGAATTTGAAAACAAGTTTTTTTAATTTTGTTTAGTTCTACACCTTGACACTTAACAACATACAAAAAAAGAACAATGATAAAGCGTTGTTAACACAAGCAAAATAAGCAAAACCAAAGTTCTTTTGCGTGTTTTGTACCACCGATTCGTTTCTGTTTTTGCTTCCAACGAGCTCGCGCCGTGTCTCTTTTGACGTCAAACCGAACAAAAAACAGCACTTTTTGGTATCAATCGATGAGTCATGCTCATATCGGTTTGTTGGTCTCCTTCCCGGCCGAGTCTTCTTGCTCGGAGCATTCTTCGTCTTGCAAAGTCTTCCACGACCTTGGCAGTTTCGAGCCGATAAAGGAGTTATTGGCGAGCTCTCTCAGCGCCTTCTTTCTAAAGACCACCAGCACTAGGAATATCAACACGCCCTGCATGATGTTCAGATAATCAGTGACCACCCTGTAAAACAAAACACAAAAATAATTTTGCATCGCCATGGTTTGAGTGGTGGTGGTGGTAATTACCAGAGGTAACTGAGGTATTCATGGACGTTTTGGCCGGCGTACGAAACCACCTCGAAGATCCAGAGGAGGCCCATGATTAAAAACAGCTTCATCGTCAGCAGAAACCTTAAAGAAAAAAAAAAAGAAAAACGCACCAATTAGGTGAAACCCCCGAGGTCGCTTTCTGGTAGTACCTGTATTTTAAGATGCGTAGTTTAGGGGTGTTCCGTTGAGCGTCTGCGTGCCATAGCTTGACGCTGGACCAGATGAATAAGATGACGTTGACGGTTAGCAAGACGGAGATCGGCCCGTAAAAGTATGCCCAAGTAGGCACTGTACCTGCACGATCATTTTTGTTAATAAAAAAAATGAGAAGCCATCTAGATCGGCGCTTACCACTGAAGAAACAAATGGCATCTCCGAAGCCGGGCTTTATGTGCTCTCCTTCAGCGAGGTGAGCACACAGGGCGGCGACTACCAGGCACGTTGGCAAACCATACCCGTAAAGGCAGTAGGTGAGATGCCATTGGTTATCGGTTCGCTTACATAAGTTTGGGATCCTAAAAAAATTAATAAAAAACTTTGGTTTTCAAAAATATGTCACCGTTCCGCTACAGTAGAACGTCTTAAAACTGAGTTCCTTTAACTCGACCTTATTTTGACGAAAGTGCGATTAAAAAAGCAATCCAATCTACAAAAGAGAAACAAAAGACAATGAAGGGTGTTGCGTAACAACTACGTCTTGGTTGGTAGGGGACCGGTTCATTCGACTTTAAACTACTTGAATGTGCATTTTTCTAGGTGGGCGGAGCCAAGGGTAGTTACAAGCTCCGCCTACGTGTTTAATGTTTCCTTAAAACAAAACGATTGAATCATGTAATTCAGGGACGGGTACCTCCTTAACCCTTTGGATTGTTTACGAAAATCCGGAAAATTCTAGACAGACGGTCATTAAATTTGCAAGTTGTGGGCGTGGCCCATGATAATTATTGACGTAAGCTCTGCCCCCGTGATTAATTTTCTGTTTTTTTAACAAATGAGTCACGGGAGTAAATTATGCAATTTGTAACTCCGGGAGATGTCCCTTTAAAAGGCAGGCGGAGCCGGCGCTCATCAAACTCAGCTTATAGGCGGGGCCAAGTATATTTGCGTGACTTAAGCTCCGCCCTACCGCCCTAGTGATTAACGTTTATTGAGTGTGAGTAGAACAGGGAATCATGTAAGTCAAATATTCTTTTTTACTGAATCTGCATATCCGAAGGACTTAAAAAAATATTTTTGTTAACTAATGGTAATGATATTCGATTTAAAAAATGAGGTGGCAAAAGGTGACTTCTGTTCAATGAGATTTTATGATATTGTACAAATTTTAAACATCTGATAATCGTGCGGCTTTTTCGTTTTTTTTTTTTTTTTAATTAACAAATGACATCTTGTACGCGGAGCCAAGAATTTTTACGTAATGATTTTTGAAATTTTGCAAATTCTTCTTGACGTACGCTCTGTCGGCGTTATTAAAATTGAGTCACGGGAGTGAATTGGCGCAATTTGTAATGTTGGGTACAAGTTCTTTAAAAGTAGGTGGAGCCCGGCTCTCATTACACCCACTTCAAAGGTGGGGCCAAGTATATTTGCGTGATCTAAGCTCCACCCAAGTGATTACTTTTTTACTTAAAACAATTCAAACATGTGAATAGGATAGCGAATTATGTAATTAAAAAAAAATTTGTTTCTATTTCGAGCAGTGGGGATGGAGTATTCAATCATGTGACTTTGTGTTTGTTAACGTATGACGTTCAATTAAAAAAAAAAGATTATTTATGTGACTTTTATTTAATGAGATTTTATGATTTTTTTTAAATTTAAAACAATTGTTTATCGAGAGACTTCCTTACGCTGTTTTTTTTTTAATTAATCTTGTGGGCGGAGCCAAGAATCTTTACGTGACATAGGCAGTAGCATTGATTAAAACAATTAAAACATCTGAGTAGAACAGCCAATGATGTTGTATTTCAAATGATTGTTTTATTATTAGGTACGTCCGTATTTCCGGGGGAGGGAGGGGGCGGGGCGTTCAATCAAATGGCTTTTTAGTTAACAAACGAAATTCGATTTTAAACGCGTAACACATAATCTAGATGTGAGACAATTAAGAATCGAGAGGCTATTTTATTTATTTTTTATCAACACAATAGCTAATTTTCAAATAAAATCTGGACGTAAATATACAAAAGACGGTAGAAGACAGAAACCTCTTCTTTTGCAACTTTTTTTTGGCAAATCACAGACGCGTTTAAAACGAAATCTAAACACAAACGAAAAAAAATCGACTTGTTTTTATCTTAAAAGAGCATTTTTTGCTGAAACATGGGCAACTTCCGGTTATTCCGGAAACGACCGGAACGCGATCGTATAACGCTAGAGAAACGTTCACTTGTTTTCCGATTTGAGCTCGCAACTTCTGGACGATATTAAATCGGGTTTTATTTTTCGCATGTTTTCGGCTGTTTTTTTTTTGTATAAATACAAATGATACTTGGTTTTAAAACAAAATTCAAGTATAAAAATACACAAAACGATAGAACACGAAATTACCTCTTTTTTTAAGTTGCAATTTTTACTGATACATTGATGACTTCCGGTTATTCCGGAAGTGATCGAATAACACTAGCGGCGCGGGAAATTTTAAAAAAAGCATTTGAAGTTTAGCCTTTTTTCGATGAAAATCCCTTTTTTTAATGAATGATGAAATTTTAGATAAATAAGAAGTCAACATTTAAGGAAAGTTTTAGCGAAACTAGGAGAAGGGGTTCAGAAAAAAATTGTGAGGGGTAATTTTACTCCGGGGCTGAAAAGAAATTAGCTTAGAAAGAAGGAATTTTTTTTTGGAAGATTGGCGATTTCGCAGAGAGAAGAAATTAATTAAAGTAAAACCTTTAGATTGAGGTTTTCCAAGCGGGTATTTTTTTGGGGCGGATTGAAAATTTTTGAAATAGTTTTTAGGGGATAGGACACCCTCAGGAGACGAGATTGAGTACCTCGGAGAAAGACGAAGAAATTTTCTGATAATTTTCAGAGGATTGGGCATCCTTATGAGACGAAATTTTGAAAAATTCTTGGAGATTGGGCACTTTCGCGAAGGACGACGAATTTTTCTTTGACAAATAACAATAACCCTTAAAACATTCTGAACGCAAACAGAAATGAAATTTTTTTTCTGAAACATGGCTGACTTCCGGTTGTTCCGGAAACGACTGGAACTCGATCGAGTAACATCACCAGAAAAATGCTCACTTGTTTTTCGATTGGCGTTCGCAATTTCGGGTCGGTTTTAAAAACGGTTTTTATATGTCGGATGTTTACGGGACCTTGCTGTAAAAGTCACCCAAAAACAAACGAGCGCGCGTAAATCACCGGCGTCGTTAAAGCGCGTCGCCTGCAGTTTCGCCAAAATTAGATGACCTCAAGTGGCCCACAAAGTCGCGGATGTCGCGCAAAATTTGCGATAATGTTAAAAGGCGGCCGCAGGTCACGGTTCACGGTTATACTTACACCGTCGTTCTCCAAACGTTAAACGCCACGACGTTCAGCCAGGAAAACGCCGCCATGAAAGTTGCGTACAGGGTGAACGCGGAGAAGATGCACAGGGCGGTTGGTACCTCAGTGATTTGCATCAAGGCCAAAGTGAAGAATGCTATGGCTAACGCCACAATGGAATGGAGAATGCATTTCCCCTAGAAAATTACGGAGAGAAATGGGGGGTGGTTTTAAATTTTAATTAGTTGGCTCACCTGCAAATCCCTCAACCTCGGAACCATCATGTATACTATGATGGTCAAGATTAGGAAAGTCACGGAGATAAAACTACAAATCGCCCTAAGGTTATACCAACTTCCATCGGTCACGCAGACCACTGCGATCTCCTCATAGCTTCCGTTGAATCTCCCAACGCAATACCTAAAAAAGAAGCAATCACTTGGATGCGGATGATCTCTTCGCCATCGAAATATCTACTTACAAATGTGGCTCATAAGTCACATATGAGTCATTTACGTCGAACCTCGGTAACTTCAAGTATCCATCGGAATCAATCTCGAACTTTTCGTCTGAGTATTTGTTTGGGTCGATGAAGAATTTTTGCTCGCATTCATCTTGTAAGGAAATGGGCGAGCCATCCTCGCAGGTTCGCCCCATCATGTACCCTTCAGGGCAACACGGGGGGCCCTTGGCTGCGCACGCCGGCCCCAAAATGCACAACAGAAACAAAACACTTCTGACAGCGACGCTCATGTTTTCCGGGATTGACCTGAAATATACATCCTTTATATCTCCTGCGTTAATTAACAGATTGACGTTGTTCTCGGTTTAGTTTCGCAGCGATTGAAATTCCTCTGACGTGTTCCTCTTTTTTGTTTTACTGATGTAAACTCGGAATTTTCCGTACGTTTTGTTTGCCTGGACGTACGTGCGTGTGTACGTGATAAAATGCCAAAAATATAGTTTCCGTTGCTGATTGTTATATTATTTTGAAAATTTGACAGATAACGCCGCCTATGACGTTAACCGATTAGAGCGAATTGCGTCGGCGCCGTCTTTGCGCAGAAACGAGGAATTACTTCATAATTCACCAACAGATGACGCTACATCTACGATCACCTCGAACAGAATTTCATCTTCCCGTACCTCACGTTAATTGGCAGTGGCCAGAGAGGAGATTAAAAATGGGGAGATTTTGGGGGGGGGGGTTTCTGCGTTTAGTTTGATTATAAACCGATAGGGGGCGTTCCGAAACGTCTTGTTGAAACAAACTACTTATCATAGAAAAGAAGAGCGAGTTACAACTCGGTAATTAAAGCGGGCAATGCATCTGTTGCATCATCACGAAAAAAGAAACAGCAGTTTTCACCGGCAGATGGCGCTGTGAATACATCGCGTGATTCAGTTTACACGATGATTAAATCCTGTGTTTAGAGACGGGAATTTTTTGCTTAAAAAGCAGGCTGAGGATGGGTTTTTCTTTCGTTTTTTTTTTCTGCGAGAGCGCGGCTGTTTAGTTGGATTATAAGTCGAGAGGGGGCGCTACTATATGTCTGGTTAGAGCATGCATAAAATCTAATTATTTGGGTACCGAAGTACATCGTCACAATTCAATGGAAAAGTGCTTTTATCGAGTTATTTCTTGTACATGTTTTTAATTTTGTTTAAAGTCGAGAGGTGGCGCTGCGGAACATCTCTTTGCAACGTGAACTGCTAGGTAAAACAAGAAGAGCGAATTATATCTCGAAAAGAAAGTCGGAACATGTTTTTATTGCGCCGCGAAAACAAGTACCTAGTTTTCACCGGTAGATGGCGTTGTAAATGTACCGCGGGAGGCTGAAAATAAAAAATGACTAACGGTAAATTGTCTCACAACCGCAAGTGGTCGATTCAAACTACGCGAATAGTTTGGTTAGGTGGAGAAACGCTGGTGCGTTTACGTTTATTTCCAATAGGTGGCGTTTGTAAGAGAACTTTTCAGTTGAGGCCGAAAACTGCACTTTGCAACGCACAATTGACAAAGGTATCGAAATATACCAAGAAAATAAAATAAAATCAAAAGCCTCCGCCGTCCTGCATTAGATGGCGCTGCGAACGTCTCTTAACAACATGACTCTTTAGTAAGACAAAAGAAGCGAAAACAAAGACGCGGTTTTACCGATAGATGGCGTTGTAAACATCCGCGGGAGGCTGAAAATAAGAAACCAAGCCAAACGTGGTCGATTCACAATAAGCGAGTAGTTTGGTTGAGTCTTTCGTGCAAGAAGGTAGAGAAATACAGGTGCGGTTACGTTGATTGCCGATGGATGGCGCTCGTAAGAGAACTTTTTAATTGAGGACGAAAGCTGCGCTTTGCAACGCACAGTTGAGAAAGGCAAAATTACTTCAGGAATATACCAAAAAAAAGTAAAATAAAATGAAAAGAGCTTCCGCCGTCCTACGATAGATGGCGTTGTGAGTCGGTTACCAGAATTAATTGCAAAACATCTGACAATAATGGATCTTCCGTCGCTTACTGGCACATTTATCAATAGATTTTGGTTTTTTTCGATTGAAGGGGGCGCACGAGTCAATCTCTCAGACGTAATTAAAAACGCTTGCTGTGGAATCTCTGCCCTGTTTTTCTCACAAGACGGTCAGTGCTTAATGCAGTTTCCGTTTTTCTGTAATAGATGGCGCTCTGGATTATCCGTTGATTTGCGTACACAAAAAAAAAACATAATATTTTTAATATATGTAGATGGGCGTCGGACGTATTGACTTACAAATGCATGTGCGCGCTTATCGTCCTGAATTAATCGGCGATCGTCTTTTGTTCTGTTCGTTTAAATTAACATAATTTGCTCCGGCGCACGTTCCTATCGAGCATTGGTATTGAAGGTGTAACAAAACTACGTCAGGCTGGCCAAATTAACGCGATGATGAAACAAAAAGATTAACATAGTTTAGTTATCGCGCAGCGACGAATTTTTGGGCGTTGACCTTGGAATAAGTCATCAAACGAATGCGTCGTATTGGCCCAGGTCGAGCTGCGAGATCATGCAAGAAAACGGGAAAGTAACAAAAAAAAAGTCACAGTCTAAGCTCTAATGACTTCAGAGTATTCACATGGATCGTGACCTTAGACTGTGATGGGTACATTGTTTTCTGATATCATTAGCGTTGTCATTACATTATTTAATTTTCTGACGAATTTGGGCTTTGACCTACCTTGGAATTAAACAATTCAACAAGTGCTAGCGTATTGGCCGAGATCGAGTTGTGAGATCATTTTAGAAAAAAAAACTGGGAATTAAAAAAGTCACAGTCTAACTTCTAATCACTTCAGGTTTACATGGAGTGTGTGACCTTAGACTGTGAGGTACTGGATAATTTTAAAGTTTCTGGAAATGTTCAGGGAATTTTTGTTTTCTAATATCATTGACTTGGCGTCATTATTAAAGTAATCAACCCCCCCCCTCTGAAGTTAGAAATAAAAAATATTTAAATTAATTAAAGAGATATGTTAGTGTATTAATAATAATTAAATTGATGTGAGATAAACACAAATATTTAAGGCAGAAACATTTTTCCGCCGCAATCGAGAATCGAACCAGGAGACTCGAGTTCGATTCTCGATTGCGGCGGAAAATTTTTTCTGCCTTAAATATTTGTGTTAGTGTTTATCTCACATTAATTTAATTAAAAAATATTTACTTTACTGTGACAAGTAAGAATTTAGTAAGAAGATACATATGGTACCTACGCGGGGAAGACATTGGAAAAAAATATAAAAGTTGAAATGGAGTGCAGCTAGGCTAAGAAACGTAACTTTAAAACTTTCCCTACAACGAGATGATCCTAATTGGCCTAGAGAAGGAAATTATAAGTAATGGGAATTCAGATAGTATGAAGACTGACTTTTGGGACTAGAAATTAACACGATCGCAAACGTTGAAGAAAGGCAAGAAAAGATCCAGAATTGCAAATTGATGAAATCGTAAGGTCCTGGACATATTTGGGAAGCATCATTTTAGAGGAATTAACATCAATATAATAAGGCATAATCTAAGAAAGCTTTCCAAATCTGGATCTCTTTACAAACCATTGTAGAAAAATTTTTAACATTTGTTTCTGAATCCTGGTAACTTTCCAAGAAAAATAAAACTATATTGGGCTTCTTAAGAAGAGGTTGCGGGTCTTCAGGACACGAAGAAATAAGGAAATACTCAGAATATGGTTCAGATAGTTGCTACGGTATGATTATGAGGTGAGGATGGAAAAAGAAAGAGACGGCTAAAAAAGCATTGAATTGCCGCAAAAAAATTGTAGCCAAGAAATCCGAATAAAGAAAAAATGAAGGTGACGGTAGCTGAATAATATTTCGTAATACATAGAAAAAGAAATAAGAGGCATAAAAAGAAGAGGGAATTGTTTGAAGTATAAGAGAAATAAATCTGAATGTGCAAGAAACAAAAACTTTAAAAAATATAAACGAAGAAGCAAATAAAGAAATGCTTTTAAAACAAACGAAACAAAAAATATGATAAGTAAATCACAAACGAAGAAATAAAAATAAAACGAAGTAAACAAACGCCAAATAAATAAATGAAAAATATATTGTGGCAAGTAAAAAAGAGTGATACGAAAATAAACAAAAATGAAAAACGAACAAACAAGTAAAATAGAACAAACGAAAAATGCATTTTCACAGGCGAAAAAAAGAATACAAAATGGAACAAAAACAGAATAATCGAATGAACACTTTCCTTTTCAGCCTTTGAATGAAAAGTGTTTCAAACGAAACAATAACAAATTAAAAAATGAAGCAAAAGCTCTTCAAGGAAACAAAATAAATGAAAGAAAAACAAAAGCAGGAAAATATTTTTAAAAATTGAAGAATGAATTGATGTGTCAGGCAGACCTAATAAGAAGTAAAAGTCAGAAAGATGAAAATAAATACAAAACTGAATACAAAAAACAAAGGAGAAATTATAAACGAAACCTAAAAAGTCCAAATAAAGAAAAAAAGTACCTAAGTGATGATAACTGAATATTGTTTCGCAATTCGTAATGCACAGAAAAAGAAGTAAGAAACATAAATAGAAAAGGAAACGGTTTGAAGTATTAAAGAAAAAAGAAATCTGAACGTTTAGTTAGTTATTCAAGAAACAAAAATAAAAAAAAAAATTAACGAAGAAATGCTTTCAAACAAACGAAACAAAAAAGTGATAAGTGAAACGCCAATGAGTAATAAAAATTAAAAAAAAAGAACAGTGAAACAAAAAAAAGTACAAAAAAGTAAACTGGAACAAATTTAAAAAAAGGCCGTTTTCACAGGTGAAAAAAAATTGAATAAACAAATGAATATGAGGTGAGTGCGGAAAAAGAAAGATGGCAAAAAGAACATTGAATTGGGGTCAAAAAATTGAAGAAGGTTGAAATGCATGTAGATCTACAATCCAATGGAAAGGCGAAATTGAACAAATCAGCTTAGGCGGAGCTATCCAGGAAGAAGACTAGAGAAGCTTAGGAGGAGATACCCAGCAAAAAGACTGGAGAAAGCTTAGGATGCGGAAAAGGCTATTATGTTCTCTTTCATTCTCCATAAAGTCTCATGTCCTTATTCATAGTGCTTCCTCGAGGCTTCCTTGAATGAGGAACCCCTTAGAATGGGACTGTAGGAAGGCAGTTGCATTACGACAACTCACATCTAAGGGGTTCTTCATTCAAGGAAGCCTGTTGGATTTTCATAGACTTTTGAAGAAGTTTTGAGAAGAGAAAAGTATTGGAAAGGAGGAAAGAATCATAGAGTACGTTCAAAGCTAAGTAGGTGCGATCGACTTAAAGAGAATGTGTTCGAAGCTAAGTACGTGCGCATCATCGGCGGCGACGTAAATAATCCCCTGAAGTTGTTAATTGAAAATATTTGTTGGTGTAAAAGCATTAGGTACTACCGCCTCATGGACGAATAAAACGAAAAGTCACAGTCTAAGCACAGACGGACATACTGTTAGTAGGTGCAGTGATCTGAGACTGTGATTGATTTGTACTTACATAAATTCGGTCGTAATTTAGCACTCTCGGACATACATGTTCGCTAAGATGTATGTTACAAGTTAAAGTTAAAAAGTCTCCGGTTAATTGTTTATGCATTTATGATTGCTTTATGCACAGAAAATTGACAGTTGCGCGAGCAATTGTTGCCAGCGTCATTAAATTTGTTTACTGTGAAATGCAGCGTTGCGCAATCATTTTTTTTAATGACAAAACAAGATCGTGAAAGTAAAAACATCAGGAGTAGTTAATCGACACACTGACATTGACCTACTGGCTCACATGTGTCCGCATTAAGTCATCGCGACTCGCATTTCATTCTATTTTATTCAGTTTTTCATTTTTTTTCCTTTTTGATGTCGTAACGTCGCGTCGAAGACGTTTCATCAAAATATTTTTTAAGGTTAATTCTATACTTTTTACGTTTCGCTTCTTATTGTTAGTTTAAGTAGTTTTAAAAGCAATAAAGCGTAAATACGTACACCGTTTCAATCAGTAGATGGCGCTCTAAACATATTGCGGAATATGGTTTAAATCTTGCATTAATTGACAGGAACGTTTTACTCATAATCACAATCAGTGAGATGGGTAAGAATGAGAACGCGTCCTTTTGTGAAAACGCGGGGGTTTAGTTTCATTATAAATCAAGAGATGGCGCTCAGGTATATTTCGTTCGAACATGAGCAGAATCTATTTGGTAAACAAGCAGGGGGGAGTAACATCCTCGCAAAACAGAAAAAGTCGCGTTTCTTCACCCCCTCGTCGATGTGCAAAACAATCCCCCGATAATTGTGTTTTCTGTACTCTAACAGATGGCGCGCTCATAACCTGGTATTGTAATGATGTGTACAAGCTGCGAAAATGTTTGTATTTGTGAATTCGTTTCGGCCTTCTTTTTTTTCTGTCGCGCCCAGCTGGGCGTCATACGTCGTTTCGAACGATCCAAGTGTCGACGTGCGATCGTCATCTTTATTTTTGCGTTCGCGTCGGAATTACACTTTCAAATAATCAACGCCGCGTGCTCCCCGAGAGATGAGATTGTTTTAAGAAGTGAGAGCTCCATCTGCGCGCGCTTTCCAGAAAATATTTTCGAACGCTTTTGTTTACCGGACGTTTTAGCGCCGCCTAATTTGTTTAGCGCCTTTCTTTAATTTGGGAAGCGTTAGAGATGTTTAAAGTCGAAAATTATGTATTTGCCGAAAGCGTGATTGTTTGCACGTGGATTGTTGTCGGACAGGTTGCTGGATCGTAAACTTGTTTTGCGATTTTGCCAATTAAAAAAAAAGTGACAAAAAATTTCAATTAAAGCGTCACAAACACTTACATAGATTTTAGATTGTGAACTGCATTTTGCGGTTAATAGGAAATGTCATTAAATTCTTCTCTTTATTTAACCAAGGGAAAGATAAAAACAAACAAAAATAATGATAGCAACTATACGTAAAACCGCAGAATGAATCAAAACAAAGGAAAACGATAAAAACAATAGAAAAAACCTCGTAGAACAAAGAGAACAATAACAATTGCAAAAGGAAACCATGCAATCTAAAGAAATTGATGGAAGCAAAGGAAAACACATTGGAAAACGATAGAAATAGTAATAACAAAAATCGACGGAAACGATAAAAGCGAAAGAGAACAACAAAAAAATGTTAGAAACAAAAGAAAACTGAAGACACTGAAGTAAACAATGAAAACAAAAGAAAACGGTGGAAACAGTCAAATAAAAAAGACACAAAAAAGTAAAAACAAAAGAAAAGACAGAAACAATAAAAACAAAAGACAATAATAGAAAAATAATGGAAGCTAAAACGAAGTCCAAAGAAATTGATGGAAAGAAAAGAAAGCGATAAAATTGTAAGCGGTATACAGCGTGTTTGCAAAATAAGTGCAGAAATTTTAACCACAATACCCTGACAGCACAAACAACACGAAAAGATACAAAAAAAAGAATTCGTTAAACATGAAGAAAGTCGTAAGCCTAAAACCCACATTTAGAATTTTTCAGCCGCCGTCCGCGACTTTATCGTATAACAAAAAGAAAGTTCCATTATCCGTCCCTTATTCGGCGCTCATGAAATAAGAAAAAAATTTACGGAACCTGCTTCGCTGATCGTAATCACCGAATATCGTCTGTGTGGAGGATCGACCACATTCAAAGAAACGTTCACTATAGGCATTTAGAAATGTTTATAACAATTGTTCCAAGTGGCGTCCATCGTTAGCGACACACAAACGAGCTCAGCGAAGTATCTATTCTCTCGCCGTTCGTGAATTGCGGCATTTTAATAAGTTCACTTTTCACAAACTAAACTGTTGATCCCAAAGGATACGGAGTAATAAATTGTGTGTCATAATTAAGGTCTCCAAAAAATAGTACCGAATTGTCAAGTTTTATTTAGTTATTTTCTGTATTTTTGACGATAGACGTAATTTCAAGAAAAGAGAATAAATAAAGTCAAGAAAAAATTGTTTAGATAAAACCTGTTATACCAATGTATCAAATAGCCGTAAACGGCCCTGGATACGTGTAATTAAGCAATCGATTGAGATTAATAATGCATCAGCAGTGAGTAACATACGATTGGGCGGATAAACGGACCTAAGATTTGGAGTCTTTAGTCATAATCATAAAAAAATGAAGCAAATTCCTTGGCTCAGCTGTGATACGGCTTATTGCGACGTGAAAAAAAAATGCTTTTATTGGCCTCCCGACTTCGGCAAAGATCACTGCTAGATTGCAATTCTGTTTTTTGTTCCAACAGATGTTGGATGCGGTCGCAATAAAATTTCCTTTTCTTGATGAAAACAAAATAAGACATTTTAAAATAAAACAAAACTGCGAAACAAAATAAAACGGTAGAAACAGTAAAACTAAAAGAAAACGAAAGAAACATAAGAAAACGTTGTAAACAATAAAAACAAAAGACAACAATAAGAAATGTACAATTCAAAAATTTGATGGAACAAAAGAAAACGGTAAAAATAATTTAAAAAAAAGAAAAGCGATGGAAGATTATTAAAAATAAAAGAGAGTGTTAGAAATAATAAAAACAAGAGAACAAAAGAAGACTGAAAACCAAAGAAAATAATGAAAAAAATGCGATAACGATAAAAACCAAGTAAAATTACAAAAACAAAAAAGAATGATGGAAGGAAAAAAAACAGAAAAAACAATATAGGAACAAAAAAAATGATGAAATCAAAAGAAAACTAAAAAATATGACGGAAATAAAAGAAAATTGAAGGAATCCATAAAAGAGAACGATGCCGACAATAAAAATTAAAAAAAAAAAAACAGTAGAAGTAATTAAAAAACAAAGAACACGATGAAACAGTGAAAGCAAGTAAACGAAAGAACAATGAAAAGTAAAAGAGAGCGACAAAAGAGTAATAGAAACAAAAAAAAATTATGAAGACCAAAGTAAATGATGAAAACGAAAGAAAATTATGAAAAACTACAAATTACCATGCAAACAAAAGAAAACTATGAGGACCAAAGGAAACAGTATGAGTGAAAGAAAACGGTAGAAACAGAAGAGAAAAATAGAAAATGGTGAAAACAAAATAAGACATTTTAAAATAAAGCAAAACTGCAAAACTAAAAGAGATCGAAAGAAACAGTAAGAACATAAGAAAACGTTGCAAGCAATTAAAACAAAAAACAACAATAAAAAATGTACAATCCAAAGGATTTGATGGAACAAAAGAAAAGGTAAAAATAATTTTAAAAAACAGAAAAGCGAAGAAAGGTTATTAAAAGTAAAAGAAAATGTTAGAAATAATAAAAACAAGAGAACAAAAGGTAACTGAAAACCAAAGAGAATAACAAAAACAAAGCAACACGATATAATTCAAAGAAAACTGCAAAAACAAAAAAGAATGATGGAAGAAATAAAAACAGAAAACAATATAGGAACAACCAAAAAAAAACTACACGAACTAGAAATATACATATGATGGATATAAAAGATAACTAAATGAAAGAGAACGATGCCGACAATAAAAAAAGAAAAACAATGGACGTAATAAAAAAAAACAAAGAACACGATGAAACAGTAGAAACAAGCAAACAAAAGATAACAATAACAATGACGGAAACGATCAAAGTAAGAGAGAACGACAAAAAAATAGAAACAAAAAATTATGAAGACTAAAGAAGGTGGTGAGAACAAAAGAAAATGATAAACGACAAAAAATGATGAAAAGTCGGCAAAGCTAATAAAAAAATAAACAAATGCAAATGAATAAGAAATGTAAAAAAGTAAGAAGAGAATTATGGGAACCGTAAAATCAAAATCAAGAGGAAGCATATAAAAACAACAAAAAAAAAACCAGAGAATACAATTAAAAATGCCAAAGACAACAAGGAAAGATAATTTTAAATTTTATGTAAAAAACGGACCGCGAGATGTCGTGTCCTACACTGTTGTTTGCTTGTAGGTACACTGTAAACAACAATGATTGAATGTGCTGCTGCTCTACAATATTTTTTTATTATCCGCACGACGGCGACGTCGTCTAGAAATTATTATTTCGTAAATCGGAGGGAAGTAATGCCGTACTTGTTAGGTAAACCAACTCTTATTTTTTTATTAACGGGGATTAACGGCTAATTATAAATTAAATATATTTTTTTATCACTTCATCAGGACCAAAATTGCTACAATAATAAATTACATTGTACACTTATGAAAAATGAAGCTAACTATTTACTTACTGAAGGCGAAAATAATTTTTTTCTTTCTTCTTTGAAAATGAATTAGAAATTGAGAATTTTGAAGTTGATGTTTAAATATAACAAAATTATTTATTTATAAATAAATTTTTAAATAACAGAAGGACGCTAGATGGCCTGACTTATTAGATTGAAATAAATATTGTTTAGTCCATCAGTGTCAGATCTAAAATTGACAGTTACGTCATTATGTTTTTGAATACAAGACATTTCAAGAAAAATTCTGGTTTTATAGGAAGGTTCTTTTTCTAAAATTTTAACGTTATCAAAATTAAATCGATGGTCCTCATCGATTGTATGAATGGCCAATGCACAAGATCTTTTTCCAATCATACAATCACTTTTATGTTATTATTATTGATAACCTTGTAGATAGTAAATGGCTGTTGCGTAATAAAGGATTGATAATATTTCGGAAATATTTCATGCAAAGCCTTCAATCATTATCGATCACGTTGTAGGTAATATACTCGAGTCTGAGCGTAACTGCAACTCTTCCGCTGATGAAGCCTCAAATAGGGCCGAAATATCTATCCAGAGGAGGCTCGAGGATTCCATTGCAATCAAAACCGACTTGCAACAAAATTTCTAAATTTTTAAAACAAGATAAACACAAAAGGAAATGGTCGATGATGGCAAAAAGAGATAAACAAACATCGCCATGGATGAAAACAAAAGAAAACATTTAAATTTCTCTTAAAAAATGTTAACCGCAAATATTTTTAAAATGACGAGCGACATTCTTTTATTTTGAATCGGCGGATAGTTTTGAATACGTTCATTCGATTGTTTATTTTTTAATCGAAAAACGCCCAATCGAAATCGTTCTGTCGTGTTCCTCACCATCGATAAAAACAAAAGAAAACGTTTCACATTTCCCTTTAAAAAAACAAGTGATTCGCAGACTTTTCTGGTCTCACAGTCTTTACCGATTTCGTTCAAATTTTTTGGATATTTACAGCCGTGAGCAAGCAATTGTTTTAAACGTTTTACTGCAATAAAATCGGACGATTGACAGATTCGCGTGATGTTGATTTCTTTTTCTTTTTTTTTTCCTCTCCGTGTATTTATACAAGGCGTTTGTTTACGCTTACAACCGCCCGTTTGAAAACGCACAGACCGTAACAAATAATTCGTTCGCGCGGATGCAGAAACAAATTCGTGTGCGGGAAAGGTGCCAAAATGTAATCAGCATAAGAACAGAAGGGGGGGGACAGGTGTATTACTATAATTGTTAGTAGGTCATTTTTAAATTAATTTTTTTTTTTACTTAAATAAGTTTCTTGTTTTTTCTACTTACGCGTGTGTTGCAGAACGCAGAAGTATTTTCTGTAGGTTTCTGGTTGGTTTTTTGCACGGTTGTAGCTTCGCGACTGCCTCGTCGAGACTGGCGTGCCGCTTAAACGGGGGGCGATAATGAAGAATTCAGATGTTTTGTACTGATGATGTTCAGTGTTTACACGGATGGAATTACGATTTACTCGTCCGCATTGTCGCATTCCGGAACACTCTATATTTATTCGACGCGTTTCGCAAGTTTTTAATATTCACAAAACATTTACAAAAGTTATGTTTTTCGAAAACCTTTGAACTTAAATAAAACTGGTCTTCTAATAGAATTCAGTTGAAAAAATGCCAATGATTTTTTCTGTTTTGGTTTTTACTTAAATTCCTTCTTGCGTGACACCCTCGTGTTTCTTTTTTTTTTTTAATTTTATCTGTGGTAATTGACAGTGGCCACCGCTGATAAAATTGTTTTTTTTTTTCGCGCGCTTATAATCGGGGGGATAACAATCAAGCGACAAACCGCAGATGCATTGTTGTACGGAAACACTCGGTACGGTAGCAGCAATGATAACGGTTATCCAACCCAACGTATGAACGCGTGAGGAAATGCTTGCGCTTGCATTCTTCGAAGATGAACAATTGTTTACTGTTGACATACATTAATGAATCAAGAATGAAAAATTTTCATGTCCGAAAAGTCACAGTCTAAGTTAAGTCGGCGAACGAAACGAAATGAGCGAGCCCTAAGACTGTGAAGTTATATCCCGGAATTTCACAATTTTTCCCTGGTTGGTTTGAATAATTTTTGAAAACTCTGTTGAGTTTCACGGATAGACGGTCAGCTTAAGTTACGATTATAATCAAAATCAAATTTTCAGGAATTTCCCGAAAGTTCTTGTGATTTATTAAATATTTTTTTATTATTAAAATAAAACAGTAAAATTGTTGAAACTCCTATAATTTTTTTTAAGAATCACGTTCTAAGGTGTTAATATCAAGTCCCAATAATTTTTTTATGTGACCTAAGTCACAGTCTAAGTCACATCGGCGACTGAAACCAAAGAGACAAGCCCTAAGACTATGATTTAATCTCTCGGAATATCATTTTTTCTGGGGGTTATTGACTAAGTTCTAGCCTGGATTTTTAATGGTTATAATAATTTTTAAAAACACTGACTTTTTTATGTATAGTCAGTTTAAGTTGCAGTTGATAACTAAAATTAAAATTTCCATTATTTCACAATTTTTTTGGTGTCTTATTAAATAAATCCCGGCCACTTTTTTTATAGAAAAAGTCTTAGTCCAAGTTACGGTTAAAAGAAAGTTCCATAAATTTTTTATGTGACAAAAGTCACAGTCTAAGCCACATCGGTAACTGAAACCAAAGAGGCAAGCCCTAAGACTGTGATTTAATTTACCGGAGTTTCATTTTTTTTCTGGGAATTATTAACTAAGTTCTGGCCTGAATTTTTGATGGTTATAATAATTTTTAAAAACACTGACTTTTTTATGTATAGTCGGTTTAAGTTGCAGTTCATAAATTAACTAAAATTAAAATTTTCATGATTTCACAATTTTTTTGTGTCTTATTAAATAAATCCCCGTCACTTTTTTTTATAGAAAAAATCGTAGTCCAAGTTACGATTAAAAAAAAAAACCCCAATGAATTTTTTTAATGAGAAAAGTCACAGTCCGAGTTAAGTCAGCCACTAAAATCAAAGAACTGAGCCCTTAGACTGTGAGCTACTTCCCAGAATTTCACAATTTTTTTTCTTTGATGTCAAAGTTCATGATTTGATAACTAATATCAAATTTTCCGGGATTTTTGTGTCTACCTACCGAAAACCCTGCGTTTTTTTGCATGTAGAATCACAATCTAAGATAAAATTATTAAGTTCAAAGATTTTTATGCTGGAAAAGTCAAAGTCACACAAAGTTGCATCGGTGACTGAAGCTAAAGAGACAGACAAGTTCTAATTTCTTAAACATTTTTGGTGCGTTTCTAATTAAATTCCTTCCTGAATTTATTATTATTATTATAGTTGTTTATTTTTCATATAAATAAATCACGGTCTAAGTTATTGGAACCTCCAAAATCAAAATGAAAACACTGAGTCCTAAGACGATCATGTAATATGTTTAGAATTTCACATTTTTCCTTGGGGTTGGTTAATAACTTCTCTGTTTTTTTTTAAATTATAAGAATTGTCAATTTGTCAATTTTTTATGTAAAAAAATTACCATTAGATTATGATTTATGACGATGGCCAAAATCAAAGCATTGCGACCTAAGACTGTGACGAGTGTTTCCCGGAATTTCACATTATTTTTCTCTGAGATGTATTAACTCACAAGCATAACCAATACATGATTAAGAGTGGACGATCTAGGAAAATCACGATGACTCATAGGGCAAGTGTACCACAAGCAAAGTTTCTCGTAATCAGAATTTCCGGTATAACCGATATAAAAGACGACTGGGTTTCATGCAGAGGTATCATATAACTAGTAGTCATATGGTCGTGTACTATGGATATCATAAAAAACTAGGACACCTTTTAAATCCAGTAGCCATGCGTTTCCATTATTTTATTACATATATTGAATCTTACTTTGTTGTCAAGTCAGTAATTGTATTTTTGTTAACGCTGAAATTCTAAGCAATTTTTCTACCTGTGACACTCTTTTCTATGCAAGCAGCTATCCTAGCTTTTAAAACAACATTAACTGTAGGTATGATTGACAATGAGTGACCATTTCAAATCATTTTGAATTTATATCAGTAATAGTTTTACACAGCTTAAAAAGTCTTGTCCTAGTTTTTTATGCCACATCACTAAGTACATCACTCCCACAATCCAAAGGCATAATTAGCATTCAAAAGAATGTCCTAGTGCAGGGATGGCAAACCTTTTTTTTACCAATGAGTCAAATTTAAGTTAAAAACACATTCCTAAATACTTTTTAATAACAATTAACTGAAGCCTTCCCTGGATTCCTCATAATTAAGGAAACTATAGGTACTAAAGTAAATAGTGAAAACAAAGGAAAAGATAAATGTAACAGAAAAATTTGAACACTATTGTATAAAACTAAAGAAAACTGCAGAAACAAGAGAGAACCATGGAAACAATAAGAACAAAAGAAAACGGTGGAAACAGTAAAATGAAAGAAAACGAAAGGATTATTGAACAAAACGATGTTTTTTTTTTGGCTTCATTTTTTTAGATTTCGAGAAAGTCACAGTCTAAGTGAGGACGTCGACCGAAATTAAGACTGTGACAGTTTATTCCCTAGAGTTTTTACAATTCCCTTTAGTGAATTAACCTCCCTGTCTCAGCCTCAGCTGTCTTAAGACCTCAGACCATATGACAGTCAGAAGTTAATTTTCTCTCCATTTTTGGGAATTAAGGCCCAGTTTTACAATCGTAGAATAAGGACGGAATAACTGTTCGATGAATATCATTTAACGTTCCTCCATATCTACGTCACACCTACGTACCTATGCTTATCCGACGATTGTAAAATCGGGCCTTACTCGATTAAAAGAAATTGATTTAAAATGCTTTGCAGTTGTCAGAGCATTTTTAATATTTTTTTTATTGGTTGAGGTATATTGTAGAAATTTTCAAATAAATTTAAGTGGAGACTATTTTAATATAAAACGAGGCATCGCCTCATATTTTCGAACAGTTGCCATCCTCAAATTATTTCCGACAGCATCACAGTCTAATTACAATGTCTACAACGTCTGAACGCCTTGTAGCATGAGACTTGGTGACTTTTTTTTTAATTTTCGGGAAAAGTACAGGTGATTTTGCGTGCGTGTTACAATCCACGTTCAATCTACCTGATTTCTTGGGATTAACGCGTTTACCAAGAACTGAGAAAAGTACGATCGAGCATTGACGTCAAAGGCCGACCGGAAATTAGCAACCGGCAATTCCACTCGGTGTCGCACGCTCAAGTACCGATTTTGTTTTTTTTTTCCAGCTTCTGGACATGCTGAAGTTCTACGCCCGCTTCGAAATCAGCGACGAGTCGGGGGACCCCCTGACGGACCACGACATGACGCAGCTTCACTACTCGAGGATAACCTCGTTGCAGGTAGGCCCCGCGTCAGTTACATAAATAGTCAATGTTTACGAGATAATTAAGATGACAAATGAGCTCGATATGACACGGTTATCGCTGCAAAATGCGATATGAATTACGCAATTGTGGTGGTATGGCCTATTTACTCTGGAGACGACCGCTTGATAACCGCGGCAGTAAATAACGTTGAATGACCAAAACATGAAGAATGCAATGGTTACTTTTTTGTAAACATGTATGTTTGTATGCCAAAAAATTTATCATCGACTTTTGACTTCGTCTCACAGTCTTAATCTAATACAACAGTTTATATACGTAAGCTTAAGTTTAAAGCGACAGTGCAGTAATACAAGAAAAAACAAAGATACTTAAGTTGCCTTGTTCTATTTTGTTAATATCAACACAGTATAATTTTTTTAAATTGATTGAATAAACATGGCAATCCGAAGTCGTTGTAGTGCGTTTTTCTTTAGTTGACCCATTTTGACCGCGGTTCGACTAATTACAAAACTGGACTCTCATTGGCCCGTTTAGAAACGGGAAAAATCATTGATTGGCTCTTAAAACCGTGTGGCTTCGAGCTAATCTATTTAGACCGCGGTCCGTGTACTATTGAAACTATTTCATTGCAGCAACCAGGTTTGTCAAGTGGAACTTATCACGAAAGTATTAATTAAATGAATAAATATAGCAACCTGAAGTCGTCTAGTTGAGTTTGTACTTGTTTTTTTTTTAGCTTTTTAGCTTTACTTCAAAATTGATTCGTTTGATCGCGGATCGACCAGTTAAAAAACTGGACTCTCATTGACCTGTTTAGAAACCGATTTCTTTTCAATCTCGGTCCGTGTATTGAGAAAAAATCGTCGATTGGCTCTTAAAACCGCGTGGCTTCGAACTAATCTATTCAAACTTCGGTCCGTGTACGACTAAAACGATTTCATTGCAGTAGTTAAATTTGTCAAGTGAAACTCATCACGAAAATATTTTTATTTGAATAAATATAGCAATCTGAAGTCGTCTAGTTGAATTTGTAAGCGTTTTTCTTTAGTTTTACTTTAAATTTGTTCGTTTTGACCGCGGTTCGACTAGTTACAAAACTGGACTCTCGGTAAGAAATTGTCTGAAACGCGGATATCAGTAAAAAAAGTTAGATGTTAGGTTTGAAGGTCACTGTATTAACTTTTGGGCCTGAGAAATCTGGCAAATTTGTCTAATTGTAAGTCGGCTGGCTAGACTGACGCTAGACCCCCCACTTTACTTCACGAATAAGTTTGATACTCAACTCTGGGGGGATGAACTGACAAATTGACTGTGAGGAATTTGAACTTCGAACTCCCCTGACACCCTCAAAACGAAGCTCTTATATGACTCCAGACAATTTTGCAGAAAGCAGTCTTCGTCAAGTTCCCCGAGTTGAGGAATTTCGCCCTCGCCAATGTCGCCAGCGTCCACAACCGGGAGAGTTTACTCAAGCACTTCGGTCCTTTAAGGTACTTTCCTCCCTGTGGTATTATGTGCGCAAAAACAATTTTTTTATAGTCAGGAGAACCTGAGGGCGATCGCGACTTATCTATACCTCGTTCCCTCTCCAGAATATGAGAGCGATGCTAGTTGGTGCAGGCTTGACGCTGAGTTCCTTAGGGAGTTACTGGTTCGTAGGAAGGAAGGGGGGAGGTCTTCTTTAGTTCACGCTCGCTTTCCTTAGGTGTCCCGACATGAGAAGCGCTCATCCCAATTGGAGGCCCTCAACGAAATGCCCTTGTACCCCACCGAGGATGTGATTTGGAACGAGAACATCGTCCCAACCGCGTACTTCTCGGGAGAGGGTTGCTTGGCCTTGCCCAAATTGAACCTGCAGTTCCTCACGTTACACGATTACCTCCTGAGGAACTTCAATCTCTTCAGATTGGAGTCGACTTGTAAGTCGCGCGTCTTGTCGTTTCATGTATGCGACCTTTGTTGTTTTAGATGAAATACGTCAGGATATTGAGGACGCCGTCAGCAGGTTGTGTCCTTGGTAAGTCCCAGGATTTTTCAACCCCATCAAAATTGTAAGATTTGTAAACTTTAGGCGATCCGAGGATGGAAACATATACTGGGGGGGATGGGCGAGGATGGCGCAGCCGATTCTCAGCTTCGCCGTCGTCGAAGTGGCGAAACCAAACATCGGTACGCGCAAGGTTAAATCTGTTTGACCTTGTTTTGACCTCGCGCTTCCTTTTCGTAGGCGAGAAAAGACCTTCGCGCGTTCGGGCTGACGTCACGGTGAACCTGGCGGTCAGACCGGAAATAAAAGGCGAATGGGAGAACCTGCGGAAACACGACGTCTGCTTCTTGATCTCCGTTAAACCCGTTAATCCGATTGGTAAGTGTTGCTCTCTTCTGATTGGCGCAGGAATTCCTGTGTTTTTTTTAAAGGTACAAAGTATGACTATAAACAGCCGTTCATTCCACAAGTCGGGCTTGAGTACGTGCGAGGTTGTGAGGTAGAGGGGATGCTCGACACTAATGGGCGGGTGATAGAGGACGGCCCCGAGCCGAGGCCCCTCCTCCCCGGTGACCAGCGTACCTTTCGCGTTTGGCTGGATTGTAACCAGTACCTCATCGACATGAACAACACCGACGACGGAAAGGATGACGTTTACGGAAGTGCGTATTCCCCTCGGCCACTTTGCAGTTAAACAGTTGAGTAGGTTTCAGCATTTTAATGAGAAGAAAACCGAAAGAGAACAACTTTAAGGCCGTCCTTGAGACGATCAGGGAGTTAATGAACACGGAATGCGTGGTGCCCGATTGGCTGCACGACATCATCCTAGGCTACGGCGACCCGAGCGCCGCTAATTACAAGCAAATGTCCAATCCCATCCCCACCCTAGATTTCAACGATACATTCATCGACATGGATCACCTGAGGTCTTGCTTTCAGGATTACGAAATCAAGGTCAACACGGACGACCCTAAGAAATTGGTGCGCCCTTTTAAGTAAGTACCACGCCAATAGAGGAAACTCTCTCCCATTGCAACTTTCTCTACACAGGTTGACCTTCGAGGACCTCGATACGGAAGGTGAGGGTGAGCGGAAGAAAGCCATCGTCGTCGAACCGCATATAATTCCAAGCAGGGGGCCGTATTTATTTAACGAACCGAAAAAGTAAGTGGTGAGGGTAAGTGAGGGGGCATCGACATCAGCTGTTTTGCTTTAGGAATACCGTCCCGTTCACCCCGACGCAGTTGGAAGGGATTAAATCCGGCATGCAACCTGGATTGACTTTGATCGTAGGTCCACCGGGCACGGGCAAGACCGACGTCGCCGTCCAAATCATTTCAAACCTGTACCACAACTTCCCCCAACAACGAACCTTAATCGTAACCCATTCCAACCAAGCCCTAAATCAGCTGTTCGAGAAAATCGTCGCCTTAGATATCGATGAGAGGCACCTACTGCGTTTGGGGCATGGAGAGGAGGCCCTGGAGACCGAGAAGGACTTCAGCAGGTAAGTGTCACGCGCAAGATTGGAAGCGCCATCTCTTGCTGGTTTTGATTAGGTACGGTCGTGTCAATTACGTCTTGGCGAAGCGCTTGGATTTGTTGATGGACGTCCAGCGACTTCAGGAATCGCTGAACGTCAGCGGTGATGTGGCGTATACTTGTGAGACCGCCGGGCATTTCTACCTTTACCAGGTTTTGTCGAGGTGGGAACATTACCAGAGCATCGTCAGACCAAAATCCGAGAAAGTATGTCGTCGTTGCTCCGCGAATCCCCACTGATTGACTTTCGTTTCCAGGACGTAGCCCTGGCGACTGTTGCAAGCGAATTTCCCTTCGCCAAATTCTTCGAAAACGCCCCCCAGCCCCTCTTCAAGGGCAAATCCTTAGCGGAAGACCTAGACATAGCCGATAGTTGCTTTAGGTACATCCAGCACATCTTCAATGAGCTCGAGGAATTTAGGGCGTTCGAGCTGTTGCGTTCGGGCTTGGATCGATCCAAGTACTTGTTGGTCAAGGAAGCCAAGATTATTGCCATGACTTGCACGCATGCGGCATTAAAGAGGAAGGAACTGGTCGATATGGGTAATCCCTCCCTCCATTTAATAGGTGGAATTTTTAGATTGTAAAATGGGGTTTAGGCTTTAGGTACGACAACATCCTCATGGAGGAGGCTGCCCAAATTTTGGAGATCGAAACCTTCATTCCGCTTTTACTCCAGAACCCCCAGGATGGGTACAATCGCTTGAAACGCTGGATCATGATCGGCGACCACCACCAACTTCCGCCGGTCATCAAAAACATGGCGTTCCAGAAGTACTCCAACATGGAGCAGAGTTTATTCACTCGTCTGGTTAGGTTAGGTGTCCCGACCGTCGACTTGGACGGACAAGGTCGTTCAAGACCAAGGTACACACCCTCGCGCCTTATTGGCCCCCCAATTTGCTCCTCACCCAATGTCTTTACAGCATATGCAACCTGTACAACTGGCGTTACAAGAATTTGGGAAACCTAGCGCACGTGCACAGGTGGTTGGAGTATCAAACAGCGAACGCCGGGTTTAGTTACGACTTTCAACTCGTCGACGTGCAAGACTTCAACGGAGCCGGCGAATCAGAACCCTCCCCTTATTTTTATCAGGTAAACGCGGACGCCGTTGATTGTGCGATTGCCAATAGCAACGTGTGTGTGATTGCAGAATCTGGCAGAGGCGGAATACTGCGTGGCCGTCTTCATGTACATGAGACTCATTGGCTACCCGGCTTCTAAAATCTCGATTTTGACGACGTACAATGGCCAAAAACACCTGATTCGTGACGTCATAAACACCAGGTGCGCCGAAAACCCGCTGATCGGGCGACCGCATAAAGTAACGACAGTCGACAAGTACCAAGGTCAACAGAACGACTACATCATCTTGTCGTTGGTGCGTACGAAGGCCGTCGGACATCTGCGTGATGTAAGGCGATTGGTTGTGGCGATGTCACGTGCCAGGCTCGGACTCTACGTTTTTGCTAGGGTCTCCCTCTTCCAGAACTGCTTCGAACTTGCACCGGCTTTTCATCAAGTATGACGCTCTTGCGCATGTGATTGCAAACGCCATCTTCATTTATTTTTCCAGTTGACATCGAGGCCGACGAAGTTGCAGCTCATTTTAAACGAACAATACCCGACCGAACGCCACCACGGCCAACACCATTCCGAGTCGAACACCATGGAGGTCCAAGACATGACCCAAATGGTCAATTTCGTCTATACTTATTACATGGAGCGGGTGAAGGCCATGAAGGATTACTATTACGTAAGTGAAATCCTTTGCTTTTGATTGTGTGATTAATTTGTTTTTTTTTTAAGCAAAACCAGAAGAGGTGGGAGAAACCGGGAGACTGCGAGGTCAAATCGCATGAGGGTTTCGTCTCTTCGCACCCCGGCGAAGATAGGGATACGGACAGTGAAGAGGAGCGCGAAAATGAGCGCGCGCATGCGCCGGTACCCATCCAGGATGAGCCCATCGAAGACCAGACGGACAACGTTGTGTCCGATACTGAAGATGGAAGTGAAAACCAAAATGCAGTTGCCGCTGAAACGGACACCGGAGAAGTCGAAAATGACGAGTAATTTAGTACTCCTATTTATTATTAGAATAAGGAATTATCATTTATTTTAAGTAAGAAGTTGCGACTTTAATGCCAGTGTTTTATTCATAACAAGTCGTGTATCCATGTATTCTAACAACTAATAACAGATAATCCACCTATAAGTCGCATGAAAGTCTAAACGTGCAAGAATATAACGGAAAAATGAAATTTTCCTTTTATTTCAATGGAAAGTCCTGTACGTCATTGCATTTTTGGATTGTACGACGAATTTTAGCTTGAAATGATGGGTCGCATCATGGGTCTAATGTGAGCGGTTTCCGAGTTACTAAGAGTTGCAAGCGTGCAGTTTCCATCAACTTATCTCCGTTGTTTTTTTGAGCTAGAAAAAAGAATTAATACCAATAAATGTGAGTATTTGAGTGACATCAAGAAGGCTGTTTGCAGAAAAACAATTGAGCATCGCGTTTTCATGATGTAACCTAAATATTCGTTTCTTTTGACGGAACACCTTGTATATCATTGTATTTTTGGGTTGTACGTCGAATTTTAGCCTGAAATGATAGGTCGCATTGTAGGTCTAACGTGCGCGGGTTCCGAGTTGCTAAGAGTACAGTTTTCATCGGTTTATCTCAGTTGTTTTTTGAGCTACAAAAAAAGTCGATATCAATAAATGTAGGTGCTTGGGTAACGTCTAGAACGCCGTTTGCAAAAAAATCAGCATCGCGTTTTCGCAATGTAACCAAAATTTTCGTTTATCTCGACGGAGAATCCTCTCTATCATTGGATTTTTGGATTGTACGTCGAATTTTAGCCTGAATTGATGGGTCGCATCGTGGGTCTAAGGTGAACGGTTTTCGAGTTACTAAGGATTTAAATCGTATGCTGTACTGTACATTGTCTTACTTCAGTTGTTCTTTTTAACATGAAAGAAAAAATAAATGCAAGAGTCGTCAGTGTTTAATTGAAGCTTCGTACGCCTTTGGCAAAAAATATTTATGCATTGTATTTTTAAAATATAGACCAAATTTGTAATGGAATATCCTGTATATTATTGCATTTTTGAACTTCCCGGTCAATTTTAGCTTGACGTCATGTGTCGCGTGATGGGTCTGTAGTGACTGGTTTTTGAGTTGCTAACATGGCTCCCAAGTTAGTAACTCGAAAACCGCTTGAAGCTGTCCCAACATGCGACCTATCAATTCAGACTAAAATTCGAAGTAAGTTTCAAATATACATTAACAAATACAGGGTGTTCCGTTAAAAAATGCCACTTTGGATTGTATTGCGAAAATCTGGTGTTCGATCGTTTTTTTTTTACGAGCGACCCTCTAAATTATAGATTTAAATCTACAATTTTCAAGTTTAACGTTTTCATCTATCTTCAAAAACAGAAGAAGTGCGGTGGTAAAATCTGTTACGATTAGTAACTCGCAAACCGCTCACGCTAGACCCATCATGCGACACATCATTTCGGACTAAAATTTGATATATAATTCAAAAATACAACAATTTATAGGGCGTTCCATAAAATATGTGCCACTTTGAGTCGTACTAAGTAAACGCATTGCTCAATGTTTTTTTTTATGTAAGCCAATCGAAAGATCACCGAAGTATCTACAATTTTCGTTTTGAATGTTTAATTCTATCTTCAAAAACAAAAGAAGTACGGTGGAAAAAATCTGTCAGAATTAGTAACTCGAGAACCGCTCACGTTAGACCCATCATGCGACACATCATTTCGGACTGATATTTGATGTAGAATTCAAAAATACAATAATTTACAGAGCGTTCCATAAAATATGTGCCACTTTGAGTCATACGTACGCCATGCGAAAGTTCACAGAAATATCTGCAAGTTTAATTTTGAATGTTTAATTATATCTTCAAAAACAAAAGAAGTGTGGTGGTAAAATTTGTTACGGTTAGTAACTCGAGAACCGCTCACGCTAGACCCATCATGCGACACATCATTTCGGACTAAAATTTTATGTAGGATTCAAAAATACAATAATATACAGGGTGTTATTTATAAAAACCCACTTTTTTCTTCTAATTTCTATGAAATGTGGTTGTGGTCGTTAAATCGTGGCGCTTTTAATAATTGTACATTCGGTTTAACACCGCCAAAATCGAGTATGACCAGCGGAGCACCTGAAAAAGAAAATTTGTTTGCAGTGAATAATACATTTCGTTATTCACATACGGCGAGTAAAGACTCCAAAGACGCAAAGGTGAATTTGTACGCCGAAATGCCCAGCGGTCTCTTGGCTCTCTCCATTATCATGACCATCATCTTCTTAGAGGTGGTGTTGCAGTTGTACCACTCGGTTAGGTAACACGCCTCGCCGATCTTGAGGCTCTACAAACACAGCTTGTTCAAAAAGTAAGCGGCGGAAGTCGCAAGCTCTACCTTGTGAATGATTTCGTTGCCAAACCAACAGTACATCGTCAGCTCGGTGGAAATCGTCAAGACGTAAAAGCACAACAGAATAAACTGCGAAGAGTGAGGTTTGACCTGAAAGAAAGAATTCGATGTAAAAACAAACGATTTCGATTAAATATTAATTACAATCAAAAGGATTTGGAAACCCGTCGTGCAGAGTACGATGGCGGTCGATATGTATTGGGTCAGGAGGCCGATGCTAAATATCTTGTCGATTCCATCAACGAATCTGCAATGATTTGTCTTTAATATGATCGAGAGCTCGTGAGGAGTATGTTTTACCTGATGATGTTTTGGTGGTGCGAAATGCAGTGTTTTAAAGTATCCTCGACGTTTCGGTCGAAATTCTCCGCGGTAGCTTCGTCGGTAATCTTTGATAAGCGCCCTCTAAGACTATCGATTTGGGCGGCGGCTATTCCCATCAAACTCACCGCCAGCGTATCCATCGAGCACTGGTTCCAAGCGGCGGATCCCAACGCGATCAGCTGATAGGCGTACATGACGTACCGGAGGCTGCCTAAATTATAGGAGAACGGAATCGGGAGCGGTTTATTATCGACCATGGGGAAGAGACCGTAGAAAAGCATCACGAAGATGATCGATATTTTGTAGAGGTTCGTCAGGGCGTTGACGGTCTTTCTAGTTTTCTTCAGAGGCTCCTCCAGGAGTTCGTAGGGCGCGTTGAAGATGTCCGTGTCCAGAATGTCGAGCATTGAAAAGAACAGTTTGCGATTGAAGGCGTAGACGACGAGCTTGCCGATGACTGGCGTCGTCGCGATCCAGATCAGGAGGATCTCGGATAGCTTCGTGAGGTTGTTGTAGACGGTGAAGCCTTCAAGGACCATGGTCGAGTAGAAGGGGACGAAGAGGATCCAGATTATGTAAGTTTTGGTCCTGTAGAGGCGTGAGGGATTCTTCAAATGCCACATCCCCGTTTGCTTCAGCATCCATTCCACACCTGCGTAGGCGTCTTTGCAATGGGAGTTGACCATCTTCAGGAAAATTCCTAATTGTAAGCGAACAACAAAATTATAATAATTATAAAGAAATAGCCACATTTGTCCTAAAATATCCAATAGAGTTAGGGGCGTGACACGCCCTCGATTTATTTTGTTGACGTTTTTTGTTTTTCATCTTTGTTAGGGGTATTTAATTACATCGAGTATGCGAGAGCTTGTGGCAGTTGAATTAATAACCGCCTGTTCTCGAATTCCAATTGGTTCTGAAAAGACCGCCCTCAGTAACTTTTTTTATTGGTGAAGGAGGAGTCAAGGATACAACAGTGACTTCCCTCTTCGATTTCAGGATTTGCAAAGTTTTAAAGCTGCTGCTGTTTTGGGTTGGCTTCGCATATCTTTTGTTTCTTCTCAAGGTTAGTTGTTTTCTTAAATCAAGTGTGAAGGCAGATGCTTGAGTTTTTAATTTCAAACCTGCGACTTTGAGGGTGATTGGCTCCGCCTTTCGCAAGAGGCACACCCTCAACACTCTTGACTTGTTGGGAATCGAGTGACAATGTTACTGATCTCAAATTTTACAATATGATTGGCTTTGAATGAATTTTGCGCGAAGACTCCGCCCACAACAACTCTCCGTTTATGGCTGAGGTGCCAAAATTACGATGTGGGCTTTTCGATTTGTGCGACTAAAGTCCACGCCCCTTCTGGAAATTCGCAATGCTATTGGTACACAAAGAACACCGCTCACAATAATTCTTCGTTTATGAGGGAAAAGCTAAGAATATAAGAGTTTTTTTTTCCAATTGGCGAAAATCACGATTTGATTGGCTTTGAAGGATTTTGCACAAGAAACTCTTCGCTTAGGGGGAGGGACCAAGCCTTTCATCAAAAGACGATGTGGCCTTTTTGATGTACGCGATTAAAGTCCACGCCCCTTCTCGAAATTCGCAATATGATTGGACCCGAAAGAATTTCGCACTACTCATGAAAATTATTCGTTTACGAGGGAGGAGTTAAGGATATACAACAGTTTTCAGCAATTGGCGAAAGTCACGATTTGATTGGCCTTGAAGGATTTTACGTAAAGAACAACTCTCCGTTTGTGGGGGAAGGGGCCAAAAGTACAACAGTTTTGGCCAAATAACTCCGTGACCTTTTTTTAAAAGTCTACGCCTTTCCTGGAGATTCGCAATGTGATTGGTTCTGAATGGATTTCGTACAAAGAACACCGCCCACAATAATTCTTCGTTTACGAAGGAGGAGCAAAAAATATAACTGTTTTTGGTAATTGGCGAGCATGATTTCATTGGCTTTGAAGGATTTTATACAGATAACAACTCTCCGTTTACGGGAGGTGGGAAGAGTACAACATTTTTGGCTAAATAACTTCGTGACCTTTCTTTTAAGACCACGCCTTTTCTGGAAATACGCAATGTGATTAGTTTGAATGGATTTCGCACAAAGAACACCGCCCACAATAATTTTTTTTTTTTTGAGGGAGGAGCTATAGATACAACAGTTTTCCCCAATTAGCGATGGGGCGATAATATTCAGTTTACGTTCACGCCTCTCTTCGGGTTGCGCAATGTGATTGGCTCTAAAAGATTTGGAAAGTACCGCCCACTGAAACTCTTAATGATGTTTCAACGACAAGACCTCAACGGCGTTTTGCGAGACTTTCGTTATTGAGACAATTCTGTTGATGGAGCCTGGATTTCCTTTTTCGTTTTTTCTTTTCCTCATTTAAATTCGATTGTTTTATAGTCAGTTGTTTCAACCCTATAAAAACAGCAGTAAAATTTCTTCTTTCGTTCTTTTCAACTTTTTAATTTAACGTTTTGTACGACAAGTTTTGGTGGTGGAGGCGCCAAGAATCCAAATGGGTTCTTCACTTAAAAAGTACCGCCCACAACAACTCTTCAAGTTTTTAATGACAAGACCACAACAACGTTTTACTGGGGAAACCTGCAGTTTCTTTTTTTTCATTTTCCTCATTTAATTGTTTGGCGATCAGTTTTTCTTTTTGATTCCTACAAAAAAGGCAACAGTTAAAATAGTAGATTTCTTCTTCCGCTCTTTTCATTTTTTTTTAATTCTAGATTTTGTATGTTTCGATGGTGGAGGCGCCAAGAATATAATTGCTTCAATTTGTCTGTTTTGTTTCTGAAGTATCGTATTCGCTTTTGTCTGGCACATGGAATTTTGCATTTTTAAATTTGTTGTATAGTTAATAACCCGCAGTTTTGATAGTGGAGGCACAGTAAGGAAGTCTTGATGGTGGAGGAGCCAAGTACACGCCGGCGCTATAAATACAAATGGAGGAGTCAGAACCGTACTATTCGAATAATTTGGTGTTTTTATTTTGTTTTCCTTTTTTATTTTCTGGCCTCAACAGACCGACGATTGTTGCTACATTTTTCGAAAAAATTGTATGGCGATATTTTCGACGAAATTACGCCAGTTTTGAATAGATTCCGAGTCAGAAACGTTTTTTGGCTTCCTTGCAGCTGAGCGGGTCCGAGCCCAAAACCTTTTTATGGTGGAGGCGCCCGAGTTACCGATTACCAGAAGGCAACTTTTGTTGGTGGAGGAGCCAAGAACCCGCCGGCGGTATTAAGTGCAGTTGTTAGAAGCGCCAGTATTCAACTATTTTTGGCGTTTTCCTTTTTGCCTTAGTAGACTTAAAAGATTATACACTATGTTTTCGACGAAATTGAATAGATTCCTGGTCAGAAACGTTTTTTGGTTTTCATGCAACCGAGTAGGCCCGATTACAAAACCTTTTTATGGTGGAGGCGCCGATCTTATTGTAATAATAAAAAAAACATACTGCATTACTTACTGAAGTTCGCACGACACGTCAGCTGTTAATAAATTCGAGCGATTAACACCCACCCTCTCGTACACGACTGCGAGCCTTTTGCAGAAAAACGTCGTACCCTAGTTTCAACCCCGCAATTTCGCCGTCTTTAATTACCCCAAATTACGCGTTTCGTTGCAACCGACTGTAATTAAACATCCGCGAATTTTATTTAACTGTGAAAACCTTCCCTCCTCCCCCTCACTCTCTTCAGGTTCTACAAAAAAAGAGGCAGTAATTAACTTCGAACTTAACTGAAACTATAATTTCGCTTTGACGTCTCAATTCTTTTTTTTTTGGTATGAATTTTTTATTGGGGGATGGTGGTAAAACCAGCCGTGCTTAACTCGATTTTAAATTAAGAAGGAGAAAAGAACTGAGCCATAAATAATTCGGGTGTTGTAAAAGAAGTTCGACTCCGGTTGCATATTCATGAGGGCGGGGATTTTTCTGGGAACCACGCAGGTGCATTCTCGCCCTTTCATTTTTAATTTGAACATTGTGTCAGAGGCTGTATGAGGAGACGAATTAGATTAAATTTGGGGGTCGCCGTGAAAAATTGCTTAGCACTTTCCATTTGTATTTTTTTTCACGTACGTCGCTGTGAGCCATACGAGAAACAGCTGATTAATTTTAATTTCAAATCTGGCTGTTAGTTGTAAGTTAAACCTTGAATTAAGTGTTAAGTAAAATAACGTTTGCCACTCGTTGTACGATTGGCTGCTTCGTCAGGCAAATGATGTGCTAATTAGTTCAGACAAAGCAGCCAATCAAGTAACGAAACGTCAGTCAACTAACGCACCCCATTTCATTTACGCTTGCCTTTTGAATTTCCTGTCACCCTTAGAACTGACCGACGCGACGACGATTTTCTTAGATGTAGGTATGTAGTGTCGACGCTTTTGGGGGATGCTCCCGAGCAAAGAGGATAGATAGAGTAAGTGAGTGCGATTTTGTATGCACGTCATTCTTTTGTTTTTATAACATGAAGTGATTTTTGAAGACATTCTTAGAAGGCCATGGAAATAAAAACAAAAGACGATTTTAAAATTGAATTTGTCGCCGCCTAGTTACAGTTGATAGCCTCAAGGCCGTTTCACGAAAGTTAGAAGGAAACGATATTTAAGTTTGAAATTATTATTGTTTTGGTATATTTTTATTGATTTATTTCAAAAAATTGAGATTCCAGTATTGATATTAGGTTTGTTCGTTTGTACTGCACTTTTCTACACTTTTTGCACCAACCGCTCCTGAGAGAGTGAGATGTATATAATATAATGTAAGTAGGAGTGAGAAAGGTAAAGTAAAGGAGTTCAAAGTGCAGAAAAGGCAGAACAAACCTAATCACATAAAATTTTCTGAATCTAGGCTAAGACACAACTGTAACTAGGCGGCGACAAATTCAATTTTAAAATGGTCTTTTGTTTCTGAACATGGAAAAAAAGGAACAAATCGGAAATTAGTTTAACAGGTCGGCGAAGCATTGTCAAAACGAAAGAATAACAGAATTTCGTCTGAATTAATTCGGCGCGGGCAGAAAACGGGAAGTTCGAAAGGTCCTGAAATGAACCTACAAAATTGTTTGTGTAATTTAGGGACGTCAAGAAGACCGAGGGTGAAAATGGTAGTAAAATTACCCACGATTCTCGACGTCCCTCTTGTAGTGTTTAAAGTTAAGTGCAAGTTGCATCTATTTTGTTATTAAAGAAAGTAAAGAAGTACAAAATATACTGATTTTCTGTAATTTCTCGTTTTATTTTACAAATAAAAATAGATCCACTCGATTCGGATATGCCTGCGCCATCTGCCGGACAGTAGCTGAAGTTTACGTATTCTTTTTACAGGTTTCTGTAAAATTTTTCTGAATTTGCAGAAAACGAACGGTCAGTAAAATTACAGCTACCTGTAAAAAATTACAGGTTTCTGTAAAACTGCTAAAAGCGCTTTAGCGTATAGATTGTATTTGGATTTTTAAGATTTTTATTCACAAGAGAATATTTTTATTTCCACAAAAATCAAAGATTTTTATTTTCCCGGGGGAACTTCCCTCCCCCTTAACTGTCTTAATTAAAGAATCTCAAACCAAAACTTCAACAATACCATGAAGAATGTTTAAGTGTGGTTTGTCGGCCTCGCACTTGCACGCCGTCCACCTCCCCCGCCCAACCTCCCAAGTGCTTGCAGGGGTTATATAGCCTTTTAGGTCTGGAGTTATAGTGAGAGGTTTGACGTCACACTTACGTAACTTTCAATTTTTGTCATCATTTTCGGTCGACTTCAGATCTACCAGACTTGGTGAAATTCGAAATTAAATTTTTCCGTTCCCTACATATAGTATCTAATTTAATTTTTTTTTTTTTAATAAATTTATCGAGTCGACTGTTTTGTAGAAAATATTTGTTTAATACTTACCCGTCATCTACAAGCGGTAGCAATTTGGTCTAACCACACAACTATTTAACTAACCGTAACGCAGACGATACTTACCTACCTGATTACTATACAGGGTGTAACTGAATTATTTATTATTTATTTATTTAAACCACTAATAAACAAACATTCAATACAGGGTGTAACTGAACTTGAAATACTTGGGTCTTCTGCAAAAAGCTTGATTGAAAAAAAAGTTCATACATAAGTACAACGCCATTTTTATTGTGCATACAATAATACAAGTATATACATATACATTTTATTTTAAACATACGTTTTTTTTTTTTTGGAAATCTTTGGACAGAATTCAACAACGAATATTCTTTGAAAACAGTCAAACAAAACAATCAACTAATTAATACGTAGGTAACGCAAGAATAGAAAAACTTGGAGATACAAACAACTACTACAAACGTATTCGCCTATGTTGAGTATTTTTATTTTTTTGGGTAAGGGGGGGATGTTTGGGGGCTGGGGGGAGGGGAAGGAGAACACGCCGGGCCCTCCGGCGGCCGCCGTTAATTACCGAATGGATTGTCATTTATTTAATCGTTAATTAATTTAATTAGCTTTAAGGAGGTATCGTTTCATTGGGTTTTTAATAGGCCGCCGGAAGGGCACCCCGGCTTCCGGTTGAACACACTTGCGCGCGCGCCGCAATAAATCTAACAATGTATAGTACACACGGAGTCAAAAAAATATAAAAAATTTTGAGCTACGAGTATTGACATTTGATTAAGTTTTTTGTATTTATTCTTCCATTTTGATATATAAAATGAGCACAACATCTCGAGACATCATCATAAATGTAAAATATCCGACGAGAAGTCGAAGTTACGTCATCATCGTCATAGTCATCATCGACAACATCGTCATAGTCAATATCTTCTGCTTTTTCTCTTTCTATACTTAGAAAATAATTTTACTTCTTCAACTTTTTTTTTTTTAGTTAGTCATGATGAATAAACGGTAACGACAGTAATAATTGTAATAAAATCTAACGCTCAGGTACGGGTAGGGAACGGTCCGATATAACGGTGTTAAATTAACACGGCTAAAGCGATAACAGCTGCTTGTCTATACATATTTAGTCACTTTCTCGAAAATACAGAAATAATATAAAAACAGAAAAAAAACTAAATAACAAAAAAAAACAACAAATGAAACAAACAAGAAAATAATGTCAACAAATAAGAAAATAATGGAAACAAGAAGAAAGAGCGAAACTTCGAAAAAAATCGTATTGAATTATTGGAAGCGCTATCTCTTGGTCAATTTGTCGATTACAATTATTCTAAAACTAAAATTCTTTTTGAGAATAAAACAAAACAAAAGAAAAAATCTGCTTGAGACCAAAGTATGAGTAAGGTTACTGTATCGAGAAGGTAGCGCCAACTTTCTATCTCTTTTAATTTGGGGTTAATCAAATTAATTCATAAACTCCCTAGCAACAGTAACTTGTTATGTATCTATCCTTTTTCTCCTTAGCGCTCCATGGCGTCTTCATCGCGTCCTTTTTAATTTGGGGGACGACAGCCGCGGAAATGAATGGCGGTACCTTCTAAATACAGTAACCTTAAGTTTGAGTAGTAACAAGCGCTATCTCTTGGCTAATGTGTCAGTAACAATTTTAAAGCGACCAGGCACTCAAAAATAACCGACGGGCGGTTTTCTTTTTTCGTTCTATAAATCACAACAAAAGAAAAATGCTGCTTAAGACCAAAGCAAGTAAGTTCATTTCTCAATAGTTGCAAGCGCCATCTCTTAGCTGGGTGTCCGATGACGCAAAACACTGCAAAGTTGTGATGAAGAAGCCTTCTTTGAGAGTCAAAAGATGGCGTTGTTGATTATTCACGCGTGACTTTTGCGTTAAAATATAAGTTAACGTTGCGAAAGTGACTGAATATGTTCGCGTTCGTTAATGAAATATTTCGACAGACATGACACAGATTAAACATGATTATTTATAATAGCTTATTGCATACTACACGTCCCCTATACTATTACAATGCATAGCGATGCGACGGGATTAAATTATTTGGCAAAACCTATCCGTAAAATTTCAAACATTTACAAATTGAAAGGCCGCGTCCGGGATAGCGACGGACTTCAGTGTAACTATTCGAGATAAATAACGGTAACAAAAGGGCGGCCGCCCCGCCCCGGACGCCGCTTAAAATTTGGACGATTAATACTTAGCCTATTTACAAATATACAAGCAATTCTACTAAGTATGTTAACATGACACTGCTAGAGCTGCGTTATTGGCACAAAAGAAACAGGCACACATTCATACAAGTCAGCGTCGTCGTGTCGTGAGGCACGACCAACTCAAAAACGAAAAGCTCCCGACGGCGCGAACAGGCCGGGTTTTATTTCTCTTTCTCTTTTTCGCAATTAGAAAACTTCTGAGATACCACAGTAATTTACTTTTTTTTTTAAAATAATTTTATTTTACATGAATGATTGTTCTCAAATCACACAAAAGGTCTAGTGTCAAGTTACATATACATTAGTAACACAAAGGTGACCGTTTTGTTTTGAAATGGCGGACATATATTCAATATATATCTAAATTGTAGGCCGAGATATTATTAGAGTATTGTATATACTAATATATTCAAGCAGTAATGGTGCAAGACATACTCGACGAGAATAAACAAACGACAAGACGTCCGCGCGTGAAGCGACCGAGTACGTTGTTACGAACACCTCTCAAAGAAATTAAATTGCGCGCTTCCTTGATACGGAACACCCTATATATGATAGCATTTTTGAATTCCCCGTCGAATTTTAGCCTGAAATGATGGGTCGCACCTTGGGTCTATCTTAAGCGGTTCCCGAGTTATTTGACGTTGTTTCAAAAAATTTTGAACGCCCCCCGTATCTCGTTAATGAAATAAAAAAAAACATTTTAAATGAAATAGTTCCAGAAATTTTCCTGAAGTTTCACCCGCCAGCCATGAAATAACAATTGAACTTCGCCTTTTGGAGAAAATTGCGCCCTCTACAGACGCTTCCTAGCATCTCACGAAATTAAGAAAACACTTCAATTTTTTCTAGTAATTTTACTGCGCCGTTCGCGAAAAGAAAAAACAATTGCCGATCGGATTCTCGAGAAAACACCGAAATTACGCTTTTATAAATGGAACGCCCCCGTATATTATTGCGTTTTCGAGTTGCAAATCGAATTCTAACCCAACGCGATGGGTCGCACCATGGGCCTATCTCAATCCGTTCGCGAGTTATTCAATATTGTTTAAAATTGTTTAAAGCACCCCCTGTATCTTTACCGAAATAAAAAAAAAAAAACTAAGCCCATAATTTCCTACAATATCGAACGCTTCTTATAGAAAAAACAATTGAACGTCACTTTCTCAAGAAGGTACCGCCTCGTTTTGTAGCAAACACCCTGTATATTATTACATTTTCAAATTGCAAATCGAATTTTACTGACAAGTCTGTCTCAAGTCGTCTCTGAGTTATTCGCTGTTGTTTAAAACTTCTAAACACCTCCCTCCCCTCCGCCCAGATTTCGCGTTCTCGATTTTTTTAAAAGAGAACACTGGTATATTATTGCATTTTTGGGTTCCCCGTCTGATTTTAGTGTGAATCGATGGGTCGCATGATGGGTCTGCGACGCATAGTTTTCGAGATAATCCACGTACATCGAAAATCGAAAAAACCTAAATAACTCGAAAACCCCTCGTTCTAGACCCACGGTGTGACCCATCGTTTCGGGCTAGAATTTAACGCGGAATTCAAAAATCCAACAATATACAGGGCGTTACAACAATACGCAGGTTTGCGTCGTATTTCAACGATGTGACGCGATGTTTTCCTTGCAGATGGTGTTTAAAGTCCTCGGGACAATATCTTACGTTTAAGTTTATCTGTAATTTTACAAAAAAAAAACAATTGAAGGTCGCGTTTTCGTGAAAAACATCAAAGTTATAATTTTTTTCGGGAAACTGTGTATATTAGCAGCATTATTGAGTTCCTTGACTGATTTTAGTGTGAATCGATGGGTCGCATGATGGGTCTGCGAAGCATAGTTTTCGAGATAATCCACGTACATCGAAAATCCAAAAAACCTAAATAACTTGAAAACCGTTCGGTGTAGACCCACGGTGTGACCCATCGTTTCGGGCTAGAATTTAACGCGGAATTAAAAAATCCAACGATATACAGGGTGTTACAAAACAAACTAAGTTTGCTTCGGTTTTCAATGAAATGACGCGCGATGTGTTTCTTGCCGATGGTATTTAAAGTCCCGAGACAATATCTCACGTTTAAGTTTGCCTATAATTGTACCAAAAAAAGAACTGAAGGTAGCGCTTTCGAGAAAAACATCGAAGTTATAATTTTTTTTTAGGAAACTCTGTATATTATTCGGTATATCAAATTTTTGCGTTCCTCGTCTAAATTTAGCGTGGATCGATGGGTCGTATGATGGATCTGCGGCGCATAGTTTTCGAGATAATCCACGTACATCGAAAATCGAAAAAACCTGAATAACTCGAAAACAGTTCGCTCTAGACCCATGGTGTGACCCATTATTTCGGGCTAGAATTTCGCGAGGAATTCAATAAAACAATAATATACAGGGTGTTACTTAAAGAATAACGAGAGTTTGCTTCGTATTTCGGTAACCCGGTGCGCAATTGTTTTTCTGTAGGTGGTGGGATAGTGTTTGTTTGTTTAACTGTTTTCGTGCGCTTTTGTAAACCACCGCGGGGTATAAAAACAAAATGAAAGGTAGGGTTACGTACTCGACGCTTCATTCGCGGACGTCCTCAAAATATTTCGGCTATTTTTTTTGTTATTTTGTTGTGGTAATAACTCGCTATAAAACACTTTTATATAAATATAAATGTACGTATGCTCAGCATGTTCCGTACAATGAAAATTTGTAATAAATGTATAATAAGTGGCACGTAGTTTCGTTAAAGAGCGAAAAACTTGTTAAAAAATTTGTACGCACGTCGACTGAAACGTTTCAGGCTAATCCTAAACAAGGTCGAGAAATTGAAGAGGCACCGACCGACCAACTAACTCTAACCAATTGGTAAATTAACGCTGCGCGACGTTCATTATTAGTGCATAAAATACAAAGTGTCCACCACTTCAGCTGAGGTACACTGAATCAACAACAATTAATTGATAGGTAATGATACCTATTTCTATCAACATATGTGGCATCAGTCTCGTGTCAGTCTGAACCAGAGAAGACTCCATCTACGCTTAGCCTATACTCGATCAAGAGAAAAAACATACACCGTAGTTATTAAACATCTAACAGTGAATTATTCATCGGTACACACGAATAAGCTCTTAACCTAAGTGTTTAACGTCTTTCAGACACTAAAAATACACCAACATATAATAAAATACATTGTTTTTACGAATAAAAGAGGATTGTCATTTTTACTGGAAAAAGACGAATCTTCAGCTGGCTCATTGACGACTAATAATTATTTCACTAATTATACATACAATAACATGTACAAATATTTAATTTATTATTAGTTTTAAGTATTAATATAGATAGATTCATAGTAATAGACTTTTAAAAAGATCACAACACAGAGTAAATAGTACGGCGCTTTCAGCACAAAGTACTAAGTTAATGGGGCGTCCGGAATAGACGCCGGCTCGACACACACACACACACACACACACACACACACACACACACACACATACGCCCTACTCTTTCTCGCTCGCAAACGCACGTCAATTAACACTCCCAAGAAGAACGATACCCTACACCTACACGCTACGTGAGATAAAAATTCACTATATACAAGTGCATATTTTATAAATTTTCTAAAAATGTCGAGTCGAAAATAAAAACGATAAAATGTACATTGAGCAAACTCCAATTGTCTTCGGGGAGAAGGCCGGCGTCCATTTCGCACCGCCCCGCTTTATATAATACGTATAGTTTCACATAATTATGGCCATTATGATATTTAATTATTTAAGTTCATTTCTATTGCTCGTTGCTTTACGTTTTATGCGTTTGCATCGAGTGTAAAATAGAACGCCGAACGTAGCAGTATCACATGATCTTATCTTGAATTGAAATCACCAAAAGAAATCTTTTTTCAAAACATATAGGGTGACAACTGAATTATACAAAATGGAAAACAATTCAAATGCCTTACACACCAAAAAAATACGACTGAACACCAAATTATCGTATCATGACCCAAAGTTACTATAAATATTATTGCATTTTTGAATTCCGCATCGAATTCTAGCCTGAATTGATGGGTCGCATCATGGGTCTAACGCGAACGGTTCTCAAGTTATCACGGGGTGCCAACCTAACGATTCCTATCCTAGTCTTAAAAAAAAATGTCGTGAGTAAAAGTCGAAGGTGTTATCCTAAACTTTCTAACGTTCGCAAAAAAAAACAATTGAATGTCGCTTCCTCAAGATATAACCCAAACTTGCAACTTTGTTATTGGCATGCCCTGTATATTATTGCATTTTTGAATTCCTTGTCGAATTCTAGCCTTAATTGATGGGTCGCAACCTGGGTCTAAGTCGAACGGTTCTCGAGTTATCGCGGGCTGTTCTCACTCTCTAATTTCAATTGTTTTCGAAATTGAGGGAAGATGGTAAACGATGGTAAAAGCCTAAACAAACGAACATCGTTTTTAAAAATAGACAACTAAACGTCATGTTTTCGAGGTATGGTCAAATCTGCAATTTTTTAAAAATAGAACACCCTGTACGTTATTGCATATTTGAATTTTACAACGAATTCTAGTCCGACTTGATGAGTCGTATCATGGGTCTGCAGTGATTGGGTGTTGAGTTATTAGAGTGAGACAGTTCGACGATGTCCCCCCCTCCCTGGACAATTGCAAAACAAGTGAACATCGCAATTTCAAGGAAAATATTGAAGCTGGATTTTTTAACTTTTTTTTTTGATGTCTGCAGTAAATTTAAGTGTGTCCTCAATTTCCAAAATTCAGGTGATGGGAGGGGGTAGGGCCATTTATATCTTTTTCCAAACGACATAAAAAAACTGTACCTACAGGGAAGATCCCCAATGCGACCCACCAATTCAGACTAAAATTCAATTGGGAATTCAAAAACGCTGTCATATACAGGGTGTTCCTGAAAAAAAAAAACCGCAAGTTTGATTTGTACGTACGTCGATAGTGCGCTGCTAGATTGTTTTTGGCCGATGTTCTTATAACAATGCAATATTTTTTTTCGTATTCAAAATTTTTGTAACTTTAGTAGAGGGGGTAGAAACTCCCAGACCTCATTCCTTAATAACTCGAGAACCGCTCGCGTCAACCCCATGATGCGACCCATCATTTCGGGCTAGAATTCGACGTAGAATCCAAAAATGCAATCACACTTGGGAAATAAAGCTTGTATCTTGAGAACGCGATGATCGATTGTTTTCTTCTTGTAAACGGCTGAAACTGGAAGTTGTTGCGTTGTCACCCCGTTAATAAACCGAAAGGATTTTTGATTGTCTATAGAACTGTGACACAGGGTGCAGCTTTTACTTGCTTTTTCTCAAATAAGTAAGTAAATAAATAAAATAACATCATTTAGGCATTCTAGTAAGTATACTTGGCCTGTACATAAATGGTTTGATGACAACATCAGATTTATTTAACGAAACAAAAACCTAAGAATTAGTTATTTTAATATGTAGGCCGGCCGTCATTCTGTATATAAAATGATATTTTATATTTGTATCTATATAAAAATAATAATAATAATTTGGGTGTATTTTACACTCGATAGTTTCATTCAGTATGACTACGTACTGAGTATGAGCAGTTTTTTTTTAATACCGGATCACTAGCGGTATAGCTGTGAATACGTCACTAACAACTTTAGTGATGTAAACTTAGTGTCTCACTCGACTTGAAAGGCACTAACGTTATGTAATATAACGCAACACAACCCCTATTTTATATTAAATATAAATCTCTGTTAATATGTGGATAGTAATTTGTACAACTACTCTCTACGCTACGAGTTCCTACATTTCCTAAAATTCACCTTTGCTCATTTGCGCGTTTCGAACGAAATCCGTGTGTGTATGTGTTGTGTGTGTGAGTGGTGTTGGGGGGCGGTGGCGAGAAGGAGAACTGCCTGCTGATTTTGATTATGGATTTGCTTCGTTTTTGATTGCCTGCGTCCGTTGTTTTGATTCGCTAAGTGCTGAAAGGGCTTGTCGCGGAGATATCGAAGTTAGAGGAGGAAAAGGCAGCGTCCTTGTCTCTTCGCTTGGCGGGCTCTGCGTCCGGGGGACGATGGGACTTCATGTGGGCGCTGCGACTTTTTATTTTTGTAAAGACTCTGGCGGAGGAAAAAAAAAAAACGCAAAATTAGCATCCCTCAATTTTTTGGGGAATGTTTAGAAGGCGCAAGGTTTATTTTCCGTTTTTCGTTTGTGTGTGCGTTTGGGTGTCATCGAATAGGGGGGGCGGTTTCCTGATGCAATTTATCAATTTAAAAATTAGAGAAAAATTTCCAAGTGATCTTCAAGAAAGAAATCATAAACAAACGCATTTTTGAAAAAAAAATCACATGCTAAGTTACAATATTTCGTAAGAATGAAAATCACCGTCCCTTAGACTGTGAAACTCTCGACAACTTAGAAGACTGTAGAAAAAAAAAGGTCCCTTAGACTGAACTATTTTATTTTCTTTTGTTTCTATTGTTCTAGTTTTTTGAGAAACGTGCACTTATCCTGAACTCAGGCTGTCGCCCTTGTCACGATAACTCATCGCACTCACATTATAATGATGTCTCTATCCCACTTGTAATATAAATAACTATTATTATTATTATGTGATATTTTAGTAATTTTTACAAGTTTTTGATAGTCTACCTTTTTAGCACTGTACAATTTTGTTAGAGTACTGTCAGCTGAGATTTTGCACATAAAGGGGGATTTTTTGAAAACGATCCACCTGAAATATTTTAAAAATGAAAAGGTGCTCATTCTGAGTGAATCACAAGGCGGTCGATTAGTTGACGAATAAAACTGAAAAAATGAAACGAAAATTGCAAAATATAAATCTAGAAAACTGCAAGCGACAAATAAAAATCGTTTGGCTAGTTGAAGAAAAATTTCTTTTTAATTTAGATCTTAATTTAGAGAGCAAAGAAACAACAAGAAAAACAAAAGACGACTGAATAAAACTGAAACAAAATCTTCAAAAGATTCTTAGAAAATTACAAAAGAAAAAGAAACAAAATATGATCGACAATGAAAAATAACGACGAAATAAATAAAATCAAAAAAAGTGTAATGAACAAAGGAACGCTCAAAAAAGTGTGAAAAGCCAACAAAAACAAAAAACGATCGGCTTGTCGAGTGGAATAAAACTTCAAGAAAAAGAAAAATGAAATTAAAAAAAAAATAAAACTAGGAAATTGTTTTCTGATTGTTTATTCGTCTTTGTCAGTGCGAATTGGATTGAATCTGTAACATTTTCTTTGAAATAACATTAACGCTTTGACAGGGAAGTTCCAGTCTAAAGGAGGGGATCCCTAACTCTTAAAGTAAATCTCAACTCAGAGCGTGAAATAATAATTTATTATTTATTATTATTTTAGTTATTTTAAATTATATGAACATCTTTTAAATTATTTAATAAAAATACTTTTTGGTCAAATCAGGTAAACCGCGCCCCAATTCCACCACGGTTGTTAAAGCGCCAAACACTACAGGAAGAAGTAAACTGACGAGGGCAGCTCTAATTATTCTATGAGTCATGTCAGAAAAATACGAAATCAAGAGGCAAAGACAGTGATGGAAAACAAACGAAGGGCAACTAAACCATACGATCACCGAGTAAGGTGCTTGGTGAAAAATCAAAAATGTACCTCGTCCGCCCAGTGGATGTTGAAGCAACGTAACGATAGTGTTAGCACGAAAACAGACGCTACACACCGATATCATTTACCTTAGCTATGCTATGGTGAATGGAGTACACTTACTTCCCGCATATCTTACAGGGGTAGTCTTCGGGTGATTCAGAGTGACATAGGGTGGGTGTTACCGACGGGGGGCGTCTGTCCGACACCTGCGATCTCGTCGGGGAATTCCGAGCCGTGCCACCGTGGATGCGTATGTGACCGTTTAAGGCCGCCCTCGAGTTGAAGCTCTGCAAAATTGAAGCGCGTTAATCACGGTGAGTCATCACAGAAAAAAAATGAATGCTATTACAGCCGAGCAATCCGCGAACTCGCAGATGAAATTCCGATGGTCCTGCAATGGCATTGGTGATCCTGCATCGGCGATCTGTAATCATTTTTTAAAAATTTACGTACATTTCGATTTGACAATCAAAGTTACGCACCCCAAGCAATCTGGCATCAGGAAGGGGCTTCTCTTCATGGTCACTGTCAGCACCCCTATTGTAACCGATCTTTCTATCGCGCCCTTGTTTCACACGCCTGTATTCATCTACGCAGACCTTCTTCCACACGTAGTAAAACTGGACGCACTGTTTCACAGTTTTGCTTCCAATCTGCAAGAGAGAGAGAGGGGGGGGGATTAATACTGCGCATTAGAAATATTGTTCCAGTAGAATAGTTTAGTATCCGCAAGAAAAACAACGCATTTTCGAGATATAATCAAAAAATGCGGTTTATTTAATGGAACACCCTGTATATTATTGCGTTTCCGATATCCTCGTTGAATTTTAGCCCGAAATGATGGGTCGCAGCATATGTCTGACGCAAACGGTTCTCGAGTTATTTGATATTTTTTAAACATTTTGGACCGCCACTCGTATCGTATCTCACTTATTATAAAAATCACACAAATACATTAAATACGAAAGTTACAGATAATTCGCCGCTGATTCGAATGCGGTTTACGAAGAAACAATCGGCGATCGCATTGTCGAGATTACATGATGTAACTGAAAAATTTCTAACATTCCCTCGTATTTCGCTTGTCATCGAAATTACAGAAAAATCTTAAATATATGTATGAGTTGCAGAGATACGAATGCCGATCACAAAAAAAAAACACATCGAAATTGCTTTATTTCTTATGAAACGCCCTGCATATTATCGCATTTTCGATTTTCTCGTCGAATTCTAACCCGAAATGGTGGGTCGCATCATGGGTCCGACTCGAGCAGTTTGCGAGATATTCGTAGTTGAAAAATTTCGAACCCGCCCTCGTATGACGCTTTTTATCGAAATAGCAAAAAAATTAAAACACAAAAGATGCAGATATTTTGTCGCTGATTCGAATGCCGGTCGCAAGAAAACACAACGGACGATCGCGTTTTCGAGGAAAACATCAAAGTCGCGTTATTTCTTACGGAACGCCCGGTATATTACTGCACTTTTGAATTCCTCGTTGAATTCTACCTCAAAGTGATAATGGGTCTGTCTCGAGCGGTTTCCGAGATATTCGATGTAGCTGAAAAATTTCGAAACCGTCCTCGTATTACACGTGTCATCGAAAGCACAAAAAGTCTTAAATATAAAAATTGCAGATGTTTAGTAATAGATTCGAACGTTGTATACACAAGAGTAATCGACGATCTCGTTCTCTGGAAAAAATCAGAGATGAGCTTTATTTTTTTTAGAGAACACCCCGTATATTACAACATTTTTAGGGAACACCTTGTAGATTATTTCTTTTTTGGATTCCTCATTTAATTATATCATGAAATGATGGATCGCATCATGGGTCTATGTTGACCATTTCTCGAAATATTGAGCATGACCCGAAAATAGAATAAATCGAAATAACTGGAAAACCGTTCGGATTTGACCCATGTTGCGACCCATGACTTCGGACCAAAATTGGGCGTAGATTTCGAAAATGCAATAAAATACAAGGTGTTTCATAACAAAAACTTTAATTTAATTTATTTAAATGAATTTTTTGGAAACATCTTGTATATTATTTCTTTTTTGGATTCCTTATTTAATTCTCTCCTGAAATGATGGGTCGCATCATGGGTCTACGTTGACTAGTTTTCGAGATATTCGACACGACCCATAAATCGAATAAATCGAAATAACTCGAAAACCGTTCGGATTTGACCCGGGTTGCGACCCATGACTTCGGACTAAAATTTGGCGAAGATTTCGAAAATGCAGGGTGTTTCTTAACAAGAACTTTATTTTGATTAATTTAAATCAATTTTTAGGGAACACTTTGTACATTATTTCTTATTTGGATTACTCATTTATAATCTACCCTGAAATGATGGGTCGCATCATGGGTCTACGTCGACTAGTTTTCGAGATACATATTCGACAAAACCCATAAAACGAATAAATCGAAATAACTCGAAGACGTTCGGATTTGACCCAGATTGCGACCCATGACTTCGGACTAAAATTTGGCGCAGATTTCGAAAATGCAGTAATATGCATGGTGTTTCTTAACAAAAACTTCAACTTTCTCCACATTTTCATGATGCGAAGTGCATTTGTTTCATTGGACATATTTTTCTACGCTCTCACTTTTAATCGCGGGGCTAAAATCAGGTTTGACGTTTAGTAAAAGTAAACATCAAAGAAAAACGTTTATACCGGGTGTTCTCTTGCTGTATGCAAATATTTAAACCTGTAATACATCACCATAAATGGCAACGATTGAATTCATATGTCCTTAACAAAAGTTTTACACATTTCGAGAAAATCGCAGTTGAAAATCGGGCAAGAATTAATAGCACGTCTATGTCTTTGAGGTAGGTCAAGAAAAGGAAATTTTATTCGACCGCAGAAAGCATCTGTTGGAATAAAAAACAGAACTGTAATCGAGCAGTGACCCAGTAACCTTTGCGGAGTTCGGACGGTTAATAAAAGCAGTTTTTTTTCACGTCGCAGTAAGTCGTATCGTAGCGAAGGAATTTGCTTCATTTTCTTTCATTTATGATCACGACACACAGTTTATTGCTCCGTATCCTTTGCAAGAACATTTACAGCTAATGTCCTCGCATTTACGCAATTATGGAATGTTTCAAACGTTTCGTGTGTGTGTCGCTAATGATGGATGCCACTTTGAAGAGTTGTTATAAACATTCGTAAATTACTGTAGTGAACGTTTGAATCTGTTCTTCTATCTGTTCTTCGGTGAGTGAGTGCGCCTTTGCATATTAGTCACGCCTGCGATGTTTATTGCCTACGATCAGCGAAGCAAGTTTCGTAAGTTTTTTGTTGTTTCATGACCGTTGTATAAGGGGCGGATAAAATAATTTCCCCCCCTGTTATGCAATTTTTTTTTTCCGTGTTCTATATGCTCTCACGGTAATGTGGTTAAAATTTTTGCACTTTTTCTACAAACACCCTGTATAGTAGAATAGAAGACTCACCTCTTGAGCAACATATGTAAAGTCTTTATCATATTTGAGCAAAGCATGATGGAAAAGTTCCGTTTCTGATGCCGTCCACTTATCGCTGTCATTGTACTGATACTGATGCAACGGATTGCCGAAGGGAAGCGAGGGCGCCGGCTGCATAATCTTCAACATAGCATCCTGCAATCAAATCGGTTGCGTGCAATTTTCCCGGGAAACAATTTTTCCTTCAGCGAAACTTACGTGTATGTTTCCGCCGCACAGGTACAGCACGTGCATGGCGTACTCCTTGTTCCTTCCTCCGCCTGGGATCGCCGCGCAGCACGCGAAATCCAAGTACATGTCAACTGCACACATTTAACACTAACACATAGCTGTTGGATAAGCCGGGGTGGGCTCAAACAACACGGTCATTAGTTGGTGGTTTGAGCCAAGAATCGGGGATTGGGGAATGGTTACCTTCGAGATCCGAGGAGCCGCTTATACCCGGGTCCCATAACAGGTCCTCACGGCTGGCCTCCTGGTTCCGCCTGCCGTGGATTGGAATAAAAGAGGGAATCGCGCATTGAAACTGGGGGCCGACGTTTATATGGGGCGTAGAATCGGTCTCCGGGATTGATTCGTTGTTCCAGTTGTTGACAGATTCTTGATTCTCAAAGGTTTCTAAAAAAACATTTGTTCTATTATATACAGGGTGATTCCCTCTCTTATTATCAAACTCGGGAAACCCAAAAAAACAATCGAGCACTAAACTTCCCCGATGTGCCTTGTATATTATCGCATTTTTGAATTGCCCGGCAAATTTTAGCCTGGTTTCATGGGTCCCACTACGGGTCTAGCTCTAATGGTTTTCGAGTTCTAATTTTCGCCTAAATTGTGAACCGTTCGAGTTAGCCCCATGGTGCGGCCCATGAAGTCAGATTAAAATTTACCGTGCAATTGAAAAATGCAATAGGGTATTCCACTATAACAAATGAAATTCATTCAATACCCATGAAATTTGAAGTGCCCAAACGATCAACTTTCAAAAAGCGAGTTTACATCAATGGAAACGTCGCATCACCACTCACCATTACACATTTTTTGTTTCAGCGACCAATACAGACCAGATCCCTGCCTCGTCGGATTCAGGATCGGCAGGGGCGTGTACGGTGCCGCCCCCTGGGGTTTGCTCCTGGTAGCTCGCAGCCTCGAGTGATGTAAAACCGGAAGCTGCAGGGGTTCCGATCTAGGCCGTTTCCTGGAAACTCGCACAGGACTTGCAGGTACTCTACAACCGTCAAAACAAAATACACCTCCATCGCCATCAGCGCCGTCACTTACGTCGTCGGGCTCAGAAATACGTCGTTGGTCTCCTCTTGTTTCACCCCCCCATCAATACCGGCGTATTTCAGTTTTGAGGGAACCTTAGCGGGGATTTGAGTCGCCTTAAAAATTTTGAACTGCTTCTGCATTTTTGAATCTTCTTCCTTGGGGGCGCTCTGCGACGTCACGATGGGGGTCCCCGTGGTGAGCACGATGTTCTTCGTCTGGAACGTATTTCCTCCGGTCTGTATGAGCTTGATCTCGCCGTTCGAGTCCAGAAGGATCCCCGCGAAATTCGCGCTGTCCAAGATGCCGTTGCTACTGATAACCTTTAAGGGAAAGCCGTTGAATTCGAACCTTTTCTTCACCTGGAAATCCTTGGGGCTACTCGAGAGTAGGGGGTCGTCGGAATTGGGCATCATCTGCGATTGCAGGGTGTAGTGAGGAAACTGTATGCTGGCCGTTTGCGAGGTGGCGAAGTTATTGTTTTGGGGGTGAGGCGATGAGGCGGATGAGTTTGGGATGTTGCTGAGGGGGGACGGAACTGGGGTTAGGCCGACGGAAATCGGTGATTGTGGCGGGGGCGAGTTGGTTAAGCTCGGGTATAAATCGTCCGCCTCGATGTTTTCACCCGGGAGGACTTCTTCGAGGGCTTCTTCGACGGCCGCCGAGCTCGACATGGTGGTGGTGAAGAAATCAGCCGCCAGTAACGAAGTTTGGGGGGTGTCGTTGACGATTTGGTTGTACTCGTTTTGCTTGGGGGAGACCATCGGGAGGATGGAGTTTTGCCCGAAGCAAGGGCTTTGGCCCTCGTGACTCGCCGGAGGTGTTGGGTAAGCAAATCCGGGAGAATCATGACGTATCAGGGGTGACTGCAAAGGACTCTGCGCTGTTAATGATGTGTGAGGGGAACCTGAATACTGTGCGGGGGATTGGGTTTGGTATCCTGGGGAGGGCATGTCGATGTTGGTGGTCGAGTGGAAAGTGCTGAATTCCGCTAGGCTTTCCGGTAAGGGCGAATCTAAAACCGCTTGCAGTTCTTGGTTTACTGAGTGATTGGACTGGTAAGAAGGTGATTGGACTACGTTATCCTGTAGGTGGGAGTAGTCTTCAAGCACGATGTCCTGCAAATGTTGATCGGCGTGGTCTTGCAGGAGACCATCAGTTTGGAACTGTATCGATGAGAGCTGTTGCGAATCAACGCTTTGTAGCAACATCGTGTCTTGGACCTGCGTGAAAACCTCGTCTTGGATGCTGGGCGATAGGTAACCCCCATCTTCCGATTGGTAGGTCACCCCCGTCAGGGTGAAAGAGTCTCCCGATTGGAACTGAATGATCTGCTGTTGCGGCTGTTGAGTCTGACCGGGATCAGAGGTAGTTCGTTTGACGGAAACTTTCTCCCTTTTGAGGATGAGGTCTGCCAAGGCTTCGGCCTCCTGCTGTGTGCTGGGGGTTCTGGGGACTGTAAAAGCCTCCGCGTCGGAATGTCTTCGAGCCTTTTCTGCAGTGTGCTGGGGCGGTGCGGGCACCACGAACGAAGTTATCTTCGAATCGATATCGCTTGAGGTCGCAGAGGAATGCACTGTAAGTGGGAATAGGGGTGGAGCCGAAGACCTGGGTACCTCTTCCGACGTGGGAGTCTGAGGGTTGGTTATGCGCTTGTTGATGATTTTCTCTTCGATGAGGGCGCGCACGCTGACGCTCGCCGTTTGCAGAGGTGGACCGCTTGCGTCTTTCTTATCACACTTTTTGTTATCTGTGTCCTACGTAAAAAAACAAAACAAAAAAAACAGTGAAGGTATTCCTCAGGTAGGTATCATCAATTATTATCCACCATTTTATAACAATTCGAGCAAGCAGCAATGGTTAAATTAATTATTCACATAAGAATACCGCAGAGCCCAACATTGAGTCCTTTGTTCTTTCTCAAGTGATTTTTAGTAAATGTGCGTTTTTCGTTACTTTTCTGAACGCCCTGATCTTACAATAGTCAACAAATCAATCGGTTAATCGTCGCGACTGGAGTACCTCAGGGTCCATTTTGAGTCTTTCATTCTTGTTTAAATATTTTTTCCACTAAATGTGCGTTTTCAACTATTTTCCTAAACGTCCTAATTGCATCTTACGACAGCTAACAAAGCAGTTGTCATTAGCAATCAGTGAAGTACCTCAGGGTCCAATCTGAGTCCCTTGCTTTTTGTTATTCCCTTTTTTCTTTAAAAAATGTGCAGTTTTCGAACCTTTCTGAGGACCCCGATAATTAATTTCTTATGACTACCGACGAATTACTTGTAAATCATCATCATGAGAGAACCTCAGGGCCCAATATTGAGTTCTTCGTACTTTATTTAAATTATTTTTTCGACTTAACGTGTTTTTACTTATTTTTCTGATCCTCCTGTTTTGGTAACTAACAGTTAGTTGTTAATTATCATCACTGGAGCACCTGAAAGCCCAATATTGAGTCCCGCGTTCTTTCTAAATTTTTCTTTTTCAACTAAATGTGTATTTAATTATTTTTCTGAATATTCTGATCATCCTCTTGTGACGATCAACAAATTAATTGTTAACCATAATCACTGGAGTACCTCAGGGTCCCAATATTGAGTCCCTCGTTACTTTTTCAATTTTTTCATTTCGACTAAACGGATTTTTAATTATTTTTCTGAGCATCCTCACCCTCCTTTTGTGATAACCAACAAATCAATTGTTAATCATCATCACAGGGCCCAATATTGAGTCCTTCGTACTTTATTCTAATTATTTTTTCGATTTAAAGTGTTTTTACTTATTTTTCTGATCCTCCTGTTTTGGTAACTAACAGTTAGTTGTTAATTATCATCACTGGGGCATCTCAGGGCCCAATATCGAGTTCCTCAATCTCTTTTAATTTTTCTTTTTCAACTAAATGTGTACTTAATTATGTTTCTGAATACCCTGATCCTCCTCTTGTGATGACCAATAAATCAATTGTTAATTATCATCGCAGGAGTATCTCAGGACCCAATATTGTGTCCTCTATTCTTTCTTAAATTATTTTTTTGTTAAATACCTTTTTGAAGTATCCACCGTGTAGCCGCATGTGTCCGTTGAGGGCAGGAATGTTCTTAAACTTCCGGTGACACAGGTTACATTCCACTGGCTTGGGTTCATTTTTGCTGGCGTTCGTGCTGTTGGTGGTGCTGGAGGAGGTCGTGCTGGATACTTTAGACTGAGGGCTGGAGGCGCTTGCGTTTGCCTTGGGCGCTGTGTTCTGTTGCGTCTGGAAAAGAGAAGATTTTTTTGAGGGCGTGAGGGGGCGCACACACACTCATACCTGCTTGTAATAATGCAAAAGCCAGTAATTCCCGTCCATTTCTCGTCACTATCACGTTAAGACTCGGGGGTTACTAAAACGATTCCGTCTGGTTTTAATTGAAAGGGGATGATGATACATGCACGGTGACGTCACACGGTCCAGATGCTGTAATCGGATTATGTAACGCCGCGAGGGGTGGCTCCTTCGTTTAAACGTTCTTTTTCTTTGATTTCTAGCATTTGTTTTCGAGTCAAAGGGAGAAGTTGATTTCGGGGCGAGTAAAAAAAAGCGCTCCGACGAACTCTGACCTTAAAGAAACGGTCGATGGAACTTAATTATACGAGGGTCAGCTCAAAAGAAAATATTTTCTTTTAAATTTCGGCGAGTTATTCCTGTGAAAAAAGAAAATACAATACAAATCCCCGGGGGTGTTTTTTGAGGGCCGGCGAAATTGGAAACGGCGTGCGGGAGGAGAGTCCGACAATTATTCTTAATTAGTTTTCAGGGGTGAGTTTGAAGCGAAATATTGTCCATTTTAATCTCATTAGTGCGCACGTCCACAATTTCGCTAATTGGGGTCGCCTTTAAGCATAGATTTTTGCGCCGCCCCCGCACGAATTCGCGCCGACTTTGCGGTGGGCTCTCGCCGAATCGAAACTTTCGGAATTTGCAGTCAATTTTATGATGAAAAATGTAAAAGAGAAAAAAAAGTCACAGTCCGAGCCACTGAAAGCTGTGAATACTGCGAACGTTGTAACTTAGACTGTGAGGCTTCCAAAACGAAATTTTTTAATTGTTTCAATTATATCAGCGCACAGTGGGCCAAATGACCATCAAACGCGGACAAAATTATTTATCGATATAAAAATATTTGCACGTGTTCGTAAATGATGCAAGAGCTGATTATATTTCTGTTCAATGGTATTATTTAGAAAAATACATGTAAGTATAATTTTAAAAGAGCTTTCAGTCACTATCACTATCTGATTTCGCTGGATTCTTCCGATATATCTTCTGACATGACGTTTACTAAAACGTCCTCTTCTTCGCTGGGAGGAGCTAAAAGCTGCAGCACTTCATGAGAAAGATTCTTTCTAAATTTCTGAGGCAACTTTCTTAAAGATGTTATATAAGGATCCGATGAAACGAGCAATAAATTTAGTAAGTCTTGATTTGTCGTTTCCCTAGAAGTTTTCCTAGTGTGATTCCTTCTATAAAGCTTTAAGTCTTTATTTCGGCATTCTTGCGCTTCTTCAGAAAGCTGTCCCATTGGAAGTAAGGCATGAGCAACTATATCCGAGCCATGAATTAAAATCTTATGCATTGTTGCAGGCATGTAATACCACGGATATAATTGTACATATAATTTGGCTGTTTCAAATGTATAATTTCTGAATGCTTCTCGGTCCAAAACGAAACCGGAAGAGATGGCTTCCAATATCACTGCACATCTTTTAAGCAGCCCTTCGTGAAACCCCGTAATTTTTGCAGAGATTTGAAAGTTCTTAAAGAACCGCCGAGCCGTGTTGTCATCGTTTGAGGTACCACTACCTCCAGGTTTTACATGATCAACTAATAGCCCTAATTGATTTTTTAAATCTTGTTGTATAATCTTTTTCTTATTTTCAAACAAGTTTTTCTCCTCGGGTTATCTAACTTGCCACTTTTTAAAATCCATGCGATAGGAAATATGAATAAAACATTCAAAAAACCTTATCCAGGCGTGCAATGGTGACAAACCAAAACGGTAGGTAGTTTCATCGACGTCTCTTGCACGTACTGCTTCCAGGTCGTTCATTTTTGTAGGCGTTGCGTTACAAATATAGCATTTCTGGGCTGATGTTGTTGAAGTAATGGCATTACAAATTTTACCATCTAACATTGTAAATGCCAGTTGATGTGTTACAAAAAACGTTTTCCCTGCAACAGCAACTTCAGTTTTGTGTAAATTATCAATTTGCTCTTCAATGTATTCAATCTCATGTTTTGATAATTCTGTTGTTTCTTTCTTGAACTGCAAGCGAATTGGTCTACAATACCTGACTGAAGATGGTCTTGGATTTTGCCACAAAATAACTTTCTTTTTTGATGTCGACGTAGAATACAATTGAATTGGGACAAAAGAACTTATGAACATATCACTATCACGCAAATTATCGCTAGATTTTTGTTTGTATTGACTGTGTCCAGTACTTCCATCACAACCCCATTTTGAAATAAGCACAACTTCTTGTGTGATCTCACCAGACATGGCTGCAAATACATCCTCTAGCAACAATATGATCCTTCTGATTGTTAGATCTAAAAGAGCTTGTAATTGTACTTCCATTAGAGCTTCAGTGATTGTAATAGCTTCGTCTGGAGGATAGCATGACTTTTTCGCAACTTGCACTTTGTGGTAACTTGGATAGATATCCGCCTTCCTCGTTTTGGCTTGTATTCTTATTTTCATATATTGACTCTTTGTCAATCGTGTGTCAATGAACAAGGCCAGTGCTTCGTCGGATGAATACGGCTTTATTTCCGTCTCTTTGCTTTTTGTCCATGCCTCTCTTATTCGGGAAGGTCTAGTTGGTGTGGTCTCAACTGATTCAAAAAGTAATGTAGCAGCGTCCTAGTGGCCAGCACTTCGCAGACTCATTTGAGCTGCATATGCTAGTTCCTCAGCGCTGTATTGCTCGCGAAGCTCTTTCGTTTTTCGCCTTTTGGAGCGTTCTCCGCATTCACGAAATGACGTAGCAGGTCGGCCACTACTTGTTGATGGTACGTTTTCATCCACTTCTTCAGCTTTGGCCTCAGATGGCCATTCCAATAGAGCGTCGTCCAACCAATCGGAATTCTTAATTAGAAATAAGTTTTCCGTTCTATTGCACTTTTGCCACCGTTTTTCAACTTCGCTGCAGAATCGACCAATATCTTTTTTTATTTGTTCTATAACTTGGTCATCGTCAAACATACTAGTCATAGTATCTACTACATGATTACGTTTAACGCTGCTGCTCTGACGTTTCTTCTCAAGCCATATTTGAAAAATCTCCCTTCTAGATTTTCGAAGCGCAACCCCTATTCAAGACAAATAATAAGTGTGTTAGTTGCATAAGCAAGACAAATAATAAGTGTGTTAGTTGCATAAGGAAAAAAAGACTTATATTTTAACTGTTTATTAGTACTTGTCTTGTTTGTCATAATCAGATTGCAGAATTTAACAATGTTTTTTCAAGAATTAGTTTGCCGTTTTTTATATTATAAAGTACGTTCTCTTTCTGACTCAAGAGTTTTTTTAACTACCTAATAACATATTTAGTTAATTTTACATGCAATTTTCACTTTTACGCTGCAGTTCGTGGTCGCATTATACGTGGAGTCCCACGCCGCGCCGAACTTTTGCATTGGCAGATTTTGGCAGCCAAATTTTTTAGACGTCAATCAGAATAGTGTCCCTAATATTTTAAAAAACGAAAGAGAGTTGGGTCTTGTTGGGCAAATTTTGTAGCTCAACTAAAATTTGACTATGTTAACTTTTTTTACTTGAAGTTGCAAATTATATAAAATTCTATATTTATATACAACACTATAGTAAAACTCTAGCACAACAACAAGTACTAACCTTGGTTTAATCGATCCATAATGTTTTAAACTAATAAAACAGGACCAAAAGTCTTCAAAACACGAACAACGCACACACAGAACTTACGAGCGTACAACTGAAGTCGACGAGTACGCGACTTGGAGTACCTATAAAATAACTGGTACAGGGTGTTATACCCTTATTAATTAGTCATCGGATAGCTGAAACATTCCTCTGCGTATTACTCATACTTTAAGCCCCTTACAGAGACATGCCAAATGTCGAATTTTGGCCACAAATGCAGGTAATTTGGCCCACTGTGCAGCGGAAAGAAAATGAGATCGTAAATTTGTGAAAAATTTTTCAAAATCAAATATTTTGTGTTGCGTCACAGTCATATGTCATAACAGTCGGATGTATCACGTCATGAAAAATAACTTAGACTGTGAAGCGCGCAGAAAATACACAAAATCCTAAATATTTTTGAATGAATATGAATTCACAGTCCAAGTGTGAAACAGGTATGAACGTCGTTAACGTAATAGCTAAGACTGTGAGGTTTCTAGAAAAACAAATTTTTTATGCATATACAGGGTCTTACTGTACCGTACGTTTTTATTAATTCGACAGCTTTCAAAATACTCTTCTGATTTTAAAAATGTAAAAGCTCCTACACCTTTTGCAAACAAGCGTTCCTTAGACAATTAAGCATGACTGAGGGGAAAGGGGAAAGAGTAGGGAGAGGATGAATTTTATTTATTTTAGGAACGTAGCGTTCGCGATGGACTACAAATGGAATAAAGGCCGAGGCCAGCTGAATATAAACTCTTTAACATTGCACTACACGACGTCATAAAAATTATACTGTAAAATATTGTTGGATGAGAGAGGAATGGGGGGAGAGAGAACAAGAAAGAAATAATTTCGCCTTAACGGTGATTAGATCACAATCATAGAATTTGCCTCTTGTTGACGTTTCGTGGGATTTCAGCATCGCTCAGTTTTTTTTTAATATAAAGAAAGTTTGAAGTATCCAATAAAAGATTCAAGTTCGATTACACCCTATACACTGGGCTCCGGAAAAAACGCAACCATCTGCACTAGTTACAAGAACTTTGATTTGTTGACATTTCGCAGAATTTTAATGCCGTTCAGTATTCTTTTTGCATGGTTGTGATGTAATGAATTTTACATCTTTTGAGTACTATTTGACGTCTCAATAAAGATTCAAGCTCGGTAACACCCTATATAATGCAACGGAAAAAATCACAGTCGATTTAACTATCGTGTTTCAATAAAAAACCGGTCAAGTAGGCTATTGTCGGGAACATATGTCGTGATTAGTTTAATTTGTATTTCAATTCAAAGGGGGATGAACTAATTAAGCTCAGAACCTTGAAATGTTTTCGGGAGGAAGCGGACGCTTTCAACAATTTTTGTAAAAACTCTCACATAGTTAGTAATAAACGTTTGTATGTGAAATGCTTTCTTTGAGTTAAAGTGAGGTTAGAAATGCAATTGATACTAGTCGTATGAGGCTATACGTTCAGATGACTGTCTAGATTGATTTTTTTTATTGAACATCCGATACAATCATCTGCACTATGATTAGGTTATAGTTGCAGAATTTTCTCATTTGTTGACACTTCGTGAGGTAGCTCGATCAATTTCTTTTTAAAAACGAAAATACGCTGACATCGGAATTATTTTTTATCTTTGCTGCGTGTCTGCGCAACAAATTTGGTTTTTGGGTTTTATTTTAGCAACAGCCTTCCCGACTATGGCCTGGTCTTTTCACCTCCAGTTAACTTTATCTGGCGATTAATTCCCATAGTAACGATTGTTATCACAATTGTTACTATAGGAATCAGCCGTCAGATAAAGTTAACTGGAGGTGAAAAAATCGTGCCTATGTCCTACAGTGAGGATAAATATCGTTAAGAGAAGTCACGATGTTCAACAAATGACTCAAGTTCAGTAACACCCTATATAAAGCGAAATAATCACATTCAAGTAACTGCAACGATCTGCACCACGATTAGATTATAGTTGCAGAATCTTCTTGTTTGTTGATATTTCGTAGGGCTTCAGCTTCGCTCGAACGATTAAAGAAAAAGACAATTCGCCGATATTGAAATTTTTATGACTTTTGCTGCGTGATTACCCAACAAATTTTGCTTCTTGAGTTTTATTTTCGCAACAATCTTCCCGACTATGTCCTATAGTGAGGATAAGTATCGCTATGAGGACCCACGATGTTCAACAAATGATTCTAGTTCAGTAACACCCTATATATTGCGATACGAAATAATCACATTCAAATAACTGCAACGATCTGCACCATAATTAGATTATAGTTCCAAAATCTTCTCCTTTGTTGACATTTCGTAGGACTTGAGCGTCACTCGTACGAATTTTTTTTAAAACGACAATTCGCTGCATTTTTTTGGCTTCTGCTGCGTGATTGCCCAGTATATTTTGTTTTTCGAGTTTTATTTTACCAATAGCCTTCCCGACTATGTCCTACAGAGGATAAATATCGATAAGTCACGATGTTCAACAAATGACTCAAGTTCAGTAACACCCTATATAATGCGATACGAAATAATCACATTCAATTTAACTGCAATGATCTGCACTCACTACGATTAGGTTGTAATTGCAGGAGCTTCTCATTTCTTGATATTTCGTAGGATTTTTTTTAAACAAAAATTCTGACTTTTGCTGCGTGGTTGCCCAACAAGTTTTATTTTAGCAACAGTCTCCCTGACTATGTCCTACAGTGAGGATAAATATCTGTATCAACAAATAACTCAAGTTCGGTAACATCATGTACAGGGTGTCTCGTGATGTAATATCACCACTCCTTCTACGTGACAAGCAATTCTAACTCACAAAAAAACCCTAAGAAAGTTTCGTTCTAAAGCAATCCGTTACAGAAATACAGGGTGTTTAATTTTTATTTTTACAATTTTTAAACTTCACCTAAAGTCTCCGTTCACGTAACAATCAAATCAAACTAAGTAAAAAATCTAATTAAGCAAACTATTTCAAAAATATGCAGCATGCGAAATAGTAATTTTTGTAAATTTTAAACGTCACCACAAAAATGTTCCAAATGGCCCCCGTTATTTGCTAAAAAAATTTAAAGAAAAATATCACAAAGTAAAATATCTAATATTTTTTAGGGTACTTTTATTTATTGAAATATTTAAATAAATAAATTACAGACGATTTTTAAGATCGAAAGAAAAATAAAAAACGACCAGAAACTGAAATGCATTATTTTCACACTTTAAATACTCTTTGAATAATTTTGAGGTCACAGAATTAATTAAAAATATGTAATAATGATATGTGTTCAGCAAATAACGGGGGCCATTTTGAGGACACTCTGTATAATGCGACATGAAAAAATCGAAATCATTTAACTTTTGCTGCGAGGTTGCGCGACGAATTTTGTTTGATGTATCGATAAGTGATTCAAGTCCGGTAACGCCCTATATAATGCGACCAGAAAAATTGCAGCGGGATAATCAATTTTCCCTGTCATTTTCTTCCGTTAAGGCAAAATAAACGAATAAATTATGATTGCCAAACCTAATTCAAAATTCAAAATCGAAATCCTTTTTTTTTAATTATTACGACAATAGCACGTCTTGTTCTACGAGTTGGAACCGCGTTGTCTTCTTTCTACCGGTGACATTTCGTCCTCGATTTCACGGGACATTTTCAGGACTATTGCGTCGCAGTGCCATAGCAGCAGCGAAAGAAGAACAATCAATAGATTGAGACTTGAATCGGTTAAAAAAGAAAAATATAAATATAAATTTTTGTTTTCCTTTTCCCTCGATTTGATGTGCCTGCTTTTCTTATTCTAAAACCATGCAGTTTTAACAAATGAAAGCGCCCCTTTACGGGTACGAACTTTTTGGGGGCGTCCTTGAATTTTGCCACAAAACTCGGCGAAGAAAAAAAAACAATCGAATGTTTACAAAAATAAACGAAGGGCGCCCCGGCGCGGCGAAGCCATTCATTCCGATAACTCATATTTTATTGAAACGGTCCAACGTGAGGATTTTATTGCGCATGCTGTGGCCCTATTGATTTTTGCGTAATATTTTTTGGCGTGGAATGAATCGCGATTCGATAATATTCGCTCCCAAAACTCTACGCCCACGCCAATTATTAAACAGGTGGATTTGTTGCTACCCCAAAGAATTTTTTTCCTCTTCTTTTTAAATACATACATAATTTATTAAACTCGAGCAATCGAGCGGAAACGGTTGTTACTAGGGACGGCAAAAAAAAATTATATATCGATATATCGACTCATATGATATATCGTTAACCATATATCGATACATTCGATATATCGTTAGAAATATATCGATATATTCATATATCGATATATTTAACTGATTGTAAAAAAGGTAAATAAAAATAAGTCCCAGCATGTTTAATAGATTTCAAGTTTCTTGCCTGCCAAGGTAAAACAGTATAAGTGAAAAGTGAGTTTGGAGGAAAATCACTTTTTATCTTTTTTCAGGGCCGTTTAGCCATTTTTAAAGATATATCAACGAAATTTGGAACATACATATAAAACGGTAGTACCATAACTTTTGCAATCAAAATAAGTAAATTAAAAAAAATCTGCGTAAATTCAAAAATCAATTCTTTTCACATGTACTATTTTACCTAAGCAGGCAAGTTATTAGTAAGGCAGGTTTTATTTTAATATACTCGCACAAAAATGAATAATATAAGAACTAGTAAAATTTACTAACATTGCTTTTCGGTGGTGCCATTACGATGTTTTATTAAATAACTTAAGCCACAATTTAAAAAAATCAATAATTTTCAAAACCGCTCTTCAGAAATCAAATCATTACTTGGGCAAGTCACAAGAACGAATGACTCACAAAGATCTTTGATTCTTTGTGTCGGCCGTTTATAAAACCAATAATGTGTTTGTTCGGGGATTTACATAGCTAACCTTTAAAAATACATTTTATGGGGATGCAAGATTGTGGGTTTCTGCAAAAGTAACTTATTTTCTTTACTACTTACTAGAGGAGGGCAGGGCAGGCGTAAAATGAAAGAAATTAAAAAAATATTTCAAGTAGTTTTCTGTATCATCACTATAGAGATACCGGTAACAGATTTCATTGTTCTTTAAAACTGCAAAAGCTAAGAAATATATCGAAAGGTTATTTGCAAAATATATCGATATTTTTACCAATATATTGAATTATAATATCGATATAATATATATCGATATTTTCCATGAATATATCGATATTTCTAATATATCGATATATCGTTGCCGTCCCTAGTTGTTACGCTTTGCCTTTCTTCTTCAGGAAGGATTCCGCCCGCCACGCCATCCTCTTCGTTAAGGATTGCTTCAAGGTGGAACACCTTTTTTTTTTTCAATAACGGTAATCGTTAATGGGGCAGACCATTGCCGACTAGAGTACAGGCCATGCTTAGTGAGTGGGGAGACTCCGAATTTCGGAGTCTGGGTTGACGCGGGACTTCTTAATTCATTCCGTAAACGTATATCATACGATGAACATGTCTGTCTTCGTGCCGAGCGTTCTGCTAAATTAGGGTTCTTATTTTTTTTTCATTTAACACAATTGTGGGTTGTGGGTCTTTTCCTTGCTTTATTCACGATGCCTGCAAAATATTCTGTTCCTAATTCCAAGTTAAGATGTCCTATCGCATGAATTCGTGCTAGGAAGCGAGCGCAAGCGTAGTCATGAACACCGGACTCCGAATCCCCACCCACTGAACATGGCCTGTACTCTAGTTGGCAATGGGCAGACTCTTTTCGACCCCGATAGATCCGCTCGCCGCCGTACGTCCACCCCCTCCTGAGCTTGAATATTTTATTCCGGATGTCTTTCGATTTATTCGGGGCCGTCAGAAACTTGCGGCCGCAAACTTCTTATTGATTCGCACTTGCATATGACAGTCGCTTTAATGCCGAACTTGCGTGATTTACGGGGTTACCTTTCCGGGCCCTTATAAATCCGAGAAATTGAATTTGCTGAGGAGACTCCGACTCTGCTTACGCCCGCCACACTGCACGACGAAATTTGCTTCAACAAACAAATTGATGTTTTTTTATCGACCCTTAATAAGGTTTGTGTAAAGCCCGTGTCCCATTGCAAAAATTTTATAAAATATTTTTATACAAAGTTTTTATAAAAACAGTATGATTTCATATTTTTGTGAAGTACTTTCAAAAGGTGTCCCACTGTAAAATAGTTTTATAAAATTTTCACATAAACAATCTTAATAGTAACATAATCTATAATAAAGTGTACTGTTTTAAAAGTTAAAAATGGATAATTCAAGACAAAAGCAGCTAACTGCTGCTATTGTGGCTACTGTGGGGTATATAATAATTTAAAAAAAACGTATAGAATATTTTCTACCTGATATAAATCAATTAATAAATCCGTTTGCTGTTCTGTCCAATTGCCAGACATCTTAAAATTAGTTGAACACTATAATGAATACACACTAATACTATGTGTTTTTTTAAAAATGCCATAAGGGGTGGCTGTGGAAAAGAAAATTCATGTCTTAGCTCCATTCATGTACTTTAAATTGTCAGCAAATTGTAAAGCCCGTGTCCCATTGCAAAAATTTTATAAAATATTTTTATACAAAGTTTTTATAAAAACAGTATGATTTCATAATTTTGTGAAGTACTTTCAAAAGGTGTCCCACTGTAAAATTGTTTTATAAAATTTTCACATAAACAATCTTATAGTAACATAATCTATAATAAAGTGTACTGTTTTAAAAGTTAAAAATGGATAATTCAAGACAAAAGCAGCTAACTGCTGCTATTGTGGCTACTGTGGGGTGTATAATAATTTTAAAAAAACGTATAGAATATTTTCTACCTGATATAAATCAATTAATAAATCCGTTTGCTGTTCTGTCCAATTGCCAGACATCTTAAAATTAGTTGAACACTATAATGAATACACACTAATATAATAAGCATAGCATCACGGCTACATGATATCTTACTTTAGATTAGTTGTGGAATGACTTAACCTAACACCAAGATTTCGGAACGTACGCGCACTTATTTAAATTTGTGAAACCGTAAAAGCCAATCATGTACCGGTTTTTATAAAAATTATAGAAACTATTGTATTCTATAAAAGCCTTTTACGTGACGTCATAAAAATAGACGAAACGTTAAAATATTTTCATATGACGTCATTTGTATAAAAATGTGAGCTGTCCCACTATAAAAACAGTTTTATAAAAACATTTTATAAAAATATTTTATAAAATTTTTGCAGTGGGACATGGGCTTAAGTTTTGGCATGTGTTAGATGCCAAGCTACGACATAAGTTTTAATTTTCATGGCCAACCTTTATGGCATTTTTAAAAAAATACACTGTATAATAAGCATAGCATCACGGCTACACGATATCTTACTTTATATTAGTTGTGGGATGACTTAACCTAACACCAGGATTTCGGAACGTACGCCCACTTATTTAAATTTGTGAAACCGTAAAAGCCAATCATGTACCGGTTTTCATAAAAATTATAGAAACTGTTGTATTCTATAAAAGCCTTTTAAGTGACGTCGTAAAAATAGACGAAACATTAAAATATTTTCATATGACGTCATTTGTATAAAAATGTGAGCTGTCCCACTATAAAAGCAGTTTTATAAAAACATTTTATAAAAATATTTTATAAAATTTTTGCAGTGGGACATGGGCTTAAGTCAAAACCAAATTAATTGCCTCAATGCAATTTTTTTTAAGAATCCCGTTATATAGGGTGAGACTGAACTTGAGTCAGTGAATTCAAGTAATTACGAAAAGCTTTTTGTTTCTTAACTACGAACTCATTGCTGCGGGTTAAATTAAAGGAGGAAAATGATCTTTAGACGCCCGGGAGTAGGTGAACGCCCCAATGAAACCTTAATAACCCGAATACGAGAGAAACGTATTTAAGTAGTTTAAATACCTCCGCGAGCTGGCTCTTGCGAAACACCACTTCATATCCATACAGATTAATACAGTAGAGTCGGTGAAACATTAGAATTGCAAAACTGCGGCGAAAATTACTTACGGCGGAGCTCCAGATTCGGTGTACTTTGACTGGTGTTTTGTTGACTGGCTTCGTGCTGGGCTTTGCGCTCGATTGTGATTGTCGCTGTGTTTGCTCCATGATTTGGTGAATTAAGTCTAATTGCTGCTTCGTTAAACCGTCGTTGCTGCCCCCGCCGCCTCCCTACAACAAAAAAACAATCAGGGGCCCACCCTTAATCACCAATCAGCACAGCAGAACTTCGTCTCTTTCCTAATTTAGTAGCTACCCACCACACAGGGCCATTCGATTTTATCGAACGTCCTCTACTCTACGCCATCTCATCGTCATTTTAAATAATTAACGAGTAACTTTATTTTTGTAATGATTACAATAAAATTGTTAGCATACTTAAGATGCTAAATTCGTAGTGAATTATTACGTATCAGATGGGAGACTCAGGGGGCGCGTTAACTTTTTTTTTTTAAAAAGGAAAGAAAAATGCGTCGGCTTTAAACCCGGCCCGGAAGAGAGAGGGCGGGCCATTTGTACGGCTTAAGAAAATAATTCCGGCGTCGGGGTAATCCCCGTAATAATGTCCGGCGTTCGGTAAAAACAAATCGCCCGGCTTATGTCTTCGGCGGGGAGGAAGATGCGATACCTGCCCGCCCACATCTCGTCATTAAAACGTGTTTTCTTTTTTATCAGCACTTAATTTCCACGCTTGAAAATTGCGCTGATAGAATTAGTCGGGGATTAAAAGGTGCGCGAGTTAAACCGGATTTAAGAAATAATCCAAAATCGATTCGGCTTTTTAGCTGGAAGTTCAAGGACCTGCGAATATTGAAAAAAAAATTAGCTCACAGTTTAATCTGCGACACTCTTCATACTTGATATTTCACAAAAAAAATTACAGTCTATAAGGCCCAGTTTAATAAAACGTAGTTAACCACTCGTTCAAGTTAACCGTGTGATTAAGCAATATTATTGGAAGAAAGTTTGATATTGCTTGATCACACGATTAACTTGATCGAGTGGTTAACTACGTTTTATGAAACTGGGCCTAAGCTGCGACACTCACGGTATTAAAGCCGTTTTAAATTTCATTAAATGAGATGGCGCTGAGTGAAGGACCTAATACTCTCGCGTGCAAACGCAACAAAATGCTTACCTTCGCGGGCTCTGTTGCTAACAGTTGTTGAAGCTGACTTTTTCCACCGGGTGTACTCGTCGGGGGTGGTGCATATTGAATACAGCTTGAACCATGAGGAGAGGCGGCGTCTCCAGAAGCAGCCCCCTGAGCCGGTGACATGGTGGTGGAGGCGTTAACAGACGATGAACTGTGGTGGTTCTCCGTGTGCCTCCTCAGTGACCTGGCGTCGCAGTACGACTTGCCGCAACCCTCCGCCTTGCACTCGTAGGGCTTCTTATTTCTGTGGGTTAACATATGACCGTTGCTGAAAAATGAGTCCCAGTTAAATCTTTCGCTTACAGTTAACTGCGAACTTGGCGGCGGAAAAATACTTACAGGTGGTCTTGCCGCTTGAAGGCCTTGCCGCACATCGTGCAGGCGTATTTCCTCTCGTCGCTGTGAGTCAGCTTGTGCTTCGCGAGCGCGGACGCGTTGCCGAAGACCTTCGCGCAAACCTGGAAAACGCTTTGAATCACGAGGTGTGGGTGAAATTGCTTGGGTACGCACCTGGCACTGTTGGGGCCCCTGTCTGTTCGGAGACGTCGCCTTGGGCCGCGCCCTCTTCACGGACAGCTTCACCACCTCAGTAGATACGGGAACTTTCTTGTCTTCCGAAGACGAGACTAAAGTAAGAAAGAAAAGAATTCAGCGCCATCTTATCAACACTTTAAATAATAACTGTAAGCGTTACAATAATAGATGAAGTAACTGTTTGAAATATTGATGAGATGGCTCCGAGTGGAGGACCTAATTAAGCGACCAAGTGCGTAACTTGTAGACGTCTCTTCTAAATAAATCACGAGTTCAACAGACAAATGAATCATCAAGCACATAACGACTAAGGGACATTTGCACCAAACACTTTAATCGAGCTTAAGTTTGAGTGACGTTTACATTGTGACATTTGAAGTTCCATAACATTGTTTAAGTCACGTGTAAGTCACATTTAAGTGACGCTTAAAGTTAAACTGAGTTAATTCGTTCGGTGCATGCGGCCATTAGTCTCTGCTAAATTAATTAAAATTACACATTTAGCACAGAAACAGACCATCAAAATTTATGACAGATTTGGTTGTTGCCTTTGAATGCAGAAAACGTCTGTGAAAAGGCTGTGTTCATAAAAGACACTCTAGAGTCACTCTCGGCTAGTTTTATGCTAGTTCTCTCGCACAAATGAGTTTGTGTATTTTGTTTCTCATCTATGAATCATAAAAAAATAAATCAGGCATGATTTCCACTGCAACAAACACATTTTCTACACGCTACTCAAAAGTGGGACGACAAAAGTGTGTCCGTTGTCACGGTAATAATATAAACACAAGATTTTTTGAAACAGACGAGCGAGACGCAGATAATCGTGGTTGAGAAAGATACGATTACACGCCCAAGGTGCACTCGAAAGTATATTTTATGAACGCAACCCAGCGCTAGCGCATCCCAGTATGTGTCTCCGCTTAATAAGTTGCCCAATCAGCAAAGAAATGATCTGTCAAACGTAAAGTAAGCTTTGGTCATTGTTCATTTCATCAGGGGCGCTGTTCACACATCAAAGTTCGGCTATTGCTAACGAGGTTTGCGTCTTCGCTAAGTAATTTACTCGTTTAGCTCAGAAAAAGACTAACAACCACACTGTTCAAAGCCGTTTTTTGGCGGTGCACTATTTTGAAATTATTTCGTATGTTTCGAAATGTGTATTTTTTAGCGTTGAAACAATGACGTTATGTTTTGAAACGGCTGCATACATTTCAAAACGCTGAAATTATTTTTTGAAATTATTTCAAGGTGGAGTGGGAGTTAAAAGTAACGAGTTATGTGCTACTCATAACCTGCAAACCGATTGTGTTTTGAAACGGTATAGGAAAGTTTTTAGCGGGATCATCATTAATGACGTCAAAATTAAAACAGTTTTGAAACAGCACCATTCGGTTTTGAAACAGTTTTGTACGCCAAAAAGCGGCTCAAGAAGAGCTATGTGGTTTGTGTCTCCACTAAACAACTAACCAGCAGAGAAATGAACCATCAAATGTCGAGTAAATTTCGGTTCGTCAAACTTCTACTATTGTTCAGCGGGTGCAATGGAGTTTGCGTTTCAGCTAAATAACCATTCGTTTAGCTCAGAAACATACCACTAAATATTTTGGCCCGGTTTCATAAAACGTAGTTAACCACTCGATCAAGTTAATCGTGTGATTAAGCAATATCATTGGAGGAAAGTTTAAATTCCCTCCAATGATATTGCTTAATCACACGATTAACTTGATCGAGTGGTTAACTATTAGCGTTTTCGATTCAGGTGTACTGGTTGCACTCAGTGTATTTGTATCTTTTTTTAACCTCATGCAATAACATGAGATGAACATATTCTGAGTGCGCACTAGTGCGATCAATCGAAGACGCTATAAGTTTTATGAAACTGGGCCAAAGCTGTTTTTTGGCGGTGCACTATTTTGAAACTATTTCGAAATGCGCATTTTTTAACGTTGAGACAACGACCTTACGTTTTGAAACAGGTGCATACATTGTTTTTTTTTGAAACGGAAAGTTATTTTAGCGGGATCATCATTAAATAACGTCAAAAATAAAACAGTTTTGAAACAGCACCAGTCGTTTTTAAAACAGTTTTGTACGCCAAAAAACGGCTATAAAATTGGTTGTTGCACACCATGGACAACTGTTCAAGGAGAGCAACGTGGTTTGCGTCAGCTAGAGCAATTGTCTTGACGTTTGTGTCTCCACTAAGTAAGTCGTTGAATCAGCACAAAACGAACCATCAAACGTCGAGTAAATATTAGCTGTTCTTCGTACGTCAGAGGTGCTGATTACACATCGAAGTTCAACTATGATTCGTCAGATGCATCGAGGTTTACGTCTTTGCTAAATAATTCACTCGTTTATAGCTGCGGAACTTAGAAAATAAGACCTATAGCTGAGAAACTGATCAACAAATAAATATACAACAGATTCAGCTTTTGTCCAAGGATACTGTTCAAGCAGAGTGGCACAACGTGATTGTGTCACCTAGAGACCCTTTAGTGTCACCTGGAGCAACCTGGTTTGTTTCTCCGCTAAACAAGACGCCCAATCAGCTGAGAAATGAACTATGAAGCGTCGGGTAAATTTCGCTCATCATGGACGCTGCTCATGCGTTAAAGCTCAGTTATGGAGGTTTGCGTCTCCGCTAAATAACTCACCCATACATCTCCATAAACTCCAGGGCGTAATTGACATTTACAGAATGTTTTAAGTGTGTGTGGCTGTTAACTCACCCATTTATCTCAGAAGCAAATATAAACAGATTCGATTATTGAATGCCGTTGACATACGTAGTTTTAGCAAAGCAACGTGGTGTGTGGCTCCGGCTAGAGTGACGGAGTTTGTGTCTCCGGCTAGAGTGACGTGGTTTCTGTCTCTGCTAAACAAGTCGCCTAATCAGCTGAGATATGAACTATCAAACGTCGAATAAGTTTCGGTTATTTTTCGATCATCAGTGCCATCAAAGTTCAGCCATTGTTTATCAGACATAATGAGGTATGCATCTTTGTTAAATAATTAACTTGTTCACCCCGTGTCTCCGGCTAGAGTGACGTGGTTTGTGTCTTTGCTAAACAAGTCGCCCAATCAGCAGAGAAATGAACCACCAAATATCGAGTAAATCTCAATTATTTCTCGTTCGGCAGGGGCGTTGATCACAACATCAAACTTCAACCTGTTGTTTGAGAGAGGTAAAGAAGTTTATGTCTTCGCCAAATATTTCGTTCATTTAGTTGAGAAACATACCAACAAATTTCTTTGTTCTCAACACTTTTCTATGTTTATCAACGAATAAAAATATAAATGAAAAGCGCGTGAAGTCATTCAATTAACAGTACAGTGCATTTCATAACCTCATAACATAACATAACCAAGTGCTTGATGGATAAACGACTAAAACAATGGCGGAATGAGAAACGGTGCGGCGGGAATGCCTAGCCTTTGCATCTGTATTTTAATTTGTGGTCCAAGCAGAACAACGTGGTTTGTCTCTCCGCTAAATTAACAAATCATTTATTAGAGAAACAAACCAAACGATATACAGCGACCTTTAGTTAGAGGCGTTGCTCATAGAGCAACCTTACGTGGTTCGTGTCTTCATTAAGCAAATCAATCAACAGTCAAAAACAAATGAAATTGTACATACTTATTTACAATTAATTAAATATTAACGGGCCGCTGGCACTTTTTGTTTTAAAATACTAGACCCTCACATTCTATACCGAAGTTCATTATGGGTTGAAATATCAGACTGTAACTATGTGGACATACGTACATCACTATCAATGCTGAAGTATTTACCTTAGTTAATGATATGTAGATACATTTAATTTTTGTATCGCATTGCAACTGCGCTTGACCTTGATGTTTTCTTCCAATGGCTTTTGTACTTTCGCCGAATAAAAAACGTGAATAGAAAAAAGAAATACCATCCCTTTACCTCTTGACGTGTATAACATACGGCAACGGATGTAACACGTAATTTATAATCGTTTCTTGAAGAGACGATGTAGTATCACCGAAGGCACAAAGAAAGAGGTGCTCCAGCTCGCCTCTCTTTCAATATTAGATTTTAATAAATCTTCGGCATGAATTAAGCGTAGCGTGAACGTCGCCGTCTTTACCTACAAACTGCAATGTGACGTCGCCGCCGCGCCATGATTTATAAAGCGAATAAACACAATAAAAAAAAGAAGGAGAAGAAATCGAGGAGCGTCCCCTATTTACGGAGTCGAAATTGTTTCTTTTCTGGAAATATATTGCATCTCTTTGTGCCGCCTTCCTAATTTATTTCCAGTGCGTCTCTGTTGCTCCGTAATAACATGACATCGGCGGCGATTCTTCATCCGTTAATTTATTTTCGTGAAAGAGCTCATCTGCACGTCTGCAGCGTTCAGCGGGTCGTGATAAGCGAGCGCGCAAAAATTGAGTTATGAGGTCCTCTGTTGACGATTCCCGGTGGAAATAAGTTGTTTGCGCTGCACTGACTCGGCCACTCCATTAATGCCGCAGCCGCCGACGCCAGGAGCGCTGCACGTCAATACCAATAAAAAGCGCCTCGCATTTCGCCTAAATTAGATGCATTTGTGCTGCAGATGTTAACCGTCTTTTTGTTACGGATTTCTTTAGATTATCTTAAATGCTTTCGCAGTCTAAGTGACAACGACAATCGAATAGCTAATGATCCAGACGTTTGCCATTGCACCATTTCATTGCGTCATTCTCTGTGACGTTAAATGGAGAAGTTGCAGATGTTTTAAATGCCGTTCAGAAAAGAAATTCACCTCGTCGAGACTAAAGTTCCGGAACACCTGTACAATATTGAATTTTCCAGTAAATTAATTCGTGTCCCATCACGAGCTTACTCTGAGCGGTTTGCTATTTTTATTTTATTTATTTAATTAAAAAATAAAAATAAAACAACATATATAGGGTGTCCCTAAATAGACTTATTTAAGGACACCAACCAATATCAACCAAACTGACTAGTTTGGTTGTCAGTTTGGTTGATGATGCCTTGGAACATGTGACGGTCAAATATTATTTAGTAAACTGCACGTGTACATTTGAAAAATTTTTATTTAACATTTTTCTCTAGCTTCATAAATGAGGAATATGTAGTAGAAGATATGGAAGCTGTCAAGTTGACATTCTGTAGTAACTCGAAAACTACTCACGCTAGATCCCTCATGCGACCCATGAGCTCGGGCTAGAATTAACCAACGATTTCAAAAATGTAATGATGCACGGGGTGTTCCACTAAAAAATTGAAATTTCGATTAATATTTCGAAAATGCGTCACTCGATTGTTTCTATGTTTACGATATTCATACCTCCACAAACACATCTACAACTTTAGTCTTTAACATTTTTCTTCTAGCATCAAAAATAAGGAAAATACGAAGGTAGACACTCTCAAGCTAACACCCTATAGTATCTAGAAAACTACTCGAGCTAAACCCATCATGCGACACATGAATTCAGGATAGAATTTACTGGAGAATTCAAAAGTGCAATTATATACAGGATGTACCGTTAAAAATTTTACAAGACTTGTTGATATTTCGAAAATGGGACGCTCAATTGTTTCTACGATTATAACATTCGAACTTACACAAACATATCTACAATTTTAGTCTAGGGTCAAAAATAAGGAAAATATGAATTTCAAATTAACACCCTGTAGGAATTAGAATACTACTCAAGCTAAACCCCTCATGCGACACATCAATTCGGGGTAGAATTTACTCAAGAATTCAAAGGTGCAATTATAGACAGGGTGTTACATTGAAAAACGTATATGTGTGGTTAATATTTCGAAAGTGTGATGCTTAATTGTTTCCATGATTACCACACTCGAACCTCCACAAACATATCTACGACTTTAGTCTTCAACATTTTCTTCTAGCTTAAAAAATAAGGAAAATACGAAGGCAGGCAATCTCAACTTAACACCCTGTAGTAACTAGAAAACTACTCAAGCTAGATCCCTCATGCGACACATCAATTCGGGGTAGAATTTACTCAAGAATTCAAAGGTGCAATTATAGACAGGGTGTTACATTGAAAAACGTATACGTTTGGTTGATATTTTGGATATGCGACGCTCAGTTTTCCTTTCGTGAACTGCATTTGAATCTTCTCGAACACATCTGCAACATTTTTCACCAAACTAAGTAAAAATGAATCGACTCTGTCAAGGTAACACCCTGTAGTAACTCGCAAACTACTCGTGCTAGACCCCTCGTGTGACGCATGATTTCAGGTTAGAATTTACTCGCGAATTCAAAAATGCACTAATATACAGGGTGTTCCATCACTAGTTTCGTTAATATCTTGAAAATGAAGATCACAATCCAAAGCTTAGGTTAATATACATTTACTAGTTCTAACTGATTAGTCTCTGACTGTCGATTTTAAATATTTTTTGTCACAAAAGTAGCATCATAATCTAAGTTATGACACCCATTGAAACCCGACACTGTGAATTTTCTTGATCTTTTTTTAAACTGACTGATTGACTTCAATAATAATTTTGTTTTAAATGAGCACAAAATTGTGGGTGCTTTTTCTTTCATGTGACGTGACAAGGGAAAAGCGAAAGGAAAATCGTCGATCCAAACCTGCGTCATTATCCGCCGGAACTCCCAGGCTGTTGGAATTGTCGTTGATGAAAGCCTCTGCGGAATTCGTGAACGTCTGCGGAGATAACGTGAGGTCGGGTCCGCTTGACGAATCGAACAGGTCAAAGGTCGCAGTAACTGTTTCGTTTCCACCTGTCAATAAAAGGAAATGAATGAGCCTCGGGAAACTGTCCGCCCGAACTTCCTAAAATTTAAACCGGAATTAAACGGGAACGGATCAATTCATAACTCATTCCTCTTTCTTACACCGAAAGTCCATTATCCGAAATTTTCTGAATATTTTAATTCGGCGGAGGAGAAAAGTGCATTACTAATAATTTATCGCCGGCCGGAAGCACGCGATTCATCTGCTCTAAAGCGCTTCTTTGGCGATTAAAAAGCGCCATTATGAAAAGGGCATTTCCAGCGAAATGCAAATGAACGCGGGCATTATCTTTAAACGGGGATAAATGCGAGAGGAGCTTTTTTTGCTCGAGTCCGAACGGAACTTCACGAAATATAACGCTCGTACAAAACATTTCTCTAATATTTAGAATGGAAAATCATCCGCAAGAAAACAGTTGAACGTCGCATTAACGAGATTCATTTTTATAACGAATACACTAAATATTATGGCATGTTCGAATTTCTGAGATGATTCTACCCTGACTTCATGTGTCGCATCGTACGTCTAGTGTGACTGATTCTGGAGCTCTAATTTTAGAACAACGACAAAACAATCATAACCATTTACGTTAGAATCTATACTGTGACACATGAATTCAAGCTAGAATTTACTCAGAAATTCAAAAATGTAATAAAATATAGGGGTGTTTCATATTTAAAAATGTCACTTTCATGCTACATCTCCAAACGACGAAGCTTAAATAAAAAAACTTTAACGTAAAAATTACAGATTTTGAAGAAAATTCAAAAATTCTACAGAAAAAAGAAACAATTGCACATCGTTTCAACGAGTTACACACGCCAAAGCTGCATTATTTTTTTTGTAAAGGACCAGCCTGTATATCGTACTTTTTAATTCCTGAGATAATTATAGTGTGATTTCATAAGTCGCATCATAGATCTGAAGTGTTTTCGAGCTCTAATTTTAGAACAACAAATCAATCATAACCGGTCACGTTAGACCCCTAGTGTGACACATGAATTCAGGGTACAATTTACTCAGGAATTCAAAAAGGTTATAATTTGCAGGGTGTTCCATATGAAAAAATGATGAATAACTCAAAAACACGATACTCAATTGAAACTCTGTAAAAATAAGGGAAAGTCGGTCCTGTACTAAGTCGAAAAATAATTGCATTAGACCCATATTACGACCCATCAATTAACACTAAAATTTGATCATGCAATGATATACAGGGTATTCTAATAAAAAAAAAACGCAATACTTCGGCGAAGCGAACGTTATTACGACAAAATATCTACCAATTTATGCATTTAACGTCTTTTAATTTCCAGAAGCAATGGAGATACAATGGGTGAAGGACGCGATGTTATTGTCCAGTTGTAACTCGAAAACTATTTACGTCAGACCCATCATGCGACACATCAATTCGAGCTAAAATTTTCTGGAAAATTCAAATATGCAATAATATATAGGGTGTTTCGTTAAAAAAAAAACGTAACATTTCCCTATAAACGAGTTTTGAATATGCAATATTTTCTTCTAATTTTAGAAATGAGAGAGGAAAGACTTTGTACGCGAACACAACCGTGTATTACCAGCTGCGGATGTATATCTCTGTCTCTTTCTAGAAAATTTGTTTATACATGTTTAAGCCAAGACTTTCTCGTTTTGCGCTGCGGCGAATCTTAATCGTCTGCATGGAAGTCACGTAGGGTACTTCGGCGCTTAAGTGTTTTTCTTTTTGCATAAGTCAGGTTGGCCGCCGCTGCGGAAGCTGCAGTTGAACGTGCAAGGCGCGTTCTGCTCGTTACCACCCCCAGCCCTCCGGCCCAAATTGCGCCGCATATACATCAGCTCCAACTTCACGTTACGTGTTTATCAAAATTAAACAGGAACCTGAATTTCGCTCACAGAAAAACTCTTATACGTGTCGAATCTACCGGGCGATAAAAAAAAGCGGTTTACGGCAGAAACTAAAGTTGGGCTATTGTACAGTCGTAATTTTAAACTAACCCCCGTATAAGTGAAGGATCTTGAAGAATATTGCCTTGCATTTCCGGGGAGGAAAATTCAATTTCCGCTCCGAACTGAATATTAAAAATTCTTAAAAGCCGCCTCGCAGTGAAATAATTTCAGATCGAAAACTGCAGCGCCCGTCGTTAAATTTCATCATTAAACTCGTTCGAGAACTCCGACGGAAACTTGATGAATAGGAAAGTTTTTGCAGCGCGGGCGAGTTTCCCTAATAAGCAAAATTGCCGCGGGGAGAAAGGGAGCAAAAATTTTCCCGGAGAGCGCTCCCGAACCCCGTCTATTCAGTTTAGTTTCGTTCAGACGGAATCTTAACTCGCAATTTTTTAAAATACCGAATTTGAAGCCGGTCCTGACCGATATACCTATCTACCTAAAGCAAATGATACATGCAAACAACATAATTGAGTATTTCTTGTTTGTTCCGTCTCGAACGAGCCTTTACACGATGGAGCAATAAAAAAGAGAGGGCCTCCGTATCGCGTCGTACATTATGCAGGAGAGCGGTGTCGGATAAATATGGCCGAGGGGAACTGTAACGCGCTCTACACGGTACGTTCTAGTTGCTAACAGTGGTTTCATTATGTGACGTTTGATGTCCGTTTCGAGGTAATTGCTTTAAACTTTAGTGCAGCTCCACTTGCTCTCGTAATTTAATGAAATATTTGCCATCAGTATCCGCCTTTCGCCGTAAACCGATTTTACACCCGCCATTGTACAGCAACATTAACGTGCACGTCCCTTATTTGAATACAAAAGAAATTGAAAACCATACGCCAAAAAAAGAGAGATATAAAGCAAAGTCACATTTTTTCGTAGGGGAACACCTAAATATTATTGCATTTTTGAATTCCTGAGATAAATCTAGCGTGACTTCATGTGTCGCATGATAGGTCTAAGGTGATTGGTTCTCGAGATCTAAAATTAGATCGAAACCAAAAGTGCAAAACCTGTAATGTGACACATGAATTCCGGCTAGAATTTACTCGCGAATTCAAAAATACAATAATATACAGGGTGTTTCCTTAAGAAAATTGTAACTTCAATGTATAATTCGAAAACGCGACAGTAAACTTCAGATGCTTAACGTGGAAGTTGTACATATTTTTACGGGGGATCGTAAACCATTTACGAAAAGACAATCGTATATCGCTCCATCCAATTATAAACAAAATTGTGTTTTTTGCTATGAAACACCCTATCTTTTATGGCATTCTTGAAATCCTAAGATAATTCTAGCCTGACTTCATGTGTCGTATGATAGGTTTAATGTGATTGGTTTTGGAGGTCTAAAATTAGAACGAAATCAAAAGTGCAAAACCGTTTACGATAGACTTAAAGTGTGACACATGAATTCAGGCTAGAATTTACCCGCGAATTAAAATGTGCAATAATACACAGGGTGTTCCGTTAAAAAATATCTAACTTCGACGTATACTTCGAAAACGCGACAGTTAACTTGAGATGTTTAACGTTGAAGTTGCACACATTTTGCTTAGAGTCGAAAAGCACTTGCAAAAAAACAATCGAACATCGCTCGATCCAGTTATACGTAAAATTGTGCTTTTTGCTATATTTTATCGCATTCTTGAATTCCTGAAATTTCATAAGTCACATGATAGGTCTAATGTGACTGATTGTCGATATCTAAAATTAGAAGGAGACCGTTTACGTTAGACCTATAGTGTGACACATGATTTCAGGCTAGAATTTACTCACGAATTCAGAAATTCAACAATATAATTGTAATAAGGGAAATTGGTGAGACCCCTCTCAAAACTCAAAACTATAACAACGCACAAGATTTCACTTAAGATTTCTGTTGGGACACATCAATTCAATTTGAATTTAACACGAAATACAACAATGCGATAATATACAGGGTGTTCTGTCACAAATAAACATTACCATGGTTGAATGCAATGGAGCTTTTGCTTTTTCGTGATTAGTATTCGAAATGTGAATGAATGACTGTATCTTTTGCGTGTGACGCGTTCCTATAATTTCAAAAACAAGAGAAACACGTCAAGTGTCCGGCAATCACAAGACGGAAACTACTCACGTCAGACCTATCATGCGACACATGACTTCAGGGTAGAATTTACCCGCGAATTCAAAAATGCAGTAACAACCAAGTCGTTCCTTAAAAAATATTTTGAACACGTCACGCGATTGTTTTCTTAATGAGTGGCGTTCGGAAAATCCATTCTCGTAGCTGCTGCAACTTTGTCACTAATTTCATTTTTATTGTTAATGTTCGTTTCTAAAAAGGAATGTTCGGCGCCTCCACCAAAACTGTATTTTTAATTCGAGTTCACGCATAGCGGTTTATACAAAAAAAAGAGACACTTCCGACGGAACTATGCCCGGCAAATTCGCGACCGCGCTCCCCGATGAATTATTATTCGTTCGCGAATGCGAGCTGCGGAAACCGCAAACCAGACATTTATTACTTACGTGCGGACATTATTGTTATAATGTATCTGGGCGCGAGCGCGGGATTAAATTTGTTGCTTCTCATCGCTAAATAATGACGCTCGTAAAAGTAATTAAGTTTTAATAGGGGTGGCAATTAAGCGGGGGAGGGAGGATGTAAACATAGTCCCTTGAACAACAAGGTTAAACAATATAAATGAATAAATATTATATGATATAGTACTGGCATGGCGCAACCGGTAGTATTTTTTAAATGTGATTGCTTAAGCTTAGGAATTTAATTGAATCGTTGTAGTTAGAACTTGGAAAACGGAAGCGGCAAATAAGATGCAGAGCTCACACGGGAACGAGATGAGTCTCTCAGCAGACAACTTTCTATTAAATCAGCGTTCGCAGCGGCCCTAATGAATAGTTGGAAAGCAGCGCATTATGTATACTGCAAACAAGTTTAGCGAGCTCGAGCAAGATAAAGTGCTATCTAAGCAGATGTAATTTGTCCGTTCCGAGGCGGATCGCTGAACAATGCTGAACGGTTTTTAGGCAGGCGCGGCGGAAGATCGCGCCGTTGCCAATTTAAATTTCCTGCCGTTATATTGGCGCACTTTCATTCCCGAGGACGTTAACGAAGTAACGCCGCAATTACTACCGCCGAAGCCTTCCCCGTCGCAATTACTATCTACATATAACGGTTTAGATGATGGCGCAGTTGAACGTAATTTCGCAGTCATTATTTTTAAAAATAGTGGCAGGGCCGGTAGGATAGGAGGGAAAGCATTTTGAAACAGAATTCACCACGACAGTGTTTCATTTGCATAAAATAACAAACTTTTTATCTGGAATCAGAGAATTTTCTTAGTATGTGGCAACGTCACATTAGTATGTTAAGGGGTATTTTATACTTTTGGTTTTGACTAAATCTATCTGGCAACGCTGCATTAATTTTTTCCTTGACAAATCTGTCATCGTATCCTTCCATGCGAAAACAAACGTGATTTAAATAAAATTCTCCGCATTGTGCAACGTCGCATTAACAAGCGCAATCTCCACTTACACGTAACACGTTCGTCGGGCGGCAATCGCTTGTAACAGTGGGCGGGCATCAATTACCTGCCTTTGTTGCACAAATCGCATTATCTTTGCACCGTTTGTCCTTGTGAAATCGTCAGAAACAAAAGGTCCAATCGGGTTAGAAGAGGCGTGCGTGAGACCGCCTATTACATGACAGGTAAATAAACCGCCGAGAGTATTTTACAGAAACAAAAACCTGCAGTAGACTTGATTGGTTACTTATTGGAACATTCGCAGGTCGATCTTTTTATACAGCGTTGCCAGCTTGCGAAACAGACGGTCGTTAAGGGGATATAAGATCGGAGGTTAAGAAGACTAAAAAAAATGGCGCAGTCAGTAGGAAACGTAGATGAGGCAAATTGATAAATATGACAACTTAAGTATAAAATTAACGCACGTGTCTTATTTGAATAGAAACGAAATTGCAGTAATCGAAAACCATTCGCCAAAAAAAGAACATCGCATCAAGAGATATAAAGCAAAGTTACATTTTTTCGTAGGAGAACACTTAAATATTATTGCATTTTTTAATTTCTGAGATAAATCTAGTCTGACTTCATGTGTCGCATGATAGGTCTAATGTGATTGGTTCTCGAGATCTAAAATTACTAAAATTAGAACTAAAGCAAAAGTGCGTTACGTTAGGCCTGTAGTGTGACACATGAGTTCAGGCTAGAATTTACTCGCAAATTCAAAAATGCGACGATACACAGGGCGTTCCACTAAAAAAAATATAACTTTGATGTATATTACGAAAACGTGACAGTCAACTTGAGTGTCGAAAACCATTTACGAAAAAACAATTGAACATCGTTCCATCCAATTTTACACCAAATTTATGACTTTTGCAATGAAATGCTGAGAAAATTCTAACCTGATTTCATGTGTCGCACGATTAGTTTAATGTGATATTTTCTTGAGATCTAAAATTAGAACTAAACTAAAACCGTTAGACCTATAATGAGACACATTATTTCAGGCTAGAATTTACTTGCATACATAATACACAGAGGGTGTTCCATTAAAAAAATTGTAACTTCGATGTATAATTCGAAAACGCGACAATGAACTTGCAATGTTTATCATAGATGTCGTACGTATCTTTGCTGAGAGTTGAAAACCATTTACGAAAAAACTCTCAAGCATCGTTCCATCCAGTTATACATATACAAAATTGTGTTTTTTGCTATGAAACACCCTATATTTTATGGCATTTTTCAATTCCTAAGATAATTCTAGCCTGACTTCATGTGTCGCATGATAGGTCTAATGTGATTGATTTTCGAGATCTAAAAATAGAACGAAACCGAAAGTGCAAAATCATTTATAGTGAATTCAGACTAGAATTTACTCGCGTATTCAAAAATGCAATAATATACAGGGTGTCCTTTTAAAAAAATCCGTATCATTCGAAAACGTGATAGTCAGTCAGAGTTGTTTAACGTTAAAGTCGTACGAATTTTTGCTGAGAATAGAAAACCATTTACTAAAAACAATCGAACAACGCTCCATTCGGTTATATGCAAGCTGTGCTTTCTGCAATGAAATGGCCAATATCTTTTTGCACTTTTGAATTCCTCGGACAATTCTAGCCTGATTTCATATTGCGGTGTTTATGAACAGTACGTATTTCTTTCAAAATTTCATAAGAAATAATTCTGAAAATAATAAAATGTGTAAATTAAAGGATAGCGTGTTAAGTATATTTTAGCAGATTTGTTTAAGAAATAATTTAATTCAAATTATTTTTCCAAATTTCTTAATGTTCTTAAATATTTTTAGAAATAATCAATTAAAAATTAACTATTTATTTTAGATAAATTATTTAGATTTTTTAAGATGTAAATACGTAGGATTTAAGTTAGAATTGTAAATATAATTGTAGGTTATAGTAAGAAGTTCGGAGAATAAACAAATGAGGGCGCTGTGTTAGCGATCGCGTGAACTTACGACCCGTCATGTTATGAAACCGCCGACGCGCGAATTCCGATTTATGCAATGGAACCTTTGCCGGAGCATCGTATAGAAGACGAACGCGTAAAACTTTGGGAAGGTTTTGCGAAAAACCCGACCTAAATATTATAAATTATCTTTTAAAACCCGAACTTCTTCTTGCGGAATAAAAATTAGTTTGTGAAAATTAATTATTTAAAGTGGTACAATAAACTGTTTTACGTTTTTATTCTTGGACTTTTTTTTCTCATACACGCACACACACACACAACTCTGACATTAGATAATTTTGAATGTGAAGGCTCACGAGTGCCATCTACATCCAAAATTTATCACATAAAATACACTCTACAACAAAGAAATTGGTCAACGAGATGCACTGCAAAATTCATCATCGAAGAAGAGCCTCCGAGAGAAAAAACAAAGTAAGAAAGTAAAATAATTTTAAAAATTTGCCAAATATCCTGAGATCACAGTAATATGTCACATGATAGGTCTATTGTGATTGGTTTTCAAGATCTAAAAATTAGAACCAAACCAAAAGTGCAAAACCGTTTACGCCAGACCTATAGTGCGACACATGAATTCAGGGTAGAATTTACTCGTGGATTTAAAAATGAAATTATACCGGAAGATATGTCAACAAAATTCAGTGCAAATTTAGAAAACGCGACGTCATTTTTTTTCCTAGGCAGCACATTTATTTTGGATAAATGTCAACAACTCTTGCACCTGACATTTTCTTCTAACCTCAAAACTTAAGAAGACAGCGAAGAAGGATGCCGCTTTGCCAACCTATCGACCGTTAACAGCGAATAGCAAAACCGAAACTGACGCAGTCAATAGGAACTATAAACAAAATAAACAAGTTCCCGATTTGCAAAAACTACGAAAATCAATTCGTTTATTTAAACATTATAATCCGAATTGGTTAGTCGAATGATTGGCGCAGTCAGTAGGAAATGTAAAGGATGTAAAAATGCTATTATTTTACAACGTTGCTAGTTTTGGAAACTATTTGTGTACAGTATATATTTTTTTCTCTAAACAAATAATACTGACGTAATTTTCAGAAGTTTCGGAGAGAAGCGCGTTCGTTGTTTATACTGCAAGCGGCGGCGAGGCGCAACAGCCTCTCGTATTTACGCCCTGCAATTCATAAACCCCCGCAAATCCGCCGAGTTGATCTAATATGAAAATAAATTCAGGAGACGGTGCAGCGGAGCTTTTAATCTCGCCAGAAACGAACGGGTAATACGCCAAAGCAACGAGCGCTTTACTCTATTTTAATTAATACCGCATAAACTTGAACGCGGAACTTTCGCGGGGGTTTATTTACGCTGCCCCGTTTCCTTCCACAGGTGATACGCGGCGTCCTCGCGATACTTTAAACAAAACTCAGAGTTACGCGAAATTTTTTGAACGACCCCCGTATATAGATAATTAAACGGAGCGCGAGTTAATTGGTTCGCCTCAAGGATATTAACATTCATTACAGGATTACTCATTCCCCTATTCCCTAATAATGTTAATGTTAGTGTGTGTATTGACGTCAGCAACGGACCACATTTAAATTTAATGACTACTTTTTTGTTTCAGTTCTTTCTTTAAAAGAAAAGCACTTACATTTAATTACATTAATATACTCTATAAAGTGTACGCGCTGTTTTTAATGTCATTCAAATACGCGTCACTTCGGACTGGCAGTTGAGCAATGCTATAGGTTAAATATCTTTGGGTTCGCCTAGTTATGGATGACATGTCCGTGCAGTTTTACCAACTTCGCGTGGTTATTTCGCTGTCGCCCAGAAATATTGGAAAATAATTGAATTTTGATGCAGTGGCGGCGGTGTAGGCATGCCAGGAGTTAATTTCTTACTCATGTGTCATCGGTCGTGACGCAAACCGGTTGGCCAGATGTCTGCCAATTGGCACGCGGCGTTATTATAAAACCAAGTATAAATAAAGTCACTGTTATCACATAATAAAACCGCGTTCACAATAAAGCAAAAACATTTCCGGATTATCATCGCTGCAACTACTATTATTATACAGGGGCTTCTTCATGAAAAATAAAACTAAACAATTGATGTAGGTTATTTTATTTTCTTTTTCAAGAACAACACCCTGTAATCACGTGGCCTCTTCATACGTGAAATAAATTATATCTGCGCGAGACAAACAGCGAATTTATCTCACTTCACCTGTCCCTCGCTCTCTCTCTTTCTCTCTGGTTTTGTATAAGAGCGTCGCGGGTGAAGTTCGCGGCGCAGAAACTTGATAAATAACGAAGTATTTTTCGAGGCGCTGAGGAGCCATCAAAAGTTGCGAGCGTCGTTTTTACATGAGAATACCTTCTGTTCGTTTCCGTTGCTTTGCGACGCGAGCGCCAATTGCGGAAGAGAGAAGTTTCTTTTCCGACTTACTCCGGCGAAATAAAACATTTGCAATTCTTGCTCGAGGCGCTCGTATTTCACTCCATGTATTTATGTATTTCTGAAAGAAAACCGGCCGAAAGATGACGCGCTGAGAAAGTCATTCGAACTTGCCTGACAACTTAAAGAATTCTGAACGAGTTCCTTATTTCTCAAAGACAAAATTAATTAAAACGAACAAGGGGAAAAACTCGATTTCAAAATTTTGTATAAAAAGTAGCGATGCCTACAAACAGTAGAATATGTACATATTGTGACATGAGACTGTGAATTTTTAGAATAATTTTTTCGAATTTTAAAACAAGAAACACTTGAACGTCACCTACATTAAATTTACGCTCTTTTGTAACGCTACACTTTGTATATTTTTGCGTTTTTGAATTCCCCAGCTAATTCTAGTCCGATATTATGTGTCGCATGACGGCTTTAACAAAGCAATTTTATGTGAACTAAAAAATCTACAATAATTAAATAAAATTAATGAGGAACGCGAAAAAAAAATAAAAATCACAGCGAGCCAGTGATTAGAAATATGACAGCATAGTTACAAATTAAGAGTGATTAAAATACTCACTTAAGGAATATAAAGATTTATTCATTAAATATGACTTCAGTCTTTTTCTGAAAATTGAATAGCCATCCATAAGTTTTAATTCATTTAGCAAATGGTTAAATATTTTCAGCCCTAGGCAATTGGGTGAATTTTTTGTGATATTAGTATGTAGATGCAAATGGCACATGAAAATCAGATTTGCTTCTAGTGTTTTTATTATGGACAGTATCATTATGGATAAATTTTGTTGTGTTGTTAAAAACATACTTACATGTTTCAAACACGTATAAACTTGGTAGAGTTAAAATTTCATAGGTTTTGAGCAACTCTCTACAAGAATGAGTGTTTGGAACTCCTGCAATTATAATCTTTTAATCTTTTTCTGACATATAAAGAATTTTCCAGTTGAACAAGAAGCACCCCAAAATATAATACCATATCTCAGTCTACTACTCACTTGAGCATGATACAGATTCAGTATCTGGTGCAATATAAGTTTTCTAAACATATAAGTAATTGAGTTAAATTGCTACGCTGCACAATGGCTATTCCATAATAGAGAATTGTCAAATAGAATTCCCAGAAATTTAGCTTTTTCTTTTTCAACGATAGATAAACCATTTATATCTACATACATCCAACTTAGTAATCGATTTTTGATGATTGTGAAAATTCATTACGTATGTTTTATTCGTATTAAAACTCAAATTGTTTCTATCAAACCAGACGTTAAATTCTTTTAAAATTCGAATACATTTCTGCTGAACTTCATTGTGAGATTTATCTGACAGTAAAACTGACACATCATCTGCGTACATAGTAGAGTGTAGGTTATGGGTTGGACTAAAAAAATCGTTTATGTACATTAGCAATAAAATGGGTCCGAGCACAGAGCCCTGAGGAACACCTAAGTTAATGTTTAATTTATCTGATACTACTTCTTTTCTCTTGGTAGCAAATTTATGATCCAAAGCAACATAGTTCTTACGGTTTACGAGAAAAGTTTTTAACCAGTCCAGAGTTACACCTCCGATACCATAGTTAAAAAGCTTATTGTACAAGATTTTATGATTAACACAGTCATAAACACGGGTTAAGACGCAGAAAATTCCGACAGGTCATTTTCCTGCTTCAATATTGTCTAGAACCTGTTGATAGAAAGAATTAATAGCTGTCTCAGTTGATTTAGATGGCATGAAACCATGTTGATTACTAGTTACAATTTCGTATTTAGTCAAATATTTAAATAATCTATGTACTTAGGAAAGCGTATTCGTAAATTTTTGAAAATACAGAAGTAATTACAATTGGTCGATGATTTTCAAGAAGTTTGAGATCGCCAGATTTATGTACAGGTTTTATTTTTCCTGTTTTCAGTGTTTCAGGAAAATGACCCATTTCAAAAGATATATTTATAAGATAAGTTATAGGTTTCACTACTTCAGTACAAACTTTTTTTAATAACAACATTGGTATTTCATCGGGACCGGAAGTTAGTTTAGATTTAAGTTTATTATTTATTATATTTCGAACTTCATCCTTCAGGATTGGGGTTAAAAACATTTAAGTATTATGTAACTTGGATGTGACTTTGGAATCACTATGTTATTTACAATATTTTCCGGAGTTTCCTTAAAATATAGGTTGAAAAAATCAGAGATTTTAACAGGATCTTCTATATTCATATTTTGAAAGTTCAAGAAAATATTTTTATGAATTGCCTTCTTTTCCGACAAGTCAGCAATTACTTGCCAGGCCGTACTAGATGGATTATCACTTGTAAAAATCTTATTTTGAAAATAAAACTTTTTTGTTTGTTCAATTAATTTTAAATGATTTAATTAAAGCAGGTTCTTGCCCGATGAAAAATGTATCACAAAATCTTTTAAACGGACACTAATTATGCCCAAAAGTATTTAATCACAAAATCTTTTAAACGGAGATGGAACGTGAGGACAAAAACAGAAACAAAAGAACATAGACGATAAAAAATAACACAACGGAAGAAACATGATATTGAGGAGTTTAAACACAGAAGTTGTAGATATTGTTGCCAGGAACAGAAAATCGTTCGACAGAAAACAATTGAACACCGCGTTAAAGGATACATACAAAAAGTACTATTTCTCTAATGGAACACCTTGTATATTACTGCACTTTTGAATTTGCCAGGAAATTATAGCCTGACTTCATGTGTCGCATGATAGGTCTAACGTAACTCGTTTTCGAGTTCTAATTCTCAAACATTCAAAATAGTTCTCATCAGATCAATGGCGTGGCACAAGAAATAAAACTAGAATTTAATAATTCAAAAATATCCTAATTTACAGGGTGTTCTATTTAAAAAACCGTAACTAACTTTGATTTAATAGAAAATTTGGACGTGGAAATTGTAGATAAACAACAAGATATATTTTTTTGAATTCGTAAGACAATTCTAACCTAATTTCATGGGTCACGTGTAAGGCCTAACGGTTGGCCGATTGATTTTCGACTTCTAATTTTAGAACATCCAAAACAGCTCACATCAGACCCATGGTGTGACACAAGACTTCAGGCTAGAATTCAACAAGCAATCCAAATGTAAAAATATACCGGATGTTGCATTAAAAAAATCATAATCTCAAGAACGCGACGTACAGTAGGATACTTTGAACGTGAAAGTTGCAAGGAAGTGAATATCGTTTAAGATGAAACAATTGAACATCGCATTAACGATAACTACATCGAAGATACATTTTCTTGTAATGGACACCCTGTGTAAATTGCATTGTTGAATTGGTGAGACAATTCTAGCCCGACTTCATGTGTTGCATAATAGGTCTAACGTGCTTGGTTTTCGAGTTCTAATTTTCGAACATTCAGAACCGTTCACATTAGACCCAAAGTGCGACACATGACTTCGGGCTAGAATTTACTGGGGAATTCAAAACTTTAATAATATACGGAATTTTGTCTTGAAGAAATTTGTATTTCTGGTTTAAATCTCGATAATACGATGCTCAATTATTTTTCCGTGGGCGTCTGCAATTTTTTTATCTTGAAAGTTTTATTTTTGGTCGCTCGATGAAAGCTATTAATGGCAAATGGCGCGGCGTTTTCATTGTGCCCCCAGAAACAAAAATAATCCCTTAATGCCGCCCGCGACTTCGGTAATGCAAAAGTTGTGCGACGCGGGGAGGGAAGACTGGAAAGACTCCCTTTGTAACTTTCGGCGGGGTGTCCGATTGTCATGCTTGATGTCACCCGGCGATCACGAATCGCGCTTCAACGTTTAGTTCACGCATCAGTCGGCACGCAGCGTAATCGATTAGTGCGGGGCTCAAAGAAGGACAATTCGCCAACACAAACTGAATATTCCGGGCGGACGAGCGTGAAGTTAAATGGCCAAAGCAGAGCCCGGAGTCGAGCGCTTAATGTGTTTTATAGCCCCTTTCTTTCGATTGTTAATGACCTGTACACGACAGGAAGTTCTACGATAGAGGAGAGATACTCACTTGAGCCTTGGACGTTACCGGATCCAGTTCCTAAGAGGACATCGATGCTACCATCAGATAAAATATCGGTGTCCTGGTAAGATATGGAAAAGGAAGCGTCGTCCTGAAGACGGGCCAGCATGGCCGCCAAGCTCGAGCGGTCCAGGTCATCCGGCTCTTTCAACTGGAGAGTTACGTTACCATCAGCGGCGGTGCTATACATAAACACCGCGTGTGCTCCAGGATAGGGTTGAAGGGGCAACCGAACGCCTGCCAGCTCATGAACACCCTGAAAACAAAAAAATAAACAGGAATTGGTCGAAAAGAATTCTCCACCAGCATACGAAAGAAAAGCGACCAAGACGTCGTAAACTTTACGCCCGCACTCGAGGAATATTTATCGGCTGCGAGAGAGGCCTTTTTACGATAACAGGAATTGCACGGTTTGCTTTTAAGTATTCCCAGGCGTCGAATCCCTTCAAAATTCGCCGCTCTTTCATTTTCGGTGAGACCAACTCACTTCGTTTATTAAAGCGAATGAAGTAGATCTCTTTGTTATTCTTATTACCACAACGACACCACATAACTTGTTATTAAAAAAAAAAAAACAATTTGATTCTTAACAATTTCAAAGGTACACTCTAAGATAATATCGCCGTAAGATTGTGACTTTTCAAAAAGAAAATTGAAATTCGCGTTCTATTTAAAATGATGAAGCCTCGTATTTCTTTTGTTTATGAACTAATAATCACGTGTTAATTGTAAAAGTAGCAGACATTTGGCCTAAATTCACCAGCAACGTCTTCTAAAAAACAATTAGGCATTGCGTTTAAGACAAACATACCCGATTTCAGTGTCTTCTAACGGATCACTCTGTATATTATTGCATATTCGCATTCGTGAGTAAATTTTAGCCCGAAATCATGTGTCGCACCATGGGTCTAACGTGAATAGTTCTCGAGTTGTTCGGAAACTTGGAAATATACCGGGTGTTCAATTGACAGTAAGATAATGCCAGTTAAAACGAAGAGTTTTTTTTTTAACTGAGAAACAATTGTGCATCGCACTTTGGCAAGTTTCTCAAAATTACATTTCTTTTTGACGAAACACTCTGTATATTATTGAATAATCAGCTTCGAAAGTCAATTACAGCTTGAATTCATGTGTCAGATCACATAAGGAATGTGAAGTGAGTGCTTTTCGAATGTTCAAACTCATTTATATGTAACTATACAGAGTGTATACAGAGAAAAAGGAACTTCGTAAGTCTTTTGTTTTCGAACTTAGAGGAATGTGTAAAATGCTAACGTGTAGCAGATATTTTCCGGAATTCATCGGTGCTGCCTTCGTTAAAGTGAATTGCGCTGAATTGTACAGCTGATTTGCATTCTTCAATCGGAACACCCTGTATATTATTGCATATTCGAATTCGTGAGTAAATTCTAGCCCGAAATCATGTGTCGCACCATGGGTCTGACGTGAATAGTTTTCGAGTTGTTCGGAAACTTTGAAAATATACCGGGTGTACAATTGACAGTAAGATAATTCCTAGCTGGAATTTGAAAATGTGCATCGTACCTTGACAAATTTGTAAAAATTGCATTTTTTTTTACGAAACGCTCTGTATATTATTGAATGAACAGCTTCGAAAGTTAGTTACAGCTTGAATTCATGTGTCACATCACATAACGAAATAACCGCTTTTTGAATGTTCAAAAATTTGAATAGGAACTTACTTATACGTACATATACATATACATATACAGAGTGTTATCGGAAAAAAGGAACTCGTAAGTCTTTTGTTTTCGAACTTAGAGATACGTGTAGAATGCTAATGTGTTGTAGATATTTTCCGGAATTCGTCGGTGCTACTTTCGTAAAAGTGAATTGCGCTGATTTGTGCGGGATTTACATTTTTCAAATGGAACACCCTGTATATTATTGCATATTCGAATTCGTGAGTAAATTCTAGCCCGAAATCATGTGTCGCACCATGGGTCTGACGTGAATAGTTATCGAGTTGTTCGGAATCTGTGAAAATATACCGGGTGTACAATTGACAGCAAGATAAGTGCTAGTTCTGAATTTGGATTATGAAAAATGTGTTAAGCGCGAAAATTTAATTTGTTCAGAAACAACTGCATCGCACTTTGACATACTTGTCAAAGTTGCATTTGTTTGACGAAATGCTCTGTATATTATGAATAATCGGCTGGGAAAGTAATTATTGCCTGAATTCACGTCTGAAATTTTTTTAACAGTTCAAAAAATTGAATAGTAACTCTCTTATACGGACATATACAGACTGTTCGAGAAAAGTTAGTGTTTTGTTTTATTTTTGAACTTATAGGTACGTGTAAAATGCTAACGTGTTGCAGGCATTACGTTGAATTCATCAAAGTTGCTTTCGGAAAAGTTTGTTGCCCTGAATTGCACAGGATTTGCATTTATCATACGAAACACCCTGTACATTATTGCATATTTCGATTCGGAAGTAAATTCTAGTCTGAATTCATGTTCACATCACGAGCTCGACATGACCGCTTTTTGAACTGTTGGAAAATATGAATAGGAACTCTTTTACACGTAAATATACAGGATGTTCGAGAACGTTTTGTTCTTGAATCTATAAGGATGTGTAAAATGTTAACGTGTTGCAGGTGTTTTGCTGAATTCATCAATGCTGCTTTCGTAAAAATTAATTGCGCAGAATTGTGCAGGATTTGCATTATTCATACGTAACGCCTTGTATATTACTGCATATCTCGATTCGCAAGTAAATTCTAGCTTGAATTCTGGTGTCACGTCACGAGTCTAACGTGAGCGGTTTTCGAACTGTTCGGACAGGAATTCACTTATACTTAAATATACAAGATGTTCGTAAAAAAAGTAGTAAGCGTAAGTCTTTTGTTTTCGAACTAAATCCTAGTCTAAATTCAGGTGTCGCATTACTGGTCTGACGTGAACAATTTCTGAGTTGCCAAAGCTCTCAAAAAAAAAAACAAAATATACTGGGGGTTCCACAACAACCTACCAAAAAAATTAGTTCACATATAACATACTGTTTACTTTTAACTAAAGAATTTTTTTTTAATTTCGAAAATAATACAACGAGAGGGGGGGATTTGTCCAAAAATTTATGAATGAGTTATGAATTCATCCGCATGATTTTCACGTATGTAGAATTCTGATCACTTAACCTCCCTCCTCTAAGCTATTTTGAATTCGAAGCTTGAGGTTTTTTTTTAAAAACGGTTTGTCCTAAAAACTTGCGGTTTTCGCGGATCCAATGGTCTTAAGAAGTTTTTTCGGCGTCCATCGATTTTTGATTGAAAAACAGTTTCCAAGTTGCAGGCATTTGTAAAGTGTCGCCATCTCTTGATCAAGCGGCGAAATTTTTTGCAGCAAGTCATTTGAAAAACGTTAATTAATTTGTGCAAAGTCACAGTCTAAGTTACAAAAGAGGACATTTGGTGATAATTTGACATTAAACTGTGACTTTTTCTTAGAAAATAATTTACAGATTTGGTTTGGTCCGATATGCCCTGCACTTTTTCTTTGCCCAAAGAGGGAATTCACTTGCTGATTTCAAATCCCAGCTTTTCTGTCTTTGTTTTTAGAACGAGGCGGAGATTTTTTACGACCCCTTCGAAAGCCTTCGCCGCGCAGAAAGTCTTAAACTGTTGTACTTCGGCAAACGCTCAAAGGGATTTATCTTCCATTTGCCGCACTGTTTGCTTTAAACTTCTGCTTGTCGCTGTCAAAGTAAATCGCGAGCGCGTTTACGTCGACAAATTTACAAGGACTTTTCGTCTCGTCCACGAACAAACATCTTGCGCAACAGTTGTTGTCGTCGTCTCCGTATAAAGAAGAAAAAAGGAATTCACCAACGCGCCCCGTAAATTGAGAGCTCCTCAAACGAGCTTAGATCTCTGATACGATTTTAAACGAAATGTTTGATGTCCTATCAAACATGTCACCGAACATCCCAGCGCGTAGACTTTTTTACGATCGCAAATCTGAAAAGTCAATATAAATGTAAAACAGCACAGCGCGCCCTCTGGCGAGATAAAGAATATTCATAATAAATTTTAATGAGCGCAACAGCTGACGCCCATTAAGGGCGAAATTAAAAACTAGACGGGCGTCCCAGCTGTACAACGTTTGCATATTAATTAACTGGGTGAACCGGAAATATATGTGGCACATGAAAACAGCTTTTTGTTTCTTTTTGACGTTTCTAATTTGACTGTATCATTCCAACAATTTTAACAACCGAGATTGCGCAAAAAAATAGGTATTTTTGAAAATTTCTCCGAAAGGAAAACAAAGAAAGAAAAATAAATTACGATTAAGATGGAAACGGTTCAGAAATTGTTTCAGAAAAAAAAGTTTCGTCTCCTTCTCCTCGTTCTGCAATAATTTTTAACACAAAACAAAATAATGTAACCAATGTTTTTTTTTAATTTGGCGTCGAAGTTGGCCGTGACAAGATTCTTATTGTGAACGTCCACAATTTTGATTTTTTGTTGTAAGTCTTAACTTCTCATTGTCTGTTTTCATTGTTATAATATAACTGTCGTTTTCGTTTATTACAATAAATTACATTCTTGTGTTGTCTCATCGTACTGTTGAGTTGGAAACCTCGAAAGCAAGGTTAGGAATTGCAAGTTCAAACGTCAAATTAACAACTGTCATGGCGATGATGGTTCACAATAAAATCTTCTTCGACGCCAGATTAAGAAAAAACGCTCTCTACATACTTCTGTAAGAAAAATCCAAGCATCCCATAATTAACAAGTATGGAAGAGTTAAATTCAATGCAACGCGACCGCGAAATCCGCCCATCTAAAAGATATGTAAGTAAGCGTAACAGCGACTCGCTTTATCAAAAGCCTTGGCCGAGATGAGACATGATTGACATTTGCAAATTCGAAGAACTGCAGTGATTTGTTAAAAATTTTCTAATTTTGGACGATATTTGAGGAGAACACGATGTTCGATTATTAACGGCATTTGAAATTACAAAAAATTATAAGTATGTATGTAATTCTTTGGATCACCCTGTATATTAATGAGGAAAGAAATCGATGTTTGGGTTGTTATTATTAAACAATATCACTAATGTACCTGCGGAATTCAAGCGATAAATCTCGGACGTGGAGGCGACGCGCCGGGGGACGCCCGGCGTCGCCGTAATTAGATATGCGGTATCTGGCCGGACCGGTAACGTAGATCTCCAATAGTCAGGTCTGCGTCATATCTAGCCGGCAATTACGGCCGGAGCTCGCGTGTTTTGCCCTCCACGAGCATTAATCTCCATTCATGCCTTTATGACCCGCGCGCATTGTTCGTGTAACCGGCGCCGTTATTGCTCTGATAGAAGCAATATCGCGCCCAAATTACATGTTTCTTCTGGCCGCATTGTTTTCCACACAGACTTTCGCCGGAGACAATTATCCGCTCTGAATGCGGCTTTATGAATTATTAATAATTTCCAGGCACAATCAGACCATGAAAATAACTATTAATAGACCGAGCCATCAACGAAGAACAAAGAGATTTACAGCAGGTCGTGACTAATTAAACTCGCAGAATTAACAGACAACTTCACGTCATACATTCATTCGTTTTTGATCCCCCGGTACTATAAATCATTAATTTTCTTCTTATTCTTGAAATTTCGAAGAATATGTTAGTTATTCACCAAAAATTTAGATAGTAGTATCGAACACCGTTTAAAGAAAAACAATTGCATGCCGCGTTCTCTAGATATTAACTAAACTTGCTATTTTAATTTTTGTAACGGAAAGCCCTGTATACAGGGTGTCAGGTCATTGACTGGACACTTTCAAATCACGTGTTGAGAACACTGTGCAGAGTAAAAAAGCCTTTACATTCGAGGGTGTTGTGGCTTTCGTTTTCCGGCAAAAAATTCAAACAAAAATCGATAAAAATTGTTTGGAAACCACTGATTTTCTTATCTACTATTACACCCACGTGCCGAACGCCATCCGGGCGGGCGATCCCTTACCATAAATTCCCAGATGGTTTATTGTTTTACGACAAGCAAATAACGCACGTTCAGTGTCTCAACAGATTTCGGAGTGTAAAGGTCAGTGTTGGGTCAGGGTCAGCTTACACAAATAACGAAATTGTTGACATTATTCTAACGTACGGAGAATATAAGTGCAATGCACGTGCTGTAGTGCGTAGATATCGGTGGCGGTATCCCCTGCGTCGTACACCGAATCGTCAAACAACTATTGCAATCGTGCAACGTGCAAGAGACACTGTTGCAAATACATCAGCTTTAATAGGCACTCGCTACGTAAGTACTATCAGCGGTCCTCAATAGTTAGCTCTTTTTGCATTTTAAAAATGTCCCGAAAATCCATCATTCCTTGGCTATGATACGACTTACTGCGACGTGAAAAAAAAAATACTTTTATTGGCCGCCCGACTTCGACAAAGGTCACTGCTCGATTGCAATTCTGTTTTTTGTTCCAACAGATGCTTTCTACGGTCGCAATAAAATTTCCTTTTCTTGACCTACCTCAAAGACATAAACGTGCGGTTAATTCTTGCCCGATTTTCAACTGCGATTTTCTCAAAATGTATAAAACTTTTGTTAAGGACATATAAGTTCAATCAGGTCTAAATATTTGCATACAGTAAAAGAACACACTGTATATTAACGTTAAAACTGTGCAAAAATCCCGTTATTTCTGGAATAACTAAGCAGTTAACTTTGGCATAAAAGGCGTTTTTTATCGATTGTATCGTTACTTGGCATTGATGATTCACTTTGGAATTTGTATAATTGAGGCCCAGCTATTGACAAGTTTACTTCATGCTTTTTGCACAATTCACCCGATATAAAACTTGACTGGGAGCCGCTGTCCAGAAGCGCACGTACTGTAAATATTTTATTGTTTGCGTCAAGTACATTAATAAACGCAGTGGATAACAAAACTTGAAGTGAAGAAACGTTGAGAGTGGTTTCCACTGGTACAATTCCTTACTACTTACTATACAAAATAACCACCAAGCAATTGTCATTCTCATAACTCACTTGCTTTTAGAAACACAAAAAAACGTTAAATACAAAAATTACGTATAATTTGCAATGACGTCGAAGGTCGTTTACAAAAAACAAACCGGTACTGCTTTATCTAGAAATTAACCAAAATTTGTTTTTTTTTTTTTAAGGGAACATCCTGTATATTACCACATTTTTGGATTCCCAATTAGATTTTAAGTGAAATGATGGGTCACATGATGGGTCTGGTGTGATTAGTTTTTGAGTTACTGCAAAGTGATTTCTTAGGGTGATACTCCATTTATTTCATGATAAGAAAATAAAACAAACAAACAAGTAACCATTGACTTAAAGGTGACTCTCTCACGTGACGATTTAGGTAGCAATTAGACCGTTAACTTGGGGCTACGAGTTTATTTTAGAACGGCCTTTTTTGATCACCCGCTATTTTTCGCCGGGTCTTTTCAGAAGCGAAAGCGACGGATGGTAATGGTCGTGTTGTCCGCCAGCGTGTTAATTGCGACGGCGCGCTGCAATTCCTGTCACGTTGATGTATGATGACTTTAACGCAGGTTAGTTTGCGGTTGTCGTAAATGGAGGGCCCGTTTCGTTCATTACGGCGCACGCAAGCCACCTAAATATGCAATCAGCTCATTACCGTGCTTGACAGCTCATTACTTCACAACCTCCTATAGAGCACGGAACCGTGCCACTTCTCCCACCACTTGTTGATTAAGTATTCAATATTTTATGGCGTTACCGAAGCGCGATTATTACGACGACCTGTAGATGCTTATGAGTTATGAAGAAAAAATATTACGGAAACTCGTAGGTATACATATCGCAATACCGCATAGAACATATCACATAATCACGAACGGACTGTATACAGGCTGTAACTTTAATGAGGGGACAAACTCCAAGGGCTAATTTCTCACATCAAAATATAAAAAAAAGTTCATATAAACATATGTCTGCAAACGCATAGTTTTTAAGATACAGTGTGTTTCATTTCAAATTCCAAAAATTAAAAAAACATAGTAGGCGTTGTTTGATATTAAGATAAGTTGTTTAGAATTACGAGATAACCCCGATTTCCAAATTTGGGTGAAAACTTTAAATTTTTAATTACTTTAAAATTAGCCGAAATAATGTATTTACAATGTAAATTTCACCCAAATTTGGAAATCGGGGATATCTCGTAACTTTAAACAACTTATCTTAATAACTTCTTTTGGTCAAACAACGCCTGCTATGTCTTTTTTTTAATTTTTGGATATTGAAATGAAACACACTGTATCTCAAAAACTATGCGTTTGCGGACATATGTTTATATGAACTTTTCTTCATGTTTCGGCGTGAGGAACTACCCCTTGAAGTTTGTCCCCTCATTAAAGTTACACCCTGTATAGAGAGAAAAGTAAAATTAAAAAAAACTGCAGAAAAAATCACAGTCTCATGTCTTCTGACTTATGTAAAATCGGGTTTAACGTAACTTCGACTGTAATGCTTTCGGAAAATGTAAATTGAATCAAACAAAAAAGAATGAAAACTTCACAGTGATATGTATGGCTGGATGATTGCAGAAACCTCTTAGACTCTCCACTTAAAAACTTGTCCCTTCATTTAATCGTTTTTTTTTTAAATTCTTTTCTCGGCTGGAACCAACGCAGCGGTACGTGATTTGCATTTAGGACAAGACCATAAACGGCACTGTCATACTAATATTATTGTGTTATTCTGCACAGACAAGTTCTCCTTGATTTGTCCCCGGTGAAAAACACCTATTCAATTTTGTGAATGACATCGAATGCAGTTCGCCGGTTTTTTTTTGCAAACAGACGCTTACCAGATGCTGGTTAGATCGAATCTGCATTATCGAAGTCTGGACACGTGTCACACAACAGCGATTAAAGTAGTGGAATTCATTTGCATCCTCAATAGGGAACACGTAAGTAGGTTTCGTCTTTTTTCGCTTTGCTTGTTGTGCACAAGAGTAATTAATTAATAATAACGTCTGCTTAGAAAACTACCGGCGCAGATTAATGAATTGTGTTTACTGGCTGCAGCTGTTTAATTACTTACGCTTAAGGAGGAATAGCTGTTTGCGTTATTTTTTTAAGCTTAATTACTAAACCTCGTTCTCATTTAATCGCCGCTGTTTATCGAAAAAGATCCATCGCGTCGTTGCGTTTTCTTGCAACATAAATAAACAACAGTAACTTTTGTATTGTAGAACACCTGTAGATGATCGTAGTTTTGAATTCCACATTACAATCTAATGTGAAATGATGTGTCGTATGTTGTTGAAACTCGCACAGCTTTTACGCTCGCTGAGAAAAAAAAAACAGTTGAACATCGTATATTTGAAGAGTATGTTCTTCTGAAACTGAACTTCCTCTATACATATTGTTGCATTTTCGAGTTGCAAATTTCATTTTCGTGTGAAATGTTGGGTCGCATGCTAGCTTTCGAGTTACTAGACTTCAACTGTGCTTGAAATTAGGGAATTTTTTTTCATATCTTTCGATAGTTTTAAGCAATTGAAAAACTTATTGTCGGTAAAAACACTTAAAATCGCGTTTTTTTTTTCGTAACACTACGTATATTATTTCATTTTTGAATTCCAAATTAAATTTGAGCCTGAAACGATGGGTCGCATGTTGGGTCTAATGTGAAGAGTTTTTGAGTTATACAAGGTGATAATTCTTGCATCTCAGTTGCTTTTGGAATTGGAGAAAAATATTAAATAGGGAAATTGCATATGTTTTACTAAATATTCGAGAGACGCTAAGAAAGAAACAATTAAAAAACGCGTTAACGAAATAAGCACCAAAGTTGCGTTTTTTGTATGGAAACGCCCTATATCTTATTACATTTTCTAATTCTAAATTAAATTTCAGCTTGAAATGATGGGTCGCACGCCGGGTCTCATGCGAACAGTTTTCGAGTTACTAAGGGTGATAATTCCCGACATCCCTGTCCTTGTATTTCAGTTGTTTTTGAAATTAGAGGAAAATATTTAATACAAAAACTGCATATGTTTTACTAAATATTCGATAGACGCTAAGAAAGAAACAATTGAAAAACGTGTTGACGAATTAAACACCAAAGTCGCGTTTTTTGCATGGAAACGCCCTATATATTATTACATTTTCTAATTCTAAATTAAATTTTAGCCTGAAACGATGGGTCGCACACCGGGTCTAATGTGAACCGTTTTCGAGTTACTAGGGATGATAATTCCAACATTCCTGTCCTAGTATCTCAGTTATTTTTGAAGTTAGAAAAAAATATTAAAGTCGAAAATTGCATATATTTTATTGAATGTTCGAAAGACGTTAAGAAAGAAACAATCGAACAACGCGTTTTCGAAATAAATATCAAAGTTGCACTTTTTGTAAGGAAACGCCCTGTATATTATTGCATTTTTGAATTCCAAACTAAATTTTAGCCTGAAACGATGGGTCGCAACATGGGTCTCGTGTGAGCGGTTTTCGAGATATTTCGTGCCATTTGAAAACTGCAACTCGAGAACTAATCACGTTAGACCCTTGATGCGACCCATCATTTCAGGCTAAAATTGACTGGGGAATTCAAAAATGCAATAAAATATAGCGGTTTACTACAAAAAAAAACTTAACTTTGGTATACGCCTCATAATACGACGTTCAACTGTTTATTCGTGGACAAAGGGTCAAAGCTACAAGTTTCTTGTAAAACAAACTCTTATAGCTGTCCCATCAACTAATTCGGGTTGTTAGAATTATGTTCTGTTTTATTTTTACAGAATTACATTAAACTGTGTCGCGGACAAAGATTAAGTGAATGACAAGCGTGTTTTATTATTCCGTGAATTATTTATCGAAATTCCAGAGTCTCTTGCCGAATGTTGCTTCGGCAAACAGTTCGAGATCAAAAACAAACACCGCTTTTGTTCGTTTATTTCAATTAGCGGCCGTGTTGTTGCACGCAAAGCGCCGCTGTTTACATCGAGTTGCAGTTCTCGACTTTTTCTTTTTGCGAACGCGCGTTCAACGAAACAGGGAGCCGCAGATCGCGTCAACTTTTGCAAGAAAGAATGATCGTCAACTTCCGTTTTAAATTAGGTGGGTTTAAAAGCCTCGTCGGCAACCACGCGAAATTGCAAAGTCGGAGGAGAGTGCGTTTTACGGCAGGCCGTCGTAAAATGTTTAGCAACAGTTATTCCGGGAGTTTTATGTTGTTTGTCGTGGCTTTACTGCCGTTGTATATAAAACAGCGGAAATTTTCAAAATCGATTTTTTTTTTGCTCTTTACATCAACCGGTAGGCAACCAAGTTAACACAGGCATTATTTTTTTTTTGCAGAATGAAGTTCATCTGGATTTTTCTTTCGGGTGTCCTGCTCTTGAAACTCTCCAGTTCGGAGGTGGTCACCCTGAACAACTGCAAGTGCGCAGAGGGTTACAAACCCCAAAAATTTGAAGACGGTCGAATCGAGTGCGTCGGGATCAATGTCTACAACACTGAACCCTGCAACACGGTCACCCCGCCCCCTTGCAAATGCACGGGCGACGTCAGTGGAATCCTAATCGACGCCAGCGGTACCTGGTGCCGCACGTTCACAAAAGATAAAGGCCTCGAAAAGTGGCCCTGCGAGAACCAGGAGGAATGGAAGAACTTCAAGAAGAGTGTAGCACTATGAGATCCAATCAATTTTTATATTTATCAAAGGAAGGGTAAAAAGTTACATCCAAATGAACGAATTAAACAAAAAGCAAATACGAGACTACTTACAATTTATAGTTTCTTCTTTTTGGTTCAATGCAAGGCATTATTTTTTTATTTTCTGTAATGCCATATAATAATAAATCTTTAGAAATCGCTGTCGTGCCGCCTACTCTCTCAACATGTCAATGCCCGAAAAAAAATCATATTTCTGTTTTAACAAACAGATCCTTCCATCACGCGGAGCCTTAATTTCGCACCTCAGTGCCCCCTATACGCCAGCGACTTTCGCGGTGATGAATGATGATGATAACCTCTGTATATGACAGACCATGCGCCACTCGTCTCCTCTGATTATTATTATCATTATTTTGAATATTGGCTTGCGCAACGCGCAGATTATTTTTAGTGAAGATAACTTCTTCACATGAGGGTCACTTTATGACAAGTAAACAATTCGACTTGACTGCATTCTTTGTTGATCGTCGATTGCGTTTTAAAACAAGTGCGAATTAAAAAAAACAAGAAAAAGAACAACGCAGGTAAGTAAATCTAGCTTTAACACGCAAAACAAGTATTTGCGGGTGGAATTTACTCGATTAATATCAATTAGTAAAGTTTCACAGTCTAAGAAGCAACTTCATATGATTGCTGTTGCCGAAGACATAAGACTGTGACTATTCCTGTCAGATTTTTTATAATGATTTGTTTGCTGTTGCCGAAGACATAAGACTGTGACTATCCCTGTTAGATTTTTTAAATTCTGTTAATAATAATTTGTTTCGTTTTTCTGCTTTCAAAAAAAAAAACACCAATTTTCTTTAAATTAATTTAATTAATTGCTGGGTTGTACCAGAATGTTCTTTTTTCATGCAATTGCAGCTCGACAATAAATATTGAAGATAGGCAATTGCGATTGCGACCGCCTTACATATGTTAAATGCAAAAATTCGAACGCTACTAAGAAATAGAAACAATTGAACATCGCACCTTAAGGTAGCCACACAAAGAAAGCAGAGTGCCTGCTTACTGGTAATCGGCGAAGATAGGTTCGAGTTTTTCGCACATACGAATACAGAATGAAAGCCGATAAAAACAGATATCTATTGAGAAAAATCAGGAAAATGACCTACTTTCATTGTGTTATAACCACGGTTAGGTGGATCGGATTCCGCTCGCGCTGGCAAGAGCGTCACGTCTAAGTGCACTCGATACGGGAATAGCAAATAATCGCATCCATAATTTGCAATAGCAAAGAACGTTTAGTGTTTAATTTGATTTATTTAATTTTTAATTCGGAAATACGAAATTTTGTTTAAATTTAACAATATCTTACGCGATGAAATTAAAATTTCGTCCGACGCTTATGGAGAAATGAGCCAGCGCAATGATCGTACATAAACATGCACAGTATAAGCGGCAACCCAGGCGGACTGTTGCACGCGGAATCTCATCCTCCTAACCCTGGTTATAACTTATTTAAAAAATATGCGTTGATTTAAAAAGTTTATAAATGCGCATCGGCGCCGTTTGCGCAATCCGCTTTCTTTGTGTGCGTACCTTTAGAGATATACTTCAAAGTTACGTTTTTTTTGTATAATAACACCCTGTATATTATTGCATTTTTGAATTCTCGAGTCAATTTCAGCGTGAAGTGATGGGTCGCATCATGGGTCTAGTATCAGTAGTTTTCGAGCTTTTTAGTAGTGTTCGAAAACCATAACTCGAGAACCAATCACGTTACACCCATGATCCGACCCATCATTTCAGGGTAAAAGTAACTCAGGAATTCAAAAATGCAATAATGCATCGCACCCCTGCTTCAGAAGTGACACAACTCAAATAATTGCATTTTGAATTTAGAGTAGTTTTTACGTATTGGTGAAGCCAATGTTGTTCTTAAACCCTCATGGATTTTTGAGAATAAGAGGCTAATGCCCTTAGGGACTACTTAACATAGTAATAGGAAGAATCTGTTACGAGTAAGCTCTAATTAGGTATTTTGATGATTTGTGATGTTTCTGATTTGCTTGTGTATACTTCAGCTATATTTTATTTCTGACTTAAAAAGAGATTCAAGTAAATCTGTTGTACCTAGAGTAGTATTATCAACTAGTAATAGAAAAGTATAGTTTTGAGGCTATTTAGTTCAAGATACAACACTGAACAATCTTGGACACAGTAATCAGAAACGACACAATTCGAAATGAGACGGTTATGAAACGTTTCAATGCAGGTGAAGTATTGGTAGTTTAGATGTGTCGATTTTTCAATAAATAGGGATTGAATTCAAAAACTATTGAATACAATGAAAAATGAAAAATGTTCAGTTATGTCACTTCTGAAGCGAGGGTGCGGTATAATGATTTACTTTAAAAAAAAAAGTAATAAGCTAAATATTTTGGGTAACGTGATGCTCGATGTTTTTTTTATGGGAGTTGCAGTTCAACATCTACCACTTTCACACAAAAAATAATAATTTTAATTTTTAGAATGAAATTAGTAATCCTGCCCATCGCCGTTCTCTTAATATTATCTTCGACCTTAGGCGAAGAACTGACCCTTGGGACGTGCTACTGCTGGGAGGGATACCACCCCTCGTTTTTGGACGAAACAGTGGCGTGCGTGGGAGATAAAGTCCCGGCGATTAAACCCTGCAATCAACCCCGAGTGCCCGAGTGCCGTTGCGGGGAGGAAGCGACGGCGGTTTACATCGACTTAGAAGGAACTTGGTGCGTCAGATTTGACCCGTTCAAGAGGTGGCCGTGCGAAAACACGGAGGACTGGGCGGAATACGAGGAACAAATGAAGAAGAAAAAAAATTAGCTTCTTACACCCTGAATAATACCACCAATAAAATACGTTCATGTCATCGTGTGTTTTGTTTCGAGTTGAATTTAATCGCGTCGTCGATTTCGCGCACGTTAAGTTCAGTTAACTCACAATGACTTTTACGAAGAGGTGAGTATACAGCAAGCGGAATAACAGAACACTTTAATTATTTAGGACGGCTGACGCCGACCGTCTTGATGTAGTCGTTCTCTATCAGGTAATGAACGCAAATGCTTCTGAACCTACACCTGTAAATACGACGTGTGAGTGTGCGTTTCGGCCGGAAATATAATGGAGACGTACGTATATTAGCACCTATTAATTTACGCAATTCACGCGTTTTATTTTTACATTGAAAACTGTTTACTGTTACATAGCTGCGAAACATTAAGTAAACGCATTGGCATCTCAGTGAGAATCCGTTACTTCACGCAATCGCATTCTATAAAAACACTAAACACAATTGCGTCATAAAAATCAAAGTTCATGTGATAACACAGCGAAATTAGTCAATTGGAAAAGTGTCAGGTGATTTCTACTCTCAAATGCCTTTTACGAAAACGTAATTGAATGTCGTATTTTTAAAGTCCTGATCAAAGTTGACATTTTTTAAGGGAACATCCTGTACATTATGACATTTTTGAATTCCAAATTAAATTTTAGCCCGAAATGATGTGTCACACCATGGTTCTGGCGTGAGCTGTTCTCAAGTTATGCGCGTGATCTAAAAATTAGAACTCGAAAACCGTTCACATTAGACCCATAGTGTGACACATGAATTCGGGCTAGAATCGACTCAGGAATTCGAAACTGCAATAATATTCTGTGTTAACGGTATTTAAAATTACGCTGCACTTGCATAAGAAATTGTTTACGTATTTATGACGTAATAGATTTATGGTTTGTACAGTTTGTTAAATGGATCTTTTTACGCACGTCATTGATTTTTTCCTTAAGAATCACATCAATACTCGCAAACCAAGCTTTACGTTACAGCGTATAAAGACGCTCTTTTTTCAATTTGAACGAGTGGTGTAAAACGACGTATGTTTTCCTCAACTTTAGAGCTACTACGAAATTTTTAAAGCGAGCTTCAAAAGATTTTTCTCAGTTTCCTAGACTATTCACGAACAAACAATTGAACAACGCGTTTTCGAGGTATTTACTAAACTTACACTTTTTTAAATGGTGCACCCTGTATATGATTGCATATTTGAATTCGGCGGCGAATTTTAGCCTGAATTGATGTGTCGCATCTTGGGTCTAGCTTGAGCGGTTTTCGAGTTAGCCGCTTCATCTAAAAATTAGAACTCAAGCACCGCTCATGTTGGCCCCTTAGTGCGACACATGAAATCAAGCTGAAATTAACTCAGGAATTCAAAAATGCAATAATATACAGGGGTTTGTCGATCAAAAACAAAATCTAATAGATTTATAGTTTGTATATCCAGTAACTCTATTAGAGTTACGAAGAAATTTCAAGTATTAAAGCTATAGGGACTACTCTGCGAAATAGAACGTCGTTGGCGGAAAAACAATTGAGCGTCCGGTTTTCAAACTGAACACGAGATTTAGGTTTTTTTTTTAAAATAAACACCCCTGTATATTATTGCATATTTTAATTTAGCGGCGCATTTTAGCCTGAACTCATGTGTCGCATCACGGGTCTAGTTTGAGCGATTTCCGAGTTAGCCGCTTCATCTAAAAATTAGAACTCAAGCACCGCTCATGTTAGCCCCTTAGTGCGACACATGAAATCAAGCTAAAATTAACTCAGGAATTCAAAAATGCAATAATATACAGGGGTTTGTCGATCAAGAAATATGACTTTGCCTCGTAGCTCGATAATACGACACGCAATTGTTTTTTTCTTGACGGCGTTTGAAACTGACAATGCGATTTTTGTACTCATAAATCTTTTTTAATCAAAAACAAGATCTAATAGATTTGTAATTTGTATTTTCAGTAACTGTACTAGAGTTAGGAAGAAATGTTAAGTACAAAAGTTATAGGGACTTCTCCGCGGAATATAACGCCATTCGCTGAAAAATAATTGAGCGTCCGGTTTACAAAATAAACACTAAATTTACGATTCTTTATAAATACCCCCTATATATTATTGCATATTTGAATTCAGCGGCGCATTTTAGCCTGAACTCATGTGTCGCACCATGGGTCTAGCATGAGCGGTTTTCGAATTAACCGCTACATCTAAAAATTAGAACTCGGAAACGGCTCGTGTTAGTCCCATGGTGTAACACATGAAGTCAGGCTAGAATTAACTCGGAAATTCAAAAATGCAATAATATACGGGGGTTGTCGATCAAAAAACACAACTCTGCCTGATAACTTGATAATGCGACGTGCAACTGGTTTTTCAATGTAGGTGTTCAAAACTGAAAGTGAAAGATTTTTGAATTCCCACGTCTTTTTTAATCAAAAATAAGTGAAAAACAGTAGCGCGCTCTCACTGGATCGCGTCTTCAAATCCTCTTAAAACAAGACTTATACTTAATTTAACTTGAAGGCCGCCGCGGCCGTCGTATATGTTTGAATTGGCTTCCGGTTGGAACTGGTTGGCAGTAGAAGAAGTCAACGTGACGCGGTTCCATCCGGAAACCAATTCAAAGACTTATACTTTTTTGCAGAGGACATCGAACCTTGCTGATGGTATTCATCGCATCTTGGATCATCGCGTCAGCAAAGCCGCCGATCAGGAATTGCTTTTGCTGGAGGGAATACGTACCGGAAAAAGTCCCCGGTGGATATCAGTGCGTCAGCAAGGTCGTGTATCACGTCATGGCCTGCAACATCCCTCAACCGCCCGAGTGCGTCTGCACGGGACACAACGGCATCCTCAAGGACCGCACCGGTACGTGGTGCACGATCTACATGGAGGGTCGCGAGTTCGAGCGCTGGTCCTGCGAGAACACCCGCGAGTGGGACCTCTTCTTCGAAAAATACGGAAGCTAATTTTCTTTTGTCTGCCCTCCATAATCAATAAATTAATTTCGTTTTACGCACGGCGCTTATTTTGTCATGTTGGGCCCTAAAGCTGCGCGCGGCGTGAATAAAAGCGCTCTCGTCTCCCAGGGTTTTTGAGCTTTTACTGCCGGAATAAAATATTAAATAATTAGATTCGGAGGTTTTACGGCGACGCAGCTGTTGTATTAAATTTGCAGACGCGCGGAACGGAAGGGGGGACGTCGGATTTGTCTTCGCTCTCGAAAATCGCTACTAAAAATAAACAACGCACACGAAATACAGGGGGTGATTATAAAAGAGGTCGTGACAATATACTGTTTTGTATTGATCCCCTGAGGATTCCGCGTAGATAAGCTTCAATTTTAAACGGAAAATATCATTTACTAAGATGGTACGGTTACGTCTCGAAGCGAATCACATATTTCAACGTCAGCTCGATGATAACAGGGAGTCTTAATGCGCTTTCCAACTAAACGCTCTCGAAACTACCAAGTTCGAGGCTGCTAATCGCATCGGACCACTATTCAAGCCAGAACTTAATCGCTCCTCAATTTGATAGCGGCGCAATCGAGACTGAACGAGAGAGAGAGAAACTAAGAGATAGATTTACGCCCACTGCTTTCCGAAAGCCTAATGAATACTCAAATTGCAGTTGGCTCTGAGCTCGAGTTAAGATTGCAAGTTTTTAAATCCGCCAATCGGCGACGATCCGTGTAATTGGTGTCTGCCTTAGTGCAAGACCGGGTACATGCAAATAACTGATCCTCTTACGCGGCTTTTCGGGATTAGAAGAGGAGGAGGTCTTTTCTGCATTTCGCAGGCGAACTAATGCATTTTCAGCGGGGAACGTAAGCCGGAAACGATTGGGTGTTCCGAGCGCCGAGCGCCGGATGCAAATCGCGCCCCGGCAAAAACGCCGAGTGATAGTGCGCTTCAATATTCATGCAGCTGGTAATTAGGGCGTAAAGCGGACAGGTCCGCACAATGCTGAATTTCTACGCAGTTCAGATCAACTTTGCGAAAATATAAGGTACGGTGAGTCGTGACAATATAAAGTTACGTTCGTTCTTTAATAGAACTCCCTGTATATGATTGCAGATTTCAATCCGAATTCCATTCCATGACTGGATAGGTCTTTCGAGTTAATACAATAATAAGATCCGCGCATTGCTAAATTCCTCATAGTCAAATCAACATATAACAGGTACAGGTTGAAGTTTCGCCAATGGCATTCGAAACTATCTTCCAGTTTTATGATTAATTTTAGAAACAAGTGAAAAACAGCGAATGCATTTTGTGTTTCGATTAAGCCTAAATTATTTATAGGTTAAAATTGTAATATGACCAGTTCCGAAATTGCATTTTTTTTCTCGTGTTAGGCCCTCTTCACACTAAAATCGCCGCGTAAATCGGGTCTTAAGCCAGGAAGGTACGTATTTACGATTTCCATGAAATAGAAAATATGATTACGAGAAGAAAAGCGATTCGTTCGAAAGAAGCGAACGTTTTACGGCCGCTTCAATTCCGCGGATGAGGAAACTCTGTATATATGTATCTATCTGGAAGCGTAAAGTTTCGGGGATTTACAGGCGCTCATATTCGCAGATTATGTTTGCGCGCGCGGAGTAAAAAAGGGTTCGCGACGACGACATTAAGGGATAATATTAGTCTCGGGCCGGCTTTATTCCGTTTTAAAACGAACGCCATCAGCACATTTACGTGTAAATTGCCGCAGTTTCCGGCGCGAGCGCGGCGCTCGCAGCTTTCAATTGTCTCCGGCGTCGCCGCCTCGATTGTTCGATTGTGAGCTTCAGTCCTGATGACAGTTGTGAATTACGCCCGGCCCGACTGTACCTAATTGCGTAATTTAATGGCTGTTTCACGTTGACTTTTGTGCGCCGCCCCCTACCCCACCGAACACGGGCCCGGCTAATCGACTTGTTTCAGGGAAATTTATCGCTTTCATTTTGCGGGAGATATGAAGGAGTTTTATGTAAATGGCCTGCGGTGATATATCGAGTTAATATCGGACGTTATTCATAATAATATTAAAAAACTTGCTTTCGTCGAAGACTCTTCTTTTGGAAATAAATTTGGTAATTTGTCTATGGGCGCGCGATCCAAACGAGTGACCAAAATAACTCCGTATTGTACTTGGTAGTACATAGCTGGCACGATGACAATATGTAGATTTAAATTAAAACCAACACCAACCGCTAAACAAATAAATAATGTCTTGAACACAGCTGATTGTATCCGCCGAAAAAATATTCGTAAACAACTCTGAAAACAAAAGTAAATCTCTTATGCAACATCTGCAAATTAATTCGATTGTTTTCGTTTAAACATTTGAAATTCTTTGACTTCACCTGATTTTTAACTTAACAACAAATCGGAAACACAAAAACAACTGAGGAATCTTTTATTACCGAGGTATGAACCAAATTCGTATTTTTTTTTTCAAACGTAACCAGCATTTTTGAATTCCCGAGTTAATTTTAGAGTGATTTCATGTGTCGCATCATGGGTCTAGCATGAGCGGTCTCCGAGTTCTAATTTTTAGATCACGCAGACAACTCGAAACGCTCTCGTGTTAGACCCACGGTGCGACACATAATATCAGACTAAAATTGACTCAGAAATTCAAAAATGTAATAGAACGTAGGGGTTGTGTATGAAAAAACGCGACGTTGGTTCGTATCTTAATAATACCTACAACAAATCGCGAACACAAAAGTTGCGCATATACAGTATGAGCTTAAATGATTGAGGACAAGTTGAATTTCCCGCCTTCCAATATTTTTTTTAAGTTGGTCAAATGCATAGGTTACAAAAAAAATAGGCAAGTAATTTGTTTATTTTAAATACAAGAAGCGGCAATAACTACTGACAGGTACATTAGGCAAACGCGCCCCATTTTGTCTTATAAATTCTTGGAACCGGCTGCAAAATTTACACAGGCGACACTGAACAAAAATTAATTTTTCAGGACGGCCACACATAAAGAGTAAAAATTACTAGATAGAGACGCGGGAAATTCAACTTGTCCTCAAACATTTATGCTCATACTGTACAAGTTTCACGGATGAAAAATCAATTGAAGGTTTTATTACCGAGATTTGCAGCAAAATCATACTTTTTCCGTAAATAACCTCCATATTTTATTGCATTTTTGAATTCCGGAGTTAATTTTAGCCTGATTTCATGTGTCACATCGTAGGTCTAGCATGAGCGATTTCCGAATTCTAATTTCTAGATTGTGCGGACAACACGAAACTCGTTCGTGCGACACAAAACATCAGGCTGGGGAATTCAATAATTCGTAGTAGTTCTGCATGAGAAAAAAATGCGACTTTGGTTCGCATCCCATGATGCAACAAATCGTGCATATTCATAAGCGATTTCAAAATTTCATCTGCGTTATAATTTTCATAAAAACGCAAGTGAAACGCAACTATTATCGAATTATGAATCAAAGTTGGAATTTTTTCATACATAATCCCTATATTTTATTACATTTTTGAATTCGTGAGTCAATTCTATTCTGATTTCATGTGTCGCGTCATGGGTCTAGTGTGAACAGTTTTAGAGCTCTAATTTTTAGAACACGCGCACAACTTAGAAAGCCGCTCATTCTAGACCCGTGGTGTGGCACATGAAATCAGGCTAGAATTGACGCGAGAATTCGAAAGTGTAATAAAATATTGGGGTTGTGTATGAAAAAAATGCGTCTACGGATCTTCGTAAAGAGGCATTAGATTATTTTCTCAGACTCGAAAATACAAGAATGCAATAAAATGTATGGGTTGTGCTTGAAAAAATGCGACTTTGGTTCATACCTCGATAATGCGCAACAATTCGCGAACACGAATGTTGCACATATTTATCTGAGATTACAAATTTCACGGAACGGATGAGAAAATAATTAAAGGTCGCATTATCGAGATCTGCACAAACGTTACATTTTTTCCGTGCATAACCCCTAAAATTTCATTGAATTTTTGAATTCCTGAGTCAATTCTAGCGTGATTTTATGTGTCACATCATAAGTCTAGTGTGAGCGGTTTTCCAGTTCTAATTTTTAGATCACGCGCACAACTCCAAAACCGCACGCGCTAGAACCATGGTGTGACACATGAAATCAGGCTAAAATTAACGCGAAAATTCAAAACTGTAATAAAATATGGGGGTTGTGTACGAAAAAAATGCAACTTCGGTTCATATTTTCGTAGTAAGACACTCCATTGCTTTTCCACTGCAGCTTTCCGTGCAGCTTTCACGTTTACCGATTTTTTTAACAAATTAAAAACAAGTGAAAGCGACGAATTTCAACTGTTTAACACTATAGAGTTTAATTAGAAATGAAAACAAAATGGAATTTGTCGACAAGAGTGAAGCACGGAGTGAAGCAACTCCTTGTATATCGACGCATTCTAGACGAGGGTGAGACGTCGCTTCTGTAATTATTTAAGTTTCGCGTTTTCTCACGAAATCCGTAAACGGCGAATTTGCAATTTTGTGTATCCGAACAAGGCAACAAGACACGACAAGAAAAACTCTTCATAAATAATAAAGTCGGAGGAGCTTAGCGCCACTGCAAATAGAGACCCCCCATAAATAGTATGCGCGCATTAAATTATTAAAACTCAATTTCCACTTTGCCTAAATTATGTTTGCGCCGCGTTTTATTTATTCGCGGCGCTGGAAAGATGCCGGCGATCATCTCTCGGTCGAGATTAAAAACGCGGGGCGCAATCAGCGATTTCAGAGAAGTCGACGCCGACGGTTTTAGATCCGACGAAAGTTGGGCTCGCGTGCGCTCGCAGCTGTTGCTGCTGACGTTCCGACAGTTACGCAGATGGGATCATAAATATTTTTTTTTATTTCAAGTAATCATTGATCGAGGAATTTATGAATTAGCTGCTGCTTGGCAGTCATTTCAACTTCACGTCACAGTGAGATTTCTATACGACGTTTTCTCCGTTGCGTTTTGTTTCATCGAAATAAGGTAAGCGTTATCTCTCCGTGAAAAAAATAATAATGCTGTGGAGCAAACGCTCAACTATTTGAGGGATTAAATTATATTAAAAAAAAAAACAATTGAAGCTCCATTTCATACCTCAGTGACTTGATGATGTACAAACTGGAGCTTAAATTAATACGCATCTCCAGGATGCGAGTTTAATTGGTAATTAATACCAGTCAAGGCAAGCACGTTACAAAGACACGGAAGCTTCGGTAATTAGCGGGAGATATGCAGGTGTAATTCCTGGCATGGAGTTCGGGAAAACCCCCGAGGCGTGCTCTCGTGGAATCGCATCTTTACCCCCATTGTAATTAGCTCGCTTTGTCTCTCTGAGTGGCACTGGTTGTTTTTCGCCAAAAACAATAAATTCATGATGTTACGTGCAACACGCATAAAAACAGCTGTCGTCAGGCCGTAAAAGCGGAAATTATTTGGCAGAAGCTTTTATTGCGGCAATTGTTTTCCTTAAGCCGGAGCACGAGAGAAAAAAAACTCAGAAAGAGAAGGAGACGTGCATTCCACGTCCACTTGTAACAACAGCGTGCGCGATATCACGTCAGGCGCTTCTTATATTTAGAGGAAAATGCGTTCAGATGACTATATAAAAACGTTTACGTTATACATTTCTCACAGAGCCACGGCCCACGGCCTGCGAGTTATTATGTCAAATGAACTGGACGAGCGCCAAGGCGGCGACGGCGAATTTTGCGAAAGAAAACATGACGAAACGAGCACGCGTTTTACTTGCGAAAACGAGACGTTAATGCGCAGCTTGAATTTTTTTTCTCGACGTATCCATTTCATCCGGCCTAAAAGCGCGACGATGAAACGCAAAAGCAACCAAAAAATCACAGTCTAAGGCTTCGATGCAACTAAATTTAACACCATCGAAGCTTAGACTGTGACTATTTCATCAGCGACGTATAAATTTTATAGAATTCAATAAACAGATGGCGAGGCGTCCTCATAACAATCTTCTCTTGATTTCTCGATCAATTCGAGCAGCGTCCTTCGATGTAATAAGAAAAAAATCACAGTCTAAGATTTCGAACGACTTAAATTTAATAAAATTTAATATTAGACTGTGACTGTTCTTTATCAAACAGAAGTGACAGATATAAAGTACATTCTGCAATATTAAAAAAAAGTCACAGACTAAAAGGGTCAATACGTCCAAATTTAAAAGTCACTATTCGATCAGCGATGTGTAAATTTTATGGAATTCAATAAATACCAACTCAGTTGATAGTTGGCGTCCTCATCTTCTTTTGACTTTTCGATCAATTCAATTCTTTGATGATGTAATTTAAAAAATAAACTCAACCTAATGTCTCCGTCGACCTAAATTTAATATTATCTAAATTGGCATGAAGTAAGGGTAAAAAAATTCTCCAATAAAAAAGTCACAGTCTAAGCGTTCAGTACAGTCGAATGTAACACCAACGAAACTTAGACTGTGGATTAAACTGCGATGAGTAAACTTCAAATAAATTCTGTAAGACTAAATAAATACTCGATAGATGGAGGCCAACACATTTTTTTTTTGAGTTTTCGATCAATCCAAGCAGTCTCATCCTTTGATGCAAGCAAAAAAATCACTGTTTAAGGTCCTTTTTCTAGTTACTGGTCAGTAGATAACGAAATCTGTTCATTTCGGGTACACATTCGCTTTTCATTGTTTTTGTCTTGAAATAAATATTCTTAATTTTTAATTCATTTGTTTGGCTTCGACGATTTTTTATTCATTTGTTTGCTTTTTCAATTTTAATTTTAAACAATAATTTTGCATTCGTTCGTTTGCTTTCTGCGATATGCTATTCTTTTACTTTTAGCTTTTCTGTATTTATCATTTATATCGAAAATTGTTCTTGTCTTATTTCTTTTTCCTAAATCTAAGCCTAAAAGACAACAAATACAGTTTATAAAATACAAAATTCGTGAATTCAGCACTTAGTAACTCTGTAACAAAAGTCATAGCCTACTTCAATTATAAATTCATTTGATCGCATGGTAGATTAATATAATGATAAATATTTCCTTTGGAATTTGAATAATATAGGTTGCCAGATGTCTTACAAATGAAATTAATATTAAAATTCCCTAAATAAATAAGAAAAAATTATAAGGTAAGTATCATCAATCGACATGAAGTGAGAGAAATGAAAAAGGTCTCCAATAAACAAAAAAGTCACAATCTAAGGGTTCAGCATATCCAAATCTAACACCATCGAACCTTAGACTGTGAGTCAATTTGTTGACTTCAAGCAAATCGATAGGTAGCGCCTTCATAACAACATTTTATTGGTTTTTTCGATGAATCTAATCAGTGTCTAATAATATAATAAAAAAATTACAGTTTAAGTTCTCCATCCACTTGAGTTTAATATCGTCAAAATCGTTAGAGTGTGGCTGCTCTGATTTGACGTAAAGCACGTGACAAAAACAAAAAAATTCGCTGATGATTAAAAAGTCACAGTCGTAAAAATTCAGTGCATCCCAATTTAAAAAGAAAATGAAAGCTAAGACTGTGACTATTCGATTGGCGACGAGTAAACTTACGGTGTTTTCGACTCACTGCTCTAGAGCACTCTGAGAGTATCTTCATCAACTGGCATTAAATAAGGTTAAAACAAGATGAAAATACTCTGAGAATGCTCTAGACTCTAGAGCATCGTTTCTCAACCTGGGGGTCGCGACCCCCAAGGGGATCGCGGTGATATTAAAGGGGGGTCGCAAAAATAGCCTAAACAATAATGAAATCATTTTATGACAAAAATTATTTATTATAAACATTTTACTTGCAATAAAATATTAATTTTATTTATATTTACTATTTGGGGGGGTCGCAGAGCTAAGAAGGTTGAGAATCGCTGCTCTAGAGACTAAAGCAACCACTCGAAAAGGCTGTTAACTAAATTCAATAATTCCCAATTCGATCAAAAGATGGAACCATCGTAAAGACATTCATTTCAATTTCTAATAAATTCAACCAATGAATGGTGTTTTGTCATAAGCACGAAAGTCACAGTCTAAGGGAGCGCTCCATCCAAATTGAACATTGTCGAACACTAGACTGTGGTCGTCTTAAACGGTGATAAAATTATTAAAAAAGAACTTTCACTAGCAAGTTATAGATGGCGCTTGTCTTTCTCTCTACCCAATCGGTATCTTCCAACTAAAAAGAAATAGTCTAAGCGACGCATTTAAAATTCAATACCGTCGGCCTTTTAATTAGTGGCAACTAAAGTCTGATTAAATTCAAAAACAGGGACAACGATCAGCAAGAGATGGCGCGCCTCTCACACCAGAAGTCTTTTTAACCAGCCAATCAAAACTTTACAAAGCAATTTAAAACTAATTTTTTTGGAATTAAATTGAATGTCATGGTGGTTTAGACTGTGACTACTTTCAATCAACGATGATGCGGTTGAAAAAAAAAAACGTGACAGTGATTGTCAGATGGCGCCTTTTACATTTCTCCAATCAATCATTGAACTTGTTTTCTCTTCTTAAAAGGCATTTTTATTAACTTAAATTGAACACCATCGGGATTTAGACTGTGACTATTTTAATCAGCGATGATACTGTTTAAAAAAACATACGATAGTGATCGTCAGATGGCGCCTCTCACATCTCTCCAATTAATCACCGAATACTTTTTAAAAAGTCTTCTTAAAAATAATTTTTATCAATATAAATTGAACACCATCGGGGTTTAGTTTGTGACTATTTTAAAATCAACGATGAAGCGGTGATCTGACGTGATCGTCAGATGGCGAGATGTAAGAGGCGCCATGTGTCTCCAATCAATCACTGAATATTTTTTTAAAAAGTCTCCTTAAAAATAATTTTTATGAATTTAAATTGAACACCATCGGGGGTTTAGACTGTGACTATTTTCAAACAACGATGATCCGGTTGAAAAAACACGTGACAGTGATCGTCAGAAGGCGCCTATATCTCTCCAATCAATAATTTTGAGTAACCGCTTTTTTAAAGAGTCACTTTCTAAGGCTTCGATGAATCTAAAAATAATACTGAATTGAAACTTAGACTGTGAGCATTCAGCCAGTAAAAAAAATCGTAATGATCGATTAGGTTTCAATCAATTCAACCGTTGTTCTTCGAAGTAATTTACGGTCACTGTCTAAGATTTTTGTCTATGAAAATGTACTATCATCGAGTATTAGACTGTGGTTATGCTACACTATTCAAAAATTCTTTTGTCAGAAATTGATAGATGGCGCTCGCTTTGTTTCTCTTTATCTGGTTCAAGTTATAGTCTAAGATTTTGAGTTATCTAATTTAACAATTTAGGACATTAGACTGTGATTATACCGGCAGATGACGCTTATCTTCTAACAGCTCTTTTTCGATGTTCATCTCTACATAATCAACTTGGACAAGAGATGGCGCTCTAGATTCTCTTCCACTAAAGAGTGTGTTCCCTTGTTTTGAGTGATATTGTTACGTTAACGGCGATTTTCTTTCTTTGTTCAACCATGATTCGTAAATCATAATTACGTTGACAAACAAGAAGACGTGAAAAATGTTGTAAAGACGACGTCGACAAATCTCGGTCGGCCTTCTCGCTCCGACTAAGCATTTCCATGCAAAGCGGCTCGAAAAACGGAGGCAATACGATTAAAGTATACGACTTCGGTTATCTTGTCCTTTATACGGGCCGTCTCTCATCTGTTTACGAAGGATAATGTAATGGAACGCGGCGAAGACGGACGCTGACGTTCACCTATAAAAGACGGAAAAAATTGCGGGATCAAATCGCGGGATTTCCAATCTCTAAATCCCATCGAGTTTTATACCTTGGGGCATTTTTTCTTCTTAAAAGCGCCTCCGCCTCTGTATTTTTATGATTTCCCTTTCTTTCTCCATCTTATAATCGAAAAGCGTATTTTACTAGAATCTTAGATCCATCGATGGATGGCGACGAGACGAGTAACAACCAAAAAAAAAGGAAGTGATCGCTCATCTTTCTTCTCGTCGTCAAATTCGATCGGTTCACAGACTCTCATTAGAGATTCCCTCCCTCGTCGCCCTAACGAGGCCGTTTCGAACTTCTTGAAACTAATACACAGAAATGAAATGAAACGAAAGAGACATTCGCCCTCCTCATTATCCCCAAAGCAGAAACAAACATTTCGAGCGCGCAACATCCCCGAGAAAGGAAATTAAATTAAAGGATCCTCTCTGCTCCTCGACGATGTACGTTTCCGTCAGAGTCAATCGGCGCTGATATCGATCGCTTTCATTCGCTAACAAGCGGACGGCACAGCTGCCAGCGAGTTCAGATGTTTTTTCCCGGCATGATGTCGTAAAATCCACACCGTGAGATTTATGGCACGCACTCTCCTACGCCATGACTTTATACTTTGGAAGTGAATCGATTACCCGATTCGGATCAAAATCTAGGAAACGCTGAAAAAAAAAAAATTGGATCGGTTTGCAACAGATGGCGCTACTAAATTTTAATTATATTCGTTAATTAAGAAACGAAGGCGACATGGTACAAACATTAAATTAAACTCGTCTCAAAAAAAATAAACATTCTACTTCGTTTATTTTGACAACATTGTTTATATTTTTTCAATTCTAACAAAGCTTTCAAACGATAGCAAAACGTTAAGTGGTAGCGCGCATTTCCAGTGTCCGTTTAAACAATTTGTGATACATTCGACTGTCATGCGGTAGATGGCGTTGTTAACCATTACGCAATAAAAATGACATTTCCTTTGAACCAGCCGCAGCAGAAAATTTTTGAGGTGTAGGCGTATTTCATTCATACAATCACATCAGGTAACAAATGAAAGCGGCATGGCGTAAACTTAAAATTTGGTTCGTCGCAGAGAAAGTCAAAAGTTAAAACATTCGCTAACCAGCCAGTAGGGGGCGTCATTAAACGGATTCGAGATGAAGGTGACATTTCTTCCAAACAAAGGAAATTTTTCAGGTGAATCGATCGCCGCGAAATTGGTGTTTGGATTCCAGGAACAGCTACGAAATATATGATTTGTCCTCCGATAGAGGGCGCTACAAAATCTTTTTGATCAAGATAATTACATTCGTTAAGAAACGAAAGGAGACATGAAATACACATTGAATTCAGGTCGTCGCAAAGACAATAAAAAATAAATTCATTCGCCTACCATCCGGTAGATGGTATTATTAACCACCAAGCAAGACGGTACCAAGCAATAAAAATGACATTTCCTTTGAACCAGAAAAAAAATTCTAGGCGTGTTGCGTACACACAGTTGGGTGAAGATTTTTAATTGTTAATTATTTTAAATTAGCCGAAATAATGTATTTACAATGTAAATTTCACCCAAATTTGGGAATCGGGGTTATCTCGTAATTCTAAACAACTTATCTTAATAACTTTTTTTGATCAAACAACGCCTACTATGTTTTTTTTTTAATTTTTGGATTTTGAAATGAAACACACTGTATCTCAAAAACTATGCGTTTGCGGACATATGTTTATATGAACTTTTCTTCATGTTTCGGCGTGAGGAACTAGCCCTTGAAGTTTGTCTCCTCATTAATGTTACACCCTGTATATAATAAACAACACGTACCTGACGCATCTGACAACTCCCCGTTTCATCGGCCATTACAGCTAGTTACAGTGCCGCCTACAGTTAATTTGAGTTGCCAATTGTACTGTTTCACAGCATGATATGAGAATGATCTCCGAAACATGGCAGTCGAATGACGAGGAATATTAAAATTGTTTTTGGACCTAACAGAAACAGAGTGAATATTCGAACGTTTCATAAGTTTCTCAAACAGAGATGAAGGTGTAGCATTAACTAATACCTTGAAAGTGATATTATGATATGAACGACTTGTCAAATTCTTGCCCGGATTTTATTGTCCGCTACTGTACATTCTGGCATTTTCCTTGCTTAGAATTTTAATGAATTTCTGCGATCTAAGTTTCAGTCAATTATCGGTAGATGGCATTTTAGAAATCTTATCAGGGCGAGTTAAGTTTTCCTGTACGTTTTTCCGTAAGTTTCGCAATTCTAAACAACAAACAAAAGAACTCATCCATGAAAAAGCGAACTTTGTCCAATTGAAGAGGATTCGAACTCGTCAGCGCCCGCATCTTATCAGCAAACTTCATTATCGCCGGCTGGGGTGGACGGGGAGGATGAGAGATAGCGTCTCGATGACCCGATAATCCCACTCCTGATGAAACGAAACACCCACGTCGGATTCATGTTTGCCTAAATAATTCGTGCATATTTTTTTGTTTATTGTAATTCAGAGGGTATTAAGTTAAGACCCGCCGGTTACCTTCGTTTATTTGCGCTCGCGGAGGGAATTTATTTCTGCAAGCAATTGGGGGTTACAGGGATTGCGAACGTAATAACGTTCCGAGTTAGTTACCCGCGCTGCTAAGATGATTACGTCCCGGCGCGCTGTTACTTAACTCTCGAGTTACTCATTTGTTTCGTTTTTTCGCTTATCTATTTTGTTTTTGCGATGATTTCATATAAATGGGCTTGTTCGTTTGCTCCGTGCGTCCGTCGAAGGGCGAGGGGGCGGGAGGTGAAACCACAGCGCAGATGTGCCGACCTCGACTTCCACCCTTGCCGTGCGGAACATTTGTCTTTATTAAGCGCAGAATGGGCGAGGAATTTTTATTTCATCTTCCATTATTCCGCCGCCTGCCGGCTTTCGTGCAAATTAATTTCGTGTGTTTACAGGATTCGCCCGTCTCCTTCCTAATTACTTCTTCGTGTAACCCTTGTAAGTCAGTTTTACATTATATAATTGAAGGCAGAGTTATCATTAATTGTCCTCTACAAATCCCCCGCCCCCCCAAAAAAAAAACTTTTCAGTGATTAGTGAACGTGGGAGGTAACTAGGCATGCCATCTTTCGATCGGTGCGAAAGTTAACAAACGTCAGGTACTTGAACAAATTTGCCTGATCGTTCCAATTAGGCGCTCCACTCAACACCATCTCATCAGCGTTACAAATAACGACTGTAATCACCACAATAGCAAATACAATCATTATTTAAAACACCGATGAGATGGTGTTGAATAGAGTTTAATTGAAACCGTCATGTTATTAATGACCTAAACCAAAGGCACCTTTATTTCACCAATAGAGGGCGTTGTTTTTCCATAGTTTACACGATGTTCAAAAATACCAGCGACTGCTGATAGGGGAAGCCCCAAATTCTCCAAATTCTCAAGGAAAGTTAATTAACCTTTTTTGTTAATAACAAAGCATACCCTCTGGTGACCGACAATCTAATTTAAATTTGAATTGAATTTATCAAGGATAAAATAATTCTCTTGGCGCATATACGAGTATGACAACTGCAAGTAGTTCTATTAATTTTCAGCAGATGACATTTTGAAGTTTTAGAAGCGATGAATTCCCAATAATATCCTGTTTCAGATATTCCTGTAAGAAAATTAACAAATGCAGTCATTCTTAAAACGCTGATGAGAAGGCGCTAAGTGGAAGAGGATAACATTAAAACGCATTAATGTAGCTGATGATGATGCATAAATGTAACTGAGCGCCATCTGCTGAACTTTTAGATACTCTCAAACTTGTGATTTATATTTGTTTATATTTTTGTAGGTAAATTTACGTTTGCGTTCGCGAAATAACGTTTTCCATTAAAAACATCTCACTCGCTGGATGAGATCTTCCGGGAAGTCTCTTGTACAAACAGCCGCGCTCTCTCCCGCCGAGCAATAATACGTTCGCCAAATATTTGCCGAGCTACTCGGCGTTTTATATGCCATCTGCATGTGTGCCCCGATATGTACGGATAAACATTCCCCGTGTTTGTACTTTATTCAATAACGGCATTCTGCTCCGGACTGTTTTAAGAATAGAATTGCACCATCATCACTGGTGCAATTCTCTTTTAGGTCAAAACGAGACGGTTCCGGCAGATGATTGGACGATGGCGATAAGCTAAAACAGTCGAAGAAAGGAAAACGTAAATGCGGCGCATCCACACCTTTCAAAACGCATTTGAATGAAATTAATTTAATTCCGGGGAAATAAAATGTCGCGAGAAGAATCTAGGGCGCGCCATCTATTGATCACTGACGAAAATTGTAAAATATTGTATTGCCACGAGAGAAAATCTGCAACATTAGCTATGATCACAGGGCAAATATTTATTTAAAAAAACAAGATTGCTGTGACAGGAAATTCCGAGTTTTATCAAACGTAAAAAGAAATCTGTAGCGGCATCTGTTGATCGCCTGTGAGAAACTTTGAAAAATTTGAACTGCTCTAAGAAAAAATCTCTACAGCGTCATCTATTGATCATCTAGTGAATTTTTTTAAAACAGAGAATTGCCATGAAAGTAAAACTCAATAAAAATATTTTTTAGAAAATGCTATGAGAGAAGACCTCGTGCCCCATCGAGTACAGGAGGAAATTTGGAGCGCCATCTTTTGATTACTGACGGAAATTTAAAAAAATTGAATTGCAATGAAAGAAGAGCCCATCTATGATTTATAGCAAAATTTAACAAAAGGTTGCTGTGTGAAGAGATTTCGACCGACTAAGACGAAATTTGGAATGTCATCTATCGATCACTGGCGAAAATTAAGAAAAACATAAACACCGATAAGAGGTAAGGTTACTGTATGGGTAAGGTACCGCCGTTCCATTCCGCGTTTTTCGTCCCCCAAATAAAAAAGGACGCTATGAAGAAAAAGCAGATACATAACAACTTACAGTTTCTAGGGTGTTTATGATGACGCGACGTCGCAAGTGGCATTAACCCCAAATTAATAGGGACAAAAGAGAGTGAGATATAAAATTGGCGGTACCTTACCTATCCAGTAACCTTAAGAGATGAGATCTGCAGCGCCATCTATGACTGGACATAAGAGGAAATCTGAACAGACATAAATTCACCAGACAAAAAAATTTTTAAAAGAATTGTCCTGGGAGGAAATCTGTAGCGCCATCTACGACAAAACTACGCTGACAAAATTAGATTTCAGTTTCATCGAACTGAAAGAAAGAGAAAATCTATGCCACCATCTATGAATAGCTGATGAAACATAAAAAAGAAAAAACTAAATTCCCTTGAGAAGGAATCCGCAGTTTTGTAATAATTGTCGTTTTCTAGTACTTTTTTTTTAATAAGTGGAAATCTGGAGCGCCTTCTACTGATTACTTACGATAACTTTTAAAAATTTAATAGCAATGGAAGAAGACCTGTAGCACCATCTATGATTCCTAGCAAAATTTAAAAAGAAATGCCTATGAAGAGATTTCGAGCAATTAAAATGGAATTTGCAGTGCCATCTATCGATCACTGGTGAAAATTAAGAGAGACCTAAACACTAATAAGGGTCCCATCTATAATTCCTGACAAAAATTTTATTCAAAAAAAAAGTGGGAGAAGAGTAATCGGACATGAGAGGAAATCTGAACAAAATTTTTAAAAGAATTTAATTGGCCTGAGAGAAGTCTAGTGTAAATGTCGTTATAAACAACAACTGTTTTAGAAAATAGTGTATTGTGTCTTGAGTGTCTATTATAGAGTCCGAGTGTTTATTTATTTTTTTTTAAAAGGGTCTCTTCAATTGCCTTCTATCTATTTTATCACTTTGTCTATGTAGATAATATCAAAGTAACTCTTTCTTGTCTATTAGTCTGTCACTCTCTTATCTATTGGTCTATCTGTCAGTCTGTTTCTTAGAACATCTTATCCATTGTTTGTGAATATTGTAACATCTGCTTATTCTTTTGTTTTTTATCTGTCTTATTGCCTGTCTCTCAAAAGTTTTTAATATGATAATATCCAAAAGTCTATTATAGAAGTTGCACGCTAACTTTGACCTACCACTTTGTATATTACAGACTCCTTGTTTCTTGATGTAGATACCTTTCGATTTCTTTTTGACGAAAGTCTTGATATCTATTATCTATTCATTCATTTTGACGCCTATATTTTTGTTATGCTTGTTAAGTGTCTATTATAGACTTTGCCGTAATAACTCTGATTTATTTTCTCTTTATCTATTTTTGGAAAAGTCGGATATAAACGTTGTCATAAAAAATAATTGTTTTGGAAAACAGAATATTATATATTATGCGTCTTGAGAGTCTATTATAGACTCTTTATTTCTTGTAAAGAAAGGATCTATTAAATTGCCCTTTATTTATTTTGTCAGTTTACCTAAGGATCTGATGTTGACACTGTCCTACAGTTATAAGCTCTATATTAGTCTATCCGTCACTCTTTTCTCTCTTAATATATCTATCAGTGTGGTTCCTAAAACATCTTACCGATTACTTCAATATTATTTATTTATTTAATCAATATAAAGTCTATTGTAGAAGTTGCACGGTAACTTTGATCTACCACTTTGTATTTTAAATTTACTAACGGCGCCTCCACCACACGTTGTACGGTTGTCTTTATAAACAACAGCTGTTTGAGAATGCCTTTAATGTCTATTACAGACTCTGTTGCTTTTTTATTTCTTGTAAAAAATCTACCACTTTGTATTTTAAATTTACTAACTCGGCGCCTCCACCACATGTTGTACGGTTGTCTTTATAAACAACAGCTGCTTTGGAATGCCTTGAATGTCTATTACAGACTCTGGCGCTTTTTTATTTCTTGTAAAAAAAAAGGGTCTCTTAAATTGATCTTTATTTATTTCGGCAGTTTACCTGAGTGCCTGATGCAGGTAAAGTCAAAGTAACTCTCTCATGCCTACTAATCTATCTGTCACTCCCTTGTCTGCTTGTCAGAACGCTTATCTATTTCTTCATGTTGATGTACTGCTCTATTTTTGGAAAAAAGTCTGTGGGTTTGCTGTAGACGTTATCTTGGATAATATCTGATTTTGGAAAGCCTCTGCTAGGTTTGTCTATTTATTCGATAGGTTTGTCTATTTACTCATCCTGACCTTTATATTTTTGGAAAAAGAGTAGAGCAGTGGCGGCTCTTCAAGATTTGCAGAGGGTGGGCAACATTTGAAAAATTATTAACTTATTAAATTATTTTAAACATTAAATTGCATTGATAAACTTTAACAGGGTGGGCAGTGCCCACCTTGCCCACCCCGACGAGCCGCCACTGGAGTAGAGTGACTTAACTTAATTGTCATGGTAACTTTATCTGAGTGGCTAATGTAGATAACGTCAAAGTAACTCTTTCTTGTCTATTAGTCTATCTGTCACTCTCTTAATTGTTGGTTTATTTGTCAGTCAGTTTCTTAGAACATCTTACCGATTGTTTCCGTGTTGTTAATATTTAACTATGGCAATCAGTTTTGTCCATTTGTTTATTCTTTTGTTTTCTGTCTGTCTTATTGTCTGTCTCTCAAAACGTTTTAATAGAATAATAATCGAAGGTCTGTTATAGAAATTGCACGGTAACTTTGATCTACCACTTTATCTATTACAAACTCCTTGTTTGTTGATTTACTTTTCGTTTTTTTTTGTGAAAAGTCTCTTGATATCTGTTATCTATTAATTCATTTTGATGTTTATATTTTTGAAAAACAGGTTTGTCGAGTGTCTATTGTAGACTTTGCCATGGTAACTCTACTTTACTTTTTCTTTGTTTATTGTTGGAAAAGTCTGATGTAAATGCCATCTATTGATTACCTACGCAAATTTTAAAAAAATGAATCGCAATGTAAGGAGATTTGAAGCACCATTTATGATTCCTAGCAAAAAATTTCAAAAAAAAGAATGTTGCGTGAAGAGACTTCGAGCGACTAACATGAAATTTGGAGTACCATCTATAGATCACTGATGAAAAGAAAAAAAAAGAAAAACATAGACACCTAATAGACACTGATGAGGTAGGATCTGCAGCGCCATCTATGATTGGACATCTGAACAGACATCTATCACAAAATATCACAAAGACATCTATGACAAAATTATCGTGACAGGAAATTTCAAAAATTCTCATGAGAGAAAATTTGCAATTTTTTATAATTTTTTTTTATTGCTATGAGAGGAGACCTCGAACATCATCGAGTATATGTGAAGTTTGATGCGCTATCTATTGACCATTGACTAAAAAAAAATTAAGATTGAGTTACAGTGGAAAGAGGACTGCAGCTCCATCTAAGGAGTCTTAGCAAAAATTATAAAAAATTCTATGGGAGAAGATTTTTAGAACGACAGCTAGTTCATTACCTGACAGATATTAAAAAACAAAATTGAAACCTGCAGCGCCATCTATGATTTTTGGCAAAAATCATAAAAATCCTATGAGAAGAGATCTTGATTTTCAAGAGCATGAGCATAAGAGGAAATCCGGAAAGTTATTTATTGATTCTAGTAAAAATTAAAAAAGTAGCGCCATCTATGATTCCCTGTGAAAATTAAAGACAATTCAAATCTGTGAAGATTGAAAACGCTTGTTGTAACTTACTACTTACAACACAACTTGCTTTTTAATTTTTCCAGAATAAAATGGGAGGGGGAAGGAAGAATTCACCTCTCTTCCCCTCCACCAAGTACCAAGCGTCGGCATGATGCTGGTGAGCGCTTGTTTTTTTAATAACTGGAGCAGGTATGTAGCTCAAAATTTGACAGCGTTATTCTTTCTCAAAATATATAGAATATGCATAACTGATTTACAGCACCCCCTACCGTCAAGTGAATTAATTAAAAATTAACTAGTTTAAATTTGCGTTTTTAAATTTTAAAAAGTCACAGTCTAAGGTATCGACGCGTATTCATAACATAACCGTAGTCGCTTAGACTGTGAGCTTTCGTAGTAAAAATTTATTTAAAGGAAAAATCGGGGTTTTCAGTGTGAGATGCGATTGTAAGTGATGCAAATTTTGCAAAATATAAATGACATCTTAATTTTCAATAGAAAACTGATTGATTTGTGTAGATAGTATTCAAAACGGATGGTGTTCGGTGAACGCAAACAGATAGGCACAGCAGGTCACGTGTTTGTCTTTGTACACATGCAAAGCAGAAGCGATAACCATTCGATAATCAGTAATGTAATCAGTGTTCCTGAGCTTAATTTGATTATGATTAATTAACTCTTACTTGATGTGCAAATTCCCCGCCTTGTATACAACGCCGCGCCGCACAGTGGTCCAGAATGAATTTTTAGCGCGTCAAAAATGAAAAAAATTGACACTTTCAATAAACGTAAAAATAAGGAAAATCTTTCTATTAATGTCACTTCATGTCGGTTTCATTCGTTTAGCAAACGTGTGATTTTATTTACGCTTCTATGGCGCTGTCAAAACACCATAAATTTTACAGGTATCAAACATGACTGAAGAACTGATAAGTTAAACATAAGTTTGAAAATATTTTAGCAAGTTTTATTGGGTAAATTTGGTGAAATCTTGTTACTTTAAATTTCTTTAAACAACTTCATTCAAAATCAATCGGATCTGAAGGTTTATTTACATAATTTTTTATTTCAAATTGTTGTATTAAATCTCTACATTTGAAACTTTCAAAAGACAAGAACTAAAAATAAGATCAAATAAGATGTTTAAACGAGTTATATAATAGTAACTACTTAGTAATTTATTTTAAAATAATTTTGCCCAATGAAGTGCTACTTTTTGCTACTTTTTAAGATTTTTCAAAATTCTCTCTTGATTTGGTTCTCGACATGAGTAAATACTTATAGGTAAGATAAGCATTTGCTGGATACTTGACGTGAAAAATTTTAAAAATAACCAATAGAATATTAATATACAATCAATTCTACACAACATCTAAAAAAATTGCGGTGGAACCTCTCCCAGTTCATTTTTTAAATAGAAAAATCTAGTGTTTTTATAAGGTAACATTCCAAAATCAGGCAAAAATTTTTGTAGAAATAGTTATATTCTGATATTAAATCCTTGGTTTAGAAAATGTATTTAAAAGTACACAATTTTGTTATTTTCACCATTTTGGAAACTTAGATGTAAAAAAATAATTTTGACGCGCTAGAATTTCATTATGGACCACTGTGCGCCGCCCGCCCTCGACGCGCTGTTGACGCGGCGTTCGTTTAATTAGTTTCTGATACTCAAAAACAAGTCGACACTACCGTATGCACAAATCCATCCGCGCACCTGCTGACATTAACTCGGAATATCAAACAAATCTCCACGACGACGGGGAATGGGAGTTAATAAGTAATCTAAACTAAATTATGCAGCGTGATCAAAAAATAAAAGCTTGAAAAGTATTGATTAGGTTCCCGTCCGGCCAGGTGAAAATGTAGCGAGGAGAAAAGATTCTTAACCTGCAACATTAGGAGCGTAAATCAAAGTAAATCCGGATCTGAGACTCGCCCGACAAAGATAAATCGCCCCCCGGTGTACATTCTTTATCCTCCCGAGTACTTCCTCCAGCAATGACACTAACTCTTTCCCGGAGATGCATCGCCGCTTGTCTTGCGTCATTCCTCGAACACGCCGCCGAATATTAATGGCCGCGTTTTTTTTTTGCGCCGCAATTACGCGCGCCATTAATACTCGATTTATCATCCACGGGGGAAAAAAGGGAAAACAGAGTTTTAGACCCGCCTGTATTTCGGCGAAGCAAGCTCGTCGAAACTTTTTATCGCTGCACCACTTATTACACAGGTCATTAAAAAGAAAGAAAACGCTTCAAAAAGATTCACTGAATAACCATAAGATGGCAGCAGCACGTTTCTAAAAAAAATTCAATTAACGAAGTTCTTGAACGCAAAGTAATTCATCTCGCAGAGTCCAGTTTTTTTTAATGATTTTCAACGATAACAAACTCGAATTTATTACGTAGAAAAATGTGATAGCTTCGCAGTGCGAGGACCCCCCCGCGATCCGCTTTCTCGTAAAAATTCCACCACATTTTTGAAATGTGCCAAAAATTTAGAACATAATAATACCTAACCTGTAAGTCAGGTTCGAAGATATTTATGACAAAACCAATTCAGCGATGTTCACTTGGTTTTCCAAATAATGTCATATATGTATTTCTGCATTTCTCACTTCCTCGTCAAATTCTAGCCGGAATTCATGTGTCGCATGATGGGTCTAAGACGAACGGTTTTTTTTTTTGGGAAGTTCATAAATACATTAAATACATGAATATACAGCGCATTCCTTAATAAAGCATACAACTTTAGTTGCATTCCTTGCAATTTCGTTTTTTTCTCTCTCTCTCCCTCTCTCTCTCTCTCTGAAAACAGTAAAACAAATAATAACACATTACTATTGACATGACATGACGGTTGCATTATTGAAATATGAACCAAGATCACCTTTTTTCATACGGAACCCCTACATTTTATTGAATTTTTGAATTCCTGAGTAAATTCTAGCCCGATTTCATGTGTCACACCGTGGGGCTAACATGAGAAATTTGCGAGTTCTAATTTTTAGAGCAAACCCACAACTCGGAAACCGCTAACGATAGACCCATGCCATGGTGTGACACATGGAATCAGTCTAGAAATGACTCGTGAACTCAAAAGTGTAATAAAATATGAGAAAATGCGAAAAAAACTATATTAAAAAATTTCCTTAGCTTGAAAAATAAAAAGAAACACTCCAGGTGTCACTACTATACTACAACTTTGATTCTTAGTGGCTCTAAAATAAATCACGTCTATGATACGACACATAATCTGATTTAAAAAATTCAATAATATACAGAGTGTTTCATCTATAAGCGCAACTTCTGTGCATTCCTCTATAACGCGATGCGGAATTCTTTCTCTTTGAATTGTAATTGAATCGTTTATTTCAGAAACCCGTCAAGTACACTTTTTCAAACTTTCGAAAAACAAAAAAAACTTTCTACTTTTAATATTACTGTAGATTTTTGCCTAGAAAAAATCTACAGTGTTTCTCAATATCGCCTAGAAACAAATAATGCTTGTATTTAATTTTTAAAATTACACTCTATTCATAAAAAAATTATAAAAATTTTGCATTTGACAGGTTTCTGCAAAAAAATAACTTTCTTCTAAAAAAAAATTAAATTTTTAGCGTTATATTGCAGCGTAATGAATTCATAACCTCTACAACTGAAAACTACAAAGTGGTCACTGTTCGAGTTGGTAGTACTGAATTTTATTTTTAAATGGTACAACTGGAGCAACTTCCGGTTGTTGACGGCTTGACACTGACAGCCATCACTTTACAAGTGTTATTTGACATTTCAAATTCAATAAAACGCTAACTTTTATTCACATAACCTACAATCTTGTCGCTGTTTAGGTGATGTCAAACAAAACCAACAAAATATATATCCGGTTGCGAGTTGTGAGTGAGTGTAAATGTCTTTCGGACAAATGTCAAAAATGACAATTGTCTGGACAGGACAAATACTATTTGTCATCAAAGTGTCATGGATACTATCCGTGACATGTGAATCCGCATTAATTTTAAAAATTCTCGCGTTTGTTTTACCTTTTCCCGCTAACTTTATAACAACGTCAAATGTGACAAGGTGCTAGCAAGGCTGCGTTCATAAAAGACACTCTAGAGTTACTCTTGGCTAATATTGCAGTCTCTCTCGTATAAATGAATTTATGTATTTTGTTTCTCATCTATGAATCATAAGAAACTAAATCAGGCGTGGTTTCCATAGCAACAAACACATTTTCTACACCCTACTTAAAAGTGCGTCCGTTGTCATGGTAATAACATAAACACAAGACTTCTTGAAACAGATAAGCGAGACGCAAAATAAGCAAAGAATCATGATTAAGAGAGATACGATTACAAGCTCAAGGTGCACTCGAAGGTATATTTTATGAACGCAACCCAAATGGTAGTTACAATTTGTGTGCAATAATATTTTCATAATATTTGTTTTTCGAATATTCATTGTTTGCTAAAAGTACAATATAGGAACGGCATATTTTTGAAAAAGTTCTTTATTTGCATTAAAAAAATTCGAAGTTGATTTTCATTATGAAATTTTAAATGTCATAAGTGTCAGAACAGTGTCTGACATTTAAATTCGTGTCCTGTCCAAAAAATAAATGTCCGGACATTTTACAAACCTACTAAATATACATAATATGAATTTATACCGAAGTAACGTTACTAAACGAAATTAAGTCAGTGTACTTTTTTTTGCAATACTTAAATTATATTATTAAATTCTAGTACCACATAGCTGACTCTGGGGGGAGCTTCAGCCCCCTTAGCCCCCCCCCCGCGTGAGTGCGCCACTGAAAACATGTGATGCAACCGCTAAAACAATACTCAGCAGGGTTGCCACAAGACGAACATGAAGCCGCCATGTCATTTCACTTGACGGGTTTCTGCACTCAAACAGAAATTTCAAAATAAAATATGGCCCATTGGGAGGCTTGACAGTTGACGTGTTTCTGCATAAAACGGTGTGTTTTCAGTAGGCCATTCCGAATATATTCATATCCCATTTTCGATAAAAATGTCAGTTGACGGGTTTCTGAAATAAACGATTCAATTGACACATAAAAAGCCATTAGTGTTTGCATAATATATTCCTGGGTGCCTTATTTCTCTGGTCACCACTGTATATACACCCCCCTGTTACGCGTAACAAATTGGCACCGAACACGTAACAAACTCCAGCACATTTTCTTTTGTTTAATTAGCGAATCAGATCGCATAGATTCAAAAAGACAATAATATACGGAGTGTTACATTAAAAATTGCGTAACTTTGTTACATTCATTGCGAGAAAATAATGCGCAATTTATTTCTCTGGAAACGAGTTTCAAAACGCATGAATTATTTTAAATTTCAGCGTTCATTATAATATAATTCACCGAATTTTAAAACAAAAGAAGTGCGGCGGTTGATACTGCGTGTACACGTTTAAATAACTCGAAAGACAATGACGATACACATGTGATGCGACACATGAATTCACATCAGATTTTCATCTAGAATTCAAAAATGCAATAATATACAGGATGTTCCTTTAAAAAAAACCGCAATAGTAAGTAATCTCTGTATGTAATCGGTGAATGAACGAACGCAATAAGTTAATTTAATCTGAAAACAGCGATTGATCCGGGGGTGCGGGGCGAGGGGCGCCAATGCGTATATCCTACCTAGGACTAATTATCCCGTCGAAATACGCCGCGCTAATTAAAATCGTGCAAACGTAATTCCGCATAAACATAATTCTATAGGCGATATTTGTTCGGCCAGAACTAAACAAGCCCGCCGTTGCCAACGGCGATAATCCGTTTACGTCTGTAATTTCGACCGAATTCTGCGCCATATTTACAATTCAAACCTTCGGCGCTGTAACTCTCGAATTTATTACCGAAACGGATTAACTAGCATAGCGCGCCCCGGGGCGTGCTATAGTTTCTTGGATTTTACCTACCCGTCGAATCTTTCTTGATCGCGCTGTATTTTTAATGTCGTAAGACATCAAGGGCGCGCTAAAATTGGCGAAATCGCTTAATCCAGCGCGCTTGATAAATGGATAAAGATCGCTGGGTGCCGTCCCGTCCCGCGCATATTACGCGGAATGTGCGACCTAAATATTTCCAGACGTACCGAGGTAAAAATGTAATATATCCGTTTCCGTCACCGAGAGCAAGCAATATTCGCGCGTCACAGGCGAAGACGCGCTCCGTCTGTCGATTTATTAAGTGCGCATTAGGCGGAGGAATCGGGGCCCGCGATGGCTTGCTCTCGTGATGGATGTTATTAATATTTGCCGTCGAAAGAAACTGATTTATTTGCTCGCCTGCTTTACACACGTTAATCGAATACGCTCTTCGATAACCGAACGTCAGGGAAAACATGTTTACCGCGAACAAAATCGTCATCGCCTACTTCATTAGTAATATTATTAAAATCTTCTTGAACCCACTTTCTAAGATTATAAAAAAGAATCTTACAATTCATCATTTAATGTTTTCAATTCAGATCAGCACCTTTTTGAATACTAGATACTCAAAGTTACGCTTTCTTGAAGGAAACACCCAGTATATTTTTACATTTTTTAATACTACATCGAAATTTAGTATGAAATGAAGTGTCGCATCATAAGCGTAGTGTAAGCGGTTTTCGAGTTATTTGTAATACCTACTGTGGGGTCACGACGACAGATCACAACAAAATGTCAAAATGACAGTTCTCAGTAACGTCAAATTGACGGATATCGAGAAACGTCACAGTGTATACAGTGCCATTGCCATCTTAATACTAGTCCAGGCCTTTAGGCAGCAAATGTTTTCAGCTGTGACGTCACGGTAAAGGGGTAACTGTCAAGCACATAAATTTATTTCACTTAAAAATTTCAAGCTTATTTAATAAAAATGTAAGTTTTCTTTAATTTATATTACTTTTCTTAACACTACGCGTCTGTAGTTTACACATATCCCTGCGTTAATATCAAGAAAATGTGTTTATATGAGTTTTAAAAATAAGGTTAAGCGTTAAAAATTTCCGATGAAAGTCATTACAAATCAGTGTGATACTTTCCATCGGGCAAAGAACGCTTTATTGAAGCAATGATTCTGCTTTGTATTGATATTAATTTATCCAAATATAAACCCTTCTCATTATTTTCGGAACCATTCCATCATTTTAATGCTTGGCTCCAACTACTTAAACCAACGAGCTTTACGTTGTTTTGCTGATTTTCGCTTTAAAACACTTTAACAATAAGTTTAGTGATGTTTTATAATATAATTTGAACAATATGAGACCGTACAAGACTTTAAAATTCAAATATCTGTCAATTCTGGTAGTAATTTTGAATTCGTTCTGTGGCAAAAACTACTAAATAGACTTACCCCATTCTTTACGGGACAATTTTATTTACTTTTTCTTTACAAACACTGATAAAAATGATAAAATAACGCATTTTGAGAAACGTCAAAACCCCTTTATCGTGACGTCACAATTTCTGCCTATAGGCCTGGACTAAATGTCAAGATGGCAGTGTACTCATGACCAAACTTACATAAAGTTGAGAATTGACTACACCGCTTAATCAATCTGGTTTTAGTTGTCACAATTTGGTATATGTTATAATGACATCAAATTAAATTTCTCTAATTTAACATGATAGCCAACTTACTGGCTTAAAATCACGGCCTAGTGCGATAACAAATAGATAAGGAATGGATAATTTTTGAGGCGCCCATAGACCTAAGAGCCATGAACTGGGTGACATATAGGTACGATACAGAGTCATTTAAGAAGTCGCTCATAGACACATAGAACCCACAGATGTTGGAAATGTAAAGTATTTCTTATTAAAGCGTCCATAGACGTATGCTGGTATTGACAAATAGTCTCTAGTTGAGTATATCTTCGGATAGTTGTAGTGCAATTCATAAATAACTTAGAAGACTTGAATTAAGAGTAACGTAGCAACGTCTCGGAGAGAAAGACGCAGCTGTTCAATCTCATAAACTTAATGCAGTGCTCTTGCCCTTAAAGCAGCTTAAAACTGTATTAACCGAAGCTCATGTATTATTCGAAGCTCTTAACTGCGTAGGCGGGGCGCGCTCCTCGCTCCTCAAAAGTAGTTTCGTATTAGAGCGATAAATAAGAGGTTTAATTGCGCCGACGCGAGTCCACGAGATGGCGCTGATTATTATCATCGATCATTGTTTCAATATGCGCGCCGGTCGTCGGCCGTCGCGTTAAAAATTCAAACTTGATATTTTATACGTCATGAATTACGTCTAACTCCGCTCGTAAAATTTTATAGGTCATAACGGCGCGAGTTATTATCGTAGGGGCGGAGAGATCTTAAAACTCGCGCATATAATACACTCGCTACGCGGATTACATACGTACGTAGGTACGCTATATGAGAAGGGGGTTGAAATTTATTTCGGTGTACGGACCCGCCGGAGCGAGAGGAAAGGCGACACGAGGGAAATTTAATCAAAAAAAGTATCCACGGAAAATAAAAACGCAATCATATCGCGTGATCAAAAAAAAATCGTCAACGGCAAAATTTTTTTGATCATTCGGTATTGCTGGATCGTAAAGAAGGGCGAGAAAAGGGCCGCCGCTATTATGAAAATGAATTGATTCTGAATTCCGCGAAAGCCCCGGCTCAGAAGCGCGGCGATAAATTTTTATGCCGTTCCTGAGGCGTGTGTGTCGACTGCAAAACAAAACGATAAATTTCGGGCGTTTCAGCAGCCAGCCGGTACGTGCCCAGCCATTCGCGATTTCCGATTAATTGATTTGGGCTCGGGCGTATACTACGGGGTGAGCAGAAAAGCACTTAGGAAACCTACAAAAAAAAAAAAAAAAAACAACGACAAATAATCGGTGCACTTTTTCTATGCGCGATGTTTTGTTTTGAGTGCCAAGTCGAACAAAAATAGATGCGCTTACGGAATTTCAAGGAAAACTTGATGTGCAGAAAGAAAAATTTCAAAATAAAAAAACAAACTCAAGGTTGAAGTGAAGAAATTTGAAGTTAAAATAAAAGCAATTTTTTTCAATGCGTTTCAAGCCTTTTGTAACTCATCAACAGCATAATAAGGGGTTAAGTCTTTTATAAGTAACACTGTATATTATATACAGTGACTCAAATAAGAGACGGGACACCAACATAAAGTAAGGAATGTACAAATGTATGACGAGAGAAAAATTTTAAACTAGTTATAAATTAAAGTTTATATGTATATATTTTCTCACTTGTTAACAAAAAAAAAATATAGGACATTCCTCCAAAACAATCTCCAGATTCCAACCCCTTAGGGGTTGTTAGTGGGATGTTTTAGAAGAGAGAATTAGAAAATGTTATATTCTTCCAAACTCAGCCCTTAAGAAGGTATTGCAGCAAAAATGGGTGAAGATAAGTCAGGATATTACATTCAAATTAGTAACATCAATGTCTAAAGGTGCGTCTAAACATGTATCATATCCGCGTATCCGATCGTGATCGTGTATCATGATCAGCCAAGTGGGGACGTGTTGCCGTGACGCATCCCCGTATCGTTTTTTTGTATCATTAGGAACGTGGATACGATACAACTAAGTCACACTTGGATGCGGAATTTCGCCGAAACATCAAACACTGGATGGATATGTAGCAGCAGCTAATTTCACAGTGACAAACGTGCAACGTCGAACAGTCGGTACAGTTGCGTCAAGTCGGAAAGTAAACGCACACCGGATATAACAAAACGGATACGAGACGCAATTAAGTGTGGGTGCATCATTCTTGCGTATCATATCCGATCTTCCGATCATGATCGGATACGCGGATACGTCACATGTTTGGACGCACCCTTAGAGACTCAAAAGCGTACTACAGAGCAAAGGATACCCAACGAAATACTGATTTGTGTTGTTATTGTTATTTTATACGTATTACTGTCCGGAGACTTTATTGAGATGGAATTATTACTTTTATTTTTAGTTTTAGGAATATTCTACATTTTCTTGTTCACATTGAGAAAATATATGCATATGCACTCTAACTTTAATTTATAACTGGTTTAAAAATTTTCTCTCGTCATACATTTGTACCTACATTCTTTATGTTATGTTGATGTCCGGTCGCTTATTTGAGTCACTGTACTTGTCAGCATAATTAATTTAGCGCCATCTAAAGTTCTTTACTTTTACTCGTTATGCAAAAATTTTGCATTCATAACAAAACTCGCTTATTTATTGTGTTTAGAAAGAAATTTTAAAGTATGATTTGTGCAAAAGAAAAACAGTTGAGCATCGCATTCTTGTCACATAACCTAAAATTATAGTAAAACCTTTTATACAGTGATCGCTATATAATACGGGCCATATGGGAAATTTTTTTATTATTGATTTCTCAGAAAAATTTATTCTTTATGAAAGCTCCTGCATATTCCCAAATTTAAAATGCACTTACCAAAATTTGAATACCTGCTGTCATATACCGAGGAGATTAAAATATACAGGGTGTCCCAACAGTGTGTTCTCGGGCCATATCTCCATAACTACTGAAGATATAAAACAATTTTCAACACAATTTCTTTTTTAATTTAAGAGGTCTACAACACAGAATTATTTTCATCTATACAGAGTGAATCAAAACAGTGGTATCGGACACAACTTTTTTATTTCAAATGGCATGCCCTATATATGAAACCAAACATTCATACATAAATCTTTAACTTTTTTGTCCAAAATTTTTTTTCATCCTAGACAGCCGAGATTTCATCTTACAACAATTCTTAATAACTTTTTGAAATAGTATTTCCGCGTATTTTGATCTTCTCGGTATATGGCAACAGGTATTCAAATTTTGATAAGTGTATATTGAGTTTGGGAAGATGCAGAGACTTTCATAAAAAATCAATGAGAAATCAATAATAAAAAAATTGGCCCGACTTATCTGGCGATCACTGTATATGTATATGGAACAACCTGTATATTATTGCATTTTTGAATTGGCGAGTAAATTTTAGCCTGAATTCATGCATCGGACCATGGGTTTAGCGTGACTGGTTTTTATCAAAAACACAAATGAAAAAACTCGAAAACCGTTCGCGTCAGACCCATGATGCGACCCATCATTTCAGGCTAGAATTGACCGACAAATTAAAAAATGCGATAATATACAGGGTATTCCGATAAAAAATCTCAACTTTAGTAGATTATTTGAAAGCGGGATGCTCAATTATCGTTTTTCTGAACAGAGAAGGAACATCTGAAACTACATACTAGTTTTAATCAAATTTTACGTCATACATAGAAATTTGTCTACGTTTTAACGAGCACGCACGCCATCTATGGGCGCGTTTCGTTTTTAATTCGCCATCAATTTATGGCGCGGTATTGTACGCCTATGGTTACGGTTCGATTTAATTTTGCCAATATCAGTCCAAAAGTAGTTACCTACAAATCAATTTCTGATACCGTGGGGTACTAAAAAGAAAACAAAAACTAATTTTTGCCAAGGTCGCAATCGTAAAATCAAGAGCGTGTAAGTAAAGGCGCTTACCGCATTAACAGCTGTCATGTCTTTCGTTGATGTCTCTGATTCCGCTAAGCCGTCGTTCTGCAAAGAAACAAAAAAAGAATTAGATCGTACCAAAAGAAAAAAATGGTGGTTGTCAAAAATTGCTGATCGAGTGTAGAGTCCACCCTCATGAGGATGATCTCTGGGCCAGTCGTTCTCGCAATTAAAATAAACGCTTCAAAGTGAATTATAATTTTTATTTAAGGTTCAATTTTAGGTCCAAAATTTTTGTTATTATTTCGCTTCAAATTTTCTGCGTTTGTCGTTCAGTTTTTCCGGCGATTTACAATCATACCTACCTACGGAGCTGCTGATGACGATAATAACAAAAATAAAAAAGTTATTCTTCCGGAAGTTCCTTTCCAACTACAAGCCGCGCAGTTACATAAAAGTTATAATTACTTCTTGCAATATGTTCGGCGAAGTGGAGAATAAATTTGTGTTTGTGGGAAAAACACTTCGCCAAGTTGTTGTAGCGAGTAGTAGAGAAGTTATTGTTACAAACAGCTAGGCAACTCAACGCCCGAGTATTTATTTATTACGCGAAGAAGTAAGTCGCGCGCCCTTCACGCCACAAAACCCAAAGAACTTACGTGATGATCTCCTCCCGATTATAAATAAATAAGTTCCGCTTTGAATTGTGCGGGGGACGGTCACGAACACATAAAAGATTTTTCTTGTTCCTCGCAGTAAATAATTGCGGTTTAGATGTCGTGTTCGTCCGACGTGCTACTTCATTTCGAGCGCCAAACATAACAAAAATAAACACGAAACCGCTGCTTGCATGATATATGTCGTTCTTTATTGTCTACCAAAAACATTTATTGTTTTTTTTTTGTATTTTTAACACGTTCACATTTTATAAATATCACGATATAAATAAACGGGGCATCCTCAAAACTCCCTCTTTCTTGAATATACATACACAGACGAAAATATTAAGTTAAAACGTAGATATACTTGATGATGTCACGTAAAAAACAACTGAGCATCGAATTCCTGAGATACACGACAAAGGTGCGTTTTTTTTTAATGGAACGGCATGTATATTATTGCATTTTTGAATTCGCAAGAAAATTTTAGCCTGACCTCATGTGTCGCACCATGGGTCTAACATGAATGGTTTTCTTTTCGAAAACGCGACGGTCGGTTCTTTTTTTGAAAACGCAAAACAACAACGTGAAATAACTCGAAGACTACTCACGCTAGACCTATGTTGCGACACATGATTTCGGACTAATTTTCTATGTAAATTTCAAAAATACAATAATATACAGGGTGTTCCATTAGAAAAAATACATCTTCGGAGTTTTGCGACCGTTTTTCTGCGAGTGTTCTTTAACGTTACGAAGGAACGTTCAAAAATCTTATAACTAAAAAAAAAAATTAAAAATTCTAACCTCAAAAATACTATAGACAGGCGCAAGAGAAAATTGCTTTTTCTCATTAAATCAGATTGGAATTTACTAGCGTATTCAAAAAGTTATGATACATCGGGTGTTCCCATTAAAAAAAAACACACATTTTTTATCATCAGCTTAAAATTTCGATTATTTTTCTGGGAATGATGTCGAAACTTCTTTTTTAATCCACATATTTTCTAATTTCAAAGCAAAAGAAACAGATGAGACGATATTAAGTTAAAACAACGAATATCTCGAGAACCGCCGACGACCCATGTTGTGACCCATGAATTCGCGCTAGATTCGCTCGTGGAATTCAAAAATGCAATAATATACGGGGTGTTGCTTAGCAAAAATTGCACCCTCGGTTAAATCTTGGAGATGTGATGTTGTGTTTGTTTCTCCGCAGACACTATTTAATACCGAAAAGATTTATGGTCAACTTTTGTGTGAAACATTTTTTTCTAACGTGGAAAATGTGATGGTTAGAATTGATTCTTGAATTATCAACTCGGGAATCAGTGGTAATAAACCCATCATGTGACACATGATTTCACGCGAGATTTTACCGCAGAATTCAAAAATGCATTAATATACAGGGTATTCCGAATGAAAAGTGCATAAAAATTTGCCATCTTAGATTAGTCTTGAAATATCAACTTAAAAGCGAATGACATTAGTAGACCCATTAAGCGACACATGATTCATAGGTACAAAAATTTTACGCTGAATACAAAAATGTGTTAATATACAAGGTGTCCAATTAAAAGAGTCGCATAGCTTAGTCGCTCGAATTCGAAGAATTTGTTTTCGAATAACAAAAAAAAGCGATAAGCAATTTTATTGTTGAAATGATGCTTTAAATTGTTATGTCATCGAAGCTCTTAAACCGCTCTAATTATTTATTAATAAATATTTACGCGAGAGGCACTAAAACGCTACTACTGTTTACATCACCGGTGATATTCAAAATATTTTTAATTACCGTAACGTTTTAATGGCGCTCTCTATTTATTTGTAGGCGAATTTCTCGCGTGTTTATTGCGGCATTGACGCAGGCGGTTATTTTGAATGAACGCCGGCGATTTTACGGCGAAGTCGCTGAAACCTGATATCTCTGCTTTCATTAACTTTTGGCAGGTGTGCGCATGAAATTTGGATACGCGCTGTATACACTAGTAGTATTTATTTTACACGTCATAAATCGATGAAAACTGAATGTTGAAACGAGTAGGATGCCGGGTTGCAATGCATCAGGTATAGCGTTGGGAAAAGGTAAATACGGCAAGCCCCGCCCGGGGGTGCGTTTTGCAGTGACGCCGTTGTTTTTTAATTTAAAATAGCGGAATAAACGCAGAGATTTTTGTTCGCAAAATTTAATATTCGTCGGACAAAAATGATTAATTAGCAGTGCGCTCCGCCGCCGCGCCGCACCGTTCCTCCGCGAATAAACAAAATGCATACAGCGCGTCCGGGACGGAGAAAGAATGCGACCCTCGGGGGTCCTTTAAAAAAAAGTGCGCGAGCGATGCGATAGAGACGAAATATTCGCTCGAATGCTCCATTTGAATAGGCGGAGCACTCAGGTTCGGAAAGGTCAATTTATTTTCGGCCTGACATCCTTCGAAAGTATGTGAGCACGGTCGGTCGGGCCGCCATTTTACTATTCTCAACGCTTGCGTGATGATAGATGTTTGTTTAATTCGAGTATAATTGCTTTCGGTCGCCTATTTCCGGTCCCGTGTTTTATATAATCAAGAACGTGAATTAGCTCTTATGGAAATTACGGAAATTATGACGGCGCGTTTTTCTTTGGCGCGCGCGCGCGCGTAATCAAAGCAATCGAGTCGAGTGTGTATTTCAATGGCAAATCTTGGCAAGCGTTCGGAATTTAAAGTCAATAATTCTTTCCTAAGGAGTCTATAAAAATATGAAGAAATTGGTATTTTTAAACAAAGTGAGAGAGCGAGCGTTTTTTTACGGAATTTAATGGAAAACAAACCGCAACTTCTTTCATCGATTCAGAACGTCGAGTCCTTTCGTTTATTTCCTTTTTTAAGTCGTTCCTCCAGCAGGCTTAATAAGAAAATAAAATCAATTTTATTCGAATCACGGAGCGAAATCAAAAAGAAATTGCTGTATATTTGTCGCTGAAAAAAGAACCAAGATTTTATTTTATTAAAGAATCTAACACTTAACACAACCTACTAACATCAATAGGAAATTATAAAATCTTTGAAACTCTCAATTTGTTCCCTAAAAATTGCAATCCAGTTCGTGAAAAAACAATTGAACTGCAAATTTTCGAAAAAGAACCAGAGCTTTCAACGTAGGTATACCTGCGCCTAAGTCGTACCTCCACTATTTCTCGTAAGCCGTAATGGTGATAAGCGCTTGTAGCAGCAGAAACTGTGAATAACAGCGAATAACAGCGAACTACATGATTTAACCTAACCGTGTTATTAATGTTATAGGCACTCTACGGAAAATTATTGAAATAATAAGTTGTTGACTAGTTTCCAGTAAGACTTTTACGTCACTCACAATGATATTGCATCAATTCTAGTGAAGATAAAGAACGAAACAAGTTTTTGTGCAAAAGTACAGCTATCTGCAATGTTATTTTTGGTTCTGTTAACCGCCGCGCCGGCGAGTTATTAAAATTTTCCTTGGCATTTGTGCCTATTTCGTACCAATAACTGACAATAGATCTATACCTATTCATATTGAAATAGAAAACATACCTCCCAGGTTTTAAATGCTTACATGTTCAAATAAACTATCCCAAAGAACTATGGATATTCAAATTCTAACAGAAAATTCATACAAAACAATTTAGATGAAAAGTTCACTAAAGTAAAGAAGAAAAGCACACACATCTCAGAACTTAACAGCAAATAAGACTCTCAAAAAGAAAAACAGCGTTAAAAAAAGATAGCCAATAAACATAACAAGAGAAAACGAAGAAAAAAATAGGCAAAAAGGCCGAAAACTGGTTCGGTACGATTTTGGAACATTGATCTTAAATGGTGCTTTTTTCGTGTTCTTGAAAAACTGTTGTTTCTTTAAGAATTCCTAATTTTTCATTTTTTTGTTTGCTTGTAAAATTATTGACTTTGTTAACAAAGAGTTTATTATTGCTATTGAGGTTCATTTCATAACATTATAGGTATATGTATGTTCTTAAGGGGTACGAATTAGGCAAGTTTACCCTAATAAGGGACAGCAAGAAGCAGAAATTATAGCCAGGCTTGAGAATACAATTATTTCATTCAATAAAAAACACATTTGTCCTGAAGAAGGAAATATCACGAAAAACAAAAATTAGCGTATTCAAAGCTATATTTGTGGCAATTCTGATTTTTTGTTGTGAAAGTTGGACACTTACTAGCAAAATCATAAGTAAGATACGCAGAGTTTAGAAATGAAGTATCTAAAGGTAAATGTCCACTTGTGACAAAATACTCTCGAGACTCAGTCTTGAGACACCAATGGACAAAGACTTGAGAGCACTCTCGGAAACAGAGCTCCGAGAGTGCACGATGTCAGCACAGAGTTGGAAGAGCTGAGAGCGATCTCAAAATCTATTCATTTTACTACATTTATGCCCGGTTGCACCAACTTTTTAAGCAGAGCTTAAATTTAAGTTATGCTTAGAATATGACGTTTCCGTATGATCAGTATAATGTCAAATACATTCTGATTGACATTTAAACTTCAACTTATGTATCGATTAGAATGTGACTAACATTTGTTAAATCTATTATATAAAGTTATAGTCTAAACACCACTTAAATTTAAGCTCTGCTTAAAAAGTTGGTGCAACCGGTCATAAAACTTTTATTTGAAACAATTTTCACCAACTTATTAATTAATTGACAAAATGAGCAGAGAGTGGACAGATGACGAAGTTTTTAAATTAATCTCGTTTTATGAGGAAAATGAGTTTCTGTGGAATGTACATAAAACATCAACAGTACAGAAATCGCGAAAAAAAAATGTGTAAGTTTGAAGAATTTGGGACAGTTTTTAATTGTGATTGTCAGGAGATACGACGGAAGATTCATAACTTACGGAATCAGCAGACTGTAAAAAGTCTCTTAAATACTCCAAGACTTGAGACTTGCAGGCTTGTCCTAGTCTCGAGACTGTGAGTCTCCAACAGCTGTCTTGAGACTCAAAGTGCTCTCAAATGTACAAGAGCTTGAGATCATTCTCGAGACAAAGTCTCGAGATTATGTCACAAATGGACACACACCTTAAGAAGAGTTTTAGGAATAACGAGAATGGATAGAATTAGAAAGTGAGAGAAGAATTAGGGGTAGAACCAGTACTAGAAAAAATAGAGAAAAGTCAAATAAAAGGGTATGGACACCTAAGAAGTATGAATACGAACAGGCCGGTCAAGCTAATTTGGCAAACAAGAGTTCAGGAAAAGAGGCACAGAGGAAGGCCAATTAAAACATGGAGCAACTATGTTGAAGAGATTTTGCGAAAAAGAGTACGGATGCAAAGGTGCTGGCACTTGAAGTAGAGCGAATTTGTTTATGGAAGAAAGGAGTAGTAAAATGTAATATTAGGTAACGAAATGAAATTGTACCTTACACCTTCGGGTTTTATAAGGTTAAGATTATATACTGGGTGTTTCATTGAAGGTGTATCAAACTTGGTATGCGGGTAGATGTCGGGAAAAGAAAGAAAAGTTTCTTCGTAAATTTTTCTGTGTAATGAATAAATTTCGAGAAAATCGAAGGGAGAGCAAAGTCGCATATTTTTAGGATGAACTGTAAATGAGAATGAATGGATTCTTTATTGCCTCTAGAATGTAGCCCCAGCTGATTCGGCAAAACACATTTAAAACATCGTGGTTGTTGGCAATCAATAAAAATAATAATTAATCGTTTATTAAAGTTTAAATATTCACCAGATTCCACATTCGACGTTTAGCAAAGTTGAATGACTGAGCGAGTCTTTCGGTCAAGGGCAAAACAAAATCTAGTCATAAATTTCTTCGCTGTTTATGGATTTATTGCCCCCCTGCAATTGTGTGCCATTCATAATGCAATTTAGATCGCCGGTTTTGTTTCACGATTCCACGCGCTACGGTGTTTCAACTTGCTCCGATTAAAATTTTTTATTAACACCTTGTATACAGGGTGTTCCAAAATTCAGTATGTAAATTTTGTACGTGAGTAAAGGATGCCAAAATAAATAAATTTTGTTAATGAACTTATGTCTTAAAATGCAAACTTACTGAGGTGCGGTGCAATAACCGATAAGAACATGCAAGGAAAAGAAAATTAGTAATTGTATTCAGAATGATATTTGTAGTTATTTATTTATGTACGACACCGAGTTCCCGGAACAATAAACGACTCACTAGACCAAGTACTTAACAATTTTGAAATTTTTTTACAAAGAACCGTAATAAATAACAATCAAAGCTCGCGTTGCCGAGATACAAGTCAAACTTACGATTTTTTTAATGAAACGCCCTGTATATTATTGCATTTTCGAATTCCCACTTAAATTCTAGCGTGGTTTGATGGGTGGCATCGGGGGTCTGTGAGGTAGTTTTCGATTTAATTCAAAATTAACCGTAGTCGGGTTCACCGTTCGTACGCAGCGGCACTTTCGACATTTGTCGGCCCCCGCTGAAAATTACTTGCTTTTCAGCTGAAACTTAATATCGAAGTAGGGAACGAGATTTGTCCGGCTTGGTTTTCTCAAAGAAAGCCGATAATTAGAAAACCGAAAGCGGGCGAAACTAATTTACGGAATGGAAAAAACTAGAGAAAGGAGTCAGCGGTATCAAAGCGCATTTCGCTTAGGTGAGCCATTCCATCAGAGCTCCGGCATGCTGAGCGTGTTAAAGTCTGATAAGCCGATTGAGCTGTGGTCGCTACGCAACAAGGGCGAATCCCACCTCGTCTCACCACCGCTCACCCACCCCCGGCGACAATAGAATACGAGCCGAAAAAAAAAACATGTCACAGTCTTCGCTTAATTTACGAGAGTCTTAATATCCACCGATGACGATCGATGTGCACGTTTCAATTAAATTCTATGGAGTGATTAAAAAAAAAGTGATACTTATTTTTTGATCACTCCCTAGATTAAGTGTATTGAAGAGATAAGACAGAAGCATGCTTACAGTAATGGTTATCATCGTGTGTGATTTTTAGATGCGACGTTCCATTGCACCTTTGATGTCACTCGACGCATAATTTTGCACGCACAGATTCATCCGAGGTCACATTTTTGCACTCGCTCGGTTTATATTTAAACCTAATATTTACGGCACTTCCGGGATATATCTGGTCACCAAAATTCTTCGACGGGGAACGTGCCTAAGATGCAAAAAACGCGGCCCCGAAATAAATCCAAAAAAGAACTAAAAAATATTTGATCACCCTATACATCACACGACGAAGATGTTTCCTACACTGATGTCTTTGTGTTACGTAAACAATACCGTACCGGAATATTAATCGAATATCAAATTTCCATTTGTGTTAAATAGCAGCCATCACCTGCCGTTTAAGAGACATAATCAATTGTGTCTCTTGATAATATTGCTGGAATGGTTTTAACTGTCAGCATAAATTACGGTTCGCGCGAATAATTAGCTCGGATATTGCTCCGATGCACAATGAATAATTCTCCCGCTCTCCATTAATAATATTCTCGTCACAATGGAGTAATACAGCGAGTTTTTAATTCCAGAATGATGAAAGTGCAAAATTCCCAGATCGTCAAGATATTATCGTTGATGTGGCAACGTCTCATGTAATTAAAATATTATCTTGTATTATTCGAGAGATTCACGTTTTGTATTTACTTCTTAAAGCTTAAACATCAGAAGAAAAACAGCCAATAAGTCGGACACAGCCGCAAAAATATATAACGTACCAGGACAATACATTAGAAAAGTCAGAGACAGCAACAAGAGAGATGATTATTAAAAGCAAAGGAAACCACTTAAGAGAATTATTATTTAATATTTCCAGAGGCATCGTGCGTCAACATGGAGATTTTTTGGAGAAAAGAGGCTGTCAAGATTTAGATTCTTCTAAGCTTGTGAAGGGGAGAAAACATCTAGTACGTAGGTCCCAGTCGCAACAAACAATATAAAATTGAGTAATGAAGAGTGACAACACTTTAGATTGATTGTTACACCGTAAGTGAAAAAAGAGGAGAGATGAAAATTAGGAAAGCGAATATCGAAGAAAAAACGCCCGGTAGGTGGGTCACAGCCACAGCGATCAGTATAAAAATAAATAATGAACCACGACAATGCTTTGAATTTAGTGGGGATAAGTAGAAAGTGATAAATAAAAACAATAATTCTTAAAATGAAGGGATGTCCTTCAGAAAATTATTTTTTAATATATTTACCTATATAAAATGGGCAACAGTGCGTTCGTTTTCAATTATAGTTTCATTTCATTTTACTTTTGTAAAACAATATGCCTTGCAACGTTGCCAAATCAGAGGAAAAATCATAACAAAGTGGAATATTCTTCTGCTAATCGTAAAACAACAGTGTTGCCAAGTTATAAAACTATTCCGCAAAAGCTACGATTTTTGTTTAAAAACGCTTGCCAGTTAGGAAAAGGCTTCAAAAGCAGGAGAGTCCAACAATGTTGCCATTTCATCACCAAATTGGTAATTTTGAATTTTTTAATTAACATTCAACAGCATCCCCAGATTGAGAAAGAATTTTACTAAATCCGCCAATGTTGCCAGTTCATCGAAATATTTAACAACGTAGCCATTTTGAGAAAGATTTTCGCTAAATTCGACAATCTTGCCAGTTCAGCAAAAAATCCCCAGAAATAGATAATTTTGTTTCTAAAATTAAAATTCAACAGCGTTGCCAGTCGAGAAAGAATTTCACTAAATCCGACAGTATTGCCAGTGCATGAAAATAAATTGGAAATTTTGTTTCTAAAATTAAAGTTCAACAGCCAAATTGAGAAAAAAAATCACTAAATCCAACAGCATTGCCAATTCGTCAAAATATCACATTTTTTTATAAAATTAAAATTCGTCAGCGTTGCTAGATAGAGAAAGAAATTCATTAAATCCGACAGTGTTGCCAGTTTATCGAAATACATATCTCAATAAATTGGAAATTTTGTTTTCAAAATTAAAGTTCAACAGCTAAATTCAGAAAAAAATTCATTAAATCCATCAGCGTTGCCAATTCAACAAAATATCACAAATTCTGTTTTTAAAATTAAAATTTAACAGCTAGCTTGAGGAAAAAATTCGCTAAATCCAAGTGTTGCTAGTTCATCGAAATAAAATAAAATTGAAATTCAACAGAGTCGCCAGATTGTGAAAAAATTCGCCTAATCTGACAGTGTTGCCAGCCAGTTCATCAAAATTTCCCTAAAAATTGGGAATTTTGTTTTTAGAATTAAAATTCAACAGCTAGTTTGAGAAAAAAATTCTCTAAAACCAACAATGTTGCCATTTCATCGAAACATGTTTTTAAAAAGCGTCGCTAGACTAAGAAAAAAATTCGTTAAATCTGACAGCCTTGCTAGCTTGTCGAAATATCCCAATAAACTGGGAATTTTGTTTTTAAAATTAAAATTCAATTGTCAGATTGAGAAATAATTTCGTTAGATCCAACAGTATCGAAATATCCAATAAATTGGGAATTTTGTTTTAAAACTAATAAAATTCAAGAGCGTTGCCAAATTGAGAAAAAAAAATCACTAAATCTAAAGGCGTTATCAGTCAATTCATAAATTGGGAATTCTGTTTTTAAAATTAAAATTCAACAGCTAGATTGAGAAAAAAATTCACTAAATCCAACAGTGTTGCCAATTCATCGAAATATCACAAACTGAGAAATTTGTTTATAAAATTTAAATTCAAGAGCGCCGCTAGATTGAGAACAAAATACGCTAAATCCGACAGTGTTGCCAGTTCAACGAAATATCACAATAAATTCTTATTTTTAAATTTAAAATTCAACAGCGTCGCCAGATTGAGAAAGAATTTCGTTAAACCTCACAGTGTTGCCATTTTATCGAAATATCCCAAAAAAGCGGGAATTTTTTTAAATTAAAATTCGACGGTGGCGTCAGATTGAGAAAAATTTTCACTAAATTATTAAACGCATCAGCATTGGAGGAAGGTACTCAGTGACGGCAATTTCGGAGCAGAGTAGTTGACGGTGTTGCCAGGTTGCAAAAACATCGCACTAGACTGAGATTTTTTTAATGTAAATCATTCCGCTATAACTTCTTTTTACAATCACCAGAGTCGTGGAATTTTTAGGGTAAGCCAAATACTTGCGATTTTGTTTAAAAATTTAAAGATTTTCGATGATTTCGCCGACGTTGCCAGATCACGAAAACATCTTAACACTTAGGGAATTTTGCATAGAAAAAAAAATTTGCGCTTGCAATTTGTGACAATACTGTGGATCTTTGACAGTGTTGCTGATATAGAAAATATATCCCTGAAAATTGGGAAATTTAAGAAAATCATAGAAATTCTTCGCTTCTGTGATTATTTCCAGAGTGGGATTACAATTTTTTTTTTGTGAAACCAAACTGTATAGTGTAAATCGTGTGTTTGAGAAAAGCATTTACCATCGAAATGAACGAACCGATTTATTTCGGGGCTCATAGAAAAACACCTTCACCCACGTTCACATTCACGTTCACAGGGAAAGATACGCGGCGCGTCTTAGTACGCAGCATCTCCGCGCGGCACTGCTGTCTATTTAGCGTTGCGACGGACGTCGGACGAACAAAAAAACGCCGCCCACCTGCTCCGTGACGTACGAGCGTTACTCAAAAGTTTGAAATGCACGCTTTACGAGCAATAAAAGCTCATTTGTCGGACGGACGGACGCACGCACGAAATCAGAATCGTCCGTTAAATAACTCGGCCTTTCAGCGTTCCGTGCTTTTTATGACTCATTGTGTTTAATTCCGACTTTATAAATAACGAAGGGGGCCCACGCGCAACAGGGTTTTTCGTCGGAATTAAAATTTAATTAAAAATTCTACTTTACGTTTTTTTTTCGCTGCGGCATTTCCTGTACGCCCTATGCATGAACCGGTGCACCCTTGCATGTTTTTCTTTTGAAACCTTACACCATTGCACTCGGCGAATGCCATATCAATATCACAGCACACACGTTAACGAAAAGCGTTAACCCGCGCGCATCCACCACAAAACTGGCTAATCACTTGAATGACACGCTGAACACAAAGTTTTTTAAGCAACGATAATTTTTTGTGCCACTTTTTGTCCGATAAAAACACGGCAATTTTCGTATCTACATACACTCAGCGTTCTTCTAATTTTTTGCTGAGTGAAACCTTCGTATTATTATTATTATTATTGATGATATGATGAACAAAATCCGTTGGGCTAATTTAATCTGGTTCACTTTCATTGGTTTGTTTCTGTATTATTATTAAAAAACAAAAGAAGACGATGTAAAATTAAGGACAGAAATTGACGCACGTAAAAAATAACTTTAACAATTTTATTATCAGAGTGACGTTGAGAATGATTGTATGACAACTGAAATATGTAGAGGAAGGTTCACACTAGAATTCGACACAAAATTGAAACGTAAAATAGTTAATATCCATTATTGTCATCGACCTTGTAATTGTACTGTACAGGATGTCCCATTTTCGATGGTATTCCATAGGTATCTTCGTTAATAATGGAAATAGAAAAAAACCGAGCACGCAATATTGGGTCAACTTTTTATGCTAATTTGAATAGCCAACTTAAAAATTTGCTGTTCCTTGCCATTTACGCGGTACAGTTGAAAAACGAAAAATTCATCAAATTTTCAAACGCGCATATTTCTTTTATTTTTAAAGATATCGAAGAATGATAAAGGCATTTTTATTCGACTTTTAACGTAGATCTTGATTCTTTAATCAAATCGCACCAAAAGTTCATAATAATCGAGATATAACCACAACTAATGTTTTTTTAAATGGAAGTCATAGTTGGCTTTGACATCATTAAAAAGGGTATTTTTTCTGCTTTTAGAAAATATGTAGTTCATTGATATTATCTTTTAAAATAACTGAATTACAGACAATTAATATTATTCATGTCAAATTTAGTAGGTCATGATTAAAAAAACAAGAAAAAAATGAAAGACGTTCTAAACGTCTAATTTTTGAAGCTCTTGTCTTTGAAACACCAATTTCTCGTTCTATTTCTCTAGTAGAAATGTTTGGATTAACTTCGATGCAACTTAAAACATCGATGCTATTTGCTTCCAAATTCCTTTTATTATATGATTAGGTTGATTAAATGACCCGAAATTGATAAAAATTTCTCCGCAGCCTAAAACAGAAGATTGTCTAAAAAGCCAGCTAGATAAAAGGAAGTCTCCTCCAGTCGTTCCCCAAATTAAAAAGGATGCGATGAAGACGCTATGAAACGCTAAGAAGGAAAAGGATAGATACATAAGAAGTTACTGTTGCTAGGGAGTTTATGAATGAATTTGATTAGCCCCAAATTAAAAGAGATAGAAAGTTGGCGCTACCTTCTCAATACAGTAACCTTACTTTTCACTGGCTTGAAGCGCCATCTATCAACGGAAAAAAACTACTCCGCTGAAAGATTGTCATTCTATAGACAGCAAGAAGTGAACACGTAATTTAAGATGTAGGTGGATGGTTTTATTTTTTATTTTTTATTTTAGAACCGTCTCAGCTGTATGAGTAAAGTCCTTCGACAGATAAAGTACCGCAATTACCGCCATTTTAAGTCCAAATAAGCGCGCCAAATTTGAAATCACACTGCCTGTTCTATTCAGTTTCAAATTTGCGCGTATTGTTTGACTCAAACGGGCGGTAATTGCGCTACTTTATATATCTAGGGACATTATTATATGCGAGGCTCTGAGCGCCATCTGTCAGTCGATGGAGAAAACTACTTCACAGATAGATTTTAAATTTCATTGTAAACAAGAACTAAGGACGTAATTTTGAATTTACGTAGGTGGGTGTTTCTATTTATTTCGGCACAATTAGCCCCATATACTGTGTAATACTGAGAGGCTCTGAGCGCCATCTGTTGGTCGATGCTACTTCGCCGATTGATTTTCATTTTTGTTGACTGCGAGAATTTAACATGTAATCTTGAAAGCACGTGGATGTCTTTTTTGTATTCAGGAATAATTTCTCAGTTATACTGAGAGGCTCTAGCGCCATCTATTGATCGATGGATAAACTATTTTGCCAATGGGCCACAAGGGATAAAAAAACATTTTGAATGTAGTATTGAATTACATACTTATATTTCAGATAATTTTCGCCAACAGGAGCGGCTTCGAGCGCCATCTGTTGGTGGTCAAAGAAGTCTGTTTTTCTAATCGATTTTAATTCTATTGGCAGCAAGGATTGGGAACCAAATTTTAGAGATGGTGTTGTACTTGGATATTTCGTATCAGGTGACACGTGGCGCGTGCACCTATTATCGACGCGTCGCGTCGCGTCGTTCTTTCAGGCGAAGAAGAAAAAAGGCGCAATAAAAAATGAAAGCAGCTGAAAGTGATGGTACGGTCACAAAGGATAAGGGATCGTAAGGATTTAGAGTTGTTGTTGTTGAAGTTTATATGTAGCGAACGGAGCGGCGGTGGTGGTGGTGGCGACGGATGAATAATGAATGTTGTTGCCAGAAGAATCGACGACATCTGTGACGCGGCGCTGGGCGTCGCAGCGCGGTTTCCACCCGTCTGGCGAAAATAGACCGGCCACTTCGGATTTTATTATTTATCATTCTGTCTGTGTAAGTAAAGAGCCGACGTCCGAACGACTTACTTAACGGCCGCGTCGTCCTTTCGCCTTAATGAAATAATTGGCAAGTCTTCGTTTGAATAGAAGTCTGTCGTTAATTTAACGAGATCGTCTGATCTATTTGAGTTTCGTAACGTGACGTTATGGAAGTTCTACCAGCAAACAGACATATTAATTTGAATAACTTGGCAAACGCATTCAATTAAGGCTCGTAAGGACGTAGTTAACTGAACAGATGTTTGACAGTATTTTACAACTTAAAACAATAAAAAAATAGAAAACAACGACGAGTAAAATCTTGGGAAATTAAATAAATTAGAACACATGCAAAAAATTTAAATACAAATTTTTAAATACTGGCGCGCTCCATCTGTTGGTAAACAGACAAACATTATCGACACTGCTAATTTTAGAAACGAAACCAATTCAAACAGAAACAAGTGGAATTTCGATAGTAGCAGGTTCACCGAAAACTTGCTAACGCCATCTATGACCAAACAAAAAAAATGTCCCTGTCACTATTAATTTTAGAAACGACTCACGGAATAGAAATTAATTTAAACGTTGCCAGAACATTAATTTTAAAAAAATCTCACCACAATTAAACACATGTCCTGGCAACATTGCACAAAATCTGCACTGAAAATTTTCTGGCGCCATCTAATACCAAATCACGAACGAAACCAAATCATACATAAACAAGTGGAATTTCAAAAAACAACAAGCTTCCGACACACTGAAAAATTTATGGCACCATCTAGCGGCAGAGATCTACGTACACAAAATACAGAAGATTTTAGTAATCCAACAAATTAGAACAAATGAAAGGTATACTTTAATTTATAAAGAAAATCTATTATAAACTAGAAAAGCTGTTGGCGACATCTGTGGGAGAACTGAGAAACTTTTCTGGCACAATTAACCGCGTCAGAAAAAAAACACAATCGAATTCAATTAAATCGCAAATAAAACGCCCAAGTAAAAGTGCAACAGCTACTCAGATTTTTTTTTGTGCGTCATCTATTAGTGAACACTGTCACAGATCATTTATTTGAAAGACCGAGACGAAGTCGATTCGAACACAAACAAGGAATGATTCAAACGGAAACCAAAGACTAGCTCCGAATGCACTGAGAAGAGAAGTCCTCAGCGCCATCTAGAGGCAAGCAGAGAAAGTAATTACCACAAAGAAATATTAACGGATAAGAATGATTAAACGCATTAGATGAAAAATAATAATAAGCGTCGGCCGCGCTAAACAGTATCCAGCGCCACCTATTGACAAGTGGAGGAATGTTCTTGTCGCAACTAATTTCAGAAAATAATCGCAATTGTAGGCAACTCAAAGACGGACAGCCGTGTGCAAATTGAATAAGCTTTTAAATGCACTGAGAAGCTCGTGGAGCTATCAAACGGCAAGCTGAGGAATTTAATGCAATCGAAATTAAGGGGCACTTCTTCCTACCCCCCAACCCTCTATATCAACCGATTAAAATCAATAAATTATAAGCGAATGTGATTAGAGGCACTCCATCCGGAATGGAGCAAATTTATCACTCCAAGAATAGTTAAATGACGATACTAGAGCTCTCAACAACCCCCCCCCCCTGGAAAGTTTTCTGCGGACGCCCCTGCCGTTTAGTGACAAATAGGAGACTGTTTTGTTCTAGCTAATTTTAAAGAAACAATTCGAAAATCAAACGTAAATGCATCCAAAATATACTTTTTTAAAAAATCGATAAATTAGGGCCCCCTCTGAGATCTTTGTGGCGCCATCTATCGGTAAACAACGTTGTGCTTGGAACGTTAATTTAAAAACCTAGTCGAAAACTAAATTAATAAAATAGAACTGCAAGTTTAAACACAACCACCGTCGCATCTCAAAAATCCTGGGCGCCATCTAGCTGTAAGCAGAAAAACTTCCTGTTACAATTAAATCATAAAAACCGAGCAATTTGCATTCTTTTGCGAACTCACGTAGCCAGTCGCTTTTCGTTTAATTAAGCGCCACATCTTTTAATGTTTAGTCCTCGCCGTGATTTTGAACGTCACTCGTCAATTAATTTGGGTTGCGCCATCTACCGGTAACAGTAATGACCTCTTTGTCACGCTGTACATAGTTGTCAAATTCACTGACGCTTATATGTATACGATCGCTTCATTTCGCTTAAAATTTGATTCTAAGAAAGTAGGTCTTTGCAAAGGGTGACGGGGGCGCCGCCATGTATTGAAAGTTGTTTGTCCTAACTGGCAGAAATCGTCAATTATATGTATTTGTCGAAGAAAAAAAATCTACGGGAAAATCATTAAAAGGATGAGATTTTTAAAAATATTGGCTTCGTATAGAGGGCACCACTTTGTACTCTGGAACTAGGGGGTCATTCTAACCGGAGTTGCCAAGTTACTCTTGCTACTGCCGAACATTGCCGAAATTATACGACGTTGTGTCTTGCTACTGCCGAGCATTGCCGAGGTCGCAAGTAGTCACCGGCGTTGCTAGGTCGTAAATCCGATTTAGAATGAAGACGATAACGAATGTATAAGAAGTTGGCCATGGCTTACACAAAATAAAATGAGACTGTTTCTTTGCAAGCTAATAAAAATCGAGTGTTTCAGGGAACGATCCCGAGCGCCATCTGCCCGCCGGCAAACGACTTCTTGCCCTGAGGTTTTCTGCGACTGATTTTTCTTGTCCGTCCTACATTCGCCTCGTAAACTTACACGTGCCGGAGATCGGGGGGGAGGCCCAAAATGATTTTTATTAAGTCGAATTGAAGCGCTCGCGTAACCCGAAAGGCAAGAAGCGGCGACGTGGGCGGAATACCGCCGAATATAAAAACGTGTCACGAATAAGCGCGCGGCCCGCTTGTTTGCGCTAACTGGAGCGCCGCGACGCGGCGTCGTCGGTCCTCTTCTATCGCCGTTCTCCCTAAATAACAATTGGTCGCGAAGAGAGCGCGAATTCGCGGTCACTCCAAGGAGATGTAAAATTAGGAGGAGGAGCGACAGTTTTGACACGCACAGGCAGGTGATAAAAATACGAAAATACGCGCATAAATAATGCGCCACGGCCAGTGAATTCTTGTACACGCCTTTGTTGCTCATTCAGCTCGCGTTTACGTAACGCGACTTTAATTATATTTGACCGAAAATTGTGTTACCATTAATCACACGCAGGACTCAAGTCACCAATGAGCTGCGCTTTAAAACGATCGTTAACTCAGAAGATTCAAGAATATCATTTTTAAATCAATCAAAATACATAATAATATGTACAAGGTGTATCAGAAAAGAAAACGACAACTTTGATGTATATTAAAAAAATTCGGCATTCCATTATTTCTGTCTTGAACGATTTCTGGATATTTCCACACTCAAATATTTTCTTGGTTATTTCAGCAAGTTCGCAGGTTCAAAATTATTAAAAAAATATAGGGTGTCCTATGAAAGAAAACGAATCACTGTTTTTATATCTGAAGAATGTGATGTGCATTTGTTTAATTCAAAATTTTCGAAACCACTACACACACAGGGTGCTCACGGAAAGCGCTACAGCAGCTGACTTTTTTTATTTGAATTTTTACGAAGAAATTCAAATTAGAAAAAATTTAGGGGCATAATTAATTTGACATGCTGAACGCGATGCGATAATAAAAAAACATAATGTTCCATTACGAAAAGTCAAAAACGATTGAAAATCTCTAAAGCCTGACAGTGACAATGTTGCTATAAAATCGCCCCCTCCCCAACAAGTCATCCTTTTCCGAACCTATGTATATTATTGATTCGAATCAGTTTAAGAACAAAGCGATTTTTTTCAAATGTATAGTTTAACGATCGCATTTGTCTACAATTTTTTAACCCTAACGAAAGCAAATCGCCCCTCCTCCACATCTCAAAAGAAAGTACTTCTAGGACCGCGTCTGGCAGGAAAGGTTTCGAAACTTTTCTAATTTAAGTTACTTCGTAAAAATTCAAATAAAAAAGTTAGCTACTGTATCGGCTTTCCATGAATACCCTGTATACAACTACAAGTTATTGCAATTTTTTCGTGACTCGTGAATTTAAGAATGGAGAGGTCGACGAGATCAGGAGGGGGAGGGAATTTTGTATGATAGCAAAGAGCTCGAAAGTCAATCATCTCAAATCCACAACGAAACGCATCAAATCACGCTAGACTTTTCCAAGGCTTAAAAAACCAACAACGTACTGGGTATTCCATTGAATAAGTTTTTTTTTTTCAAGGATATTAAAAATTTTGCATAATTTTTATTGAAATAATCAACAAATGCTATCAGAACTGTCATAACTTTGAGTGAGTGAGTGAGTTAGCTGCTGACTTATGTGTATCTGTAAATGTAACAATTTTATGTGTGTATATGAGATTTTGATATATTTTTAAACTGTATTGTAAATGTTACAATGTATTCCATCTTCAAATGTCAATCCTCTACAATATTTGGACACAATGACTTTACCAACTTCCCAATTCAGCTTTACTGAAGTTAGTTTTAATGTAATTACGAGTAGAGATGTTGTCATGTCAATGAAGAATAATAATTCTAAAGATGTACATATATGGTTTGAATACAACCATTACAAAAAAAGTTTAAATAACGTTATCTTGCCTCTAACTATTTTAACTAATAAAATTATCAGAAGCGGTTGTTTTCCAGATTGTTACGTCTTTTCTTCCGATTTCCATCTCAGTTCCAACTGCCAGTAGTACGAGATGGTACATATCCAAAGTCATGGAGGAGGCACTGTTACTGTTTTCTACAATTGTTTCCCTCATATGGGCAAAACGTACGATAAGTCGTAGCATGTAAACCGGCCTTTACAGATGACAATGACAGGAGGTTTGTTTTAAATTTTAACAAATTCCCTAGTAACTCGAAAACCAGTTACTTCAGACCCATGATGCGACCCGTCAAATTAGGCCGCAATTTAACATAGAATTTAAAAGTGCAATGATATATGGGGTAGTCCATTTAAAAAAGTGAAGCTTCTATTTATATCTTGACAAGGCGATGTGCAATTGTTTTTCAGTTCATGGCATTTGAAACTTCGTTAAAATTTGCACATCTTTTACTTGAAAAGTTTTTTTCGTCTATCATTAAAAGCAACGATACTAGGAGGTTTATTTCAAATTTTGAAAATATCTAGTAACTCGAAAACTAATTACCTCAGACCCATAATGCGACCCATCAAATCAGGCTAAAATTCAACGTAAAATCTAAAAATGCAGTGATATACAGGGTATTCCGTTGAAAAAAGCGTAACTTTTGTTCATATCTTGACAACGCGATATTGAATTGTTTTTTGGTTGACGAAGTTTGAAAGTTCGGAAAAGTCTGCACAACTTTTATATGAGAAATTTTTTTCCACCTTGAAAAATAATGATGACACGAGAATTGTTTTAAATTTTAACAAATTCCCCAGTAACTCGCAAACCAGTTATCTTAGACCCATGATGCGACCCATCAAATCAGGTTAAAATTCATCGTAGAATCTTAAGATACAATGATATATGGGGCATTCCATCAAAAAAAGTGTAACTTTTGTTCACATTTTCACAACGCAATGTTCAATTATTTTTCGGTTGATGACATTCGAAACTTCGTAAAAATTTGCACATCTTTCACCTGTGAAGTTTTTTTCTTTTTATTAAAAACAGCGAATTTTGAAAAAATCTAGTAACTCGTAAATCAATCACCTCAGACCCATGATGCGTAAATGTGAATCCGCAGTAATTTTAAAAATGTGGCGCATTTGTTTACCTTTTCCTGCTAATTCTGTAACAACGTCAAATGTGACAAGGTGCTGGCAAATGGTAGTTACAATTTGTGTGTGCAATATTATTTTTATAATATTTGTTTTTCGAATTTTAATTGTTTGCTAAAAGTACAATATAGGAGCGGTATATTTTTTAAAAAATTCTTTATTTGCAGTAAAAAATTCGAAGTTGATTTTCTTTATGAAATTTTAAATGTCATAAGTGTCAGGATAGTGTCTGACATTTAAATTCGTGTCCTGTCCAAAAAACAAATGTCCGGACATTTTACAACCCTATAAAAATACAATAATATACAGGGTATTCCATTGAAAAATGTGATAACGCGATTTTTATTAGTTTTTTGGTTGGTAATGTTTGACACTTCGATAAAATCTGCACATCTTTTAAGTGCAACGTATTTTTTGTATTGTTAAAAATAACGATGATAGGAAATTCTGACAAAATCTCTAGTAATTCGAAAACTGATCATCTCAGACCAGTGATGCGACCCATCAAATCAGGCTAGAATTCGATGTACAATCTAAAAATGTAATAAAAATACCTCGGTGACGCGATGCGCAAGTGTTTCTCTGTAAATTTTGGCTGACTTACGAACGAAATTGCTAGAAAATGACGTGGTTTGCAACAAAATTAATTTACACGTGTTTTCCGCGGTAATTAAATTTAAAAAAGCGGCCTGGTGTGAGCGCGCGACTATTTTCACGTTTTATCCTCGACTCGGCTGAACAATGAACACCGAAATTATTTGCGGCTATCCATTACGGAGGCTCGCACCTGTCACCGAATATATTTCAATTAAAACGACACTGCTCTGGTTAAAACGTGTTTACGTGCGAGAGCACGCGTCGTTACTAAAATACGCGAAATTCTCGATGCGAGATGAAACTTGCTCCGTGAAACAACGATCAAGTGCGGGCGTGTAACAATGAGTTGTAAAATATTGAGGCCATGTCTTTGACTGACTGATTGTGAGTGAGTGACTGACTGACTGGATGTAAATACAGAGCGATATTTTTAGAGACAAACGGAGGAATGTTTCTGGAGTTTACGCGGCCGTAAGTTATGTCTATTAACCTGATTCCGTAGTTAACGATTTAGAAATAAAAGGTCCGTCCGACGACAGATCCGGACGCTAAATCATCGGGGGCCGGTTGTAAAAAGACTGGTCGACGGAATTGTAAGCAAATAAAACTGGGATTAAGACCGAAAGCAGTGTCGCGACCTGCCAAATTAACTTGTAGAGTTATTGTTTTGTTTTTCCGGTCTTCTTTTCGAGGTCTCATTGTTCTGAAACGTCGCCGTTCGACGCTTTTCAAAACATCGATTGTTATTTACAGTCCGGCCTACAAAATGTAGATGAAAGTTATTTCCAATTGCCTAACATAAGGCGTCCTGTTTATAATTTAATAATAAAGCATGCGACATGACTCGAAATATACCCACCAGACGTTCCACTGAAACAGTGATTTATTATTATTGTCGCTCTCTATGTGATTTTAAGGCTCCCTTCGTAGAGCAGTGGCGTGCAAATTGAAGAACTCACAAATATTAAGTTTCAACATTTTGGTGACGTCAAATGTTATTTTGATTTCGTCTAAATTACACACATCAATGAAACAGCTTGAGGCGAAACAAAAAAAAATATCCGCGCGCACGTCAGCAACGCATTAGGGGCGGTGCGTCATAAATAAGTTCGAACAAAAACCGAAGAAGTCGGGGGGCCGGGACGTTTATAAATCGGTGAATTGAGTTAGCGAAGTTCCGAACTTGCTGTAAACAAAGCTCGTGTGTTTACTCCGTATTATTTCATTGCGAACGCATTTGCCGCTGGAACTTGGCCAATGCTGATTTTTATCTGCTTCGAGAGAGACAAACAAGAGGAGCGCGAGATGTAAGGTGAGAATTCAGAGGCGTCTTGAAAGACGTCGTCAGATGACCACAGGAAAAATTTGTGGAGGAATAAGAACGTTAAGAGGAGCTTTTCGCTTTCACACGACATATTCGTACACGTATATCCACGACTGTAAGGAAAAAAACGCATGAATTAAGAACCTCTCACAGTCTAAGTGCCGATTCCTATAATTCTTCGTAATAACGAGACATGAGACTGTGACTTACTTCTCAATTCCTTGTAATGCTTGAAGACAAACTTTCTAAAGAAAATATCACAGTCAAACATCAATTTATTATTCGAGTTTTCCCACAAGTTTTTCATGTCGAAATTAGTACATGCTTTTGAAGGACGCTCAATCATTTTCGATCGCATTGTATTTACTTATTCACACTTATTATACTTGTAAATGACTTATTCAAGGCAAACTGCCTACTTCTGATATCAAAAGCCTAAAGCTAGCCGCTCTCTGATCAGTACATAGAACACTAGGAATAACTTGAAAATTATACATGCTAGATGCGACTCATCATTTCGTACCAAAGTTCAACGTAGAATCCAAAGTGCAATAATACAGGCTGTTCTTTAACTTTATGCAAAAAATGAAACCAGTGAAAGTTGACATTAAAAGTGATAGAATGAAACAGTTTTTGTTGATGTTGTTTATTGGGCTATTACCACCATTTCGTGGATTGTTCTCATCCGACGTTTCGGTAACAACTTGTCGGTTACCGTCTTCAGGGGGGTTTTGCCTTGAGAAAGGCAGTTGGTTTGCCAATTCTTCCATAGGGAATGGTTGGACTTTATGTGCACGACTCTAATTTTTTCGCGTTATGTGGGGTTTGAACCTGAGTTCTTCTGATGGTTGATTTTATCAGACTCGGCACTTAACTCCCTCGGCTACTGAGGCGACAACTTATTATACTATATAAGCTACCGTTTGTTGCGCAGTACATGCTGCGCAGAAGTGTAGTTGCGCAGTTCATGTTGCGCAGAGGTACTTGGATCCCCGATACCTTGTATCGTTGACTCCTCCCTCTCTGTTGTGTTGGTTTGAGTGTCCGTGGTTTTTCTTCTCTTCAAGTTTTTCCTTATGATTCAATTTTCTGCGTATGGTTTTCTCTTCTTTTGATATCACTATAGCTTCCTCCCATTTAATGTTGTGATCTTCTTCCCAAACATGTTCAGCAATTTTGGACTTCGTTGTTTCTCCATTGCGTGTGAGGGTTTGATGTTAATAAACAACATCAACAATATTGACATTCCACCATTAATAACTTTCCGTAAACAGTTTTTGTGTAACAATCGATTAATAAATGTTAAGAGATAATAAATGTTTTCGGCGAACGATGAAACAGTTTGATAGTCCCTGGTTTATTTTTATTACGTAATTACGTAATCGGAGAAGTATGCTGGTGTGTCAGCATCGGCTGTTAAAGTGGGCCAGTACACGTCGCAGATAACAGTGTTGAAAACATGGCCGAATTTTCCAATAGTGTTATTGTGGACATGATTTTAATTTACGGCAAATGTGGTCAAAATGCGTTGGCTGCAAGACGTTTGTGTGCACAGCCGGCGTAACCGAGATCGCCCATTGCCAAATAGCAGATCCTTTATGTCAGTTGTGCAGTTTGTTGTTTGGCAAATTATTCGTGAGGAACAATTACCCGTTCCATTTTCAAAGAGTGCAAGCTCTCTGATGCCCGTAGATTAGCTCCAACGCATGCGATTTTATCGGTGGTTACTCCGGGAACAGACGGACAATTCGAACTTTGTTAATAACATTCTCTTCACCGACGAATCAATGTTTACAAGGGATGGTATGTTTAATTTTCACAATATGGGCAGGTATGTGAAAAAATACCTCGAGAAAATCGGAATTTTTGGTAAATTTCGGATAAAGTGAGGCCCAGTTGATTTTTCGTATATGACACTCGGGCCATTCGACCTAATAATACGTGTTTCTTATTCAAAAGTATTTCTAACCTCAAAAATAAAGAGATAAACAGAGAAAGTTAGACTTCCCGTGAACATCCTGTATAACTCGAAAACTACTCACATTAGACCCATGATGCGACCCATCATTTCCAACTAAAATTCAACGTAGAATTCAAAAATGCAATAATACAGGGGGTGTTCCGTGAAAGAAACGCAAATTTGGGCTGTTTTTTGGTAACGCGATGTTTAATTCCATTTTCAAAAGCAGTGTTCAAAATCTTAGGCAAGTGGCTACGCTTTCTGGGTGGATGGAATCATGGATTTAACTCCGCACTGTGTGGAGGAGGGCGCTGCATTTTTCATTGGAAATTTCGAAGTCAATACAGAGACGTTCCTTGCGGTTCGCTCTCGTTTGAACTTCCGACTTGGAGAGCCCGCGAGTTCTTATCGTCCTCGGTTTACATAGACTCGCAGCCCAAGTTGGGCGAACTTAACCGATAAATTTAATTAAATCGTTCGATCGGCGTCGGGGCTCGGAATTGAACCGGAAGCGCGTAGCGGTTTAAACCCCCCCCCCTCCTCTCCACGAAGAAAGTAAATTTTGCTAGAAGTTTAAGAACCTCTCTGATCTGATTTCACAAATTTAAGTAAAAAACTTGCGCTACTAGTGTTGTAACATATGGTGGAGGAGCCCTAAGTTTTTACGAAAAAAATTAGAGCATCCAGAAAAAACAAATGACAAATCGGAATGTGATTTTCGCAATAATGTTCTGTTACGCAAAAGCAATGATGAGTAATTGGCCGGAATTTTTTGCGATCGACGTTGCAGGCCCGTTTCTTTGTTTTCTGTCTCGTCCGGCCATAAATTAGATTTATTATTCGAAAGTAACCATCGCCTGCCAAGAATAACACGGCGTTTGTTTTAAAGAATGCACATGTAGATAAGTACATACATAACGTGGCAGGCGTCCAAGCGGATTGAGTAACGCAGGAATTAGAGCTCTCCGCGGACCGTTTGTTTTAAATCGCTCGCGCAGCGTCGTTTTTACGTTTTTATTCTCTCCCAGAATAATGCCCCATTATTTCTGGTAATAATTCGGCGAGCAGGAAGCACCGTCGCTTTATTTCCAACGCCGGCGTCTTTGATTTATCACGCAATTCGGCGCAGAAGATGCGCGCCCCCATCGAAACTCAAAACGGAACACGACGGCAAATAAAAATAATATATGGGATTAACAGACGCGTTCAAATCTAAGAACAATGATATACCGATTCGAGAACACAATATTAATGTCAAGAAAAAGTCACAGTCTAAGGAATGACGCCCATAATCACTCTCGCGTTAGCAACTTTGACTGTGACTCTATAAAATTTATTTCGTTTATATTAAATAATTTCTAATTTCAAGAATAAATGAAGACGAAAGCGTCATCAATGGCGTTCGAAAGAGAAAAACGGCGTCGCGTTTTCAAGATATGGCCTAAAGTTGGATTTCATTTAGCATAACACCCTGTATATTATTGCATTTTTGAATTGCCCAGTAAATTTTAGCCTGAAGTCATGTGTCGCATCATAGGTCTAATCCTAATTGGAGCCAGTGATATACAGGATGTTCAATTAAAAACTTCATTTTACATTTCAATTTTTTGTGAATTAAAACAAATTAATAAAACAGAATTTGGCCTATAAATTTTTGAAGAACCGAATTAATTAAAGAAAGAATAACAACAGCGGTGAGTGGGGGGGGGGGACTTTCAAGTTCAAGAAATTTTAGCAACACCAAGTAACTCCGACATTAGGTACGAGGTTCCTTGATGTGACCCATCTAATCGGACTAAAATCCTAATTGCAATTCAAAAACGCAATATTATACAGAGTGTTTCGCTGGATAAAATCGAAATTTCAGTTTTTCTTTTCTTAATGAAGCGAGCGTTCATGTTTTGTCAACATAGTTTGAATTAATAAAATTACCTAATAAAAAAGTAATTATATACAGGATGTTCCATAAAAAAAGTAACTTCAGTATGTATCTCAAAGAAACGTCGTCCTATTTTTTCGTAAAGCCAACGGATAAAATCTGTTTCTGTTATAAACCTTTTATTTCAATAAGAAAAAATTGAAAGACACGAGAAGGGGGAGGGGACTAATTTTAGCAACACGAAGTAACTTGAAAACTATTCGTGCTAAACCCCTCATGTGACACATCAAATCGGACTGGAATTCGATGCAGAATTCAAAATTACAATAACATACAAGGTGTTCCATTAGAAATAGACGTAACTTCAGTTTTTATCTAGAACGAAGGAACGCTTAAAATTTTAGCAGCAAGTAACTTCAAAAATACTGGTGTTAGACCCTTGGTGTGACGCATCAGATCAGGATAGAACTTCGACGTAGAATTCAAAATTGCAATATATACAGGGTACTCCATTAAAATAAAAACAAAACTTCAGTTTATATCTCGAAGAAGCGTCGCGTCGGTCGTCCTATTTTTTTGCTAACAGAATTTGAAGCGTCGCGTCGATATAAATTTTTGTATATTTTTTCCAATTAAAAAAATTTAGGCGACGGGGGCGGGGCACTTAAAAATTTTAGCAACAACAAGTAACTTGAAAACTACTGGGGCTAGACCCGTGGTGTGACGCATCAAATCAGGCTAGAATTTGACGTAGAATTCAAAAATTGAATGATATACAGGGCGTTCCATTTAAGAAAACCTAACTTTGATTAAAATTTCGAGAAAGCGACGGGTGATTTTTCTTTCCTAAATCCAGACTTATGCGCATAGTTGAATATAACGTTATGAAAACCGTAGAAATGCCACTGGAATATTTTCTGCGACGTTTAACGCGATTTATGCAGCGAAAGCGGAATAGATGCGGTCAGTGTTGGGCTTAAATCTTGCAAAAATGTTTCGACTTTCCGTATGCTTTATGCGGGCGGGTTTTACGTATTTTTTGCGGGAGCTTTAACGGCGTCGGCCGCGCTCACCTACCCTCGTCGGATCCGCGCGTGAATTATTCATACGATAGCCTCGTGTAACCTGACCGCATCTCTGCAGAGCTATCTTTGCTCTAAAAATACTCCTCGCCGTTCGGAATACGCAAGCATCTTTGTTTAAGCGTTTTGTGCCTCTTCCGGTATTCATTTACTTTCACCAAACGTGTGCAGAAAGGACTTACTTAGAGAGCCGATGACAAAAGAAAGACTTGGATTTTATTGAAACGGTGCCGGTGTGGTGGTGAGAAATTGAGGGTTGTATTTATGAATTTTACGTCGAATTCTATCCTGATTTCATGTATCTCACACGAGGTCTAGCTTAGATAGTTTTAAAGTTATTCCATATTTTTTAAATTCTGGAATTCCTTGTCCGCCCCTCTCCCCCTTCAACGTACTTTTTAAATTAGAGAGAAGGTATGTGTTAATATCTAGTAATATAGGGTCGCTTCACTAGAAGCGACCACATTAACTAACTGTTTTATTTCAATTTTTAGTTGAAGAAAATAGAACACAGAATGTGATGCGATGCTAAAAATAATTGAACAATTTTCAAAAAACAAATGAAGATCTTGAAAACCATTTGTTTTGCCGAAGTTGCCATAAATTGTGAACGAGGAAAACCATAAAAGTTTCCGAATTTTATCCCATTCTTGAAAATTTAAATAAAAAACGTAGCTAGCGTATCAACTTTTAGTGAACACCCTATGTGTACCAAAGTTACATCTTTTTCCTAATAAACTTTCCACATTATTGCATATTTGAAATCGCCGGTAAATTTTAGCGTGAATTCATGTGTCGCACTATAGGTCTAATGTAATTGGTAGATAAGTTAGAACTCGGTTGATATTTTAGAACTCTTAAACCAATCGCGGTAGACCAATGATGCGACACATGACTTCAGACTAAAACTGACCCGGGAATTCAAAAATGCAATAATGTAATGGAACATTCCTTAGAGAAAATGAGGTTTTGAGGTTTATTTTGAAAATTCGATGTTCATTTGTTTTCTTTTTTGCACGCTGAAGTATTTAAATTTGTTGTATTGCCACACAGAAGTCCAGTAAATCACCTGAATTCATGAGTCACACTACAGGTATAACGTGATTGGTCGATAAGTTAGAACTCGGTTGATATATTAGAACTATTGAAACAATCACAGTAGACCTATGGTGCGACACATGACTTCAGGCTAAAATTGACTCGGGAATTCAAAAATGCAACAATGTATGAAGCATTTGTTGGTGGAAATGCGACTCTGAAGCTTACTTTGAAGATTCGATATTCAGTTGCTTCCTTTGCAAGCTGGAATATTTAAATTTGTTGTATTGCCACACAGAAGTCCAGTAAATCACCTGAATCATGAGTCACACTGCAGGTATAACGTGATTGGTAGATAAGTTAGAACTCGGTTGATATATTAGAACTCTCGAAGTAATCACAGTAAACCTTTGCTGCGACATATGACTTCATGCTAAAATTGACTTGGGAATTCAAAAATGCAACAATATACGGAACATTCGTTAATGAAAAGCGGTTTTCAAGCTTACTTTGAAAATTCGATGTTCAACTGTTTTTTTTGCAAGCTGAGCGTATAAATTTGTTGTACTTAAACACTGAAGTCCAGTAAACCACCTGAACTCATATGTCACACTGTAGCTTTATTGTGATTCGTTATTTAGTTCGTAAATTAGAGCTCGTGAACCAATCGCGTTAGACCTATGATGTGACACATGACGTCAGGCTAAAATTGACTCGGTAATTCAAAAATGTAATAACATTAAGTAAAGTGCGATTTTGAGGCTTACTTTGACAATTAGATGTTTAATTGATTTTTCTTGCAAGCTGGGATATTTAAATTTGTTATACTTCATCACAGACGTCCAGTAAACCACCCGAATTAATGTGTAACACTGTAGCTCTAACGTGATTGGTTATCCAGTTCGTAAATTAGAGCTGGTGAGCCAGTCACATTAAACCCATGATGCGACACATGACTTCAGGCTAAAATTGACTCGAGAATTCAAATATGCAACAACATGTAGAACATTCCTCAGGTAAAATGCGATTTTATCTAGTTTTTTTTTTTTTAATTTGTAGTAATTCAACACAAAAATCTAGTAAATCTCCTGATTCATATTTCACACTGTAGCTCTAATCTGACTGGTTGTCCAGTTTGTAAATTAGAACTCGTGGACCAATTATATCAGACCAATGATGTGACATATAACTTCGGGCTAAAATTGCCCGGGAAATTCAGAAATGAAGTAATTAGGACATTTCATTAAGGAAAGAGCGTCTTCGGGTTTCATTTCAATTGTTTGCTCGCGAGCGTCACTTAAACTGTTTCTAATTTAAAAAATGCAAATTCGCCATTTAAATGTGACGGCGGCGAGATGAGAGGGCGAAACAAACTCGCCGGCGCGCGGCGCAAGAAATAAATCCGGGCCCGTTTTAATTCCGGTAAGTGTAAAAGTTTCGCAAAAATTTCCATTAGTTCGGGCGAGAACTTTAAAATAAGCGCTCCCCCGGAAGCCCGCCCGACCCCTCTCATATTTCAGGCCGATCAATCACAACTTCTGCGCCCCCCCATGCTTTCACCCCAATAAATTCCATTCCAAATATAAAATCCGGCAAATATTTCACGTCCATTCCGAACGCGGCTCGATAATTTTTAGACGATGCTTGAAAAAGCCGACGTTAAAGCACGAAACGTGGAGCTTACGGTGTCGGTGATGGACTGATTGAAGATGGGCAAGAAATAATGATAAGCGTGTGTGAATTTATTAGTTTCTGTACGCCACTGATTTATGAAAGGTGCCTTAAGAATACACAAAATTAGTTACAATAATAATAAATCTGCTAAGGTGAAACACCAGTGTTTCTTTCTTGTTTATCTACATGCAAATATGAAATTGTTTGGACAATGATTGTGGATAATTCCTAAAAGTATCACATTCACATGTCTCTTTGTCATCTCTAACGATCATGAAGGGAGGAGATGTTAACAGAATGTTCATGACAATGCGGTCTGGCGCTTACAAAACTTGTAATTAAGTGTTACATTTACAGAGGGCGCGTGTAAACTTCACGTTTCGGCCTAATCGAATATTGCAGTGGCAGGTGCTAAGGCTATTTCTGTCGGGCGGTCTTAACTCGTAATTAAAGCAAAGCGCAAGCGGGCTGAACAAAGCTCGTTTAACCGGCCAATAAAATCAGCGCGACAGAAAACAAAGCACAGGTGGTAAAACCGTTCGCCGAATTATTGGACGCACTGTAATTGAATTTAGTAAGTTGAGGCCAAAAAAAAAGGCGACGTCTGCGTCCGCCACGTTTCGACGCTCTTGCTAGACCTCATTAACTCCGTAGTTCGCTTGTGACGTGACGTTAACGAAGTGTGCGTTTTGGGAAAACATCAATTTTTAATTTAAACTTTCCAGAAGCGAGCGAAAGAAACGCGCGCGCGTTTCACGGGGGCACGCCGAAAGCAACTTCACATGTCAGACCAAATTTTTCTTTTTTTTTTCTGACAGTCAAAGTTGACGCAGGAGCAAAGCAATAATTAAAAATGAAACAAAATAAATGGAACGAGTAGGCAACCCAACTGACACGTGCAGCATTAATTTGCTGTTTACATACAGTCTCATCAAAAAAGAAAAAAAAAACGCAAAAAATGGTTAAATTCATGATATTAACAAAAGAAAACAATGGAATGCCAAGTTTCAGACTTGTTTGCGCCTCCATTTCAATCATAAAAAAAGAACACACGCTAAACATTTGTCCTACTTCATGACATTAACAAAACAATTGAAAGTGGAAAATGAAAATGTTGATGCGCTTTTGCAACCCAGAATTTGAGACGTCACTAAATAATTATGTCACCACATACTTGATTGTGTTTTGTTCTACATATTTCTGCCAAACTTCGGGTCCAATCGACTTTTGTGTCGGATATGACATACGAGATTGCTAAATAATTGTTTATTCTCAAATTTTATTGGATTTTGTTTTCTTCCGGCTGTTTCCTAATAGTTATACTATATTTTGTTTCCTACATTAACAGATTTTTTCTTTGTAATTTTGTTTCGTCATCAAAACCTGCACATCTTCTTTTGCTGTTGAGTCTTTTGTTCTTGAAATGTTTGTTGTTCACCAGAAACTTCACATTTTCTTTTACCATAATTAAATTGAAATAAGCACTAACACAAATTTTTGGCGGAGAAATTTCCGCCGCAATCGAGAATCGAACTCGAGTCTTCTGCTTATGCGGCAGATGCTCTGATCATTGAGCTATTGAGACGCGGAGTTCAGTTATCGTCTAATATAAATTAGAATCACTAATAATCTCCTATTCAATTAATTTGTAATTATCAAAAATTTACTATCCGATTCTAATTTATATTAGACGATAATTGACCGAGTTCAGAGCATCTGCCGCGTAAGCAGAAGACTCGAGTTCGATTCTCGATTGCGGCGGAAATTTTTCCGCCAAAAATTTGTGTTAGTGCTTATTTCAATTTAATAATTATATATTATTCACTAACAATCTCCTATTTAATTAATTTATTTTTCTTTTACTGCTGACTGTCTATTGTTTTTGTAATGTTTGTTGTTTTGTAATTTTATTTGATCGCCAGAAAGTCCACATTTCTTTAGTTGTTGGTTTTCTTTTGTTTTTGTAATGTTTGTTATTTCGTAATTTTATTTAAATGCCAGAAAGTCCACAATTTTTTGTTGTTGATTGTCTTTTATTCGTTCTTGTAAGGTTTGTTGTTGTATAATTTTATTTAGTTACCAAGAACTCCAATTTCTTCCGGCGATCGCCTTTGGTTTTTGTTTCTACGAGTGTTGGTTCTTCTTTTGATGTTTTTGGAATGTTTGTTGTTCTCTAATTTTATTTAATCTTCAGAAAATCTACATTTTCTTTTGAGTTGATAGTATTTTGTTTTTATTTTTTTTTTTTGTAAGGTTTGTTGTTTTATAATTTTTTTTAATCACCACACTTTCCACATTTTCTTTTGATGTTGATTGTCTTTTGTTTTATAACGTTTGTTGTTTTGTAATTTTATTAATCCTCAAATACTCTACATTTTCTTTTGAGTTGATTGGCCACATTTGGTTTCTCGTTTCTGTAAGGTTTGAGGGTTTGTTGTTTCGTAATTTTTTTAATCACCAGACATTCCACATTTCTTTTGTTGTTGATTGTCTTTTGTTTTCGTTAAGTTTGTTTTGTAATTTTATTTAATCTTCAGAAAATCTGCATTTTCTTTTGAGTTGGTTGCCCTTTATTTTTGTTGTTTTGTAATTTTCTTTTAATTACCAGACATTCCGAATTTTCTTTTTGTTGACTGTCTACCGTTGAAGATTACTTCACCCTTCATCAGTTGAACGGATTATTGATGAAAATCCAGAAACAATTTTTCTCCTCGCTGGTGACTATAACCTCCCAGATGTAGATCTTGAAGTGATCTTGAAGTTCCTGGTTTTTGTGCTACAAATGTTATATTATACAGTCCTCGAACCTAGTTGTTCACAAACTTATTATGATTTCAGATCAGCAGACTTTGAGCTTATTAATTCAATATTGACTACCGTCAATTGGAAATATCTTTCTATTTTTCAAGATGTTACTACGTGTGTAGATTACCTTTATTTTATCTTGTACGAGGTTATTGAGCTTTGTGTTTCCAAGCGTATTGTTAAAAATTCTAATTATCCTTCTTATTTTTGTAAAGAAACTATTAGTTTCATCAAGAGTAAACGTGTGGCGCACCGCATGTTCAAACATTCCTTACCACAGTCCGATTATCCAACTTCACTGATCTTAGAAATATTTGTAAAATCTTAGTGGAAAATGATTACAACAAGTACATTTCTACCCTTGAAGATAGTCTTTCCTGCGGCCTCAAAAAGTTTTGGAAATACGTTGCACCAAAAAAAATTAATTCAAATACTATCATCTCTTCTGTGGTTGATAATGGTAATCTCATTACTGATGGTAAGGACATTGCAAACTTGTTTGCAAAATATTTCCAGTCTGTCTATAAAATCGCTAAAGAACTTGAGAACAAGAAGTAAAAATTAGTTATTTGTTGCCTCACTTTTGTCCGTTACTGTACATAGATCGCATTATAAAGGTGTACTAAAATTACGTGAACGTAAAACGTAGCTTGTCTTTCGTGAATCTTCACTTGTTTTTGTTTCGCCTTATTGACACTTAACCTCCTGCTTTGAAGAACAATTTTTGTCATTGCCGATTGCGACTTTCAATTGTTTCACTTATATCTACAAACTCTACACTATATTATATCATACGGGGAGTGCCGAAAGGTAATCAACGTAAAATGTAGCCCGACGGCGCTACAGGGGGTGTTTAAAGTAGGTGAACGTAAAATGTAAGCTGTTCGGAGAATATTGTATATGTGGATTTTATTAACTCTACGCTATGCGATCTCATGTACAGGGTGTGTCAGAAGAGTGTGAATGTAAAATGTAGGCCGTTCGAAGAATGTGAATTTAATTTCGTTTGCGTTCGAGGAAAATATCGTGTGGATGGAATATTTTGAGACGATGCAGGACGAACTGAATCAACAGCAACACACTTACGTATGACTTGGCCCGTTCAGTTACGCATCTGTCGGCTATAATTTTAGCGCGTATTATTTTAACATTAAAATTTCGTTTCGCGCCGTGTAAGCAGCAGTCGGTCGCAGATGCGCGTAAATAAACTCCTCCGGTTTTTATATGTTTTCGAAACGCCCATAATAAACATCCGAGGAGGACTTTAAGCGTCGATAAAATTTGAGTGCGCAATTTTCGATTCGGTTAATCGATACCTGCTGGGTGCCGTGTAGTTCATTATTACGTCGCGTCGGATGAAATCTTTCCGAAGGGGCGCGTTCGTATTTCGTGGCGGAAAATTTAAACGACCGCGACCGTTAAAAATAAAATAAAATCCAGCAAAGAACAAAGAGACATAACAGGTGCAAATTTGCCTCGGACAGTTAACCCAGTTTGTCACGTAGCGTTGGGCTGCCAAATATTTCGAGTTTGCGCACAAATAACCTTGCGTATTGACTCAACGGTTTCTTTGCCAAATGCACACGTGTACGTCGTTAATGTTATACGTAATTATTTACATTAAGTGACTGGTCTGCGGAACTGTGTAATGCATTCAGAGCTTCAAGAGTGAAACGTGTGTGCGTGGGCGGCGCTGCTCTGCTTTCTGTTAATATTAATGAATTCCAAACGAGATTCAATCACACTGCTCTGGATATTATTCTGGAAATCGAATCTGTCACCGAACTTTTATAATCACTCTTTAGAACCGCCTTGTGAAAAAAAATACTATGATTGATCAAGAGATGGCGCGACGCAAGGCGATTTTCAATCATAATGAAAACTTTTTGTGTATTCCACAATTATCCAGTTAAGAAAGTGCCGATTTATCAAAATGACGAAAAGCGAAAAGCTAAAAGAAAAGACAATCAATGAGAACCAAAAATGCCCTAATGTCAAAATAATGGTGAAAGCAATAGCGGAAAACTGAAACAAAAAAAACAAAGGACGATCAAACAATGATGGGCAACTCATAAACAGTTTAAGTTAAGAAAGAAGATAATCTGAAACTCGTTCCGAGTTACCGAAGTCGATGTACAAAAACAAAAGGTGACAAAATATAATAAAAAGATGATTTCGCAAAAGAGACACGACGATGAAAAACAAAAGGCGATCGTTTATGAAAATCACTTCGTTGACTGATTTTCCTGCAATGAAATAAAAACTAATGGTTTCAAAAAAATCGCAAAGCAAAAAAAAAGCGATTACGAAATGTAGGACAACTCAGAACGAGTTGTTACGGTTGAAAATTTCATTTAGGTTATTCATAACAATATTTGGCAGTCGCCCTGTATTTAAGCGGGAAGTAAGAGTTCAGGGTGCCTACGTGCCGGTCGTCACATTTCTCAGTGTTACGCCATTAGACCATACGTTGTTATTTAGTCCTATAGTATCTCTCCATTTCACTCTGTCGTCCGGTTAAAAACTGAGTTCATTCGTAACGACTACCGTTTCAGCTCGATAGCTCATAGTGGAGAGAACGCCGCGGTCCTTCTTGCAATGGCGCTCGTCGCGTGCTGACCTTTTGTTTGTGTTGGCGATTAAAATCTTTGTGTTTCTTTAATGGAATTTTGTGATTGAAACCTGAAACGGAATCTTCTCCGAGATTTGTTAAAGCACGCCGAGTGAATTTCAAGCTCGTTAAAAAGCTCTTCTAAAGACTACTTCTGAGATAAGGAACAGGTATGTCTCGTTGGCCATTTTGTGCGAATGTTCTGTGAGTAACTTCTATTAGGCCTCTAGTGGTAGTTTTACCCATCTGACAAACCTGAACAACCTTTTTGGGTGAAAGAAAAGGCCGGAATTGGCATTTTGAAACGATTTAAACCCTGGCCTTCCCCGCCTGTGAAAGTAGACTCGACCTGCAACTCGACACTACTTGGCAACATAACCGCTTCACCGTTGGACGGCGCTCCGACACTGTTGACAGCTGTCTGTCATTACGCCGGATTCTGGTTACAAGGTTGGAGTTACTCGAATTATTTTTAATTACTTTATTGTGTTGACTCACATTTCCGCGGCGTTGTTATTTATTTTATTCCCAGTCATCTCGGCTCACTTTAACGCGGCGTTGTTATCAATTTCATCTGGTTATTTACTTTAAGGCGTAGTGTAAACGAGAGGCAGATCTGCTTATCGGTTTGTTTCTAATTTGATTGTTCGCCTAATAACAAAGTTGATTTAATTTACTTTCGTGTTCGTTTCACTGGACCCCGTCTGGGTCATATTTAACTTTGTAATTTGTACGGCCATTTATTTTTACCAAATTTTGAGCGTTTTTAAATAAAAACAAATGTGCTCAGCTGGTGATTTTTATTTTATTCACTTTGCCCACCTTTTGCTTTGGGGTTTCGTCGAATCCTCCCGTTTCCAAGAGCTTTGCCAAGCGGTGCTGGAGAAACCCAATATACGTATCTTAATACCATACAACAACATTTTTGGATACTTTTCGTTATGAACTGATTATAATAAATCAAAGAGGATAATAAATAAACAAATTATGTAGGTATTTTGAAAACACGTATAAAATAAAGAAAAAAAGTGCAAAATTTACTACAAGAAAATGTTATTGCCTCGCAGTCTTAGATTTCGTTCACGTCAAAGTACAAGATGAATCAACATGAGACTGTGACGTTTATTTCTGTGTTTCTCTAATTTCCAGTTTCCCGTTTTAATTTTAACCTTGGCGTAAATATAATTTGATTTTTCAACGGCCTGATTGTTTTGGCACGGCCGCGCATTTCTGTGTGTTATTCAGCGAGAGCGCATCGTTTTGAAAACGTTCCCACCAAAACACTTCGCGCCCCCCCTGAGTTACTGCAACGATTATTACCCTTAATTATTGCGAAGCAAACAAGCTAAAAAGCACTTCGAAAATTCTGTTAAAAATTTTTGTACGACAGTGTTATGCATTAGCAGTAAAAAAATTTAATATTGCGCGCCGGCTTTCGATGGATGACGGGCGGCGCGGCGCTTTATTAAATTCGATATTAAAAAATCCGCGCGACTTCGCGGGATGGACAAGTCGGGCAATTTTTAATATGCGACGCGAACGCCATCTAATATTAAAATAGCTTTTGCAAAACGGAATTTATCAGTATCACAGACGTTTCGGTTTCTTGTTTCTACACTGTAAAAAATGGGGGTAAAATTACAGTGATAAGTACGATAATATTACAGCGATAAGTATGGTAATATTACAGCAAAAGCTACATGAGAAAAAGTATACAAGGTATTTCAGGGTAATATCACATTCGGTTTGTGAAAACACATTAAAATGTACAGTAGATTTCCTCCCATTACATTAGTAATACATAGTATTAACGTGTAATTTTACAGCGATAATCGCGGGTCATAAAGTTGCCCGCGATTATCGCTGTAACATTTTTTACAGTGTACCTCACCAGTATAAAACATTTAAAAAAAAATTAAAAACGTAAAAATTTCGTTGATTTCTTTATTATTTATTACAGTGGTTTTCAATTAGTTTTTTTTTTTAATTACAAGCAATGAAATTACTATCTGCGGTAAAAAAAAATTAGAAAAATTAACAGGTCCCCGCAAAACGAAAATTCGAGTTCTGGAAGTCGTTTCGCGAAGTTTCTGACGTACTTGATTATCCAGTGGCTCTCAAACATTTTAAATAGCTCTATATAAAAACAAAAAGCAAATGCATATATTTTTTTGTTAAAATCGACTTAAAATAGCCGACACTTGTGTTACCCCATCCCCCTTCGATGTCAAGTTCAAAAATGAAATGGCACAGTACGTTTAGTTGGCATGTTTTTAATTTTTTGAACCGCCCTCGTATAGTATGCCGTTTAAAAATAAATTCAAAATGTTTTCGTAACGAGAACAAAACAAGTGAAAGCTACTGTTCACTTGAAAACATTTCAACCGCCTTGTCGTAGAATTCTGAAACTGTTTGGAAACATTTTATTATACGAGGGTGGGTCAAAAATAACACGTACATGATTTGAAGTGACTTAAAATGAAATTGTTTCACATTCTAAGGATCTACCTTCTTCATTGTCGAATTTAATCAAAATGACAAAGCACTTTGAGTCACTTTGGTCCTGTTTTATTATTTTATTCTGTATAATAGGGCGTTTAAGAATGAATTCAAACGAAGGCAAAACAAATGAAGTTGCTCTTCACTTGAAAAGTTTTCAACTGCCTTGTCGTGGAATCCTAAAACTGAAAACGTTTTAATATACGAGGATGGGTTTAGAAAATAAAGTGTAAAGTCTTTTACATTCAGGAATCCAGATGGGTGAGAGGGGGTCAATGATCATAAGTACGAACAAAAGTGTTTCCCATAATTAAATTTCATTAAGTGAATCGTGACAAACAAAATCGGTTGTGTTTTCTTATTTTGACATTGTCAGTTAACTGTCAAAGTTATTCAAGTGACATCATCAACTAGAAACTAAAGTGACTCGAGAACTGAAAATATTCAGAGTTGCAAACTGTGAGGAATATTAACATCTTGTATTTATTTATTTTAATTTTAGTGTCAATTTATTATATGGACGTTATTTCGAAATAGAATCGACTTTCCAACTTCTTGCGATCGTGAAAATGGCTGCCCCATAGTGAAAATGGGGGTTGTTTCTCTTTCGGAAGTGTTTTTTTGATTTAAATGAACTAATGCAATATTTGGTTTATGTAAGATCTTTGCGAAAGTTTGTATAGGCGTCGAGTGTGGCGTCGTTTTACCGTCGGAAAAGCTTCTTACCGGTATGGAGGCTTTCTCCTCGGCGGCGGTTCCCCCGTTGGGGGGCACATGACCGGCTTTTGCGACGAGGCTCGCCGGCACCCGCACCGTGAGGCGATCCGAATCTGTGCCCCACTCGCACGTGGCCCCCTCGAAGACCACCGCACTCAGTGCATTTCCCGCACTCACACTTACCAGTTTTTAGCAACACACCGACGAAAATCCCACTTTCACCCATGAAACCATGCCGGAAAATCAACAATTACACACATCTGAGGGCATGATATCAGTGCGTATTTATAACACTGGATGCACTTCGAGAGCGACTCAGTCACGTAGCGTCGGCGTAGCGTGGAAAATTCGGCCCTGTTTTTTTCTTCTTGCTCTTCTCGCAAAACGTGCGCGCCGCCGAATTAGTGATGGGATGGAATTTGCTTTTTTTTGTTAGGGGGGATACGGGCGCGTGCTTTTCTGTTTTATGAACAGCTGAGTACCCGACGCCAGGGAAGTTTGTGCGGCACTACTTGACGGCGCTAGTATCGAGCGACGCCGCCGCTAGAGCGCAGGAGCGTCGCGCCGTCGCCTCGCGTCGTACTACCTGCTGCTTGTTTCGTTTAAACGCCGTGCTTGCGTTTACTATTAATAAATGATCATGTTTTCCTTTACTTCTGCCGTATACATGTGTGTGTGGAACACTTAGGATGATTCCCTCCCGTCACCTTCGCCGCTTGCATTCACATCTTATGCTCTTTGCCTTCACTTTGTTTTCATTCTATTCTTTTTTTTATTTTTTTGAAAACAGAAAAACACGAAGCGAACCTTTTCTCTTTACGTCCGTCTCGCTTTGTTGTAACTCAATTAATTGCTGCAATTCAAGGAATATTTGCTTTATACATTTACTTTGCGTCGCGGTAAATCACATGGTGTTGATATTTCGGGTGATTTAGGTAGTTAGAGATGTGTGCATTCTCTTAACATAATCGAATTGGGATTATTTGCAACGTAATTGATGCATAGCGCACGTACTTACAAAGCCATTTCAAATTTTTTTCGAATTTTTTCTTTAATACAGATAATACAGAGTCTCACCGAACTTGAGTCTTTTATAAATTAATAATGCCCAGGAAATTTGTTTATTGGACAAAAATTGATTTGAATTGAATTTGAACTGCTTTCGTTTTTACAAGAATCACTGATCATGACAAAATCACAGTATAGTTGATTTATGAACACTTAAGGCGAGAACCAAAGAACGCCTTTGTCTGTTATAAAGAAGATTGATATTTAATTTCCAACGCAACGGTAGACATACTGAACACGAATTTCTTATGATAGAGGGTGTTACTGAACTTGAGTCTTTTATCGACAAAGCAGATAGTGCACGAGGAAATAAAATAAACACATTCATCAGATAAATAACATAAATACATAATTTTTTTTTATAAAAATAAAGTTTCTATAAAAGCCGTTTGACTAACGTGGGATCCTATGGAATGTCAAGTCAACAAACAATCATTTTACCTCTCAGGTGGTCGAAAAATAACATTTATTGCATTCGTCTTTTGTTTCCGATTGACAGATTATTTTCTAATTAAAACTTCACGTTTTAAATATACAGAAAATTAAAAAAAAACGCAATCTCTAGCATAAATTGCAGAGTCTAAGTTATATTACGTTCAGAATTTTAATTTTACGCTGACGCTGTAGGCGTCGGCAAAATATTTTTCAATATGAACGTACCCCCGGGCATCCCCAAACGTATTTTCTCCTTTGTTGTAAATGCACGCACAAACGGAAGCAAATAAAAGCTGGCCACACTTTTTTTTTAACGCAACATCTTGTATACTATTGCATTTTTGAATTCGTCAGTAAAAACTAGCCTGAAGTCATGTGTCGCATGATAGGTCTAACTTGATTAGTCTGGGAGTTGTAATGTCCGCGGGGGATTAGCAACTCAAGAACCAATCACGTTAGACCTATCGTGCGACACATGACTTCAGGCTAGTTTTTACTGACGAATTCAAAAATGCAATAATTTGCACGATCTCGGAGTTCGTGCGTTTTCATCTCTCTTTATTTTCTAAAATTCCAGAAAAACATAAAAACGATGCACATTTTTCGGCTGTTTCGAAAATATTTAGAAAAACAAAACAATTGCGTATCGCATTATCGAGATTTTAAGCAAAGTTACATTTTCTAATGGAATATCCTATATATTATTTCATTTTTTAATTCGCCAGTAAAACTAGCCTGAAGTCATGTGTCGCATGATAGTTCTAACTTGATTAGTCTGGGAGTTGTTAATTCCGCAGGGGATTAGCAACTCGAGAACCAATCACGTTAGACCTATTATGCGACCCATGACTTCAGGCTAGTTTTTACTGACGAATTCAAAAATGCAATAATTTGCACGATCTCGGAGTTGATGCGTTTTTATCTCTCTTTATTTTCTAAAATTCCAGATAAACATAAAAATGATGCACATTTTTCTGCTGTTTCGAAAACTATTTAGAAAAAAAACAAAACAATTGCGTATCGCATTTTCCGGGATTTTAAACAAAGTTACATTTTCTAATGGAATACCCTGTATATTATTTCATTTTTGAATTCGCCAGTAAAAACTAGCCTGAAGTCATGGGTCGCATGATGTGAACGTGATTGTTCTGGCAGTTGTAATTTCCGCAGGGGATTAGCAACTCGAGAACTAATCACGTTAGACCTATCATGCGACCCATCACTTCAGGCTAGTTTTTACTGGCGAATTCAAAAACGCAATAATAAACCGGGTGTTCCATTAAAAAAATGCAGCTTGCTCAAAATCTCGATAATGCAATACACAATTTTTTTTTTCTAAACAGTTTTCAAAACAGTATAAAAATGTGCACGATTTTTATAGTTAATATTTATCCTGAATTTAAAAAAAAAAAGACAAGTGAGATAAGAACGTAAGAACTCCTAGATAGATGTACCACTGTTCAAGATTTAAATAATGCGAGAATAGACAGTTCTGTAATTGTCTACAACAATATAGATTTTCTTTAGCGCTTAGTTTATTTCTTTGCAAAAATATTTTACGCCGCATTTTTTTTTAAATAACTTAGAAATTTAAAGTCTCACAGTTAAATCATTATTGGTCATTAATCTAACGCTGAGAATTTGGTCTGATTCCTGTCGAACGCTTCCCTAATATAATCATCGGCGAAGAAATATGCGAACGTAAAACAACAGATCTTCCAGGCTGAGGAGGCCACAAATTTTCGCCGAAACGTTCTATCATAACAAGTTCCCATTAACGCGCAAATATTTACCCCGAACGACGCACATAACTCCCATCATTCGCCTGTGCAGGTATGTTTAAGCGCGCACATAAATACCGGGATAATACTTGTTGTTCCCTTTCGGGCCACCTGGTTCGTTTTAAGCGCTCCAATAAAACAGTTTCATTCCGGAAACGAAGACGAAGGAGCTCCTCGCGAACGACTTTTCGCCGGATTATGTCACATCATGAAGCCCAGGCACGTATCGCATGACAAATCAGTTCGATATTCAGGTTAATCAATCCTCGACGTATGTAGATGGAACTCAATTTGCATAAAATATTATTTTCATACAGATTGCTACTGGACTTCAGTATTATAGAAGAATTCAAACTCAAAATCTCAGTACACTCAAGTAAGCTTATTGCGAACTGTGAAGAGAAGATAGATTATTATTATTATTTACGTGACAAACGTGTAAGAAATTTCTTACGTATAATTTATGGCTCAAGTTCAGTACCACCCTGTATAATAGTAATAATTTTGGGTCATCTATTTTTGGCGTAATCGTAGCAAGCGCGCTGGATCAACGAAAAATCCAGTCGCTAAACGCTTTTATGGGGAATCGATGGCGAGGGGGGTCGTGTGTGTGAGTATTTCTTTCTCTCGTATGGAACTCAAAAGTCCCCGGCGGCGATAAAAAATAAATTTAGCGTCCCTTTTATTAACAACTGTGGCCCGGGCTAAATGGAGGATTGGCAATAAAGGAAACGTATTATCTCTATTCGGCGAAGGGGGGGTCCAGATCGGGTCGGCGGATTTAAAATCCGTTCCCGATAATTTATTACTATTATTACTATAATCGGACCGCTTTTATTGCATTAATGATTAAAATATATTGTAACGATTATACTTGATTACTATCGGCACGTATAATTATTGCAAATAGGTACTCATAATATGTGAAAATTTGGAAAGCCGAAGCTAAAAGCACGTATAATGTAATGTGTGAACTGAAAAGCTCACAAGAAACTCACAGTCTAAGCAACAATGTCTTTAGCGTTAAAGATCCTTGTACCTTACACTATGAGAATATTCATAAATTTTTTAACGCTCAGGAACGTCTTAATCTGACACATGAAAACAAAAGAAAATTTGTTGGAGGTAGTAAAATGGGTCCCTGAGTGTGTAACCTCAAGCTGAGTTTTTACAGAAAAGAATTGTTTGGCCTTGAAAAAATCTATTTCGTAAATTGGACTGCGAGGTTTCAAATTAAATGACTGAATTTTTCCCCCAAGCCCGAGCAAGCGCGGCTTCAGAGCTTTCGATGTTCGTTGGGATAGAAATCCTTTTTCCAGCATCGGCCGCACACAATGGAGATGCGCTTGTAGGACGGCAGTAAATAACGTATCTGGCATTCGTTTATGTTTTACTCTTCGGTGACAATGGCGCGGTTGGTCTTTTATCGGAAAAATCGTCGCACGCGGCCGGTAACGGCCGGCATTGTGCGAACTAATTTATGGCCCCATAACGCGGCATTAGCGGGGATTGAATCGGTGTATAACGTTGATAACCTACGCCGAACTAATATGAACGTACCCTCGGCCACCCCGAAACGTATTTTTTCCTTTGCCGTACATACACGCGCAAAACGAAAACAAATATAAACAGACAACACAATTTTTTTACGCAACACCCTATATATTACCGCATTTTTAAATTTGCCAGTAAAAACTAGCCTGAAATGATGGGTCGCATGATAGGTCTAACGTGATTGGTTCTCTAGTTGCTAATCCCCTGCGGAATTAACAACTTCCAGACCAGTCACGTTAGACCTACAATGCAACCCATGACTTCAGGTTAGTTAACACTGACGAATTCAAAAATGCAGTAATACACACGATCTAGAAGTTCTTTATTTTTTATAATTCCGGAAAAATATAAAAAGCGATGCACATTTTTCTACTGTTTCGAAAACTATTTACAAGAAAAACAATTGCTTTTGGCATTTTCGCGATTTTCACATTTTTAATGGAATATCTTGTATATTATTGTATTATTGAATTCGCCAGTAAAAACTAGCCTGAAGTCATGTGTCGCATTGTATGTCTAACGTGATTGGTCTGGAAGTTGTTAATTCCGCAGGGGATTAGCAACTCGAGAAACAATCACGTTAGACCTATCATGCGACCCATCACTTCAGGCTAGTTTTTACTGGCGAATTAAAAAATGCAGTAATATACAGGGTGTTCCATTAAAAAAATGTAACTTTGCTTTAAATTTCGAAAATGCAATATGGAATTTTATTTTTTCTAAACAGTTTTCGAAATATTAGAAAAATGGGCACGATTTTTACATTTGATATTTTTCTGGAACTTTAAAAACAAATGAGATAAGAACGTAAGAACTTCTAGATCGATGTGCCACTAATTAAGATTTTAATAATGCCAAAGTAGACAATTTTTCAATTGTCTGCAGTTTGTCATCCACGCATTTTCATACAACAACAAAATGTACTCGACCGTTACTTCTAATTCGAGAAACGTGTCTAAAAAGCGTTAGTAACTCCTAAACCGCTTATAGTAGACCCACGGTGTCACGTATCGATCTACTTCAGAATTTAATTTGCAATTCAAATTTACAATGATATACAGGGTGTTCTTCTAAAAGCGAACACAATTTCTTTTCATTTCTCGACAATGAAGTATTAAATCGTTTCTTTGCATCAAACGCCTTTAACAATTCTAAAAACAAAAGCAACATCGGATAAAAATTCCTTAGTAACTCGTAGACCACTTTTAGTAGACCCATGGTGTGACGTATCAATCCACATCAGAATTAAATTTGCAATTAAAATTTACAATGATATACAGGATGTTCTTATAACAGCGAACACAATTTCCTTTTATTTCTCCACAATAAGATATTCAGTCGTTTCTTTGTGAAGCAACACTATTTTTGCATCAAACGCCTAATAACAATTCTAAAAACAAAAGATATGAGGGTGTAAGCAACCTCGGATAAAAGTTCCTTAGTAACTCGTAGACCATTCTTAGTAGACCCGTGTTGTGACGTATCAATCCACATCAGAATTTAATTTGCAATTCAACTGTGTAATAATATACAGGGTGTTTACTTAAATGAGAACGCAATTTCATTTTATTCCCCACCAATGCGATATTCAATAGTTTCTTTGATGGTTTTCATAATAACCAATTTTTGCATTTAAAATTTTTCACTGTTTCACTGTTTCATTCTTTTTAGTAACTCATAAACCACTTATCAATTAGCAATTCGTACATGCTGCAATTTTTTTCTTTCGCACGCCCCGCCATTTTTGCTCCAATTCTCCCTCAATCTCCGTTCTGCAAATGCGTCGTTTAATCGACGGTGAAAATAAAATTTGGGCGCTTATTTTTACGTGCGCTAATTGATGACCAATAAACGTCCCGACGTATCGTTTCGAGCTCGTGCGCGCTAAACAAAACCAAATTTGCGCACACGTCCATTTTATTCCTAGTAATTCGACCGATTCACGTCAGTCAGCAGATACCACGTGGTCGAAAGTTAATTTGCAGCATTATCTTGAACATGTCAACGTCATTTTAATCGCCACATCAACTTATTAATATTTGATCGAGCACCCAAGTATTAAGCTCGCATTATTAATTAATGTCAATTTGAGAATTGCTAATTTCACACGACGCTGTCGCCAACTTTGAATGTGTTACCAACTTGAAATTGTACGTATTTTTCTTGAAGTGTCTTGTAAAATGTGTGGGTTTCTTAAGGGTTTAGGGTTTCAACGCGCGCTGAAATCATTTAGCTCCGGGCATGCAAATTCGCGTTGCCGTTTTCCGGCCGGAAATAAGTTTTCCGGCTGAAACGTGATACATCGTTCCGGTTCAGGTGTCTCGGCCCGTTCGTATCCACTTGACACGCCGCGCGGTAATTAACATTTTTAGCGGGGCGGAATTATGCTAATTACAGCGAGGAATGCGCCCCTCGTTCTCCGGTTTCGTTCTTCGAGTGCCTCGTTTGAGCGGACGAAACTTTTCCGTATATGTTAATTCGCTAACAGCTGACTTACGAGGAGCAGTTCCAAGTGATAAAATTAGAACCCCAATTTCTTCTTTGAAAGTCAAAATTAAATTACCGTCACAATTTTTGCTTGGTACATGGAGAAGCAGTGCCCAAATTTGCCCGTTCGGAAAGTATCTTCTTAGAACCAGCAAGTCGCTTAATGCAAACGATCGGCAATAAAAATCGCTCGTTGTCGGCAGATGAAATCGATAGCACCTCGTGCGAAATACGATCACGGATCATAGCTGACACGGCGGGCGTCATCGGCGATGCGCGAGATAAAAAGGCAGAACGTACGAAGCGATTTCCTCGAGAGGTGGCGGCCAGGGATGCAAGTAATGTTCGGCTCGTGGTTTCTAGACGGGCGAGTGGCACGTTTGTCATTAGTTTCCAGACAGCCGGAATAACGCCGAATAAATCTCGCCGGGGAAAGCATCGGCATGGAAACAGCCGACGTCTCCTCATCTCCCTTATTTACGAAATCAGGCTGAATAACGAAGTTGTAGATACTTTCCAAACATAAAAGTGCGGTTTTTGAAAATACACCCTGTATATTATCGCATATTCAAATTGCAAATTAAATTCTAGTGTGAATTGATATGTCACACCATGCATCTACCATTACTAGTTTTGGAGTTACTAAAAAACTAATCAAGTGAATTGTGACATCCGTATTTTTTTGTTTCGAAGATTAATAGGATTTTAGATACAAAATCTCCAGATATTTTTGAGTTCCTTAAAGGATCATTTTAATAAATATAGATCAAAGTTGCGATTTATTGACTTAACACACGGTATATTGTTGCATATTTGAATTGTAAATAAAATTCTAGTGCGACTTGATATGTCACAACATGTATCTACTGTTGATGGTTTTCGAGTTACTAGAAGATATTGTATATCAAGGCGGTTGTGATGTTCGTATCTCTTCTGTTTTCGAAAAAAAGAATGCCAGATATTTTGACGATTCTCGAAGGGAAGTTTATAGAAAAATAGTAATTGAATGTCACACACCATCGACGCACGTATCAAAATTGCGAATTTTCATCGAAACATCCTGTATATTACTGCATATTTGAATTGAAAATTCAATTCTAGTATAAAATGATATGTCGCACCGTGTGTCTATCCAAGAGATGGCGCTCAATTTCAAACGAAATCTATTACACCCAAACTTTAGGGCAAGGCTCAAGATAAATATATGCCTTTTCTTTATTTAACGGAAAACCCTGTATATTGATACTTTTTTGAATTCGCAAAGCAATTCTACCATGAAATCGTATGTAACATTGCAAGTCTAACGTGATTGGTTTTCGAGTTGCTAATTTCAAGTTTGATTAGCAATTAGCAACTCGAAATTTAACTATGTTAGACCCACAATGCGACACATGAATTCAGGCTAGAATTTACTGAGGAATTCAAAAACGCATTAAAATACCGAGTGTTCTAAGTTAGTAGTATGCGTGCATCTTCAGAGTTCGTTTTGCTTTCTCCTGCAACTGTTGCGATATGTGTATTGCAGCCGAGGATGAGGTGCACAAAAAAATTCGCTCATCAACTAAGAGGGGGCGCGGCGTTGGATTGTAAAGGAATGTTATGTTCTACATATTTGAGAATAATTTTGAACTGATAGATCCGAGGAAGATATTTCCTTAACGCCATGAGCATATAAATTACTTCGACGATGACGTGCACGAGACTGCTCTGGTTTGACAGTTTCCCTCCGATTCCCGGGCGCTCCATCATAACGGAAGCATCACACATTACCGCTTCAGGGCCAGACTCCCCGGAGAATCAACTTCCTGCAATCCTACGCCACCTGCTTGCTCCATATTGAACGGCCAACTTCACTGTATTTTGCTAAATGTAACTTCTTCTTCTTCTGCCCCTCAAGCAAAGTTCGCCAGAGCTTATACAGATTTAAACGCACATACGAAGAAACGAAAAAGGGCGATGTTTATTATAACTTGCTTTTGTTTTTGTTCCGTTTTATTTTGCTCCGGATTATAACGCAGTCGCCTAAAACCAAGTGGATTCTAAACGCCGACAATTAAATTAATAAATTTAATTTCCACTTAAGTTTCAGTCGCGCGTTTCTGCTGTTGCGTTTGTTGTTAATGGCGGACGCAATTGCACTTGTGCGGCAGCTGTAAAGTTTCGTTACAAGTCACTCGCTTCCAGATGATAAATGCTGTCAGGCGAATTTCAACTCGGGACAAAGCTGCACGTTTTCCCTAAGAAACAACGGCAGAATGGGAATTTTCTTCCCTTTCTTTAATCTGCAAAGCACTAAACATAAAAATTCATAATATTTTATATTATCGATTCTTGATTAAGAAATTCCCTGCATGTCAATGCATTTTTTGATCCGTCAGTAAATTCTAGCGCGAATTCATGTGTCGCATCATAAGTCTAACGTGATTGGTTTTCGAGTTGCTAATTCTTTATGGGAATTAGCAACAGAGATTTGGTTAATTTTTTTTTCAATGTTCAGTTGTTATTTCGTAAATTGCTTTTCAAATATTACAAAAGTTGAATGAAATCTTGTAATAAAAAGAAAAACAAAAGAGACACGAATGTAACCACCATCTTAAATGATAACTTGTAGTAACTCGAAAACTATTGACATTAGACATATGGTGTGAGGTACCGATTCACACTAGAATTTAATTTGCAATTCAAATATGCAGAAATATACAGGGTGTTTGGATAGAAATTCGCAATTTTTATTCGTATCTCTATAGTGTGATTGTTTTCCAGTTGGCAGCCTTGCAGATTTCGTGAAAAAGTCTGGGATTTTTGTGTTGAAAACTTCATTCTATTTTCAAGAACAAAAGAAAAATGAATTGATTGATAACTTCTAGTAACTCGAAAACTGTCGACACTATACACATGGTGCGACGTATCAATTCACACTAGAATTTAATTCGCAATTCAAATATGCAGAAATATACAGGGTGTTTGGATAGAAATTCGCAATTTTTATTGGTATCTCGATAGTGTGATTGCTTTCCAGTTGGCAGCTTTGCAGATTTCGTGAAAAAGTCTGGAATTTTTGTTTTGAAAACTTCATTCTAATTTCAAGAACAAAAGAAAAATGAATAGATTGATAACTTCTAGTAACTCGAAAACTATCGACACTAGACACATGGTGCGACGTATCAATTCACACTAGAATTTAATTTGCAATTGAAATATACAGAAATATACAGGATGTTTGGATAAAATTCGCAATTTTAATTTGTATCTCGACAGTATGCTGTTTATTGTTTTCCCGTCGGCAGCTTTGCAGAGTGCGTGAAAAAGTCTGAGATTTTTATGTTGAAAACTTCATTCTATTTTCAAGAACAAAAGAAAAACGAGTTGATTGATAACTTCTAGTAACTCGAAAACTATCGACACAACTGAGAGTCATCTGTTGCACAAGTGCGAAAGTATTTTTTTAATTACATTTTAAGCTGGCGTAGCGCAAACATAACTGACGATTATTTCTTTGGACATAATTTAAAGTTCGCCACTGTAGATTTGAGATGCCCTGTATACAAGGTGATTCAAAAATAGCGCCTAAAGTTTCCAATACGTTATTGTAGACATTTAAAAGAGAGCCTAGATAAATGTTGAAAAAATTTTTATCTCAAAATTTTACAAAATATAAGAAGTCAAAGTTTTATTTTAACAATATCTTAATTAACAAGACAGCTTGAATAATGAACTTTTACATAAAGTTTATACAAAATTCATTAAAGTACGAACTTAATAAAAATTGCTCATAACTACAAAGAAATTGATCACGCAAAGTTGTATTTAGAATTTTTTCTCCCTGTTCACTATTCGACAACGTATTGGGGAATTTAGGCGCCATTTTTGATTCGCCTTGTATAATCAGGTTAAGGAGATTTGTCTTGAATCAACCTGTATAATATCGTAACCGAGTTCGCTAGTTTTAATTTTCCTAAGTGTGTTATCGTTGTGATACATGTGTCCTTAGTGGTATAATCGACTTAGAACAACAATTTAACAAAATCGCTACATCTGGGCGTAACGTTTAAACAGGCTCGAACTCGAAACAATAAAATTTTACGATACAATTTATTATTTTATTATCAAACGCACGCTTTTCGTTCCCATTCGTTACGCTATCGATTTTCGCGTTCCGAATTCATTTTTCAGGCTCCCGCAAATTTCATTATAGACACGGGGGCCCTCACTTAATAATTCATATTCCTCCGTTTCGGAATATCAATTTGCTTATTTTCTTTTATCTTCATAAAGAACAAATTTTAAATTTCCTCTCGTTCCAAATAAAGCGGCGCGGCGGGTTCCCGAGGCGACGCTCGACGTCGACGGAGCGGCGGAGGGCGTCGAGGGGGCGCGAAAGAGAGAGGAAGGATACCACGTTGGGTCACAAGCGTGTTATTCCAACAAAGAAAATCATCTCCCGGCAAGTGTAATACATATTCATCATTCATGCAATTGTACAAAACAAACCCCCGTCTTGCGTCGGCGTTGCGTCGCTCCTGTGGGAGCGGAGAGGGGTGGGGAAGGGAGAGCAGACGCAGCATCACGTTACCAGGCAACAGGAAGTCGTTACTATGGGGACGCCCACCAAAAAACATTCGCAACAAAGGAACGGAATTAATAGTCTCCGAGATAATGTGCGCCGGTGTTTCAAATGGCGAAATAAGTGTGTGCACTTCGGGCCTCCACGAGGGAACAGCTGGGCCCATTCACGTACCCACATCCCCTTCGACTATACGGCCCTTCGCACGCATATTCGCAGGATCGACCTACGCGGGGGCTCCGACTCAATCATCATCGATTATATCTGACCTACTTCAAGATGGCGGAAATTTGAAATTTTTTTCCCGGCGAGATATTTATCTTCCTCACGTGAAATTGATGCCCGCTTAAGTACCACCACGACCAAAAGAACTCGAGATCGATTTCGTGTTTTCCGTGTAGTATACAAAGCACTCGTCCGTATAATAACACGCCGAGGGTAATTTACTGTTTATTACATTTTCGATTTCTTTGCAAAGTGATTACTAGGCAACATCGACAGAGTTTAGAGGTAAACGAAATCTATCAATTTTGGTGCAACGCCATCTCTTGGTTCGGAGGTAATTTTCATTTCTCTAGAAATTCAACAAAAAAAAAGCACGTGACGTAAGGAATTTTTAAACCAAAGACGCGTCGTCACGAAGTCGTTTCGCTTCCTGTAATCGAAACGTGTTGTTGGTCCAAAGTTGCTTACACACGCTTGACAGTCGAAATAAAATCGGCAGCGAAACGTACAACAGACGTATTTTTTGCGGCTCCATTCGGAACGTTGCCAAGTTTCTTATTTTAGACATAATCGAATAACAGACATTGTCCGCCGTGGAAACTTTTGTATTTCTTTCGCCTCGCCCCCGATACGTTACGTTCACGGACGGTTTCATATTTCTTTTCCCACCTGCGAAATAAATTACGAAATCGCCCTCCATGATTTGATCGTCGCAAAAACCGCCGAATTCATCGCGTGCGTGTTCGCTCATTAATTTCCGTTCGTCTTCTTTTTTTGTTCGTAGGGGTGGAAATAAATTTCGCAGCTTGTTTATTCGACTCTTACCGTTCGCCATCGATTATCGCTTCATTTCGACCGATAAATCCGAACCGCACCGAGCGCCGATTAATCACTCCGGCGATGGTTTTGCGGTTTTCATTCGGCATCCACGTCCAGAAATTCGAATTAAGTAGTTAAATCAAGCATGTTTCAGGTTAGGAATGATAATCACAATCTAATTCAAATAAAACAAAAAAATTCTGCAATTAGACGAGAGATGGCGCTGTTAACTAATCACTTTAACTACCGTTGTTTTCAGAGAAAACCCCCATTCAATCTCTAGGCCTTCTCGGCCAGTCAAATCAAATCACAAGTCAGAATCAACTAAACAAACAGTTCTCGAATTACACAAGAGATGGCGCAATGATCTACAAGAATAACATAATTCTCATTCGGCATCATGATCCATTAATTCCAATTTGTTAAGCCAAGACTGTCAGTTACAGCACGAATTACACTCGAAATCTAATTTAAGAAGATAAAAATTAGAAAATTCTACTAATTACACGAGAGATGGCGCTGTTGACTTACTGCTGTTCAAAGCCAGTAGATTGACACGAATGACGTCACAACGGATAGGGCACCACAACAAACACTCGCAAGAGGCGCTATCGGCGTTGGCTTAATTATGCAATAAATATTGAAAGATATAAAAGCAAAAGACATGTGCGCCCCCAACTGGATAGAAAAATTGTTCGTCGTTTACTCAATCTCTAGACCTCGTTTAGTCACATCTCGCGTTGGTATCAACTCAAAACTCAAACGCAGTAGTGCTCATATCAGACAAGAGATGGCGCTATTGTTATCTTATGGTTCTTATTTGGCATCTTCAATTCATCACCAAGTCGAGCACCTCTATGTCGATGTCGGATCAAATTACACTCGAAATTTAATTTGAGAAAAAGAATAGGAAATTCACGAGATGGCGCTGTTTAGTAATCACGTTCAAACCCTTTGTTTAGAAGAAGACGCCCTATTCCAGCGCTTGATTGTCACCTTGAATGTCGTAATCGACTAAAAAACCGTTACGAACAAAATTGTTCTCGAATCGGATGACAGATGGCGCTTCAGTCTGAGGCTCTCGTCAAGCAAACATCAGGTTTTTTTTTAAACGAGAAATATCAGCAGAAAAATCAGAACCGTTAAAAGTCTATTTAAAAAAAATCCGCTTCAACGGTAGATGGCGTCTCTATTAAAATCAAAAACCTACTTCCGAAAAAATGTCGCCATCAGATAATGAACTCGAACTTTATGAGAGCTAATTTGCGAGGACTGATAAAAAGGGAGTCTGGCGATTTACCGATAGATGGCGCTTAACACATCTCACCCGCATTATTTACATGATCTCGCTCAGCGTTCTTCTTTCTGATTTTTTTCTCTATGCGTTTATTTTGCTTAGAATCATCCGAGTAATAAAGAAAGTGCTTCTACGATTCCATGATAGATGGCGCTGGTAACACATTACTTAACTTAATGGCTTTTCTGTATTGCTCTCTTTTTGGCGTTTTAAAATAAACAACGTGATAAGTTGTCACTGTTACTGATAACTAATGCGACCGATTCCCCGTTCAGCGTTTTAAAACAAATGACGTGGTAAGGTATTATTATTAGAGAAATTAATTCCACAATGTTACGTTACATGGCGCTGGTAACTGTTTACTGACAATTAATTCGACCGATTCCACGTTCAACGTTTTAAAACAAATGACGAGGTAATGTATTATTGTTAGAGAAATTAATTCGACAATTTTACGGTAGATGGCGCTGTCGTAACTCCTGCTTAAATTAATGTCTTCTCTGTAGTGCGCACTCTGCCTTCTGGCGTTTTACAAACAAACAATACGCGGTAAGTCGTTATCGTTAAACACTTAATTTGGAGATTCTCACAATTAATATAATCGACGATAGGTGGCGTTATTATAATAACACCTCACTCTATTAGTTTGCTAAATATTTTTTCTTCTAGAGTTTTCCCCGTTTTTTTTTTTGTTTGAAGTATCTAACAGTTTCGATGCTTTCGTAATTTTGCCAAAGATGGCGCTCCGTCACGTCAACTTCAAAGCCATTACAAACGCCTCTTCTGATTTGCTCTAGTTTTCTTGGTGTTTTGAAACAAAGGATACGGTAAAGTGCCATTGTCAGAGAGATAATTTCAAGACTCTAGAAGTTAAAGTATTTATCCCTCAATGCTGTGACAGATGGCGCTGTTAACACCTCACAACAAATTAATAGTATGTCTACTATAATCTACCTGTAGAATTTTTCCCTCTTATTTCGAACTATTCGGAAGCTCTACTGAGAACGTGATTTCCGAATTCGATGATAGAAGGCGCTGCAGCATCATACTCACTTTAATCTTTTTCTTATATTAAAACAATGATGAAGTGGCGGCTGTCTCGAAACTTTTGGGCACGCGGCAGATAATATCTTAATAACGTCACGTGTGAGGGAAACAGGGGGCGATGTTCCCGGGAGGGCAGTTAATTTCGTCTGTGGAACTTAATATAAAAAGTTACTCCCCGATGCTGCGATAGATGGCGCCGTTAACAACTGACACGAATTAACTATACGAGCCCTGCGTCAAAAGTATTCACCTAGCTGGTATAGCTGTTTTTGAAAATAAAATTCTTATTTAAAAATGTTTAATTTATTTATTATTATTATTCTAGAAAAAGAATCTACCACTGAGTAATTTATTAACTGTATCTTTCTTTATCAAAGAGCGGTAGGCGAATACTTTTGATGTAGATCTACTTGGAGAATTTTTTCTTCTTCTCGTTTCGAGCTACTCGGAAGCTCTACTGAGAAATGACTTCTCAAATTCGATGCTAGAGGGCGCTGTAAAATCCTACACACGTTAACTTTTTTTCTTGTATTAAAACAATGATGAACTCCCTTGAATTTTTGTGGCGGCGTTGACGGTCTTGAAACTTTCGAGCATCTAAACATTACGCGGGGGGGGGGGTTACTTTAAAGAGTCGGGAAGTGTATTAAAAATAGATTTCCTCGATGTTGTGACAGATGGCAGATGTTGACATCTCACTCAAATTAGCAGTAGATCTACTAGCATTCTTTCTTCTTGTGTCGAACTAATCGAAAGCTCTAGCACAGTATACTCATTAATCAGTAGGGACAGCTCGTGTCGGCGCCTTTGATGTTCATATACCGTTTTCACGTCCAATATGGCTGTAATTAGAGGTGGGCGATACGGGAAATTGTGTATCGAATTTCGATACGATTCGATGATATATATCGAGTATGGGCTACCGATACGTATCGATATGTATCGAAATATCGGATCGATATGTATCGATCTATCGATACGTTTCGAAATATAAGATCGATACGTATCGAAATATTGAACAGAGGTTTAAAACAAGAATTGAAGACTTTGGTGCAAAAACCGGGTAAGTCCAGTTTTTCAAGTTTCGAGAAAATTGAAATAAACTAAATATCTTCTAAACGGTAAAATAAAATGAATTTAGTTTAACGTTATTGTTTAAACTTATGATAAGAAATAATAAAAATGTAAAAACTTATAGTTTTTACTAGAGCTGGCAACGGTTAACCGATTTTGGATATTTTGGATATTCGCGGTGTACAGCATGTCACTCATGCAACTAGAGTTGCATGAAAAAAAAAATTTTACTTAGATTTACATTCAAGTTATGCAACTCTATTTGCATGAGTGACATGCTATACACCGCGAATACCCAAAATATCCAAAATCGGTTAACCGTTGCCAGCTCTAGTTTTTACAGAGCCAGCTTTTTAAAAAATAGATCCGATATTTCGATACGTATCGATATTCGATATTTCGACACTTATCAATATCCGATATTTCGATATATATCGATGTTCTACATCCGATATTTCGATACGTATCGATATTCGATACAGCTGAAAATGTATATCGATACAGTTGGCATATCGATACGTATCGATATATCGATACATCGACCCTAGCTATAATTGGCGGGCCTTCATTTTATTGCTAGTAGATGTCACTAGTTGAAAAAGTGGCACGGATAAAAATAATTGCAAGTAAATCATAGAATGCGATGTTGTTTTACACAGTGGCGTAGATAGAAACATGTTTCGGGGGGAGGGGGGGGGAGGCGAACAAAAAAAAGCCTAACGAGTACGGACTACTTAACATTTTATTTATGAAATGTAAAACAGCGAATAAATTAAGAAAAAGCATTTGACAAACAAAAGTTTGACGTTACTGAGTAACAAACGTCAACATAATAAGTATTTGTTATTTTTCTTTTACTGATGTTCGTAATGTTTTTAAATGAAAGTTCAAAATAATTTTTATTTAAATGCAATGATTTTGGCATACGGCCATAATTTCGAATTTAGAATATTTTATTTTAATAAAATGTTTGCGTAAAAGCAATAGGAAAGCCACGTTACCTACAATGCTTTATGGTTTTCTTGGAATAACTACGCCAACTAGATAGCACTTGCACTAACTTGTTTACAAAATATGATTACACGTCGAAAATTTTTGGGTCATCACACCTATCCCGAAGTCAATCCTGGGACACACTGTATACTGTGGCTCTAGTAAGAAAGTAACTTCCCGATTTCAAAGATAGAGGGCGCTGTGTAAAATCCGATTCACGTCAACTTTCTACTTGTATTAAAACAATGATGAAGTGCCGCTGAATTTTTGTGGCGGTGGTCTCGAAACTTTCGAGCATCAAAACATTACGCGGACGATAATATCTTAATAACGTCGCGTGTGAGGGGGGTGACGGGGTGGAGGCGGGGGAGCGATATTTCGGGAGGGCAAAATTATACGAGTTAGGAAACACGCTATTCGGTAGAGGCGCGCAGTTCAGAAGCAATTTCGAAGTTTTTATGTCGCAACTTCTCGTTGTTTATACCGGGTCCGCGTTGTCGTAGGCGGGGTGCGCGGGGGCGGCGGCAGGCACCGCGATATTATCGGCGAAGGGATTAGAGTCTCGGTTTAATTAATAATTTCCACGGAACGCTTTACGACAGGTAAACTAGCAGGTGGTCCGATGAAACTTTTAGGCGGCGCACTTGACGTTAAATTTTCAAATTATTTTGAGAGCGCCCGCCGCATTAAAAATTCACGCCCCTTAAGTCTTAGTTTGCGGCCGAAATTAACGACCTTCGGATTTGATGTTTTTAGCAATTAAAGACGTCCACCTGCGCTCGCACACTTTTAATAACAACAATCAATACTATTACGTAATGAAATGCCAAGCGACAAGAACATTTTTTATGTCTTCATAATTATAATTAAGTAGACAGCAGGGGCGTTCTTAGGGAGGGGCGATTCTTTTAAATACAAATTTTATAATTTTTGAAGTACGTGTTTGTGTTCCGCGTAAATTTGAATTTGTGCGCCTTGATCGTCATATTGCCATTTGTGACCCTCGCGCATGCGCGCTCGGCCTTTGCCGCCAAGTTGCAAACATTCGGGAAGATTGAGGTTAATTTGGAAATATTTCCGGCAAATAAAACAGTGACTCTGTATAAGAAAAAAAATAACACTCACCGTGTCCCATGCCACTCGGTGCAGGCGAAAAACTGGACTGCATTCGCAAAAGCCGCCGTTTTTTCTGCCCGGCAGTCACTCCACACAGAGTGCAATAATGGTGCCGCCAAGTTCTCATTGCAAAACACTTGGATTTTAACCGTTTTCTATCTAAAATCTTAACATATCGTATCAGATTTGTTAGTATTCAAGAACAATTAAGTCGGCGTAATGGTATATTCGGTTATTTTCACTGATTAAACATTTTTGCCGGGATTTCCTGATGTGTACCTACCGAACGACGCGCGCGAGTTACGAAAACAAAATAACCGCCGCGCCGCCGCGCCACACGTGACTGTGACGTCACACGAGATGTAGATGTAACACCGCTGGCGCCATCTATGAAATCTCGCTCAAACTAAAACAAAGAACATAATTAAGAAACTTCGCAAATTACTTGAAATAATGAATTTATATTAAATATAAATTACAAGAATGCATTGGGGAATGAAATTGCATAGATAATTTTTTTAATTACATGAGAAAAGAAGAGAGATTGTGAACGGGGCCTTAAATTATATCAGAGCCCAACCTGCACCTTCTTCCAATTGAAAAAAAAATGCTTGCAAATGACTCGACTCCCAAGAAATCTTTTCTGAATTCTCAGTAATTAGTCCGGCCTTGGATGTTCTGGATAATAAAAAAAAAAATTAAGAGAAACAAACGGCAATCGGTAAAAAAGTTAAGATGAAACAAAAGCGCAAGATGAAGAAGGAACGAAACGGAAACAAACTGAAAACAAACAAAAATAAAACGAAATGAAGTAGAAACAAAAGGCAATCAGTAAAACGGTAAAGATGAAGCAATGACGCAAATTGAAAAAGAAACTGAATGGAAAGAAAATGAAAATAGACGAAACAAATCAGAAACAAAACGAAGAGAACCAAACGAGAGAAATAGTTAAAAAAGTAAAGCTGAAGCAAAATGAAGAAGAAACTAAATGGAAACAAAATGAAGAGAAACAAACAAAAGAAATCGATGAAAAGTAAAGCTGAAGCAAGAAAAAGACAAAACTAAATGGAAACAGAATGAAAAGAAACAAAAATGAAACAAAACAACACAAAAAAAGTGAAGAGAAATAAATTACAATCGGTAAAAAAAAGTAAAGACGAGACAAAAAATCGAAAAAAAGGAGAAATGAAATGGAAACAAGATGAAAAGGGATAAGAATAATAGAAAACAAAGCAGCAAAAATGAAGAGAAATAAACGGCAATCGGTAAAAAAATTTACAAATTAAACAAAAATGCAAAATAAGGAAGAAACGAAATGAAAACAAATTGAAAAGCGAGAATAAAATATAACAAAGCGGAAACAAATTATCAACGGTAAAACAGTAAAGATGAAGTAATGACGCAGATGAAGAAGAAACAAAATGATAGGAGACAAGAATTAAATAAAACAAAGCAGAAACAAAATGAAGAGAAACAAATGACAATCGGTAAGAAAAGTTGAAACAAAAAAGGCAAAATGAAGAAGAAACAAACTGGATCGAAACAAGAATGAAACAAGACAAGGCAGAAATAAAATGAAGAGAAACCTAAAGATAAAACACGAAGTTGAATATAAACGAGAACAAAACAAAACAAAGTAGAAACAAATGATCATCGATAAAAAAACTAAAGACGAAGCAGGAAGAAGAAACGAAATGAAAGAAGGCAAGAATGGAATAAAGCAAAGCAGAGAAAAATTACATTTGGTTGAAAAAGAAACGAAATGAAGACAAAATAAAAACAGACAAGAATAAAAGAAAACAGAAATAAAATGAAGGAAACAAGTGTTACGAATAGCCATAAAATTATTATCATTGGTTCAACAAGTAATTTATTAAGAAATATTAATTTCTAAAGATGGATTAGAAAAACACAAAATGAAGTAGAAACTTAAATGAAAACAAAATGAAAAGTGGCAAGAATAAAAGAAAACAAAGCAGAAACAAAATGAAGAAAAACAAATGACAATCCATAAAATGAGATGAAACAAAATGGATCGAAACAAGAATAAAACAAGACAAGGCAAAAACACAATGAAGAAAAACGAACGACACTTTGTAAAAAAAAGATGAAACGGAAAAAGCAAAATGAGGAAGAAACAAAATGGAACGAAACAAGAATGAAACAAAGCAAAGCAGAAACAAAATTAAGACAAACAAACAAACAAAAGACAACACGAAGGAACCATACACAGTTGGCCTGACCAACACTATCTATGCGTTTTGCGTGAGTAAATGAAGGATAGAATAGTAGAAACCGCATGAGTAAACGAAATAGCTACGGGCCACGCTCCGGCCTCCGGCGCCGGCCACTTTCCTACCTTCGCACGCAACATTGTAATATCTCTATTTCACTTCCACACAAGTTTCAATGAGTCTCTCTTCCATTTACTCACAAGAAGCGCATAGATACTGTTGGACAGGCCAGCACAGTATACGTCAAGGCATACGTAGGAATACTTCAAAGAACTTTTGTATTAAACATTCTTTCATAACTTTTCAAGTAAAAAATTTACAGCCATTATTCGATACTTTTATTCCAGCCTGAATAAGAAAGAACGTGTGGAGAGTGGAGTTTAGCTTAACTAATGAATTTTAGCATCTCAGTTGCTATCGTATTTTAATATTTAAGAAAGTTGCAGTTTCTGATCTTTTAATAAGAATACCAAACATTTGATCAAACACTTTTTTGTAAATAATGTTTCGACTCCAGATAAGTTTGATTTCACATCAAAAAAAGGAAAGAAAAGACGTTTGTTTTCGGTTTTTATGTCAAATGGTAAGCGATGTTTCATTTTTTTTTAATTTTCGACCTATGCTTGTATACGTGGAGAGGTATTCATATATAAATCGGAAATCCTTTCTTCCTTTTTTTAAACATTTCATTCCACTTCGCGAATATGTGATTGATGATGTCGTAAGAGTTATCGAAAAATGTAGTCACGGATATAAAGTGAGCGACGTTTGTCGTGATTTCGAAATCAACAGTGGCGTAGAACATAAATTTCTGAAAACAAAAGCAATCTCGTGTCCTTTTTTTTTTAACAAAATTGACAATGAAAAGTGGAGAGATGATAACCAATCACGAGGAAGGTCCCGTGTGTTTACAATGGATCCATGCGATTTCGAAATCGACAGTGACGTGGAGTATAAATTCCTGAAACAAAAGCGACCTTGTTTTTTTTTTTCTAAATAAAATTGACAGTGAAAAGTGAAAGGATGATAACCAATCATGGGAAAGGTCGCGTGTATTTACAGTAGATTCATCCTGCGAAAAATTGCAGACGTCTCAAAAATTTCCAACACCTCTCGGATTTCTGTTGTATTAAGATAAACGTCTCTTTTGACACCCTCACGCCGTTGTGACGTAATTGGCTCAAGCGTAGATTAAAGTGCGCGCTGCTCCTTTTATCTGCTTGTTATTGGGGGGGTAACAAGAGAAGGGTTGCGCTGCCCCAGCGCTCCAGATATACGAAATGACGGCCTGAAGCTTGTAGATACGAACCCCTTCTCCTACAAAAGAGCGGAATTGTTTCCTACATTGTCGCAAAGAATTGTTTAATTTTTTTTTCGTTTCGTTTAACGCCGCGATGCGAAGAAACAATGATGCCCGTTCGAGCACGAATGTTAAATTCGCATCGTAAATCAGCGAAACTAGGCGAAACACTGGTCCTTATCAGCACAATAATTAAGTCAGTATCTTGTTTGTTTTGTTGCTCGTGATCTCGCTCATTATACCATCAGAGTGGAAAGGTCTGGGAGTGGATGATGGAAGCGAGGGAAGTTTCCGTATTGTGTCCGGGTCGCAGGCACGAGTTACGACTGCGGTGCCCCCCGACCGGTGAATTATGGGACCAAATTTCCGCCCCTGCTCGCAGGTTGTCTTCCTCTTTAACTTCGCCTCTTCAACGCCGGAGAAACAGAGTTCAAGTTTACGGTTATGCAGTAATATAAGTGTATTGTTGAGTAAGACGGAGCGCCGAGATATATCTCGCCGAGTTTCTTGTACTCGTTTTATTTTAGCTGAAATATATTGCGCGCAAAAAAATTTGAAAAATATCTCGCATAACACTGGCTCGCGACGTTATAACTACACTCATTCGCTTATTTTTTTAAATCAGGTGAGAATACTAAAGGCAAAAGTTATAAATGTCACGCCAAGGTTTACGAAAAGAGATTTGAGCACCGCAATTTCTGAAAACAACCTAAAGTTACGCTTTTTTGTAACATAACGCCCTGTATATTGTTGCATTTTTGAAGTAGCGAGTAAATTCTAGCCTGAAGTGATGGGTCGCAACATAGGTCTAACGTGATTGGTTACCCAGCTCTAATTTTCAAGTAGCGTCAAAACTTCAAAGCCAATCGCATTAGACCTACCAAGTGACACGTGAATTCAGAATTTCAGCGGGTTCGTAAACATTCTAAAAAGATTTCAAACCAGGGTTTACAAAAAAATATTTCTAGAAACAACCTAAAGTTACACTATGTATATTGTTGCATTTTGAATTCGCGAGTAAATTCTAGCTTGAAGTGATGGGTCCCAACGTAGGTCTAACGTGATTGGTTATCGAGCTCTAATTTTCAAGGCGTCAAAATTTTCTAAACCAGTCTCATTAGACCTACCAAGTAACACAGAATTTCGGCGGATTCGAGAAGGTTCTAAAAGGATTTCAAACCAAGGTTTACGGAAAAAGATTTCTAAAAACAACCTAAAGTTACGCTTCCTTTAACGGAACACCGTGTATATTGTTGCATTTTTGAATTCGCGAATAGATTCTAGCCTGAAGTGATAGGTCGCAACGTAAGTCTAACGTGATTACTTATCGAGCTCTAATTTTCAAATAAGGTAGCGTCAAAATCTATAAAAACCAATCGCATTAGACCTACCGAGTGACACGTGAATTCGGAATAAATTTCTCCTGCGAATTCGAACAGGTTCTAAAAAAATACTTTTACCTTCCATATTCACAATAATTTTCACCCAGATCCAAAAATAAAAGAGAAAGGGATTTTTCTCGGGAGTGGTCGGTATTGACTTCAGGCACCCTTCAGTGTTGGGAATAAAATTCGACACTGCTTCCCCTTAAACGGCGAGGAGGTTTGGAAGTAACACTTTACGCACACTCAAATGCACTCCCGCTCGTGGGGTCCTGACAAGTCTTTGACTTAGGACCCCCCCGTTGGGCAGCCACCACAGATTTAAAAAAAAAGAAAGAAAATGAAAAATTTTGTATTTTAGGATGTTAATGTTAAAACAGCCCTAATTCCTTTATTTTTGAATTCAGACAAAAATATTGAATACAAAAGTTGTAGACTCGCAACCAAACTTTCGAAGGCCAATAACGAAAAAACAATTGAGAATTGCATGTTATGAAGTATTGCCTAAAGTAACATTTTATTAATTGAACGGTCTGTATGCCACTGCATTTTCGAATTTGCGAGTAAATTCTAGCCTGAAGTGATGGGTCGCATCATAGGTCTAACGTAATGGGTTTAGGACGTGTCGATGATGTTCTAAATTTAAAACTCGAAAACCAATCATATTAGACCTATCATGCGACACATGAAGTCAGGCTAGATTTATCTCAGGAAATCAAAAATTTGTAGGGGTTTCCCTGCATCTCATCGATGCGATGTTCTTTCGTTTCCTTGCTTGTCTTTTTTTAACTTCCGCAACTTTCAAATAGATGTACGACGAGACACATGCAATTAAGAAATTTAATCAAAATTCAAATTCTCAATAATATACAGGGCGTACCATAGAAAATGTAATATTCAATTGTTTTGTTCATTGAAAGCAGCTCCATAAATTATCCGAAGATATTTTCAACTTTTCCTAGTGACCAACACCTTAAGAAATCAGAAGTGTTAATGCATGCGATTAGTAGAATTGAGTCGCCAACAGAAAGACAACTGAGCATCGCATTTCGGAAATACAACTTACATATTTTTTTCTTAATTAATAAATCTTTTCTGTATACAAATTGCTGAACTTGGATGCACAATGCTGAATGACTTTCACAATTTGGAAATTATTTAATTTAATTGTTAAAGTGACGACAAATTATGTAAGTATTAGCTAAGACACGCCGTCACAAATGCGCACGCGCTGCTAAGTCGTTGTTCCACTAATAAACCGCGATTGTCCGAGACCGCAGCGCACATGACGCTAAGCCGCACCGCACATGCCGCTAAACCGCACCGTACGGTACTGGACGTCGCTGCCAACGTCCACCGCCAGCCATAGCAGCAAAACCGCACGCACTGCTAATCCGCACCAGAAGTCGCCGCCGCCGCTCTACTACCACCCATAGCCGCCATCAAACCCAAGGTGGTCATAAGAAATTGGGAGATATTAATAGTGATTTATTAGGTCTCTTCGCGGAGACGTTCCGGACTTGTTCAGAACGGTTAAAATCAAATGCCCAATGGTTATTTATTGAAAATTAGTCTTCTGCAATTAGCTGTTTTAATCCTTGCATAATTCGTAAGGTAGACAATCCGCAAGAATGCTTATACGTAACTATAATTTCTCCTTACCACTTACGGTTTAACTTTACCGCGTTTACAAACTGGGTTATATTCCCTTCCTATATCTTTTAACCTCTTTGACCAAACCGCACGCGCCGCAACGGTATTAAGTGCGTCCGAACGGTTGGCAATATAAGGATGTTATTTTTCTACGACTGACGTGTGCGGCCGCCGCCCTTAAAGAAACGTTCCGATGTAATGTCCATGGAAGCAGTGTGTGAGAGCCGCAGCGCAACGGCCGCATGCGTCTGCCGTTTCATAGGAAACGTACCTTTAACCGTACGTGCCGTTAAGCCGCACCGCTCGCGACGGTTTTAAGTGCGTCCCCGTGGCTGGTTATAACTCGAAAACAATTCACAGTGCGACCTATCAATTTAACGTAGAATTGAAAAACGCATTAACATACAGGGAGTGTCGCGTCGTAAGAAAATAGAATCTCGAAGATACAATACTACATAGATTGTTTCTCCGTATTGTATTTAAAATTGAAATTAAAGGCAATGTTACAACCTGTATGTGATAAGTAAAGCACGGATTTGGGTGCATTTTAGGTCCACATCGCGTACTCCCGACAAAAAAAGATGACTCATGACTTATAATGCACCTAAATCCGTGCTTTAGGGATAAGTAAAGCACGGATTTAGGTGCGTTTTTACGTCATGAGTCATTATCACTCGGCAACTCGTCCGAGCGACTAAAAAGACCTAAAAATGCACCTAAATCCGTGCTTTAGTGATAAAGGATAAATTATCACTTGCTGCCGACATTACAAATAAACAGATAAAGTTGGTGCTGATTCCGTACGAGCTTCTTTCGAAATCTAGTGGAATTTCAAATATTTACTACTTAAAAAATATTATGTATGCACGGAAGAAGGCGTTCGGCGATAAATCTGGTAAGATTTAGAGAATCGAAGGCGCAGAGGGCGCGCGTGAAATCGCGGCGAGAAAATTGAAAAGGTACCTCTAATGCGTATTACGCGATTTCACCGGGCGGGCGACGAGGGGGGGGGGCGTTATTGTAATATCCCCAGATCGAGGCGCCGGCAAAGCTGAAATTTGAATTTCATCTGCGCGTTGCCGCGTGTGATTGATGACGTATGTGTTTCGGTTTAATTGAAATTCACTCTCGAACGACAACACTCTGTATGATTGCCGCGAGCGGAATTTTTTTTTTATTAGAAAAAAATTAAACTCAATTTGGCGGAGCTTCACAGTCTAAGCACTGATGAACGTATGAATGCATCGCTTGGCGTTTAGACTGTGACTGCTTTATTTAAAATGTACACGGTGACTTCGAATGAGTTTGATTTTTGACGTCATTCAGACGTTACGCATTAAAAAATGAGCTGAAAAATTCATCAAGTTGTTTTTCATTTTTTAGTTAAAAAAGAAGCGAAAAAAGTATGATTTCCTCTTGACGTTTGAATAAATGACAGTTGTCAAACAATTGTTAAGTTTATTATAAATAAACCACGGATTTAGGTGCAGTTTTAGGTCATGAGTCGTCTTATGAGTCGTGCGTACGCGTTGGGGAGGGATGACTCATGACCTAAAAATGCACCTAAATCCGAGCTTTACTTATAACGTAACATAACATAACCTAAAGTGGCATTTCACATTAACCTAAGTCAATGTATCAAACAATTAAAGGATTACTTTTCAATTGAACACCTGATATGAATGCTACAACAGTAACACTAATTCCTTATACAGTGTGTTAAGAAAGTCTCGAATAAATTCAGTATTTTTGGAAACAAACAAATATCTTTGAACAGATCGATTTTATACTTTTCCTTTTTATCCAGATTTTGTTCTGAGAATTCCATAGATGGGGTTGGTGAAGTAGCATTTATGACGTCATCGATGATTTTTTTTTTTAAATAACAACGCTATATTTTTTTGACGAAGTCTTACAGACCTGTTTGCGCCAATATGGCATACTTTTGCTTTGTAAATATACGTTAGAAAATTGTTATTTTTTTTTTAAACATCTTGTATAATTCACAATTCTGACCATTGTTTTATTTACAGACATTGGCCTCGGAGAATGTGAGTGTCTCGCTTTATAAAAGCTTATTTTGCAATAAATTAGTTTTTTTTGTTCTTTCTCGCTTCCATCTTACTTTTTAAAACGAAATAGGCGCCATCTCTCGGATAATATTGGAAGTTCTCGAACACAATTTCTGAACACACGTGAATCAGTAATACCCGGAAAGGGACCCCATTAAAAATAGTACAAATTGATTGAGTTTGAAATTAATCGTTTTAGATCAATTGTGACAGGTATGATGTTTGAATTGAATGGTTATAACCACGGTTAGGCGGATCGGATTCCGCTCGCGCTGGCAAGAGCGTCACATCTAAGTGCACTCGATACGGGAATAGCAAATAATCGCATGCATAATTTGCAAGAGCAAAGAACGTTTAGTGTTTAATTTAATTTATTCAATTTTTAATTTTAAAATACGAAATTTAACAATTTCTTATGCGATGAAATTAAAATTTCGTCCGACCGACGCTTATGGAGAAACGAGCCAGCGCAATGATCGTACATAAACATGCACAGTATAAGCGGCGACCCAGGCGGACTGTTGCACGCGGAATCTCATCCTCCTAACCCTGGTTATAACCCAAAAAAAAAAATTGACGGGACATCTGTATATAAATAAATTTATTGATTTTACCTTTTCATTTTTTACCAAATACTCTATATTTAACATTGTTGTTCTAATTTCGAAAAAAAGAAGAGACGGAGAGATTCTGGAGGGTGGGGGGTGCCTACTAATGCTAATACTAAAAAGAAACTCGAAAACTGCTGACGCTAGACCCCTCATGCGACACTACATTTCAGGCTAGAATTCGACGTAGAATTTAAAAATGCATGAATATACAGTGCGTCTCGTTAAAAATAATGCAAGTTTGATTTGTATTTCGGAAACGTATGGCTTGATTGCATTTTTTTTTCGTTGCAACACTGCACAATTTTCTTTGACAACGTATCTATCTATCGATTCACTTTTGTTTGTCTTATTGCCAACTGCCATTGGCGCTATCTCTCGAATGATAATGGAACTTTTTCGAACGCGTTCGCCAACTTAGGGCGTCGAGATATTTGAAACAATTTGTGAACTCCGTGAAGTTATTTTGCAGTCTATTTCCGAGTTCCTGAACACACACGCCCTCTGCAAATTTGAGATCCGTCTTCTTTAGCAAATCAAATACGCCCTAAGTTTAAATTGGAAACTGATCGCGCTCGTCACTTCTTGTCTTCGAAGTTCGCTCGAGCTTCCGCCTAGAAATTGCCCATAGCCATAACTAAACGATCTTGACGATTAAATATCATCGGAAGGAACAAAAAGAGAGGTTTGTCCTCGAGAAGCGGAATCTCGTGGGTGGACAGTTCGTTGTGAATATATCACAGTTGGCAAAACGTATTGACGGTTGCTACGCGGACGAGGATAGGGCGGGCCCGGAACGTCACCTCATTCATTATGGCTTTGTGTCGATTAGTCCGATTCAGAGCTAAATGGTAGTTTTGTATTTAATTCTCTCTCCCCATACCCGAGGTCTGTATTCACGTATAACTGTAATTGATCGCCCCTCCTCCCCCGCACAATTCATCCTGATCCGAATTTGCAACACTGCGGAATGCGTTACGGCGACAACGCCGCCGCCGCCTGTAATTGCAAATTGCGGTAAATGCACCACGAAAAATCAATATTTACTTCATCGTTCACAAAAATCAGTTTTTTTTTTTTTGTAAATATTCGATGAAGTATCACTTTTACAGCCTAAGCAGTAAAAGTATATTTTTAATGCCTGTGACGTTGTACTTGAAAAAAATTCAATTGTCTTTTAAGATTTAATTGAATACGTTTCATCTGCATAACTACCACATAGAATTGAATACATTTTAGTTATCATTTACGTACAGAGAGAAAAAATACTCGTATAGGTGGAGAGAGGGAGGCGGCGGAAGTTTAACACTTCGCACTGTATATAAAAAAAATTATTAATATAACCAATCTGTAATGTTCAGAATAAATAACTAACTTCAAGACATTTATTAAATAGTACATTCAAATTTTGCTTCACACAACAGCATAGCAACAGCACAACTGCATAGCAACAGCACAACTGCATAACAATGACATAGCAACCATCTAATAATAATAATCATAAATATACGCGTAACAACCACATAGCATTGAAAACATTTTAGAATTTTGTTTCACATAACAGCATAGCAACAGCATAACAACTGCATAGCAACAGCAAAACTGCAGAACAATAACATAGCAAGTGTCTAGTAATCACAAACATCCGGATAGCATCACATAGCATTGAATACATTTTACGATTTTGTTTCACATAACAGCATAGCGACAGTATAACAACTGCATTGCAACAGCACAACAAGGACATAGCAACCGTCTAATAATCACAAACATCCGCATAACAAGCACATGGCATTGAATTGTTTCACATAACAGCATAGCGAATGCACAACAACTTCATAGCAACAGCATAACAACAGGATAAGAACTCATAGCAACAGCAACTGCACAACAATGACTTAGCAACCGTCTAATAATCACAAACATACGCATAACACCACATAGCGTTGAATACATTTTACAATTTTGTTTCACATAACAGCATAGCAACAGCACAACAACTGCGTAACAATGACATAGCAACCGTCTAATAATCACAAATGTCCGCGTAACAACCACATAGCAAAACTACCAAATAGCAACCGTAAAACAATCACGTAGCAACCGCATAGCAATTGTTTAGCATTCGCATAACATCGGTTTAGCAATTGCATGATAACGTACACTCGTGGACAGTTAAAAAAGAACGCTCGGAAACTTGCTTGAACTGATACATAATAAAGATAAGGTCAAAGTTTTTTGCTTTTCATTTTCTTTTTAATTTTCCATAACTACGTATGCTGGCGGTAAACTTAAAAATGCATGAAATATACAGGGTGTTCCGTTGCAATGGTAGAGGTTTGACTGTGCATTTCGAGAAGTTTTTAAAAATATAAATGTTTATAATTTTTGGACAAAAGAACTCAAAAATGCAATAATATACAGTATGTTCGGTTAAAAAATGCTATAATCAATCGACCTTCTACATACAAAACTCGAAATTGAAAAAAATATCTACAGGATGTTATCAATTAAGTTGGCAATAATTTCATTTCTTGTATAGTTTTATTCGAACTTTTCCGTTTTTGTCTCAGATTTTTTGAAAAAGTGACAGTAAAAAGTTATTTACTAAAACGATAACTTACTGGATCTACGCCACTGGTGAAGAATATTATATTTTGTCTAAAACGTACCAATCCTTGTATTTCAGTTGTCTTACATATCAAATTTCAACTGTTCAAAAGATATTTAAGAAAATATACTTCCCAAGTTATCCCTTTAAGAGGTTATATCTCAGAATACAACCTTAATTGATAACACCCTGTATATTTTTCGCTTTTTATTGCAACACAAAAAGTGTACAATTTCAAAATCGTGAAAATCTTGACGTTTTGCTGCTGCACCTCTTCAGGACGTCTCACCAATATTAAAAAAAATTAAATATCAATAATATACAGGGTATTTTATTTTGTTAGGTTGGCAAAAACATACATAGCTACATTTGTCGACATCTCTACTTACAAAAAGAACCTCCAAATTGACATTCGTTTGACATTACCTGTATTTGCTGGCATCTGGAATTATAAACATAACCTCCAAATTGACGTTTGTTGAAATTGTTTTAAGCGTCAGCCAACCCTCTCAAAACAAAACAGAATCTTCCTTCATTTAAATTACAAAATAACTCCGAGTAGTTCCAAAAGGCTAAATTATAGATGGCGCTCTTTTTTGTATCATAAACTCAGGAACTACCGTTTAACCATGGTAACGTTGGTTAGACCCCCGGGTGACCCATCATTTCAGGTTAAAATTCGACGTAGAATTCAAAAATACAACAATATACAGGGTGTTTCGCAGTTCACCTTCGTATTTTAAGAACGCAATTCTCTTTTTACTTTTTGTACATATAAAATACTGGAACATTTGAAAACCTATTTTAAATCTTCGCAATAATTTGTTTTAATTAATTATCCAACGAAGATGCAGAAGGCGTTTTTGTGAATGTCAAGCAACTAGAAGGCTACTCGTGTTAGACCCCACGTGCGACACATCATTTTAGGCTAGAATTCGACGTAGAATTCAAAAATGTCATAATATATAGGATGTTTCGTTGAAATGGTTAAGTTAATTATAAAATAAAAGATGCAGAGGGCGTTATGTCAATTTCAAGAAACTGGTAGATTGCTGATACCAGGCCCCATGTGCGACACATCATTTTAGGCTAGAATTCGACGCAGAATTCAAAAATGCTATAATATACAGGGTGTGTCGTTGAAATGGTTCAGTTTAATTTCGTGATTTTATAAATAATGAATTGTGTAACACGATCACGTGACATCATCGGGAGTTAATCGCCTGCGACTTCATCCGCTTCGAATTAGAACTGGGGCGTACATAAACACGCGCATAAATTCCGAATTGACGCGCAATAACGCCGGGACAAATGGCGACGAAATTACTATGGCGGAACGAACGTGTTTTCAGTTTCGAGCCGATGCTGACTGACCTATTCAAACCACAATTAGCCAAGAGTTATTCGCAACGTAATTGTATTTGCGTGACGTTTGAAGGAAGCCGGTCGATGAATATTTCACACAAAGCCCCCTCGGACTGCGCCGTCCTAATAGAGATAAGAGTCCTGCCCTGTTTGATAATCGGAAAATTTTAAACGGTATTGATTGAAACAACTTGTGAACCTTTTATGAAACTGAATATCGGTCAGAGCGCGCCTCGCTTCCCTCGGGATTTCGCGCGGCATTTAAATGCGTCAACCCCAGAAGAAACAGAGCGGAAAACCAAGGGACAGAAATGATAACAATGTTAAAATTTCGTGCGCGCTTTTTTTTTACGGCCGACCGCGAAGTGCCGGGACTGACAAGTCGGGGGAGGGGAAGAAAAAAAGAGAAACGAGAAAAACTTGACGCGCGCGCAAAAAACGAGATGTGACGGACGTCGGGGCGCGCCGTTACGAAAATAATTGGCAGTAATAACGGCTTCGTTCTTGCGCTAATTTATCGGACTGCTTTAATTAAAGCGAGGGAGGCGAAACTAAATCGACTGAAGTTTCGCGTAATAGCCTTTTTTTTTCGGCGAGCCTAGCGGCGGAATTTTTTTCCGATCCAACAACACGCGGGCTAACAGCTCTTTCGAATTTACAAAAAAAAAAGAAATAGCAGATACTTTCACGAAACAAGCGAGCAACGAATTTCAATTTTTAGTATTCGACGTAGACACAAGAATTCGATTAATTACTCTTTGAACAATTCATTTCAACTCCGCCCTATGCCAGGAGATGGAGCTCAATAAAATCTATGCGCTTTTTAAAACATTTTTTTTTTATTTTTGGGTCCAATTTTTTTTAAATCAATCGAGTACCGAGTTTGAATGACGATAAAAAAAAGATGATTTTGATCTTATTGATACTCGATCGATCTAAAAAAAAAATTATACAGGGTGACATTGAAAAAACTACAATGCATAGTACCACGCGATAGAGGACCATATAATAATGAAATAGGTCTTATACCCCAATGTCCGATTGCCTTTTGTTTTCAAGATACAGGATGTTAGAGATTCCGTAATAATCCAGGCATACATCAAAGATCAATCAATTGATCAATCAATAACACGAAAATTGGAAAAGTGTATCCAAGAACAAGGCCATCAATTTGAACACCTTCTTTAGAGCGAAGTACCATTGTTTTTCTTTGTTATGTTATTGTCTCTAAAGCTCATGTTGACCAAGTAGCGATTTTTTTGTTATGAGATATTGAAGAGAAATAAATTTTCTAAAAAAAATTTTCAAACTTTAACATCTATCTTGAAAATAAAAAGCAATCGGACGTTAGCGTATAAGATCTTTTTTATTATTTTATGCATTGTAGTTTTTTCAATGTCACCCTGTATAAACAAAATCATCGGGAATCAGAAGCACCACTCGTAGCGTCATCTTCAACTTTACCTGTAGTCGAAACAGGTTTTTATACCTTTGTTTAATTTATAGGTCCCATTTTTTTAGATTAACTGAGTATCGGGTTTGAATATAAAAAAAAAACAATAAAGACAAAATAATGAGGGAACAGAACTACCAGTCGTAGCAACATCTTCGCCTTTCGCCGAAAGATGGCGGCTCAATAAAATCTATGCCCTGTTTGAAACCCTGTTTAATTATTTTTTTCTTTCGTCTATTAGATGAACCAGGTTTGAATTAAAAAAAAAACATTGTAAAAATAAAATCATTAGGGATCAGAACCACCACAAGTAGTGACATCTTCAACTTCGGCGTTTTCGGCTTTCGTCGTCCCACTTTTTTTTCTTTTCGTTATATGAACCGAGTACCGAGTGCGAATAAAAGATTCAATAAAAGTAACATTATCGGGGATCAGAACCACCACTCGTAGCGATATCTTTAACTTCGCCTTTCGCCACAAGATGGCGCTTATTAAAATCTATGCACGTTTTGAAACCTTACTTAATTTTTTCCATTGTTTTTAGATCAACCAGGATTGAATTAAAAAAAAAAACGAATTAAATAAATATTAATTGCAATGTTAGTGTGAAAAGTAATTAAAGTTTGTCCTGCTTAAGGCATTAGCATTTATAACGAATGATCAATATCTTTTCTAATCAAGTAACCTAAAGGAAATAAAAACGTGTGTCTTGGATTAGTTCATTATTTCAAAGGCCATTTGAACTATGTATTTATATTGCATTCCTATATAAAATCTAACTGCTGCATTACATGTTTTTTATAAATTTGGATATCAAATCGCAAGTTTGAAATTAAAAAAAAAAAAAACATTGTAAAAATAAAATTATCAGGGATCAGAGCCGCCGCTAGGAGCGACACCTTCAACTTCGCCTTTCGCCGTTACACTTTTGTTTTCTTTTTGTTATATGAACCGAGTGCCAAGTGCGAATAAAAGATTCAATAAAAGTAACATCATCGAGGATCAGAACCACCACTCGTAGCGACATCTTCTACAATTAAACTTGAGCGTTTTTAAAAACTTTGTTTTATTTTTGGGTCCTATTTTTTAGGTCAATAGAGTACTGAGTTCCAATTAGTGAAAACTAAATCATCTTCAACGTCGCCTTTCGTCGATAGATGGCGCTCAATGAAATTTATACCCTTTTTAAAACTTCGTTCTATTTTTGGGTCCTATTCATTTCGATCGAGTTCTGGATTCCAATTTAAAAAATAATAATGAAAACTAAATCTTCGGGAGTCAGAACTATCACTCGTAGCGACTTCTTCAACATCGCGTTTCGCCGATAGATGACGCTCAATTAAATGTATGCGCTTTAAAAAAAAATCAAATCAACAGGGATTAGAAGCACCATTCGTAGCGACATCTTCAGTTGCGCCTTTCGCCGATAGATGACGCTTAGTTAAATTTATGCGCTTTTTAATTTTTAGTCCCAGTTTTTTAGATCAATCGAGTACCGGGTCCGATTAAAAATAGTCAACAAAAATAAATCATCCGGGATCAGAACCACCACACATAGTGACATCTGGTGAATCAACCCAACCCTGTCAACGACGTCACAAAAATCCCCATCCATGCAAGAAAATCAAAGTAATTTAATAAGTAGGCCTCACATTTCCAGAAATAGCGACATTTAGTAAATAAGATTTTAAAACACGATTAATTATTCTTTCAGTGTGTCACTTCAATTTCCCCCTTCGCAGAAAGATGGCGCTCAGGGAGATTTTATGCTTTTTTAAAAACTTTTACTCTTGGATCCCAATTTTTTTAGGCGAACCGAGTATCGAGTTCGAATAACAAGAACCACCAGGCATAGCGCCATCTTGTGGATAAATTTCAAAATAACAGTCGACATCAGCCAAATCCCATCAGCGACGACGTTATCAAAATTTGGATTTATTTCCGACTCGCGCAAAAAGAGCAAATCAAAATTAATTAACCAAGCACGACCTCTGGCGGAGGAGCCTCGCACACGGCGATGATGATCTTCAAAATTACCGAAATTCTTTTATTGCGTTGTATATTATGCGCTAAGACCAGATTTATTCACTGTGTTACGAAATTAAAAAACGCAAGAGTATACAGGATGCTCCATCATAAATAGAAAATCACAGAAACAGATGGTTCAATTATTTTATGGCACGTGACGCCAGAAAAACATCTATAATTTTCGTACTTAACATTTTTTTTTTATTTATAAAATTAAAGACACAAAGGAGGGACTTCTCTAATTTTGAACAATTTTTGGAAAGTCGAAAACCACTGACGTTAGACCCCTTATGCGACCCATCATTTCAGGCTGGAATTCGGCGTAGAATTCAAAAATGCAATAATATACAGAGTGTTCCATTAAAAATATCAGTTGGGTCGAATTGGGTTGAAATGTCTAACAAAACTCGAAAACTACTGGTGTTAGACCCCTCGTGCGACCCATCATTCCAGGCCAGAATTCGATATAGAATTCAAAAATGCAATAATATACAGGGTGTTCCATTAAAAATGTCGGCTGGGTTGCACTGGATTGAAATATCTAAACGCTCGTACACTATTAACCTTAGCACCTATGTGCGATCCATCGTTTCACACTAGAATTCAATGTACAAATTAAAAAAGTCAATAATATACGGAGTGTTTTATTAAAAATGTGAATTGGATTGAAATTTTTAAAAAATCTCGAAAAATACTGGTGCTAGACCTCTTGTGTGACCCATCAACTCAGGTCAGAATTTGATATAGAATTCAAAAATGCAATAATATACAAGGTGTTCTGTTAAAAATGTGAATTGGGTTGGACTGGTTTGAAATACATATCTAAAAACTCGAAAACTACTGACGCTAGAACCCCCACGCGATCCTTCGTCCCAGACTAGAATTCAACTAGAATTCATAATTATTCCAGGCCAGAATTCGAGAGGGAATTCAAAATGCAATAACATACAGGATGTTTCGCTAAAAATGTGAGTTTGGTTGAACGGAATTGAAATATCTAAAAACTCCAAGCGCTAGAACCCCCGAACGATCCGTCATTCCAAACTAGAATTCGACGCAGATCTCAAAAACGCAATAATCTACAGGGTGTTCTGTTACAAATGTGAACTGAGTTGTAATATCTAAACAGCTACTGGTGCTGGGCCCCTCGTGCATCCCACTAGCATTCGACGTACTCCTTAAAAATTCAATAATATACAAAATGTTCCAATAAAAAATGTAAGTTTGGTTTATTTGGTGCTCTCAATTATCTTCTTCTATTACAGCATTGAATACTGAAAGGATATCTATGTACAAATACATTTCACGTACTTTGTTTAATGCTCTGCGATCAGTTACGAGAATCATCAGAACATCTGGTGGAGGCGCCGAACATTAAAATATAATAATACATGGAATAAAACCGCGACAAAGTTTGTTGTATCTAGCTGAAGAAGAGAAGTGCGGCTTCGTTATGACTTTGCAGTTTTTATTTTGCTCTCCCGGAAAAATGTAAAAGACTCTTCCGCATTAAAGTTGCATAGGCGGAGCCCGACATAAATACATTTGCCCGTGTACATTCCGCTTTTCGTTTCGTTAAATTATTTACCGGGATAATGATCGCATCGGAGCGCCACGAGAAGGGCATTCGGGGAGTGCTCGCTCTAATTACGAAGGCGTTTTTCTTCCCTCCAGAGACAGGCATGTTAATGACTTGAGTTGCTCGGGAAACTTACAAGAAAGTCTCATGAAATATGCAGGCCAAGTGGCGCAAATTATCTCCAAGAGGGGGGGGTGTAGTATCACACGCATGTAGTTAGCACACAAAAAAAAAATCGTAATTAATTCGAGCGATTCTCGAAACGAGCGAGGGATTAAATAAATATTACACGTTTAATAAAAGTTGTAGTACACGACTGGGGACGCATCCCCCTTCCGCCACATTAAAATCGACGCGACGCACTCGTCCGTGCGTATCGAAAATTTAACTTGTTTTACAACCCTCCACCCACCCATGTGAAGTTGCGTTAATAGCGCGCGCGGAATTTTCTAAATTGCAAAATCGATTCCCGCCCGATTCGCGCTGAGCCGTCAATATTTGCGGAAGTGTTTACCGGAAGTAAACTATCAAAGACGACGTCGGACGATCTTACCCCCGTCCGCCTGACGGGTTTACTTTGCATAGTTTTCGATGCAAATTTCGTCGTTGACACAACGTTAAGACTGATTTATGTACGCCACTGACTGGATGTTTTTTTTTTGGTGGAGGCGCCGGCAATTATTTTTATTTACACCATCTTCACTTTACTCTAAAATCCCATTACGAATAAAATCAGGTTGTACCCTAATCATTTTCATTAAACCAAAATTAATTAAGTTTCAATTTTATTCAGAAGTGTAACTGAAATTTTTCTTCATTCCTTTACCTCCCCTCTCGAACAAACGAGGGTAAAAGAAAAACAGTTGAACCAAGATCTGCATGATTTAATCACAACAGGTCCGCAGGTTTCTTGATACTCGGCCGTGGCAAGTCGGCCGCCGCATTTGCATATTTTATTAACGTCCTAGGAAGCTTGGTCATGGTGACAGCACCCCTGAAATTAGATTATTCTGCCACGACGAACTTCTCAGAAGATGAGGGGCGGCGGGGTAGGGGGCGCGTATGCGGCGACCTGTCCAGGAAAGCAGAGATCATCCCCTGAATATAAAGATATATTCGGGGAGTTACTTATTAAAAATGTCTCGGGCGCGTCTCCTGCAGACCACCGCCAGGTGGCAGTGAATTAAAAACATGAAAAAGATCAAAACTTTCAGTGTATTGTCATAGTAACAATTGTTCTTATGGCAATGAACTGATAGTTAAAGTTAACTTGTGATTGAAAATCCGGGCCTTAGAAAAATTAATTACGTAAAAAAGACGACATTAATCAAGAATGAGAGGTGGCTCAAAGCGCCATCTAACAAGAAACCTCAGAAGTTATTGCAAAAAATTGATCATGTTGGTCAAGAGATGACTTTTCAAACTGATGTTATCGTTGACTGGAATATTTGAATTATTTCATAAAAATATTATTCGTCAAATTAAACAAAACTGACGCGAAGAAGTTGTCGATATTGACTAAGAGATGGCGCTATAATTTTCCCAATATTGTAGCTAAATGACTCGTTTCAATTATTTTCTTTTTATACTTTATGTGAAATTATTGGATGGACCACATCTCCAAGCGTTTAAAAACAAATTAACAAGAAACTTTCTGCATTGACTAAGAGATGACGCTCTAAAATTGCTATAATTTTTCCAATATTATAGCTAGATCACTACAATAGTTTCAATTATTTTCTTTCTTTCGCTTTATTTGAATTTGTTGGGTGAATCGCATCTCCAAGCGATTAAAAACAAAGTGACAAGAAACTTTCTGCATTGACCAAGAGATGGCGCTCTAAAATTGCTATAATTTTTCCAATATTATAGCTAGATGACTCGGTTCAATTATTTTCTATTTACATTTTATGCGAAATTGTTGAATAGACCACATCTCCAAGCGAATAAAAACAAAGTGACAAGAAACTTCTTGTATTGACTAAGAGATGGCGCTCTAAACCATTATAATTTTTCCAATGTTGTAGCTACTCGTAGATGACTAGTGTCAATTATTTTCTTTTTATACTTTGTGTGAAATTATTGGATGGACCACATCTCCAAGCGATTAAAAACAAAGTGACGAGAAACTTCCTGCATTGACTAAAGGATGGCGCTCTAAATCGCTATAATTTTTCAAATATTATAGACAGATGTCTCCGTTCAATTATTTTTATTTACATTTTCTGCGAAATTGTTGAGTAGAACTCGTCTTCAGACGATTAAAAACAAAGTGACAAAAAGCTTACTGTTTGACTAAGAGATGGCGCTTTAAATCGCTATAATTCTTCCTGATACTATAGCTAGAATATGTCGGCTGAATTATTTTCTTTCTCTATTTTATGTGAAATAATTGAGTAGACCACGTCTCCAGGAGATTAAAAGCAAAGAGACGAGAAACTTCCTGTATTGACGCAGAGATGGCGCTTTGAAATGCTTAATTTCTTTGACCGTGATTAGATGACTCAATTCACTTGTTTCCGCTTTGCTTCTCACGAGAAATCTGTTAAGCATTGGCAACAGAAGGTCAATAACAAACTGATAAAGAGAACTTCTTAATTTGTGCAATTCTTCTTCTTCTTCTTAGGCTGCGATAAGTCTTAATTCAATTGTTTTCTGTTGTTTCTCGCATGAGTTCACCAAGAACGGGATCATAACCCGGACTTGCATACGGAAGTCACGGCTTTACCCACCGTACAAATCGCTCTAGAGCCCGCCGTTCGGCCCTTTCTTCAGACTGCGAACTGCTCTGGTCCTTGTCGTTACCGAACAAGCAGGAACTCCAGTTTGAATCCCATCCTGGTGCATATGAGCTCTATGTGAGAGATAGAGTACTTATGTGTCTGATTGCGTTTCGAATTCATACCGGCTCCTTCAAATTGGGTTTTCTGCGTTTTCCAGTTTGTAACGCGAATGCCGAAGGAGAAATTAACATCTATGTCGGTCGCAGCCGCCACCCCTCCCCGACAAGCTTTGAGCTTGGGGTAAAAACTGGGTGAGAAGGAGACAGAAAAGTTGCCTTGTTTGTACAGCTCTTTCCAGATGGTGGTTAAAGGCTCAACGGAACTGTTTCTTTTTCCTTTTCATATTAAACATTTCTCAAGCGTAACATCAACAATAAACTGTGTTGGCTAAGAAATGGTGTATTAAAGAAAACTCATTGTTGGGTTGACTCAAGTATTTCCTTTTTGTTTTTCATATAAAATTATGCACCTTGAAAAAGTCGTAACGTAGCAAAGGAAAGAAATGTCCGATAATGGCCGAGAGATGGCGTTTTAAACATCTGCTCATTCTGAACGGATTTTTTGAGGTTTTCTTTTTTACTTTCATGTAAAATGGCTCAACAATTGATTAGGCCATAATGTCGTAACATTTAATAGTAATGCCATGGTCTGTAGTGAAATGACAAAGCTACCTACTTAGTTTTTTGCCCAAGAGATAGCACCCTTATTGCTTACAATTCTGAACCTCTCCCTGAATGATTCGCTTTGATCGAGTTAACATTAAAACGTCGATGAATTTTCCTATACTGGCCAAGAGATGGCGCTCTAAATGCTCATTATTCTCAATTCCTCTTGAAATTTAAATTGATTGGAATGTTTTCTTTTTGTTCTCCTGTCAAATTGTTGGATGAACATCGCGTTCAAAAAATCTATAAGCCAGCGATAACAAAACTGTTCTGGTGTTCTAATTGTTTACAATAATTCTAAACTTCTTCCTGAATGGTTCTTGAAGGATTGATTCAAGTAAATTTCATGTGAAACCGTTGGTAAATGACGCTTTGATCAAGTTAATAATAAAATCTTCCTATACTGGCCAAGAGATGGCGCTCTAAATGCTGAATCATTCTCAATCCTTAGTTGAAAAAATTTCGAGGGATCGATTTGAATGTCTCCTTTTAGTTTTCCTATTAAAATGTTGGATGAATGTCGCGTTCAAAAAGTCTAAAACCTGGCGACAAAGAAACTTCCTCTTTTTAACCAAGAGATGGCGTTCTAAACACATCCAATTTGTAAACTTCCTTTTGGATGATTTTACCAAGAGATTTTTTGTTTTTGATGTAAAATCGTGGCGCTTCAAAATCAACATACACACGCAAGTGCGCTTAACCTTTTTGCATATCACAGGGCCCCGCTTTATTGTTTCGACACAAAGCGATCCGAAACGAGGCTCATTTACGTGTACATCTCCGAGCCAATTGGCGCACTCACATTTTCATATTAATTTGCGAAGTGAAAAGCTCCGGCGAATACAAATCCCCAATTACGTGCTGTTTTACATGAAACGCGGCCGCCATTTTCATGCCGGATTTAACGCAATCGAAAATGCTGATTCGACATCCATCGGAGGCCGACGTTGTTGTTGCGGGTCTTTTTCTGTGAAATTTCAGATCGGATCTCGCATATTTACGGCCCGGGCGCAGCGCTGCAGTTTTCAATGAATTTTGCATACATCTATCTCTTTGACTTTTCGATTTAGTCCCGACCCACAAACGGATTTATATCTATCGGAATTTACGCGGCGCGGCGCGCTCGTTTGTTTGCAAATCAAAGCAGGAAATGCGTTTTGGTTTAATTCATGCAACGGCATAGTGTCTTCCTTCTCTATGCGACCTTAGAGATATATACATGTGTGTTATTTAAATATTATAACAGATGTATGTACGGGTTCTGTTTCAGCCTTTGTTTACAATGCATAAGTAGCGTGACAGTCGCGTTCCAAATACATTCAGGAACAAATTACACGTTCTCTCTGGGAGCGAACATGTAGATGAAGCTCTCCGGTAATAAATAAACACACATTTCCATGATGGCGACGGCGACTAAGGGGATTATGCAAATGTAGTCATTGCACTGGACTCACGAATCCGCCGTGAGTGAATTCGTAAGTTGCGACCCTGATAACAGCGTTACGGATCGACCTATACAAGGCCCTCGGGCTTTCAACCCTTGAAAAATTTAAAACGCTTACTCTACTTTATGCGCCGCTCGTTAAGTCGGAAAATGCCTCCGGGTGTTTTATATCGCGCGCCAAATTGCACCTATGCAGTTTACCTAACAAGACGAGCCCGCACATGATCGCAGATACAATTAAAAACGTGCATTCCATGTCTTCAGGGTGAACTTGTTACATTGAAATCCAAAATTTTAAAGAAAACGCTTCCTAAAAGTCGTAAATGCATTTTTTTCAGTATGAATAACGGCGGCGAAAAAATTAAAACAGATTAAACTCTGTATATTATTGTATTTTCGAATTCTATGTCAAATTTTAGCCTGAATTGATGGGTCGCATCATGGGTCTAGTGTGATTAGTTTTCGAGTTACTAAGCATATCAACTCAAACTATGTCGCCTACGTCTCTTATTTTTCAGGTTAGAAAAAAAATAATAAATACAAAAATTGTAGATATTTCCCTTCTATTTTTAATGTCGATGAAATGATGAAACAATCTAGCATCGTGTTTTCAAAATACGAACTAAACTTACGTTTCCTTTATTGGAACATCCTGTATATGTCTACATTTTTGAATTCTACATCGAATTTTAATCTGAATTGATGGGTCGCACCATGAGTCTAGAGTGATTGGTTTTCGAGTTACTAAGGATATCAACTTAAAAGTACGTACGCCTATATCTCTCTTATTTTTCAGGCTAGAAGAAAAATAATAAATACAAAAATTATAGATGTTTACATTCTTTTTTGAATGGCGTTGACGAAGAAGCAATTGAGCATCACGTTTTCAAACTACAATCTGAACTTATGTTTTCTTTATTGGAACACGCTGTGTATGTTTGCATTTTTTAAATCTACTTCGAATTTCAGTCTGAATTGATGGGTCGCACCATGGGTCTGGTGTGATTAGTTTTCGGGTTACTAAGGATATCAATTCAAACTATGTCGCCTACACCTCTCTTATTTTTCAGGTTAGAAAAAAAATAATAAATAAAAAAATTGCAGATATTTCCCTTCTATTTTGAATGGCGATGAAACGATGCAACAATCTAACATTGTGTTTTCAAAATACAAACTAAACTTACGTTTCCTTTATTGGAACAGCCTGTATATGTTTACATTTTTGAATTCTACATCGAATTTTAGTCTGAATTGATGGGTCGCACCATGGGTCTAGAGTGATTGGTTTTCGAGTTACTAAGGATATCAACTTAAAAGTACTTACGCCTATATATCTCTTATTTTTGAGGCTAGAAGAAAAATAATTAATACAAAAATTATAGATGTTTACATTCTTTTTTGAATGGCGTTGACGAAGAAGCAATTGGGCGTCACGTTTTCAAACTACAAACTGAACTTATGTTTCCTGTGTATGTTTGCATTTTCTAATTCTACATCGAATTTCAGTCTGAATTGATGGGTCGCACCATGGGTCTGGTGTGATTAGTTTTCGAGTTACTAAGGATATCAACTTAAAAGTACATACGCCTCTACCTCTCTTATTTTCAGAGTTAGAAGTAAAGCACATATACAAAAATTGTAGATATTTTCCTTCTATTTTGAATGGCATCGACGAAGAAAAAGTCGAGCATCCCATTGTCAAAATATGACCTAAGCTTTTTTTGTTCACCCTGTATATGTTTGTATTTTTGGATTCTGCGTCGAATTTTAGTCCGAATTAATGGGCCACATCACAGGTCTAGAGTGATTAGTTTTCGAGTTACTAAGGATATCAACTTAAAAGTACGTATTTTCCAAATTAGAAGAAAAGTATAAACACAAAAATTGTAGATATTTTCCTTCTGTTTTGAATGGCGTTAACGCAGAAACAGTCGAACATCGCGTTTTCAAAATACGAACTAAATTTAGGTTTTCTTTATTGGCTCACCCTGTATATATGTTTCCATTTTTAATTCTGCATGGAATTTTAGTCCAAATTGATGGATCACACCATGGGTGTAGAGTGATTGGTCTTCGAGTTGCTACGGATTTCAACTCAAAAGTATGTAAGAGCATATCTCTCTTATTTTCCAGTTTAGAAGGAAAGTGTAGATACAAAAATTGTAGATATTTTCCTTCTATTTTGAATGGTGTCGACGAAGAAACAATCGAGCATCGCTTTTTCAAAATGCGAACTGAACTTACGACTTATTTAATGAAATACCCTGTATATGCCCTATGTATATTTGCATTTTTGAATTCTGCGTTGAATTTTAGTCCGAACTGATGGGTTGCACCATGGGTCTAGCACGATTAGTTTTCGAGTTACTAAGGTTGCAAACTTAAAAGAGTATCTTCTCACATCACTCTTATTTTCTATGTTAGAAGAAAAGTGTAAATAAAAAAGTTGTAGACTTTTATCTGTAGTTTCGATGTCCAATTAAAAAGTAACAGTTGAAGGACGCGTTTTTAAAATAATAACGAATTTTCCAATGCTTTCAATAGAACACCCTGTATATTTTTACATTTTTTTGAATTCTACGTCGATTCTAAGTCGAATTGATCGGTCTAAGACGACTGGTTTTCGAGTTACTAATTGTGTCGTTGTAAGCCTTCTATTCTCGGTGTCGAACTTTTTGTGTAATTGCGTTACTCTATTGTTTTTGATTTGATAAAACTACTGTATTGAAATTTTCTTCCGGTCTAAAAAAAGAGCAAGCTTGGAAATTATTTTTTGTGAAATGTGTGCGAGTTGAATTTCGATTGACGCTGCTGCGCTTATGGGGTGATTAAACACAATCGCATTGTGCTCCTGATTTGCTTTTGATTTCGAACTATGGCGCGCAGTAGGTGTCGCTGTGCAGCAACAAATCCGAGTGTGCTTTGAACGCAACACGATTGACTGACGGCCCCTGTGATTGACACGTCAATCAATCGATCAGTGGCTTTCATAATTCTCCCTTTTTTAATTATTTATTCCGACGCAGAACTCGTTAAACGGGGTTAAATGAATTTTGTGTCGATTTACGTCGCTCATTATTAAAAAAAAAAAAAAACTTGCCGACAGGGTCGGCTTTAGCTAAATTTTTATTAGCACGTCGAACAACATAAAGTCAATTTTTAAATCTTTAATAAATAAGTCAGAATGTCGATTTAAATTAAGAAAAAAATTGGTTGTGATTTTTGGAAGTCAAAAATATTTCGTTGTCCGTCGTGTAGTCACAGTCTAAGGTCACACAGCTTCTAATTAGATGTGCCTTGTGAACTTAGACTGTGAAGCACAGTGATTTTCACAAAATAACAAAAAATTAAACGTAAGTTTTCAATGCTCTTTAAGTTTTAAACATACTGCGACTTTAGACTGTAACTGTTTCTTTATTGACAAGAAATTAAAACGAATTTTATTAATTTATTAAAGCCTCACATTCTAAACTTAGACGTCGTAAAATGTAGATAACTTTAGACTGTAACAGTTAGTCTTATTTTGGGACATTAAATAATCATTGCGATGGTAAAATTAGAGGGCCGGACTCTAGGAAATTTGCATTTACGTGCGGCTCGGGGCTATCCATTCCAATCGAGAACGGAATTGTAAAAACCAAATTAAATTCCATATTTACGACCGCGTTCCCAATTAAAACCGATCTACTTCCGGTCCTCTCGCTTCGTCTAAAAATCGCGCAATTATTCCAGACTTCGGGGGAGGGGGGGGAGTACAAGGGCCATAATAATTCGCCGGCGAATAATAAAACTTCCCCGGCGATATTTCAATGTTGTGACAGTACAATAGCACGTACTAAACGGGATGAATAGTGGTAGGTAGTAGAGTTCCGGATTTCTCCTCCTGGATGGGGGGCGCATTGTACCCATTTGACCGATGGCGCTCATCAGTACGGTCATATCCGCGGCACGTGACCCGATGCAGCGGCATCCAGGCGTGAAATAAAGGGACGCAAATTGGGCATTATCCGAGGGGGTCTTTCTCCACCGAATTCCAGGGCAAGTTTACTTCATCATCAATAAAGACATAATACAGTTATGTCACTTTTCAGTAAATTACATTACTTTTTGTTTTGTATTTTTAATCTTCCAAATTCGTTTTGCAATAGAGAAACAACACCTGTGATATCTTGGTTAAGTCACACTCATATGTGTGTGTCGCAGTCGTGACAACCCCTTCGGTTTCGAACTAATAAAATTAGACTGTGACTAACGACGTTAGCGAGATCATGGCCGTTACCAATCGAAACCCTCTCCCGTAATAATTCCGTCTTCCGCAAATAAATCGCGCCATCGAAACCGCAGTGAGATAAGGCGTCTCTGAAATTACCTAACGAGCGCTAAGCCGACTTCCCTGATTTTTAAACTTAATTACTCGAACCTAATCAGATTAGCGGCGAGGCCGAGACTGAATATAAGGTGATGAAGCCCCGGAAACATCGGATGATTACCTCATTGCGGCTAATTAAATTTCTCTTTCCTTAAACTTCATCCGGTATTATTGCGCCGGGGATATCGATCGAAAGAGTTGGTTCTTGCAAGGGTTGAATATTTCGATTGTAAAGGGCAGATTTGGATTCCCCCTAGTTAAAGCGTCCGAACTAAGTGAATTAACTGCGGGGGACGCAGTATTGTTTGACGAGGTTCTTTGATGTTCAATTTTGTTAACGGAGACGTCAGAGTTATTTCAGAAAATCTCCCTAGACAAAAGAATTTCAAACTTTGATCGTAACGTAAACATTCTCACATGATAACGGGCCCGAGCGGAAATCCCCTAATCAAAATACTGACTCTCCTTCGGATAAGTGACCATTAAGATATGTTAAGGTCTTTTACATTCTGCGTCTTGCTTCCTTAGTTAAACTTAAACTCGCCCTTCTAAGACTTCTATTAACTTTATTGAAACTTATTAGTTATAAGTCGGCCATCTTCAATTTTTTGAGGCCACACACATTGTATGGTGTGCCTTCCGAGTGTTTTAATTTCATAGGAAGTATTTTCTTGAGATATAGTGCGGGGTGTCTAGGTAACCCATTTATCATATCCATCTACCATCGGGTTGCCGTTTTTTCGGTCCCCTCGCTGTTTCGAAAGAAATCACGTCCGTAAACAGGGCAGCGAGTTTTTCGCATCGGATCTTCGGCGCAAAGTTTGATCACGTTTTAAAATACCGGCGCATAATCCTCCCCGGAAACTGCCAAGTAATTCTTCGCACGCCCGAGCTTTACTCCGGAGCTTTTGTAGCGCGTCACTCGCGCTCACCTCCGAGCTCACGTCCGGTCGCGAAAGTTTTCGACTACGTCGCTGAATTTATCATCCGGGGTGGGCTAGGCGGAGGGGGGGTTTTGACGCCTTCGGCGGCTTCGGAACACGGCCTGAATTCGAACCTAAGCGCGTCGTTAGAAACTGCTTACGCTGATAATTAACAACTGACGGATGTGACCTGATGATGTCTTTTGATGCGCCACCTATCTTGATATGTGCCGATTACACGAGAACGTATGAAATCTGCTGATGTTCGCAACATATCTTCAAGTGATTAACTTATGTAACTACGAATTAAAGGGCTAGATCAGCTGAATTATTGCGTTATCTAAACTCATTAGAGTCGATTTTAGTTGGAAGTCTCTTTCACATATCGAAACCATTTTAAGAAACTGGGTCATTAACTTGATTTGCTCTACCATCAAACTTTAATAGTAGACATGCGGAAAACACAACATTGTAATTGGTAGATTCTGCCACGCTGATCTATTTGGATAATGGGCGCAGGGTGCGGCTCAGTGCGGCTAAAGTCGTAGATGTCCAGGTAGATTACGTGAATCTGATGCAGGAGGCCCTAAGAACAAAATAAATTAGTAGACTTTCTAAGTGAAAGTGAAAAGTGGTAGTTAGTTTAGTTTTAAGAAGTAAAAAAGAAAGAGTGACTTTAAATTTGTTTATAAATGAAACCAAATATTGTTTATTAGTTTAAGAATGTTTTGAGCTGTAATTTTAAAAATAAAAGGGCACTTAAATACGTAACGAACAGACACAACGATCGGAAAAACATCTCGAGCAACAATTGTGAACAATTTTAAAGTAAACATTTAAATTTTAAAAGAGAATAAAACGACTCGAGATATTTTTCTGCAGTAATGGCAAAAGTCTGAATTAGTAGTGCCAACATGATTTCCGAAAAAACTTAAGTTAAGAAAAATAACTAGAATCACTCACGCGGCGCCAACTCCCTTCGTTAAGGCAAGCGTTCACAGGCTCGCATCGCACGCGTCGCACGCACGAATCGCAAGAATCGCAGAAGTTGCTCTCTCGAGAATGATAGGAAAATGCGATCGCTGCTCTATGCGGCCTAGTTAACGCAGCGTCATATAAAACTATAGAAAAGATCATTTATGCGATGCGTGCGACGCGTGCGATGCGAGCCTGTGAACGCTTGCCTTTAGTAACCGCGTCCGCGTTATTTGTCTTGCGCGTTTGAGAAAGAGAAGGGGATCGGTGCTTGCAGCGTAATTCAAACGTGTTCAGACTAGTGATGGGCATAATCGGATTATTTCAATAATCGAATTCTACCGATGCGATTATTCAAATAATTAATCCAATTATAATTCGAATTATTTTTAATACGATACGATGAGAAGTCAAGTTGCGCAAACAGCTGCCAAGGAATTTTGTGATTATTTTGTTTAATATTTATTACTTACAGTTTGTTTGCACATTCATATATTTATTTCATTTAGTACAAAATGTTTGTTTTTCAACTCAGTATTTTTTTGTAAATTATTATTAAACGTTTTCCCAATGTTCTCTAATTCATTTTAGCTCTGAGGCCTGACCTGCCTTGCGTCGTTTATTTTATTCTGTTGTTATCCTCACTTCCATTCCAAACCTGTAGAGTTGAGCGCGAATTACCTATACCCTAAATTTCGTTTTTTTTTTATATGCCGATCGTATAAATCTGAGTTAAGAAAATATACGATGAAATGACATGACATGACAAAAGCCGCAGGGCCGTTTCACGAAAGTTAGAAAGAGATAGCTATATAAAAATTCTTTGACTTATCGATGGATCGATCGGCATATAAAGAAAAATGAACTGTACTGACCATAATCGGTATTGTAAATTCTCTTTACGACGGAAACTCGAACCTAATTTCAACCCGATCTCTCGAATTACCGATTATTTTTAATTCGAATTACGAAATCCGATAATCGAATTATACAGGTTATTTGAATAATCGAATGACAGGTTATTTTTAATTCGAATTATCCCATCACTAGTTCAGACTCGAATATTGCCTCTCATAGAGAAAGATCGAGATCGGTGAATCGCGTTGATTTTAATTTGTTCAAAATTGTAAAAATTGTCCATATTTCTCAACCAAAAACTTATAAATTTATTTACAAAGAATTTCATTTCAATTAAAAGAAGAAACAAGATTTTAATTTAAAGAATTTATTTATTAATTATTTTAAAAACAGAAATTTAATTTATTTGAAATTATTTATGATTAGGGTCGATTTGAATGCGAGTTTGTCGTTTCCAAATTATTTTTAAAACAAACCGAGATTAAAAGAAAAGAGATGGCCTAACGTTTTATTAATTCCAAATAAGCAACCCAAGCCAAAGAGGAAAGAGAAAGCCGGACAAGAAAAAGAAAATTTCGTTTTCTGAAAAAGATAATGCATTGTGTCTCACTTTAACGAACAACACAGCAATACGCACGTACAGTGTATCACCAAATTTACTTTAAACTTGACAGCCTCAGCCTTACCTTGACCAGGTGACAAATGCTGCGCTGTTTCTTCCACCAGCTTTCCCCTCGGCTAGCAACAGTGAGATGGGGGTGGGTCTAATATGATGTTAAATTATTAAGGGCACCAGAACGGATCTTCCCAGCTGATAGACAAACAACCTCGTCGGTATCCCCGAATCGACTTGATCGTGCAGAAGGCCAAAACAAAAATAGAGGCTATACTTGAAGCACTGGTACGTGAAGGAAGGGTAACGTAAACACTCCCTTATAGTTAACAAATTTAAGCTTTATCGATGGACAAAAATTCGAGCAAATGCAGATTACAGTTTATATCAAGTTATACATACATTGCTGGCCTCTCCAACGGTATCTATGCGCTTCTTGTGAGTAAATGAAGGAGAGGCTCATTGAAACTTGTGTGGAAGTGAAATAGAGATATTACAATGTTGCGTGCAAAGGTAGGAATGCGGCCGGCGCCGACGGCCGGAGCGTGCCCCTTGTTATCAATCGGCAACGTCGATTGATGTAGCTATTTCGTTTACTCATGCGGTTTCTACTATTCTATCCTTCATTTACTCATGAAAAACGCATAGATAGTGTTTGTGAGGCCAACTGTGTATAAATGCCTATTTACAACAAGTAAAATTCAAACATCGGTAAACTGCAAATCATCTACAGTTGTCAATGTATTTACTCAAGGACAACAAAAAACTATATATGCTCTTTCTGCATTCAACTAAAAATTCGCTCTCCAAAAGGCGTACAATATTTGTGCACGATATAAAATTTATGAACTGATATTAAATCACGACTCTTTTCTGTCAAACACAGTTGGTAATGTCAGGTGAAGTTGGCGATCACCACGCCCTCTACTGTTCCTGTCCAACGTCGCAAATCCGGGTCGAACCGGTAGACAAAGTCTGCGAAGATGGCGGGTCGGCGTACTAGATTAGGCGTAGGGAAAATACGCTCGGCCGCGAGGATTGAGTCGACACGGCCTGAATCGAACTCCGGGAAGCACGGCAAAACTTAAAGCGTGAGTTAGGAGTAGAGCCAAACGTAAAAGCCTGAATAGAAAGAAAGAAAGAACAGACTTGTTAGCGTCCAAAATGGCGTCAGACAATTCGCACAATTTTTACCTGAGATTTGTAGTTTTCTCAAGCTTGAATTGTGGCACCTACGGTGATCCCAGTGCATTGTATCTTATTCATTAATGCTGAATAAGTACGGCGCGGCATTTTAGCGCACTTGTGCCGCACGGTAAAAAAAACGCACGTGTGCAGTCATATTTGCCACTTTTAACGTGGTACAGACGCAAGGCGTCGCTGAAGACTCCCTAAGAAGATTACAAATGAATTATTTTACGTTTGAACAACAGATTTCTCATCGAGACAATTTTGGCCAATAATCTGCCATTTTGTTTTATGAACGACTGCGATTCGTCATTCATTTTTTTATCGTTATCTCTTGTTTTTTGAGGTGTCCCCTCGTGGCAGAGGTCATTTTTCAGCTCCTTTTTTTTAAATTACCTAACATAAAGTCACGCGGCAGCTGATCGATGGTGACCCCCCCGCATTAGCCCCGCCCGCCCCCTTTTCGCACAACGCGTACGAGAGAACTTTTAATTGTTTTCGAATATGCAATTTATCCGCGGGGGATTTACATAGCGACGATAAATCTGACGGGCGGGCGTAATTTGCGATAAACAACGCCCGCCCACATATTCATAATTTATAATAATTATTATTTACACAGCGGCGCGTCGATCGAAATTCATTATTAACAGGCGCGCCGTTATTCATCTGTTTCTTGTTTGTTACCGCGTCGCGTCGGTTTGAGTTATTACTGTCGATGGTGAAGGAATAAATTTAAATAGTGCAGCGACGGGCGCGCGGGAGTTTCAAAAACCGGAAGCGGCGTCGGGGCAGCAAAAACAGAAACGTGTCTCTTATATTAATAGCTGGTGTAAACAATTAATTTACGATGCAATCTGGTTTGCTCAGCTCGTGTAGTACCAACAAAAAAAGAACTTAGTTGGATATCTCGAATGCATGTTGCAGGAGCAATAATCCTTGGTGCACAGTCGATTAGCAAACTAAGCACGGAACTCCCATTAGAATGATTATATTGCAGGCATAGTTTCGCGAGTTTAGTTTGTATTAATATTCAAGTATGCCGTGTAGTATTTAAGGCGTGCATTCAATAGCCCTAACTAGATTATCGCATCGTGTCTCTCTCAATTGAAACAACGGGGGGAGCATGTTCCAAAGGACCAAAAAAAAAGGAGAAGAACCAGATCAGCGTTTTCTGCCGAGCAACATCATTCCTGCGATTAATCGCCATCAAGAACAATCCACACTCGCTCGTGTCCTTTTATTCGACGTCGTCATCCTCTTGTCCTTCTCGTCTATCTATTTTTCAGGCGTACGCCTCGGAATATAGAACGGCCATTAACGGAAGACGAAGAAAGAGGGGAAACGCACGAGTGTTTTCAAGACCGGCCCGGAATAATATATTACGTTTATGTTTACGATGAGTTTAACCTTATTCTCTCTTCCTCCTCCTCCTCCACCCCGGGAAGGCGTTTGGCAGCTGACGGGCGACATTCTTTTCACCTGGCGCGGACGATTCTTTTCTTTTTTGGCGTCCGGAAAATCCGCTGTTATTAAATTTTCGCCTTCTTCGACACGAATTCCGAGTGCGTGCAAGACTGAAATTGTTCGGAATCGCCTCTAGTTGGGGATGCCATTGGATGGAAAACAACTGCGCATCGCGTTACTAATCCTAAGGCCTTTTTTAGTAGAACCCTGCAAATACATCTCATTATAAGAAGGAAAGTCAACAGAATTATTAAAAACAAAATCATTAGTGGTATTTAGGGCCGCTCGCCGGTTCAAGGAGCTCGCGGCATTTAGGCGATCGGTTATTTCAAACGATTCACTTCACTTATTGTAATTTATTACGAGAGCATTATGAATATGCAATAAGTCGCTAATGGGTGAGAAAGAAAGAATTTTGATAGCATACGTTAAACTAAATAAGTCACGATAAAGAACTCTTCTGAACTAAATGCCTAAATCTAAACTATGGGGTAGGCAACTTAAGTCATTTCGGTGATCTAACTGAACGGGACCGAAAGGGAACCCAAGAGAAAAATTACAATTTTATGGAGTTCGTGGTTTACCTTTAAGTTTCATCAAAAGTTATCTATCAAACAGGAAACAATTTGTAACTTACAATGGGAAGACGTCAATGGTAAGAACAGTTAAACATGGAGTTCCACAAGGCTCAATTCTGGGTCCGTTGCTTTTTATAATTTATATAAATGATCTTACGCACCATCTATCACCTGCTGAATGTATCCTGTTTGCGGATGATACAACTATTCTGTGCTCAGATAGATCACGCGAAGAACTTGATAGCAAGATAACTTTTTTAGAAAAGAAAGTCGAAGAACATTGATATATTGACAGATTAATATCTTAATTACAAAATACATAATGTACCTGACCGACTACAAATGTACTTTTATATACATAATGTAGTGACAATAAAGTATTATTATTATAACATTTTTAATTCACTTTCTATAGCTTTTGAGTCCAGGAACTTAGTCCTCCGAAAATGACTTTTTTTCTGAAGAGGCCATACAAAATTGTTATGTATTATGTTGGCGTTAGTTACCTACCCTTTTTGGACTTGCTACTTATTTTTCACACAAGATTTCAAACAGTAAATTTGCGAAAAGAAAAATTTTGAATATAACTCACTTCGTTTGATTTTTCTAAAATCCTTCGGTGATTTCCTAGCACTTCATGTTATAAATTTCCTGCAAAATGGCCAAGTAATTCGATTAAAAACAACGAACAATCGCCGAGTACGCAACAGGAAGCTGTGAACATCTCTATACTCGAAGCAGATAACGAAGAGAGCGCTCGGGCTATTTAAATTTCAAAAAAAAAAGTGTGTGTGAGAGAGAAAAACGTTTACGTCGACGTGCTCCGGCGAATTTGCATATTCAAATGTTGTGGCGGCGGCAATTACGTCATAATTGAAACGGCACAAAAGAGGGAACTCCACAATTGCCGGGAATAAGCAACGTTGGCATAATTACTCCGGCCGGCGACAAACTGCAAAGCGGGCGGGCGAAAGTGACTCAAATACCGTGCGGTCAAAAAAAAATTGTAGCGAGCTGTAACTCAAAGTAATTTGAGTATTCCGAATGCAGGCCATCCATGAGCGAGGAAATTCAGTAATGTTGAAGTAATTTAGGTCATTTGGTAATTGCCCTCTTCAACAATTCCGTCCATTGTCGGTCCCGGCGAATGCATCTATTCACGGGGGCCGCTCCGGGAATCGATTCCATTAGCAAAATACTGAGTCCAGTCGGGACTGCGCCGCCGTCTTTAATTGGACGCCAGAGCTACGTTTCAATTTCGTCCGAGGCCTTAATTAATGGATATTCGGGCGGTGTGACAAGTTGCGTGCTGTTATCAATTCAACCCCTTTGTTAAAAACAGTCCTTCCTTAAAAATTCCTTGGCCAGTTCAGCCTTTCTCTGTATTATAGGCTCAAGCCTAACAGTTTCATGAAAAGCAAAAAAGAGTTCATGTTATAAAGCGCAATCTAGTGGAGATTTGACAGAAATGTTTTACGGTGAAATTTGGTCGCTCGCTGGTGAAACTGGCTCGCGGCAGCCGTGAAGAAGTTCACTCAGGAATTAAATATGGCGTAATTAGCTTTCAGAATTTTTTCAAAAACGTGGAAACACGTAACTACAAGGTGAATGTTAAACTTAACGACTAGTTTGTTACCTGTGTTCAGTGCTACCAACGTGTAAAAAGCAGATATCCCTCACGAGTTACCAAAAATAACTTTTTAACCAAACTTTTAAAAAAATTATTAAAAGTACATAAAATTAAAGAAAACAAAACAGTAGATTAACAATAAATTAAAAAAAAAAACATTTGAAAACAATGGTGACAAAACAAAGAAAACAAAATAATAAAATCTGAAGAAATAATACATATTCCTAATATCTAAAAATAAAAGACAATTAATTTTACAAGCAAAGAAAATTAATTTTTTAAAAATACGAAATATTATAAAATTTTAAAAACTATAAAAACAAAAGACAATCGATTTTACAACACAATTCAACAGATTAATGAAAAATTTTTAAAACAATTGAGAAGAATGAATTGTGACAAAACAAAATAACAAAAATTCAAAAAAATTGTGACAAAACAAAGAAAATGACACAAGAAATTCAAAAATAATTAAATAAAAAAATATGTAATTAAATTTAGAAAAATAATAACATGTAAAATCAAATGACAATCAATTTTACAACACAATTTAATAGATTAATGATTTTTTAAATAAAAAATATGGTGGAAAAGCAAAGAAAATGAAACAATAGAATTTTTAACACGAAATGATGAAATTTAAAAACAATAAAACAAAAGAAAATCGATTTTTCAGCATAATTAAATAGATTAATAATAAATTTAAAAAATCAAATGGTGGCAAAGCAAAGAAGACATAATATGTAATAAAAATTCAAAAATAATTTAAAAATTAATAATAATGTGTGAAAACAAAAGACAATCGATATTACAACACGATTTAATAGATTAATAAATTTTAAAAAAATGAAAAGGACGATGAGAAAGCAAAGAAAAGGAAATAACAGAATTTTTTAAAAATATGAAATAATAAAATTTAAAGAACAATAAAAACAAAAACTAATCGATTTTGCAGAACACTATATATATATTAACAATAAATTTAAAAAAGAACATTTGTAAAGAATGGTGTCAAAACAAAGAAAACAACATGTGAAATCAAACGACAATCGATTTTTCAACATAATTTAATAGATGAATAATTTTTTTGATTAAAAAAAACCTTGTGAAAGCAAAGAAAATGAACAGAATAGAATAGAATTTTTAAAAATTACGATATGATGAAATTTAGAAAGAATAAAAACAAACGACAATCGATTTTACAGCACAAATCAGTAAATTAAAAAAATAGATTAAAAGGAATTGTGATAAAACAAAGAAAACATAATATGTAATAAAAACTCAAAAATAATTAAATTAAAAAAATAATAATTAAGAAAAACAAAAGACAATCGATTTTATAACACAACTAATACATTAATAATTTTTTAATAACGATGAAAAAGCAAAGAAAATGAAATATGTAATAGAATTTAAAAAAAAAATACGAAATAAATAATAACATTTAAAGAACAATAGAAACAAAAGACCATCGATTTTACAGCACAATTCAATAGATTAACAGGAAATTTGAAAAGAAACAATTTGAAAAGAATGGTGAGAAAACAAAAAAAATAATAAATATTCGGGAGTAATTAAAACCAAGGAAACGAAATAATAAAAACTTAAAAAATAATTAAATAAAAAACATAATCACATGTAAAATCACAAGACAATCGATTTTACAGTACAATTTAATAAATTAATAATTTTTTTTAATTAAAGAAAAGGTGAGAATTAAAAAAAATGAAATACATAAGTTTCGAAATGACGAAATTTAAAAACAATTAAAAGAAAAGATATCACAATTTAATGGATTAATAATATAAAAAATAATAATAAAAAAAACGATGTGAAAGGAAAGAAAATGAAATAATAGAATTTTAAAAACATACAAAATAAATAATAATAATTTGAAGAACAGTAAAAACAAAAAACAGTCGATTTTACGGCACAATTCAGTTGATTAATGATAAATTTAAAAAAAAAACAATCTGAAAAGAATGGTGACAAAACAAAACAAAATTATAAAAATTCGAAAATAATTAAATTCAAAAAATTATAACATGTAAAAACAAAAGTCAATCGATTTTATAACACAATTTAATGGATTAATAAATTTAAAAAAGAGAAAACAAAAAGAGCGACGACAAAGCAAAGGAGAAGAAATAATATAATTTTGTAAAAATAGTCATTTATTTTTGACCATCCAGAAATGACTATCAGTTGAAATTCAATGCTCAAATAAATGGTGGTTGAATCCCCCCCGAAACAGATGACAAAATGAGTCTCGGCAAATTTCAACAGATGGCGTTGTTGAATGTTTCACAATACTTTTAAAAACAGAGACACGTTGAGAAACTTTGCGGAGCGTATTCGTACTATACAGGCTGCCCATTTTAAAGCGTGACCTCTGAAGGTTTCACAAAAGGCAAACCATTAATCAAATCGAAAATAACTTCGTGTTTTCATAAAATCGCGGAAGTAGAATTGGTTGCCTACTTTCAAATTTTAAGGCGTTATGTTTTAAAATGGGCAGCATGTATAATTATTTTGGAAGTAAGGTTTCGGATTGACTTGCATAATTAAGGAGCTTTATATTTTAAAGTTCGGACATAATCTCATTTTTTATTCTACAAGACATGCGCATTGTTACATAAGTGGATTTTCTAATACACGTACTTAGATAAAAGAGCTACTTTGAGCTTTGAGGTGTCTTGGGAGTTTCCGCTTTCAGTTTCTTTTTACGAAATAAAACTTTTTTAGAAAAAAAAATCAGTTAATCTCTAATGATTTGAGAGATTTATCCCTTAAGTTGTCAACACTGCCTGTGTTCATTGCGCAAGTAAAGAATTTTGCGCTTATTATCTTAATAGTTTATGCAGTTTCAATAAATGACTTAAGTTAGTTAACTCCCTGTGTAGTTTTCGGCAATAAATAGCTCGAGTTTGATAGGACCCTGAGTAGCTCCGGAGCTACGAATTTCGGGTTGAAATTTGTGGTTCGGTTTGCGTCTTCGGCAATTGTTTCCGGTGAGTGTAATAACAAATTCATTTTTTATGGCGCAAATCCCGCCACAAAGTTTCTAATAGAATGTATATCCTCGGGCTCGACGTGAACATTGAATATCCGATTTGGCGAAATAGAAATGGCACGTTTTCGTTTCGAAAATCCCCCGCGATAAATTCGAAACATCGCTCGTCTGAAAAACTCTCGGCCGTAATCCATCAATTGCGGCGTCGCGGCGCGGACATCCCGCTTTCATATTTCGACGAGAGACGAAACAATCGGATTTACAGTTCGCATGAAATATCGCGCGTGTGAACTAACGCCCGAAAAATGAGGGGGGGTGCGAAATCTCGTAATAGAAACGCGCCGATAAAGAAGGCGGTGGCGGCGAAATAAAGGAGCGGGCGAACTCCGGATTACCTATAAACCTTCGCCTGTCTTATTGAATTCCGGTTGGAGTTTTATCTCGGCCAGGGCTCCCCGAATATCAAAGTAACTTTAGAAACGGTCTAATTACGAAAACGCACGGTTTTGTTTGGCTTGGCTTTGACGACCGTTTCAATTAGAGACCGGACCGGACCGTATTTCAGAAATTACCTGTAGCTATAGTTCTTTCCGTTTCGAAATGTATAAATAAATTCGAACGCGAGCGAACGAAGTAATTCCAGATCGTTTATCAAATTCCACTCGATAAGTTCGAATAATGCAAAAGTTACATCGTTTGTTCGAGTTTAGAATAAAACAAAGCGCCCCAATCTCCAATGATGCGTAATACATCACAGATAACGACATGCACATTATATTTAGCTTTTATGTATTGATATCGATTTCCCATTCCCTTTGTGCGGGCCCGTTCCGACCGTCCGCGCCCCGCGAGGGACAGAGACGGGACGAGCGTCGGGACCGATGGAATTAATTTAATGGATTGTGCAGCGTTTATTTTATATTTATTTTTCGAATACGCTCTGTTAATTATGCGCCTCCCGGATTACTCCGGGAACGAAGTGGAAACGATTGCGCACTGAAAACAAATTCAAAATTATTTTGCTTTTTTTCCCTCTTCGTAGACAAATATCACACTCTCTTATCGATGACGTCAAAATATGTGATTCTGAACTCTATTTATTAATTATCACGGAACATAAGATTATTTTTAGGCGTAACCACAGGCTGTGCTACAGTGCATACTTGGTTGCCTAAGTTAAAGGCATCGAATTGACCATTAAATTACAAATTATAAATTAAATGCTGCTTAAACTTAATGTTTAAATCATTCATTTTTAATGATACTCTAACTTATTTTTTTGTTTATTGTTGACTTTGGGGAAAATGCATTTACGATGCAATTTTTGACGGTTTTCCGCGACGTCGTGTCGCCGCACATGAATTACGACGTCGGCCGAGGCGTCCGGCAAGGCGTCCATTGTCGAACGCCGTTAGAAATCCTGGATGTGACAGGGGGCGCTTATATATTTTCCACTAATTGGCAGAGGTCCTGCTGAGCACAGCTAATGCGTCTTGTGCGAGGTTCGACTTCAAGCGCAGCAAAAAAATTGCATAGCACTGCAGTGTAATCCTAACAGCGATATATTCAGAATAATATTTATAATCCCTGCTATAAACCAACTCTACGCCTTGTTCTTGAGTCAAAAATTCAAAAATTTTAGCTAAAAATTGGATCAAAATTAGGCGTCAAATCAAATGGCATTAGGTAATCCTTGAAATTTCTAAATTAAATTCCAGCAATCCTAGCCAAACTAGGTTTTAGAAAACTAGCCAAAAACAGACAAAAGAAGTTCAACTAAATTAAATGAAATCAAAATTGTCTGGCTTGTGTTTGAAACCGCTAAGTAAAGCGGCAGAAAAATTAGCCAAAATAGGTTGTTAGAAGCTGCAAACTTAAATAAAACATAAAGTCACTCAAAGAAAAGCTTAATTAAAGCTGAATAAGGAAGGTCAACTGTCCTTGTTTTCCGAGGCGAATTTTGAAAGTGTTGGGCTTTACAATTAGCTTATAAAAAACAACGAGCATGAATAAACATAAATTTAATGAAGAAAGACTTCATTAAAACTCAAAAAGGAAGTTATATCGTCCTTGAATTTCAACTGAAGTTTCGGAGACGAATCCCTGAAGAGTTAGCCAAATTAGGCTTTAAAATTAGGTAGGAAGCTGAAAACTTGCATATACATGAAATAATTTTAAAAAATGAAGTTCAAAACAGAAGTTAGAATGTCCTTGGTTTTTATACTTGAAATTCCTAAGGTAAATTCTGTAGGTATTAGCCAAACTTGGCTCTAAAATTATGTTATAGGAAGCTGCAAACCGGAATAAACAAAAAATTACTGAAGAAATATTTAACCTGAAGTTCATAAACGAAGTTAAAATGTCCTTGAATTAAAGTTGATATTTTTAAAGCAAATTCTGAAACTGTTAGGCAAGTTAGGCCACAATGTTAGCTTACAGGAACCAGCAAGTTTGAATATACATGAAGTCAGTAAAAAGAACTTAATCAGAGTTCAAAAAGAAAGGTAGAAAGGCGTTGGTTTATGCTTGAATTTCCTAAAGCAAATTTTCGAAGCGTTAGCCAAATTAGGCTACAAAAATTAGGTTACGCGAAGCGGCAAACCTGAGTAAACATAAAATTACTAAAGGAAGATTTCAGTGAAATTCATAAACGAAGTTCATTAGGTTGAACATACATGAAGTCACTAAAAAGAACTTAATTAAAGTTAAAAAAAATGTTTGAATGTCCTTAGTTTATGTTTTAAATTCATAAGGCAAATTCTGGAAGTATTAGCCAAGTTAGGCTGGCTCTGAATTTATGTTACAGAAAACTGCAAAACCTGAATAAATATTAAATTAGCAAATAAAGACTTTATCGAAGTTCAAACACGAATTCTTGAATTAAACTTGATATTTTTTACGTAAATTTTGAGAATGTTAGCTAAATTAGGCTCTAAAATTAGAAACCGATAAACAACGAGTAACGTCAACGAATTACTTGAAAACCAGGCTGAGACTAAGGTACCTGAAACTAGAATGTACTTAGCCTCGAAACCTATCAGCAAAATTGGCTAAAAATAGGTTATGATCTGGAAATATGAAAGTCGTTTGAATTAATTAACGCTATAATATTCAGCTTGAAATGCATCTACCGACGCAGGCGTATTAACAGATACCTAAAACACAGGATTACCTATACCTAATTCTGAATTGGTTTGTTCCAAGCAAAACCAATGTAATTAATTTTGATTTATTTAAAATCATAAAATGAACAAATAACATACCTATTCAGAGATGTTAATATATTAGCTAGATAACTGCAATAGACGTTCTCAGCGCAGGAGTGAAGCCTCAAGGTAGACATTTGTCGGTCGGGTTAAGTTTGAATTTAACGCTCAGACAAAACCATTAATTTTAGTACTTAAAAAATTGTGAAATGAATTAATAGTATTGCAGGGTCCATTCTAATATCCTGTCGAATATCTTTACCTAGTAACTTAAATTTTTTAGTCAAGAAGTTAATAATTTAACAGATTTTTTACGTACGAGAAATAATGTTTTCTGTGAGCGTTAAATTCAAACTTTCCCCAGGGACAAATGGCTGCCACAGGCTTTATTCCGAGCCGCTGTTTAGGCATCTAGTTACATATTAAAATCTCTAGCCTAAATTGAACTAAGGCATTGTTATACAGGACGTCTCAGTCTTGCGAGGAAGTACGAAAATGGTATTTTATGTACATATCTATAAGTTACTAAAAAACTTTGTTAGTAAAAGTTGTGTAGGTTCCTATTCTGCACCATCTAAAATTATTTTCGACTATACTTGGTGTTTATTAAGTTATAACAATTAGTACATATGCCTTCAGTCGTTATAAGCTTATAGTGACTTGTTCTATTTTTCCAGATAATTTTTAATTCAATTTAAATTCGGGTTCAATTTCAGGCACAAATTAAATTGTTTAAAAAATGGAACCAAATCTTGTACAAGAAATAGGGTAGACATCAATTCTCGTCGTATTAAAAATAAATAAATAAATAAAAGCTATAATATGTTGTTTTATCTTTTTCATCAACTCTTCAAGTACCATCGTAATCAGAAAAACCGACTACACTCTAAATTTTGGTTGATTGAAGCGTGCTTCAAAATGAACTTTTGTCATTTTGACATTAATACTATTTTGATAAAACAAATAAAAATATCCCGATTAGAAGCAATTCAGAAGGCAATAATTCAAACGCGATAGCAAGACGGTGTCAGCATTTCAGCAGTTGCAACTGAATTAGCTGTTAGCACCAGTACCGTTTGCCTAAAGTAATGTTACACAACTAATTTTTTTGAAAATGGAAGTATCTGTTTCACTTCGATGTAGTCGTTTTTTATGATTACGATGGTACATACATACAATCCAAATGTGTAATGAGCAGTGTTTCCGTTTAAAAAAAAAACATCAAGTTTGGTGCTCAATTTAATAAAGAAATAAATACCTTGTAAAGTTAAAAATAATTTTAGATAATGCAGAATTAGAGCTGGCAACGGATAACCGATTTTGGATATTTTGGATATTCGCGGTGTACAGCATGTCACTCATGCAAATATAGTTGCATAACTTGAATGTGAATCTAAGTGAAAAAAAATGTTTTTCATGCAACTCTATTTGCATGAGTGACATGCTGTACACAGCGAATATCCAAAATCGGTTATCCATTGCCAGCTCTATGCAGAATGTCAACTTTTATTAATAAAGTTTTATTGGTAAAATATATACAAAATGCCATTTTTGTACTTCCTAGAGGCGAGAACCTGTATATTAGATGAAAGGTTAAACGAATAACAAATAGAATAAAAAAAGTACTACAGGTTGATAAATTTTTATTTATAATTGTCGTAAGAGGTCGCCGTGATAATCACGTGCGCAACAAACACGTGTAACTACAACTTGCTAAATGGCCCGGTCGGTAATGCAGTTTACGTCAGAGTATAGTGCATTTCGGTAACGCAGATTCATTCGATGGGTTTTTTCCAAGAGATGTTGGGGTGAAACGCGTTTCTAACTTCGCGTACGTTATTATAAAAGCAGAATACAAAGTCGCTTTCGATTAAATCGTATCGAAACTCGACGTTTCGTTCGTTTGTCAACAAAGAAGTAAGGTGTGTCACACGGAAATGGGGTATACCTATGCAGCATGACAGGTCACGCATTGAGTTGTGTGTGGTAGAGAGTTAGTAAGCGAACTTAGTTTTTTTTAGGGTTGATAAATGTTATCGCGTTCGCGGAGTTAAGTGAAAATCGTGCAAGACGGGTGTGAAAAGTACAATGAGCGATGATGACCGCGACATCGATGTCGAGAGCGATGTAAGCCCCATCGGAATCGCGTAGTAAACACAGCATGGATCAATAGTAAGAGTATGCACTTGTGTTTTAGGAAGGCGACGATTCCGATTCACGCCAGCCAACACCAAGACAGACGTCGGGGAGTCAGTATTTCTCACAGGTATGACACGTTTACTATTAACCCCCCTCCCCATTCGAGTAAACAAGGCATTGTAGAATAAAATTCCTCAAAATCCTCCTCACACTCCAACAAAAAAAAAAACAATATAACATAACCTCTAACAGTCACTTGCTTTCTCTTGTAAAACTAACACTTAATGCACAATTATATCAACAAAAGCAGAAGTTGCTTGTGCAGGCTGAGAAGAGGGCGCACCACAACGCGCTGGAGCGAAAACGCAGAGACCACATAAAGGACAGCTTCAGCAGCCTCAGGGATTCCGTTCCCGCTTTGAACGGCGAGAAAGTGGTATGTCATTCCAATCTTTTTGCATCGCTAATGAATCAGAGCGTGGAAATGGCGAGCAATTTTCTCTGCTCTCGTTTCACAGGCCAGTCGCGCGCAGATCCTCAAGAAGGCCGCTGAGTACATCCAATTCATGCGAAGGAAAAACAACTCGCATCAGCAGGACATTGAGGACCTGAAGCGACAAAATAATTTACTCGAAGCTCAAAGTAAGTTACTGCTTCACTCAAAAGGTACTTTCCCTCATTTTAAATGCTTCTTAACGAACAAAATTGTAAATAAGCTACGTTTCAGACTTTTACCAAAAGATGACGCTCGTTTATCCTCATTCTAAAAGAATCCAATAGATGGCTACGTGTAGCATAGGTATTTGTAAACAAATACATAAATGACCTTAGAAGTGTTATGGCGTTTACGGAACATTGATCGGGGCCACATCGGGGTAGATAAACTGTAACTAACGTTTACGAAAAACTGATCAGAGCGGATAAATAGCGATCGGAAACATGAGCGGAGTACAACTGTCAACTGATCACCAACTGGATCGGTAATTTAACAACCGATATTTTCCTGGTTTCACACGTCGGCACGCAACACTGATACATCATGTTGTATAAAGGCCAGTACACAATGGATTTGCATAAAACATAAGACATAAGCCGTAACAGTAATTCGACCTATGTAAAGAAGTATGCTGTAACACAATAGCTCCGTAACGAGAACAAAGCAAATGTGTTTCTTACGGCTTATATCTTATGTTTTATGCAAATCGATTGTGTTCTAGGCTTAACAGACGCTTCGACCGTGGTTTCGATTCAATACACACACTTAATCCGCCCAACCAACACCAACGTTCTTTCGTATACTAAATGAAGGTCAAGTTTAATTTTCGTTTACCTACGCAGCACGCTCGCCATCTGGCGGATTTGCTATAGAACGAGGATAAAAATTAGCCACCAAGGTCTTCGGAACGCATAGGAAGTTATATCACCTGAGCTACGTTCACAATCATAGCTCCGAGAGCGTTTTGGGCGTGTAATCGCGTCTTTCTCACTCACGATTTTTAACATATTTTGCGTCTCACTCATCCGTTTCAAAACGACTTGTGTTTACATTATTTCCATGACAACAGACGCATTCTAAGCATCCTACTTAAAAGCGAGATGTGAAAAGGGCGTCCGTTGTCATGGAAATAACGTAAACAAAGGACGTTTTGAAACTAATGAGCGAGACGTAAAATATGTTAAAAGTCATGAGCGAGAAAGACTCGATTACACGCCCAAGACGCTCTCGGAGCTATGATTGTGAACGCAGCCCTGGAGCTGTATTCTTGAAATAATTCCGAACTATTTTCTTGTGAGAAGTAGGCGGAGTTCTCTCGAAAACCTACAGACGCTATTCTTGAAAAATTGACTAGCTCCTATCGCGTGAACCTCATGAGAACTTGTTTCTACTGGCTGGTGGTAGTAGAACTTCAATTCTCATGAGAACTAGTATGTGTATGTTCTAACTATGGCCTTCTAAATCAAAAGCGAGTTCTAACTGGCCTGGGCGTTTTGAAAAATTTACATTGAATTTTTGTGCTCGAGAAAACGCCAAAAGTCGACACTTTGGCGCTGGTTATGGGGCACTGACAGCAATGAGTGAAGTGTACTGTCATTACTGTCAATCAAAGTGAGTTCACGCAAAATTAATTAATATTGTAATTATCGTAATACAAGATAATTTATGTGGTATGAACTTTATAGATTCATGCAAAAATCATTTGATCTCGTCGGAGTGAAGTACGCTTGCGCAATAAAGAAAGACTGGCACTTTAAAAAGCTTTCGTGTTATGAATAATTACAACAAGTTATATAAAAGAGTTTCGACTTTTGATAATGTAAAACGTGTTAAAAAAGGCGTTGATAATTACGCACAATGAGAAAAGCTTTATTATACATGTTGTAACTTACCACAGGTAAGATTCTAATCTAAAACCGTAATGGTTTAATGCTAAATTAAGTTGTCGAAATTGGACATAAATACTCCACCTTATTCCAACGTAAATAATATCCAGTATGCTCAAATTTTTACAACAATAACATTAATTACTCTTACACGAACTCATCCACCATTCACATGTGACAGAACTGTCAAGATCCTGTCAAGATTTTAGGTTAAGAAAGTGCCCTGTAAGCACTGCTTGGCGGAGCACGCCTGAACTGCACTTTTGCGCAGGCCAGATAGAACACGCTTTTCATTTAGAAGGCCATGATTCTAACATTTAATTTCAAATTACCTAATAAATACATACCGTCTGTCTTATGAAAAACGCACGACATTATAACTTTGTTATTAATGATCCGATTTCAATAATTCAAAAAGCACATAAGACTAGTTTAAAAATACTACAAAAGGATAGCATTTTAGATTTTTTTAAATATGACATTTTTGTCAGGCGATAGTCAATTTTTTTTTTTCAAGTGGCGGCAGATATTTCTTTTTACTCAGTTTGATTGAGATTTATTTTCGGAAATCAAGGATTTATTTCAACTTGATATTTTTTGTAGAATGTTTTTGAGAAATGGAAATTGTTTTTTTAATAAAATTTGCAAGTACGCTTTGGATTCCTATCAAATTGCACAAAACAGTAACTATCTTTTAGGATTTAAGTATTTATCTGTCAACTTGTTTTCATTTAATCTTGTTTGTATTATTTGTTACCGTCTTGTTATTAATTTGTTATACCATTATTATTTCATTATGGATACCATTCAATTAACTGATATGGTGCAAGTGTTTTTCGAGTGCCACAAAAATTCTGGTCAAGCTGAACGCCTTTACGCAGCTCGCTTTCCTAATAGAGAGCTAACAGTCAGAAATTTAGAAGACTCGAAAAAAAATTAAGAAATCACGGAGCTTTTAAGAAACCCAAGAAACAGCAACGTCAATTTTGTGAAAATGTAGTTAGATGTTACAAGATTGCTTGTTCAATCAACAACAGTATTGGAAATAATATTTTGTAAGAAACTGAACATCCAATATGTAGACATGGCCAACTCCATTAACATTCACTGACGTGTATGTATGGCCGTTTCAATTTGACTTTTAAAAATTTGACGGGTACTCCACTCAGCGCCTCTTGTGAGTTTTTAAGTAATTGCAGTTGCCATTACGTTACTATCAGTAGTTCTGTAGTATCTTTAATAGGGAGCGCTGAGTGGAGTACTCCATGGCATGCTTTCCGGAACCGAATTTTAGGCGAATTGACACGGGCATACATACACGTCAGTGAATGTTAATGTTGCTGGCCATGATGTAGACGACATCGTTTAGATATCGTCCAAGAGATGGCGGTCATGTCTGTAAATGACAGCTGTCATTCAATTCTGTTTTTGCTTTAAAATTGCCCGTGTTTAGCATTCCGATTTCCAAGTAAATAACATTATTCGACCATTAGTCGATAAGTGGTGCTAGCAACTGCAGATTATTTATTTTTGCGAGGCTTTATTTTTGGCTTTTTGCAGTATGTATTTAAATAGGAGCAATACGTTTCAGTGCTTAGAACTAGCGTGTTTTTTTTAAATCTCTCCTCATAGTTAGTCGTGAATTGTTAGTTGTGAAACAGCCTTGCTTAAAAGTTAATAATTTGACGTATATCATAACTAGGGGTGCGCGATATCATATTTTCATTATCGGTTATCGATAACTTAAAAATGCATTATAATATAATATCGCTTACAAGTGCAAATGAGTGACACTTTCAGGGTTTCAGCTATTAGTCGAACGATGGCGCTCGTAACAACAAATGACTTATGACTAAGGTACTAAATCAACATACTTCGTATAGAAGTAACGCATTTAGGCCCGATTTTACAATCGTCGGATAAGTATTATTATTGGTATAAAATGCCTCTCAGACACAAAAAATGAAAATAAATTACCTTTTGCCTTGGTTGTCAAAAAGATGGTGTTCCGGCCGGTATTACCAACGTTTTAAGGAGATCTTAAATTTAAGTCGTGTTTAGATTGTGACATTTCTGCTTGGTTTGTATATAATCAATCACATTCTAAACACATTAAATTTAAGGTCTCCTTAAAACGTTGGTAATACCAGCAGAACCCTTTACAGAGAGAGAAAGTAAAGACATGAAGTGTCACTTTGGAAAATGGATTTAATAGTTTATTTGATTGATCAGCTATTTCTTCCAAACTGCCACTTCATGTATTTACTTTCTCTTTATAGAGGGCTCTGATTTTCAAAACCTTGCCTCTCTTTAAAGTGTTTTAATAAACGTATTCATCGGTTTTATTGAATTAAAATGTGAATGCATGATACATTCCGACATTCACCGAAAGATGGCACTCGTGACTAAAAATAACAATTCAAAATTCGAGTTTGCATGAGCTCGCTTTACCTTTAAAATGCCTATATTTAGATTGTGATGCCAATCGGTACTAAAAACGAAAATGGTATGTAATTGATTTTTCATTGTTAGTTGACCAAAAGATGGCGCTAATGAGTGTGGTTGTTCATTTTGACACATTTACCAAATAATTCGTGTTAAATATAAATTTACAATTGGTTACACAACATCACGAGCTTGGTTTCATCTTATCTCTCTTTTCAGTTCGAACACTTGAAAAGGCGAAAGCGACCGGATCTTTCGGCGTCGATACCGGAGACGGCAAGGACACGAACTTCAACGAAACAGAGTCCGACATGTCAGACGTGGAGGGCTCGATTAACCAGCGAAGGCCGAAAAAAATGAAGGTCGGATTGTACCAGTAGGCCGTTCCCTGGGGGCCGCCCGCCGGCGAAGCGCTCGTTTACATAAGATGTCCGGTTCGCTCGTTTTTCGGATGTTTTTCGACCCGTCTTGACCACCTTGCATTTCGTTACTTTGTTGTTTCGATCGACCGTGCAGCGCAAAATGTCGGTTCATTTTCATGTTATTACTTTATCCATCGTATTATTATTATTATTATTATTATTATTATTAACACCTTCATTATTATTTTAGGTTTAAGTTTGTGCATACTTGTGAAAGAATTATTTTTGTTATATAGCTGTAAGTTGTAAAAAAAATAAATTATCATGTTTTTAATTAGAACAATTTTATTTAATCGCTCCGTATAAAGTTGGATGATGATGATGATGAAGTTTGGTTTGGGAATTTTGCTTCGCTATTGGCAACATGACAAATTTTAAACAAATTTAACGTACATAAGTGGTCTCATTGTCACATGGACACCCGGTATACTACTAATCACAGTTGATAATTGAACATAAGCTCGTTCTACACGATACAAACACAAAATCCGGCAGTTATTTTACGACAACAGATTCAACAAACCTCCACATTGCAGAAACTGACCTACCGCAAAGTGGTAACTTCCGTCAAATGTAATTGAATTGTTCCATACCGTATCTACCCCTCTCTTGGTAATTACATTCTCCCACTTCCAGTGTCGCACCTTCCTTATAGTTAAATCTTTTCTCGTTGCTTAAGGCTAGTTTCATAATCAAATTTAAAGGAGACTTTAAAATTAAAGTCACATTTAGATGTGTAAACAAATGTGTTTTCTTATTTATTTTGACATCTGAAAGTGACTTTAAATTTAAAGTCTCCTTTAAATTCGATTATGAAACTGGCCCTTAGACTCCAGTTACGATTTCTTTTTGCAACAGTTGGCATTCATTCTCTTGGTTATTTACTTGAAATATAATTCCGTGCGTACTGAGGTTCTTTTAATTATTAATGAATCTACATTGCTTATCATTCGTGTAAAATTCTTGATTTATTTTATAAATGCGATGACATTCTCAACTAGGGACTTTCTTAACTGCAGGTTGTCACCGAGCAGCTGTTTTGTTTTATTTCTGTCACTTTGACGTGAGTAATGGGGTTATATTCGTAAATTAACTCATTTCAACCTCATCCCATTCGATCAGCGTTAGAAACAGTGCTCAAAATGGCAGCGGAAGTCGACAGCAACATCGAAAACGACAAGATAATGGAGCAGTGCTACGAGAACCTAATCGTCATCGACGTCGGGGCCAACCTAACCAACAAAAAGTACAGCCGCGACTTGGACTCCGTCATACAAAGAGCCAAGGACGCTGGTAAGAATCATCACGTCCACCATTAACCCTCGCAATAATTTAATTATTGAAGGAGTCCAGAAAATAATGGTCACCGGTACTTCGGTCAAGACAAGCAAAGAGGCCCTGAGACTCACTAGAATCTACCCAGGAACTTTGTATTCAACAGCCGGTACGTATTCATGTAACCTCAACAATTTAAGAAACCATTGTTGCTTACGCAGGAATACACCCTCACGATGCAAAATCTTACACCGACGAATCCTGGACGGAACTAAAAGCGATATCCGAAAATCCCGAATGCGTAGCCATAGGCGAATGCGGCCTAGATTACAACCGGAACTTTTCCGAACCCGAGGAACAAAAGCACGTCTTCCGAAAACAAGTAACATGAGCCTCCCTCTCCCTCCCCTTGCTCTCTCTGAAACTAACTATATTTTAATTTAATATAGATTGAATTAGCCTGCGAGCTGAAGAAGCCCCTGTTCTTGCACGAGAGAGATGCTCACAGCGACTTGCTGGAGATCTTATCCGAATTCAAGGACAACTTGCCCCCCGTTTTGGTGCACTGTTTCACGGGGAGCACCGAACACGCCCTCAATTATCTCGACAAAGGTTTTTACATAGGATTGACTGGTGAGTTGTTTGCTTTTAATCTTGAAGGGCTGCCAAATTGAAATATGGTTGGCTTCTGACGATAAAAGATGACGCTGAAGTCGGCGTGAGTTATTTATTTTGATGTTTTTTTTTCTAATTTCGACTATTTTAATTTTCTTCCTTTGACAAGAAAATCAGTTTTAATCTTATTAAATTTTTTTAATCACCAACTGGTGCCAATTTGAAATTTAGTTGGCCACTGCCGACAAGAGGTGGCGTAAACAATGACAGGTACGTAAGGTACTAAATCGACATACTTCGTATAGAAGTAACGCATTTAGTGATTTTTTATATCTATCCTTGTCGCACATTCCTCTCACCTAGGGATAAAGAACAGTTGGAAATATTATTTGAAGTGACGTTTGTCAAAGGTACTGTCAGTAATTAAGAAAATTGAGTTTAAATATCGCATCCCAAATTTTTATCGCATGACATTTAATGATTCCGCCTTTTTCGTAAAAGAAACATTCTGCACTTCTTAAATAACAACTTTTTTATTGGTAAATAACTTAACTAGACATAACCTAATACCCTTTTAACTTGAAACCAGTGACATTGCGGTAAACAGAATTCCCTAAAACTGTTGTCTTCCTTATTGCACTTGCGACAATTGTATTTGTTATCTTTGTTTCTCAATCCTCTCACGAGAGGAATGGGATTGCGTTACCTGTACGGAGTGTTGATTTAGTACCTTACAGGTACGAAGAGGATGCGGCTACTATAAGAGTTCAAATTTCATGTCTCATTAATGAATAGGATTCAGACATTTAACTTATTGGTTTTTAAATGTTTAAAAAATCCTTTTTTCATTTTTATGAAGTGCCCAAAATTCTTTTTCTGATTTCGAATATTTTCCTCTCAGGAAAATTCAGTTTTTTGTTTTATTAATTCCTTTAAATCTCCAACTGATTCCAATTTGAAATTTAGTAATTCACCATCGTTAAGAGATGGCGCTGGAGTCAGTTCGTGTTTAATTCGTGTTATTAGGCGTTTTCCCGTTAGCTCTGAATTTTGCTTTTCAAGCACAATTGGGTTTTAAACGCACGAAGTTCTTGAATTAATATATGGAAACCTGCCTTACTGGAACGTGCGCTTCATGATTTTTTGCACTTTTGTCTCGTTTGTGTGCACAAAGTAGGTAACGGGAAAGCGGCTATAGTTGTTTTCATAAGAGAAGAGCTTTGCAACTGAAATAAAACGCGTCTGGTGTTGCATCATCAGACTTAAGAATCATAACTCCGTCCTTTTTTTCTCATTCACCGTTAACAAAGAAATAATACTGAAATAATTGTCGGTAGTAACTTCGACGATTGATTGCGCAAAGCTCAAGTGCCATGATTTTCATATTACTTGCCCAATGCGCTACTGAAATGCCGATAAGAGATGGCGTGAGTAGTGACAAATAAGTGTTTCCATTAACGAAATGAATACAATTTTTTCTTTTTTCTAATTTTGAATATTTTAATTTCCCTCTGATGACAAAAAATGAGGTTTTAATTTTATTAAATTTTTTTAAATCTCCAACTGCTGCCAAATTTAAATTTAGTTAGCCGCTGCCGACAAGGGGCTACTATAAGAGTTCAAATCCCGTGTCTCATTAATGAATAGATTTCAGACATTTAACATATTATGTATTTACAAATTTCGATAAATTTTCAGAATTCCTTTTTCGTGTACCAATTTTAAAAATTCAAGGTTACCTTCATATTACATTCAAACAAATATTCAAGGTCAAATAAATGGTACCATCTTATGGCCCCCTCGAAACCATATAACTTTTGTCTGAAACATTTTTCTTTAAAATGCTCTGTTTTTGAAATAAAAGGGGTGTACGGGTGGTCTCAGACACCGTGTATAAGTTTCACTTTTTGTTGAAACAAAAGAATACAGTTTTCGATTCCATTTTCTCCGTCGTTTAAAATGAAAAAAGAAAACAAAATAATTCAGTACTTCAGTTTTTAAGACAAATGAAAACAAAACGGAGTGCCTTAGTTCATTTTGTAAAAACTTTTTAATTTCGGTTTCACTTTTTGAAACAAAAAAAAACACCTTTACGATTCAATTCTCCATGTTGCGCTTAGAAATAAAGGAAAAACAAAACAGTTTTTATTAAAAAAAAATTCAAAAATCCTTTTCAAACTTCGAATAACTTAACTTCCTCGCGAGGACAGAAAAATCAGATTTGTTTTATTCAATTTTTTTTATTTACAACTGCTGCCAGATTGAAGTTTAGTAAACCAACGTCGAAAAGAGATGGCGCTGAAATCAGTTCTTGTATTATTCTTGTACTGTACCGCGAAGATTCGTTTACTCGATGTTTGAATGCCCATTTAATTCTTCAGGTGAAGTTGAATTTAACTTCCACGTTGTTCGTGTCCTTCTTTTTTAGGTTATTTGTGTAAAGACAAGTCGGATACGGGTGTTCGCAAACTTCTGGTCGATGGGTTGATACCTTTGGAGCGACTGTTGGTTGAGACTGACTCGCCCTTTATGTACCCCAATACTCGTGCGTCTAAGCTTCCATTGCACGTCAAGGATGGACTGACAGAAAGGTAACGTGGATGTTTTGCCGTTACTAACTTAAGACGACGACACTAGATGTCACCGCTTCCAACAATTGTAACACCTTTGTTTTCAGTCTTAAAAAATTTATACATATATTTTTTTTTACTGAAGGAATTGCAAAAACCTCTGAATTTGTTAGTTTCTATTAGTTATTTGTTTTTTTTTAACTTCAGAAGTTGTTAAAACGTATTTTTCTAAGTAACGGTGTTTAAAACAATTTTTTTCAGACATTGACATTGAATGACAGTTACAAATCTTTTGTTTCGTACCTTTCATTCAGTTGTTTTTGGATAATTATCAAAATTAATTGGCTTCATCAACGTTACATGTGCCAGGCAGCATTTCTTTAAGCGAAACTCAACGTAGGTAATTTTTGACAATTCGCTCTTGTTTACAGTCCAGTCGCTAAATAATTTTGTTTACAACGTTTTTATTTGCGATGTTCAGATGTTGACGTGCGATAGTTTCCCAAAAAAAATGTAAAACAGTTGAACGTCACTGTGTTTACCGTGAAAACTCGCAGAATAAACCGACGTCATCATCATAAAAACCTATTTTATTAACCCACCTATTTCTAGAAGGTTCTTTAATAAAAAAAGATAGTTCTCTGCCAAAAGTAAAACATGCCACGTGTCTATTTATAGAAACTATGTCAAACAGCACTAAATCCACAAATAAACAAACGAAATTCAATTTGAATTCAAAACGCACTCGATTTTGTTAAAATTGCAGGCGTTGGATGGCGGTATTAGCGATTAATTTGTTTTTTCTTTTTTTCCCAATAGATCCATGACGTTTCTTCATCGCTACTGTACCTTCCAACGCAACGAGCCCTGCTCTCTGCCGGCGATCGTGGAAATGATTGCGGCCTTCATGAACAAGAAGCCCGAGGAAGTCGCCCTTGCCACGGCCTTCAACGCTTTGAAGTTGTTCGGCCTTTCACAGTGAAGGAACACAAAAGAAAGGCGAGCGCAAGGTTTGAAGGAATGATGAATGAAAATCATGGTTTGGTTGTCAAAAAATTAGAGTTAAAATTTGGTACATCTGAACGACGAGAGATGGCACTGATTTTTGTTAACTTTTCAAACAAATATTTAAAATTGACGTGAAACATTGAAATCTCGAAGTGAAAATGAAGGCGCTTGAAAGGATGGCGCTGAACTCGAATTTCAGAATTGCATGAAGTGGAATATGTTTTTTTCGAGTTTATTCAATTTTTCTTTAAAAAAATAAAAGACGTGTTTATTCAATTTTTTTACTTTAGTTTTCTATGTTGTATTTTAAAACAAAAGGAAACAAAAAAGATGCCGTTATTCCATTTCTTAATTTCATTTTTTTTATCACATACGTTCAAAAAAGGGACCATTTGTTAATTTTTTTCAATTTAATTTTCTATGTTGTACCTACCTTAGAACAAAAGAAAATATGTGTGTAGAAAGCAGGTCCTTAAAATTTATTCTGAAGACAAATAAAAATAATTATACAGAGTGTCCCAACAGTGTGTTCTCGGACAATATCTCGTTAACTACAGAAGATACAAAAAAATTTTCAACACAATTTCTTTTTTAATTTTAGAGGTCTACAACATAAAATTATTTTCATCTATACAGAGTGAATCCAAACAGTGGTGCCGGACACAACTTTTTTATTTCAAATGGCATGCCCTATATATGAAACCAAATTTGGATTGCCCATAAAATTCTACGTTTTCTGTATACTATTGCATATATACTAAATTCTTCATTTAATAAAGTACTTTCATTTTTGTTAAGTATGTCTTATACTTATCTGCGATATTTTCTGAGATTATTAGATTTATTTGAATTATTTCTTTTGAAACGAGTTAGTGTTTAAGGTGGCAAACGGCAAACAAATGAAGCTGTTGACTTTAATAATTAATTTTCAATAATGTACAAGCATTAGTTAGTTTAAGTACGTGACTCCTTTAAACCATTATACATTTTTTTGTACCTACATCGTACATGTCCCAAGCTCTCTATGAGCTTGTCCGGGGTGCGTTAAGTTGGTAGTTATTCTAATGCCCGCTACGGATGCGACCGACCTACTAGGTGTTTTACTTCGGCATTCGTGTTACAAACTGGGAAAACGCAGGAAACCTAGTTCGAAAGGGCCGAAATGAATTCTGAACACAATTCGACACATAAGTGTTCCATCTCTCACATAGGACCCATATGTACCAGGAGGGGATTCGAGCACACATCTATAGTTGCCTGACCAAGCGGGTCAAGCCCGTTGTCAGCAGACCCAAACAATTTTGGGTATGCAACCATTTAATAAAGAAATAATTCAATAAATCTAAAAATTTATGTCTTAACAAGTTCATAACTAAAAGTTCTCAACAGTCTAACACTTTGAAAAGTCAACCGGTTCATTGTTTGCCAGTTTTCCACGGCCACCTTAGACGAGTGTTCGTTTTAAAAGAAATAATTCAAATAGATCTGAAAATCTCAAAAAATATCGCAAATAGGTTTAAGATACACTTAACAAAAATGAAAGTACTTTATTAAACGAAGAATTTGGAATAGAAAAAAATAGGGCAAGCTATTTGAGAAAATTGAATTTTGTCATTTTGAAATTTCTGATATTTTGTTTATTTACCATGACCAGTCTGTAGCGATAAAAGTACATGTAATAATGGCTTATAAGAATTCAGCGTTTCGATTCAATTTTCCACGTTGCGCGCCTAGAAACAAAAACAGTTTAAAACAAAGGATCAAACAATTAAAACCGACTCTGATTTTGTGCAACCAGAACTTGACTTTCTAATCGCAAGGGTAGATTTAAATTAAACCAATCAGGCTGTGCCCAGTAAACAATTGCCTCTCTATATATTTTTGTAAACGCGAACCGATCATTTGCAAACCTTGAGCTGTTTCAGTGCAATTTCATTGAACGACGTCATTTGTTTCAACGCAATAAAATGTGTTTTTCGTAGCTGATTTTGTAATTTAGTTATTTATATATTCCTGTAGCCGTTCGTTATACTATTTATCGTTGTCGTTATCTTTGGAGTTCATAATTTTGTGATGACTCGCTATATTTTTAATTACTTAACTGATTATGATTAAATTAGACGAATAAAAAAAACCTATAATTATCATGACTATGAGTAATCGCTTGTTTCTATGGTTTCACCTTATTGTGAAATTATTCACGTGGATTGAAAGTTGTTAATGAATTATTATTGTGGCGATTCATTGTAAAGTTTTTATTTTTGTATTAACGCTAGGTTTAATTTAAAGAAAAAACAAAAACGTAAATGTGAAAACAGGGGAATCACGACACGAGGTTTCAAGTCTAATATCACCTCATCAGGACAGATGCCCCAGAGCGTCGCAACTTGGAAATGGAAAGAAACGAAGCACCCCGTCCTGATGAGGAAGACACTGACTGACATCATTTGTTTCTGACTAAAAGTTATGTGTAATCGCTCTCATCTATTTTTGTATGTACTATAGTGTTGCCGCCGCCATCCATTTTGCCTCTTTGTGATATTGTACAATTATTATAAAGGTGCCTTAAAGATTTGATAAAAATAAAGTGTATTTAAAATATTGCTTTGTTATCGACTTTTATTTATTATTATTATTTTGTTTTCTAATTTTTTGATCTTTCATTTTCCCAATCGTTTAGATTTTTTTTTAAATAAAAAAAAGTTTACACTCCACGCAGAAAAACAAATGTAAAGCGACATTTTCACATTTTTTTTTTCGTCCAAACAAGAATCGACATCCGAAATTTTTCCAATCGATCGACTTTTTATTTTATTTTTTCTCTTTTGACAAAGAAACCGCGAATTTTACTTATTAATTGATTATCAGTTGATTGTCCTTTTGTTTTGTTGTTTTTTTTTTACAAAAAGCAAGTCACCACATATCAGTTAAGAGATCGATCATCTTTTATTATCGATGGATTTCTTTACATTATTCGGAATTCTAATTTTATTTCTTCGTTTTATGCTTTCGATCATTCATTTTTTTTTTAATAAAAAAATATATTTGCAGAAATGTCTTTACATTTGATGGAGAAAACAAGGTAGATTCAGCACGGAAAGTAAAGTAACAAGCCATTCAAAAAAAAACCGTCATCAAAGCAGGCCTTGAACGAGAAAGATAGACGTAGCAGTCACGTCGAAACTAAACTGTATGACAGACGTCAAAATTCGTGAAAACATTTTACGCAAACATAGAATTTACGTTTACTGAAGGACAAAAACGCGTTTCAGTAAAAATTTATTTTAGAAATGGTAGTAAAATCAATGGAAATTGTGTATATTATTTAATGAGGGATGCATACGAGGAGTTTAGAGAAGTCTAGGGCACAGGTCTAGGGTGAAAAATATACCTGACATTTTAGTTCCTTTGTACAATTATTAAGGAAAGATATACGTCTTTTTTTCCTCGGCCTGCTTTGATGTGGGTTTTTTTGAGTCTCGTTTGTTTTTCAGTCTTCGTATGCAATTGTTTCTACGTTTCTGTCACGCTCACGCGTAATAAAATAACAAGCAAAGTAGGCAGACGCACCATGAAATTAAACAAAACAAAAATAAAGCTATTTTGGTAAAAAAATAAATAAAAATATTTCTGGTTCTAAAAAACTTAACTTCAACTGTTTGATTTCCTTTTCCTTTATCAGGACTGCCCTACACTGATAAAAATGGTAGGTAGTAAACTTACACTATTTTTACATTGAAATTCAATGTAATTTTAAGTAAATTTTTAATATTACGTAGAATTCGATGTACTATTACTTAATAATAGTAAAATAACATGAAATTTCGATGTAAAAATGATGTAATTTTACTATCATTTTTATCAGTGTAATTATACCTACCCAAACTTGTTTTAAAGCGTAGCGAATAATCAAAATTTTGCTCCTTTGATTTTCTGTTCCATTTTTTATCAGTAAACGCTGACTCAACTAAATTAGAAAATTGCGTTTCAAGCACACGTCATCTCGTACGTTTCAAAAATCAATAACACAAAGGATTTGTAAACTCATCGCACTTTCCGCGAACTTCTAGAAACTTTGGGGTGCTTTGGGTTTCGGGTTGGCTCCAATGATTTCGGTGCCAACTTGACGCGCGTCACCCGTTTTCTTTCCGTTCAGATTTACGAATGTTTTGCATCTAAAACTACGCCACACTATCGCAGATCGATTTTAAAAATCATTCTAAGTATTTTGAGCTCCTGGCTTTTATTAAAAACGACCTTTCTTGTGATTTCCAGAAAATTCTGGGCGCGACGCGTTCTGGGTTCGAGATTAATTTAGGTGGGGGAAGCGGCGTCTATAAAAGCAGCGCGTCCATTACTGCTGGTCATACAGTGGAATCAGCAGTGTTTGAGTGAATTATTTCGAGAGTTCCTTAAGTGAATAATTGCCGAGGAAGCTACAAGTAAGTACCCGAGACGAAGCACAAATTGCGTCCTTAAAGTCAAATAATTGCAGAGTTCGTCCACTGCCTTTCATTTGTTTTGTTTAAATTAACAACATTTTTACAGTTTCGTTATATTCCATTTTGTAAATATAGGTAATTACGCGGACGAAAACCTGCGGGCTTGTGTCGTTTTACGCGTTGCTAACTTCGATTTTCTCGTTGTTGTTACAGCATGCAGATATTCGTTAAGACTTTGACGGGCAAAACTATTACGCTGGAGGTGGAGCCATCTGACACCATCGAAAATGTCAAGGCCAAGATCCAAGACAAAGAAGGCATTCCCCCAGACCAGCAACGTCTCATCTTCGCAGGCAAACAATTGGAGGATGGACGCACCCTCTCAGACTACAACATCCAGAAAGAATCCACCTTGCACTTGGTGTTGAGGTTAAGAGGTGGCATGCAGATCTTTGTCAAGACCCTGACGGGCAAGACCATCACTCTGGAAGTTGAGCCATCTGACACCATCGAAAATGTCAAGGCCAAGATCCAAGACAAAGAAGGCATTCCCCCAGACCAGCAACGTCTCATCTTCGCAGGCAAACAATTGGAGGATGGACGCACCCTCTCAGACTACAACATCCAGAAAGAATCCACCTTGCACTTGGTGTTGAGGTTAAGAGGTGGCATGCAGATCTTTGTCAAGACCCTGACGGGCAAGACCATCACCCTGGAAGTTGAGCCATCTGACACCATCGAAAATGTGAAGGCCAAGATCCAAGACAAAGAAGGCATTCCCCCAGACCAGCAACGTCTCATCTTCGCTGGCAAACAATTGGAGGATGGACGCACGCTCTCAGACTACAACATCCAAAAAGAATCGACCTTGCACTTAGTATTGAGGTTGAGAGGTGGCATGCAGATTTTTGTCAAAACTTTAACCGGCAAGACCATCACCCTGGAAGTCGAACCATCTGACACCATCGAAAATGTCAAGGCCAAGATCCAGGACAAAGAAGGCATTCCCCCAGACCAGCAACGTCTCATCTTCGCTGGCAAACAATTAGAGGATGGACGCACCCTCTCAGACTACAACATCCAGAAGGAATCCACCTTGCACTTGGTGTTGAGGTTAAGAGGTGGCATGCAGATCTTTGTCAAGACCCTGACGGGCAAGACCATCACCCTGGAAGTCGAGCCATCTGACACCATCGAAAATGTGAAGGCCAAGATCCAAGACAAAGAAGGCATTCCCCCAGACCAGCAACGTCTCATCTTCGCTGGCAAACAATTGGAGGATGGACGTACCCTCTCAGACTACAATATCCAGAAGGAATCCACCTTGCACTTGGTGTTGAGGTTAAGAGGTGGCATGCAGATCTTTGTCAAGACCCTGACGGGCAAGACCATCACCCTGGAAGTCGAGCCATCTGACACTATCGAAAATGTCAAGGCCAAAATTCAAGACAAAGAAGGCATTCCCCCAGACCAGCAACGTCTCATCTTCGCTGGCAAACAATTGGAGGATGGACGTACCCTCTCAGACTACAACATCCAGAAAGAATCGACCTTGCACTTAGTATTGAGGTTGAGAGGTGGCATGCAGATTTTTGTCAAAACTTTAACCGGCAAGACCATCACCCTGGAAGTCGAGCCATCTGACACCATCGAAAATGTCAAGGCCAAAATCCAAGATAAAGAAGGCATTCCCCCAGATCAGCAGCGATTAATTTTTGCCGGCAAGCAACTGGAAGATGGTCGCACCCTCTCTGACTACAACATCCAGAAAGAGTCTACACTTCACTTGGTCCTTCGATTGCGAGGAGGTATGCAAATTTTCGTGAAAACCTTGACTGGAAAGACCATCACCTTAGAAGTGGAACCGTCAGACACGATTGAAAATGTTAAAGCGAAAATCCAGGACAAAGAGGGAATTCCTCCTGATCAACAGCGATTGATTTTTGCCGGCAAACAGCTTGAAGATGGGCGCACCCTGTCCGACTACAACATCCAGAAGGAGTCCACTTTGCACTTGGTGTTGCGCCTGCGCGGTGGACAATAAGCTTTAGACTTTCCATGCTGAGAAATTTGTATTTTTTTCCTATTGCAGCTCGCTCTAGAGATTTTTTTTTACTTGAAGCTACACTCTGTAGAAACAGAAAGAATAAATATTCATTGTAAAATGTACTTTGGTTTTTTATTTATGAGAAAATCTCGTTTCCTGTGGAAGTTTAAAGTCACGTTTTAAATAAAAGAAAATTTTCAAATATTTGGTAAGTGTCCAAATATCGTATGATTTTTAAAAATTCTTATCAATTTTCCATGGAATTTGGACGTCATGTCGTAGCTTTACCGTAAAACAGCATAAAGGAGTGCAATGACGTACTTTTCACTTAAGCTAAGACATGCTGCCTAGATATGGAAAGAGGTGATAAAAACTAAAAAGTCACTCGGTATAACGTGCGTTCAAAAAAATCCGTTATCCAGATTGCTCTGAACTTTCTTTTATTTTATGACGGCATGTCGCGTCCACATCATAAATACATACAGCAGGTTCACTCTTGGCGGGAAAATTTCCCGTGCAAACTGAGCCGCCATGTTCCGGATGGAGAATCTGTCACGTCATCTGTTAGAGCACATTCGACTGGACGCACGGGGTGTTTCTTTTTCTCACTCTTACATGCACTGAAGCGCAGTCGCTCTCACACTTCTGCTCATTGCGTGCAACGAGAATTATGTCGAATGCGTCCTTAAATTGCATATGAATACTCAGAGCCGTATTCATAAAGAACTCTAAATTGTTAAATGATACGATACGATTTATAAAGGGTTTCAGTTATGTAAATGAAATGCTAAATCAGACGTCGTTTCACAAATCAAAAATGCGACATTGAATTAATTACACTGAATTGAAGAGTAAGTACTCCTCTCTAATTTATAATCTCATAAGTATTCGTATGCTTTAAGGTATAACAATTAATTGGTTAAGTCTACAATATTGGTGTCTTGCCCGATCCCTTGAACTACCTTCCTAATTTCTTTTTTCTGATTTGATACAGAGAGAAGAATGTTATCGAAAATGAAAAGTCTGGTACGGATTGTTAAAAAGAGACCGAAGCATGGACTGAAATAACCTACAACACGAGGAAAATTTGCTATTTATAAAATTTCGAACATGTGTGCACAATCTGATTATCATTTCCCTTCGACTCACTGCAGCAATTTGTAATGCCAATCTTTTAATTATTTGGCAGAGAGATGTTTGTGAAATATTTAACTTCTATTTTATCAAGATTAAGAAGTTGATTATTATGCTCATTTTTCGGTCTTCTTCTTACAAGTGATGTGTATAGAATTGTTACTCCAGATTTAGGTATTGAAATAGCTATTTGTGCAATAAGTTAGGAAATGTAATTTTTTTCCGTACTAGGCATGGGATGTACATACCACGTACATGCCATGTACGGAAAAAAATGGATTTCCTATGTGTCACACACCATGATTTTTTCTACTAGAGTTTGGAAAAGAAATTAAATTTGGATAATTTTAATAATTTATAATCATTTCTAAATTGAAAAGTGGAGGCAAGATTGCTCTGCTTTTGTTACTATAGAGAAACAATACAATATATTATTTCCTCACTTGTTAGGAAATATTCCACTTTTCCTAACTCAAATTAGTATTCTAATGTTAAAGTTAACTTATGTACCTTAATATCTAATCTTCACTCTTGGTAGGTAATAAATTTATGAATATAATTATATTTACAAGAAAATTGTATTTAATAATTAATAGGTTTGCTCCAGCAGCATTTTCTGACTAGTTCGGAACCGTTAAAAACTGTTGCCCACCGAAGTAATGATCGATTTTAACGGCACCGTCAAAATATGTACAATTTTGACGACTGCATGCTCTTGAACTAGTTACGAAGTGTTGCTGTAACAAACCTAATATATGTATATTGAATTAATCTTATAATACATTTTATTTATAATTTTGAATCAAACAAATTTGTTTTTGATAATTGTGTATTTTGATACGTATTAAAAATACTACAGTAATAATAATACATTAAAGAAAGTTTGTTTAAATAAATTATGTATTAGGTTAAAATTGTAATTTCCTGGCTTATAATCTTTATTAGACATATTTTAATTTAACTGTTGTAATGTAACACTTTAAGCTTAAGCTATTAATTAGTAGTTAGTCAGTTTACTTCGTTTTATACAAATAAAGTTTACGATTTCAATATATACCGTACAGATATACTGTATATATGTCCCTAACTTTAATTTCCATTCAATATGGAAGACAAACAAATATCGATGTTTTATGTTACATTAAGTGAGGCCATAGGGATTTACATGCTAAAAATTATATCTTAAGTTATATCACAAACAAATTATTAACGTCAGCCTATATGATTGAACGAATATAGTTCAATAATTTGTGTATATTTTCTTCAACTTTTCACAGTAAAATAATTAAGGATAATTCTAGCAAAGTTCATCTTGTGTCAAATAGTTTAATTTATAACTAAATACAAAAACTTATTTAAAATTTGTTCCATAAGATAAATTAACATCAATAGTAAAATTTTTAGCATGTAAATCCTTATGGCCACACACAAAAAATTAACTGTATTTATTTTGTAAGAATTTTCCACAATAAACAATGTAAACAGTCAATCAGGTGTATTCCATAATGCAGTGGTTATTTGTCACTTTATTAACACTGTGCTTAATAATAACTTCTTAACCACCGTTTTTAAATCACTGATTGAATTTCATAAGCACACGGTGGTTATTTTACAATTTTATACATTAGTTAACTTCATTTGTAAAATATAATCACTGAACATAATTGCATATCCTTCTTTTCAATGTAATTTGCGCTTGTGGAATAGCAAAATGTTTAAAAAGTGGTTAAAAGCGACAACACATGCGCATAATTCAGTGTTTATTAATCACTGATATATGTAATACACTCGAATGTTTGGATTTGGAATGAAGTCACGTTTATTATTACGTACCTACTCCTACAAAGTAGAGAAAGTCTGGTTAACCCTGGAATACCACACTTATTTTTTGTGACGTGACTTACACATTGAGGTCTTGTAGACCCCATACAATTTTCGATAATTAATCTACTAAAACATAATTTAAAAAACGTATTGCTTTTCAACATTTTTCTGTAGAGTATATTAAACAACATCTATATTAGAAAAATGTTCACTTATAAACTAAAAGTAATATAAAATTTATCAAAACATTAAATACAAGCCAATTTCAGAAAATCAAGAAACTGAAGAAACATTTCATCTACGCTACCCCAAATAGTGGTAGCTGGTACGCCTATCGATAGAGTTTGCTATTGATAGTGCTGTCGATAGTCCTGGCTATCGATAGTACTATTGGTAGTCAGGATTATCGATAGTAAACTGTTTCGACTGGCCCACCATTAATCCCAAATATCTAAAAATGATTTTCGCAGTCTACATAATTTAGCTCAATGTTCTATGGTTTATGACATGACACACATAGAAAATTGGTTTTTCTACCTTTTTTACGGTCACAAAAAACACATCGAACTTTTTTTGGGGTACTATCGTTTTCTTTGTTGAAGTAGGTACTAGGTATATTCTCATCATTTTTCCATAAATTTTCTACTTCTTTCAATATCTCTGCTTCTGTTCAAGATCTCCTTCTCTCTCATTCTTCTAATTCCATAATAAACACAAAATCGAAGTCAACTAAAAACAAAAATGCTATGTAGACTCCACACTGGGGTCTGCGAGACCCCATCAATAGATAATATATATATATATTATTACTTACTTATTGTACACTCATATCAAACTCACTCCCTTGATATATCTACTCGAAAAGTAAATTTTAAAGGTGAAAACTACGCACGTGCATTATAATGGCAATTTGCATGGAGTATGTCAGACCCCAGTGTGATATTCCAGGGTTAGTCCTACGAATTTACTTAATTGAACTCAAAATAGACTTATTCAAGTTAAACAAGTCTCTTTTTGAGTTAAATAAGTATTTGTTGAATCAAAAATATATTTTGTTCATTCAAATAAATAAAATCGTTGGTCATATATAACCGTGAAAATGGTAAATTCAATGCAGTTATCTTTCTCCGTGTATTTTAATATAATTAATCTATTTACGTTTCACTTTATTTTTTTTAAATAATATTTATTAATGTAGAATTAAAAAAATCGATGTGAATCAGTAAATAATGCAGTGGGACAAGTGTGCCCTGCAAGAATATTTTAATTGCGGCTCTGGTATTATACATTCTCAAAATGGCGTCAAGGTCAAAAAATCTTGCCCTGCCAAATCAAAGGTGCCGACAAACAGTTTCCATGCTGATTATAATATGCTGTGGTATGACTTTCTCCAGTACCTCCATGTTTGAGACATGTCACCAGCAGCGCTGGTGCTAGGAGCGGGAAGATTTAAACAAGGTTTTAAAATTTCTAATTTATTTTTGTAATAGTTTCAATTTGGTTATGACGTTGCGTTTTTAAAATTAAAATAATCAACTAATTAATGGACAATTTAAATTTAGTTGAAAGCTACAACTTAAATTGTTCCTTAACAATTTTTTTATGACACATAGAAATGGGATCTTGTGAAAGAAAAATTCTAATAAAATTTTATATTTGGAAAATGCTCTTTATTTCCAACAATCACCAAATAAATTCACCTCATCAACTTATAAAATGAACTGTTGGATACCAGTGTTAAGTGTTGAAACCAATTCACGTTTAAGGTTGGTGTATAAAATCGTTGATATCGTTTATTACGTTGTTATTCTTCAAAATATTTTCATGATCGCCGTCGTACACCTTGATTTCTACGGGATTTTCAAATAAATCCGACATTGTAGAATCATCAACCGGATATAAAAGAGTCTTGGGCCTAAACAATTTAATTCTGGATTTCAACTTTTTAAACGAACATTTATAATCAGATATAGCTTTAATGCGATTGTAGACCATATCATAACAATCTCGCAAATACTGTGAAGAAAATTCCTTGTTCTCAATCTTTGTAAAAATATAATTGATTTTTTCATCGACTGATTTATGTGATGCAAGTTCTGCCTAGAATTACACATTTACAATCATTTACCTTTCTTCTGCATATTAAGGTTGGCTTACTTCCAATTGCTGCGAAACAACAAACGATGAAGTTTGAAGAATTTTTAAGAGTATTTGCGTTTTAATGGTTTCCTCGTTTTGGTCTGGAAACATCTTTTTCACTAGGAACTTCAACTGGTTCAGAGAACCGTCTATGAATACGGCTCTTCCGCAACATCCTTGTGCTTCCAGTAATGCAATTACCTCCAAAGCAACAATGCAACCAAACGAATAAGCTACTAACGTAAATGTAGAGTTGTTACGTTTGACGTACTAAAATCAAATAATAACTTAGCCCGAGATTCAAGAAAACAATTTCTTAATAATAGTGACCTTAAGAACGTCCTCAGCTAAAGATGATATACTATTATTGCGATAACTGAATAAAAACTGGCACACATTAGCGCCGCACTTTAATTTTGAAATTAGCGGTCTAAGTGCGGTGCACGTTCCCTCTATTCCAGGCAAGAAAGATACTTCAGGAAATTCTTCATTAACTTTATCATTTGCATTAAGGTCCACCGATGGCATATTAGAAATATCGGTTTGTTCTAAGTACCTCAGTAGAAAACTCAACCAGTCAGTCTCAGTTGTTGGAACAATATTTTGCCAGCGCTCTTTTAACCTGTTCAAAACATAATAAAATTTGAACTAAGTGAAAACAATTTACGAAAATTCTTACCTGGAAAATGTCAACGTTTTCACATCCTGTGTCGTTAATGTAATATCGAAATGTCGTTCTATTAACTGTTTTATTTCAAGGCCCGTTATCGAGTCCATGCCTAACTCTGGGAACGTTAATTGTTGATTTACGTTTTCCAGATTCGTTAAACCTAAAAATATTGCGTTACGCCTTTTTTTTTTCAAAGAACCACAAAGATTGAGAACCTAAAATATTGCAGATCATTTCTTCGATGTTGCCACCGATCGTTTTCTCCGCCACAACCATACTAGATAAGATTACTTTGTCTTGGCACAAGAATTCGTCTAACACTTCAAGACAGTTTGAAATCCTCTGCGGTAAAGTACCACCTATGACCACCTCTCTATTCAATTCGTTCATCTCAGCAACTAACCCCACCTAAAAACATCACCTTTTTTTTAAGGGCGAAATATTATTTTTTTACTTACATCTCCAATGGCACCCCATTGAACCGCTAAAGCCGGAAAACCTTCCGAACGCCTCTTCTCGCAAATATTTTCCATTATGGAGTTTGCCAAACCATAGTTCGTTTGCCCTTCATTACCCCGTCCGGCAGACACGGAGGAAAACACGACAAAATATCTATGAATACATATATTTTCACGATGCCTTCAAAATAAGGACAATTTACCTCAAACTTGGGCAAAGTGTTCGGGACACTGTGTCTAAGTGATGTGTGGTAATTGCTTTGGGCTTCAAAGAAGTCACGAAGGACTCAGTGGTTTGATTCTCAAAGAGTTCGTCTTTCAGTTGGACGGCTAAATTAAAAATGGCGTCCACAGGACCAAATTCATTTGCTTTCGTCAGCAATTTAGTGCAACCTTCTCTAGTAGTTACGTCTTCTGTAGAAACATGAATTATCGACGCATATTTTTTCCAAAACCTGCATTTAATTCAAAAGATGCATAGGTATATTTATAAAAACAAATCAGTTTGAAAATTGTTCTTTCTTAGTTGCAATCAAGAACGTTTTGGTATTAGAAAAAAAATAACAAAGTCAGTAAATTCATTAGAAGTAATTTAATACCTGAACTTTAGAGCTTGATATCCGTTCCTGACACCGTGCCTTGAAACCAAAATTAATTTTTTACAACCCTTGACTATCAGCCAGTCAACTAATTCCAAACCCACACCACCTAATCCACCAATTATCACGTAAGTACTATTTGGATTGCAATAAAATATAGGTTTGCATTTAATAAGTTGTTTAGTGGGCAGGGGGACAATTCTTTTATCTTCTTCCTCTCTAATTTTGATAACAATTTTTCCTATATGCTTTCCCGACGCCATATACCTATAAGCCGCCTCGATGTCGTCACAATTGTAAATGACTTTGTGCAATGGTTTCACAACACCTAATTTTATGTATTCCGTAACAAGTTTGCCAATCTCTTTTCTTTTTTCGACATCAAGTATAGAATCCAGCATCACTCCTACTGCTTTTATACTTCTTTCAAACATTTGCAAACTTAATTTATCATTAGTTATCAAATCGGCCTTTCCAATTTCAAGATAAACTCCACCTTTCGTTATGCATCGAACCGTAGCGTGTAATCTGTCCTGTACAAGAGAGTTCAACGCGATATCAACACCTTTTCCGTTCGTGTGCTGGAAAACCATCTGCTCGAACGTAGTATTTCTGGAGTTTCCAATGTGTTCCTCCTTTATTTGTGGGAAATGCTTGAGAATGAAGGACTTTTTTTCCTTTGACCCCACAGTTGTAAAAATTGTGCAGCCGAAATGTGAAGCCACGTTAATCGCAGCTTGACCAACACCGCCACTGCCACCATGAATTAATATGCTTTGTCCCTTTCGTATACCAGCAACCTACACACAATTTTCTTTTCAAAATTGTTAAAAGAAATATTAAACCTTATTTAAAATTTTCACGAATACACACTTACAAACACGAGAGCATATAATACAGTGGCGTAAGTGATGGGAATCGTAACAGCATCCGCCATCGTCCATTCGTCAGGTATATCCCACACCAGAAGTGAATGTCCCAGATAAAATGTGGAAAGTGCTCCTCTTGATGCGACACCGAATATTCTTGCACCCCTGAAAATCCAGTGATATAAAAATACATGATTTAAACAGTTCGTTTACTTTGAATCTCTTCCTGCGAATTCCCAACCTTGCAGACCTTCTCTAAATACCCGAGTAGTCACACCATAATCGACGGGGAGTCTTCCAGAGGCTGTCAGTATATCTCTAAAGTTCAGTGCCGAATAATAAATCTAAAACGTTTATTATTTCACTTATGGAGGAATTATTCCCAACACGTTTACTCACGTGGACTAATATTTTATTTTTCTCTACAGGACTATTCCTTGTTACGGATCCTTCTACCCACGTTAGACTAGACAAATCACCTGGATTGAGTACACTGAGAAAAACACTTTCTGCTTCCATCATTTGCGGTTTAACTAACACATGTCGATAAGTTCCCCACTTGCCATTCTTATAAACGTTTATGGCAATTCCTTTCTTTAGTTGCCTTTCATAAAACTCCACGTTTACGTCGAATTTTGCTGCATTGTCCTTCAGCAAAACGCATCTAATTTTATATCCATCACGCTCCCGACGTAAACAGTTAATGAAACCCAGAATTCCACTGCATTCAACATTTTGCGAAACAATAACGATTTCTTTGCCATCTCCAAGCATTCGTTGTAGTTTTGGCACCCAACTTACATCCTGTATTGAATCTGTAACGCTCAAGACTTTCGGTTTTTGATACGAAGACGTCCTCATGAGAACGATGGCTTCAAATTCGGTTTCGTAGCACGTGATTACTTCCAAATTTTCAGGTTTCTCGTCAAACTTAAAGTTTCTGTCCTGTCTCGTTATAATAAATCCGTCTGAAGTTACTGCATTCATTGCTTGTGTTAGCATCTAAAAGGAAATAGTAGAAGCAAAATGGTTTCACTTAAAAACTGAAAGCTTACGTCGGTATCAGTTAATAGGTCGACGGCCACAACCAACAAGCAATTGCCATTAGCACTTAAGGGTTCGTTGTCGACAATAATTTCTGGTAAATCCAATTCTTCATTTGATAACAATTTTATATCCGGTTGCATAAGTGGTTGATCAGCCAAGATTCTTTGAATTATTGGAGACAGTGGCTCTTTTACTTTGGTTGAATTGTAAAGAACTTCAACCATTTTGAAGGCCGTTTCATGAATGTTCTCCAAAATTATTTGCACATTGACTCGCATGCACTGCTCAAGCTGCAAAGATCCTTCGTTTGGTACAAACTCATAAGATTCTAGTACTGGTTGCGCCAATATCTTTCTTTTGGAAATTTGATTAATGGAAAGCCCAACCATTTCTATTCCTCCGCACCTATAAAGGAAACGAATTGTTAAGTTATTCTTTAAATGACTGAATTTAATACGTGGTAATGTTTGCTTCTTTTCTGCAGTAGACGTTTACTGTACCGTCGCTGTTGATATAAGTGGCAAGTTTCTTCGGATTTAAAATCAATTTTCCTATTCCCGTGGGCACATACAGATTCTTAGTATCGGTTTGCAAGATGTTTATTTGAAGCATGTTGTCGATGAACGCTACCCAATTTTCATCCCATTTTATGGTGCCTTTAGTCCCCGAATTGTTACACTTCGTTATACCTCGAAACGCTCCCCTGGAAAGAACATTTGAATGCTTTGTGTTTTTTCATGTGAAAATAAGGTTTCCGTACATGTAGTTATAACCGCGCAAATGAAGTTCCTTGTAGAAGTCTTTCTGAAGTAGCGGTATTTGATTTTCATCGTCCGTGATGCCCAAACTTTCGATATCCGTAAACTGGTCGTAACTTTTTTCTGTTGCAGTAACGTTTCCAGTTACGAGAAGAAGTTCTTTTTCAGTGATCTGAATTTACGAGCAGTTTCAATTTAAATGTCAATAAATGTAACAAATATCGCTTACTTCGAAGTCTCCGTTAGATTTCACTGAAACAGTATAAGAAACCTGATCCTGATGTGATATATTTGATGCACGCAGGAAGTTTACATTGTCAAATACGAGTACGCAGTCCTCCATTGGACACATTGTGTTTTCAGAAACAAATTTCCAAATAAGAAACAAGTAACCGGTAGCAGGAAACAGAACGCTACCTAAACAAATATAAATTATAGGCAATGAGAATATTTTATTTTGTTAAACGATCATCCTTAAGCAAGTAATACGTTGAGTAACAAAAAACGTTTTAGTTATATCATTGCCGACTAGAGGTACAGACCATGCTCAATGGGTGGGGATTCGGAGTCTGGCATTCATTGCGCATGAATTAATGAATGAAAGAATCCGAGATTCGGAGTCTCCCCGCCCACTGAGCATGGCCTGTACTTCTAGTCGGCAATGGTTATATCGAATATAACGAAGATTTTTTTAGGTGTCTAATGCAAAAAATTTAACTGCTTAAGTACTCACCATCAATCACATGTCCTTTAAGATATGCCCAGTCGTTGTTTTTCGTGCTAACACCGTAAAGACGTGAAACTGATTTGGAGCGGCTTTCGTCTATAACATACCATTCGTGGTTGTAATCCCATTTAACAAGCGGAGATATCATAGGTGTTCCTCTGCTTACTGGCCACTTAATTTCCGGGTATAATTTTGCCAAGTTAAGATTCACTCCGTTTTCATATAATCTAAAACAATATGTTTCATTTCCTTTTCGTGACTGACACTGGTGAGTTGTTACCTTCCTAAATTTGTTAATAAGTTAAAGACCGTGTTGGTTACGCCGAAATTTATTAGGTGCAAGGAGTTTACGAATGCAGAAGTTTTAAGACCGAAATGAATCACTGAAGTTTCATCTGATAAAATCCTGGAAGCGTCTTGTGTTTCGAAGGGATTCAATATTGCATCCAATAAAGATGATTTAGAAAAGCCCCGATTACGAATCCATCTGATTGCCTTAAACCGTTTCAGATCCATTAATTTTGACAAATCAACTGCTGTATTTAATAAGGAAATATTATCTGAAATGAGAACGACAAATTAAGAATTTTTTTTTTAATTCGTAACAATACTTGATTCTTCCTGCTTGATTCCATGGAATTTCAATTTAGACATTTTCACGTTATAAATCGCAATGAGTAATTGTTCTAAACTTAATAGACCGTCGTAATAAGCACAAAATAATTCGCCCAGGTTGTTTCCCATTAAATAGTCGGGTTTGAGTCCAACATCTACCATAACTTCGTAGAAACATATCTGGATCGCAGTTACCTCGAATAAATCGCCTAAACCGTTTTTCTTCTCACTGTTTTGGTCTAATGCAAAATCTTTATGCAGTTTTAATTGTTGCAAAAGAGCGTGAGTTCTAAAAAAAATTATGTTTTAGATTTGCGTGAAAGTAATTCTTCAAAAGAAAACCTCTTCATGGCGCCATTGAAAATAGGAAATTCCCTTAAAGCTTTTCCAATTTTTAACCATTCTTGGTCGTCAAAATCGTTGACCATTAAACACAGGGGCTTTGCTTTAGAAAGAGCATTCACCGAACGAACTAGTTCGCCGCTTTTATCTACTATTGAGAATCCTCGATATTTCTCATTTATTACTTCTTTACTGAAATTAGAAATTAAAAAGTCGCAAGAACAAGAAAACCAATCCATCAACTTACCAAAAAATTTCGTGGAATAAACCAATGTATTCAGCGTCTAACTTCCTGTTTTTGATGTCATTCAAATATGTATTAATTGATTCTATCGTTCTTCCACTTACGCAGATCAATCGGGGTAAGTCGTCGCTTGATTGGCCATCCTTAATTTTTATGTTCTTGTTAGCTGCTAGTAGAAGATGACAGTTAGCACCGCCAAAACCAGAATTATTCATTGCTAAAAAAAATCGTGTTCATAACAACGTCTTGCATTTTCTCCTCAACATACCAGCTAAATGTTGATCGTCGATCCAAGGGGTTTTTTCCGTTACCACTCTGATCCGACCATCGTGTAGCGCCGTTATTTCCTTCTTTGGTTTCTTCAAATGTATGTTTGGTGGAATATAACCGGTTTCCATTGCGATGATTATCTGATGCAGAAAAAAGTATTGAACATGGGAAAAAAATATATTGAAACCTCACTTTTGCAAGCGAACATAAACCGGATGCCGGTTCAGAATGACCCATATTAGATTTGATCGATCCAATTAGTAAAGGTTTCGCCCGATTTTTGCAAAACGCAGATGCGATGGCGGAAACTTCCTGGGGATCCCCAACTTTTGTGCCTAAAATACGTAGGTTTAATGGAAGGAGATTTAGTGGGATTCATTTTAAGTATCTTTAACCTGTGGCGTGAGATTCCACGAAACTTACTGTCGACGGATTTACTTTACATTCTTCATAAAATTCCTCGAAAAATTGAGCGAGGTTAGTACCCAAAAGATAAGTGATTCCTTCTGGTTTGTGTCCGTCGCTGTTTACTTTAGCATGGATGATCCTGCAGTACATTCTTTTGGCTTCTTTCGCTTTTTGTAGCAGTACCGCGGAAATGGTTTCAGATCTGACATAACCGTCGGCGTCTTCGTCGAAAACTTTTGGAACACCAACGGGGCTTAACACACCCAATCTACAAATTCGAAGGTTGTCATATCGCATCGGGAGATTTTTAAGGTTCCAAATTTTACCGTACGAATTGCAAAAACCTGCTCCCGAGTAAACAGATGCTTGTTGCTGCTACGATCGCCCGATCACATTTTCCCATTTTCATTTCCCTGTACGCCAATTCCAAGGCGTAAGCAGAACTACTGCAGGCGGTATCGCAAGTGAAAGAGGGTCCATTTAGTTGTAGGTGGTAGCTTATTCTATGAGCTACTTGATTTTGCATGCATCTTAAATATGTTCCTTTATGATGGAGAAATTTTGATAGTGACGATGCCGCTTACCCGAGTAATGCTTCGCCTTTGAAACACTTGTATCTCTTGACAAGTATTATCTCGGATTCTGTTCCACTTAAGGCCGCGTAAACACCTGTCTTAGTACCTGCTAAAGTTGAAGGATTTACACCTGCATCGAGTAGTGCTGCTACAACTTGCTCTAATATTTGGCGTATCGCAGGGTCCGTGTACTTAGCTTGTCCTGAGCTCATCCCTATTTCAAGTTTTAATGAACTAATTAAAAAATTTCACAAGTTAAATTCCTCACCAAAAAATCCTGCGTCCATTTTGTCTAAATCGTTTAACATTCCGCTTCTTGGAGGTATTTCTTCGTGATATTTTGCCGTCTGTCTTCGGCTAACCGTCACCAAATCGACTTTGTTAAACAAACTTTCGCGCAGTTCGTAGACATTATCGGAATTTGGAAATTTCCCGGCGAGGCCTGAAATTCAGCAAACTTGACGAAAACCACCAACCATCATTTATTCCAAATTCCAAACCAGATACCACAATTTCTTCTCCGGATGGCGAGAACCCCATTTCACTTCCATCATGCGCACCACGGCTCAATCCGTTTGGCTTCATGGTTTGCCTTCTCATAATCGTCCGGCTTTAATCTCATGTTTATAATACTTCGTACCTACTTGTTTTCTTTTTTGCAAATGCGTTTTAATTGAAACGAAAATGAATTGCAGAATATACAAATTCTTTTGTTTAAAGGACGAAATTATATTACTCCCGACCTACATGCATATAAAATACGCAGTACAACTTAATTATTACCATACATTAAAGTAACGAAGTTCCTGTTATGCTGCTGAAACTACGCAATTGTACAATAAAAAACAAGTAAATACATATAACAAAACAAAATACAAATCTGCATAAGGATTTTTTAAAACAGAAATTACCTGTGTCTCCGTGATAAGTCAGGAATAATTGCGTGTTTACACATTTTTTTGCCGTTTATATAATCTCAAAGCTTGACTACCGAAATCAATTTCGTACAACCCTTAACTATTAATCAGAATTTCCAGTTATGCAATATATGTTGCAGCAATATTTATTGCCACAAGAAGCATTGCTTCGATCAATTTACATTAGGCAATAAGTTGCGTGAACAAGAGTGTACTAAATTTTTTAACTGTTGGTTTCTAACGTCACTTGTACACTGCCTTCCAAATGTATTCGTCCGAAAAACCATAAAACTGTGCGAAATTGAACGTTACCGAAATATTTCATCCTTATGACAACAAGTATAATTGCGCTTGATCTCTGTGAGACAGTTTCTCTCTACGACAAAGTAAAGAACATAGCCGATGTAAAATTAGGTCAGTAGTAGCAAACGTAGCATTTAATTAAATTAAACTGTCACATTGTATTCTGTAATTGGAATTATGTTCTGTACTAGGTTGTAGTTTGCCTTTTAATTGAAATTAACATGAGTAAAAAAGTAAATGGCCGACTATTTAAAATCAGTGCACCACTTCATTTCTCTTACCTTATAATTTAGCTCACTCATGCTTCAGTGCTCTTCCATCCTTCTCTGTTTTTGGTTTTGTCTCTGACCTCACGCCAACTTAATCCTACTTTCTCGCGCTCTTGTTCATCTGTTTTCGGTTTTCTCTTACTATGTTGTTTCCTTCTATCTTTAACGTGTGCTCGTTCCATTTCCACTTCTTTATTGAATCTGCTCGCGGAATAGAACGGCCGCTGGGAAAGAAAGAAAAAGATAAATTAAAATTCTTAAAAAATTGAGGACTAACGGGAGATAGGTCAAGAGGAAGGCGAAAGTCCAGTTGATTGGATGAGGTATTAGAAGATTGGAAGAAAGAAGCAGAAGATGGGACAAAATATATCCTTTCTTTTTTTTTACTTGTTTTATTATGGGTCATGCTATGTTGCATCTTTGGGTCAATTTCATGGGATCGCTTCCTCTGCTTTCTCTGACATTTCTATATCTTTTCATTCACAAAAATCATTTTGTTATTTGCGGTCCATTTTTGTTCTTCGTCTCTCTCCTGTATCTGCAATGTTTCTTTAGTAATATGTACTAGGACGCTCAACTTAAATGATACCATTTGACAGTTTCGTAGCCCTTACGCTGAATGTTCTTAAGGGTGTGGTTCGCATGCAGGAGTATCATTTAAGTTGAGCGTCGCAGTACATTGCGTTCATTTGCGATTCTTCATTTCTATTGATTGGTGTGTGGATTTTAATATGGTTTTCGTTTGGAGATTTTAGAATTATTTTTTCTTACATTTTTTGTTTATTTTGGCACAATTTCGTTTCCCTCGTCGGTTCGTTCGATTTTCCTGAGATCCTAATTTTCTCTGATTGTGACATTTATAAATCGAGTTGAAAACGCGAAAGCTTGAACTGTTGAACTATTTTTTCTTTCCGAAAACATTAACATAAGTATTTCTCTTTCTGTGTAAATCAGTTGTTTGTAGATTGTGACGCCATTGTTTACAAAATAACGGATATTACTTACGTGTGTTTGGCATGGAAAAAATTCGCGTCGTGCGCACACAAGTAATAATAATTATAATAACAATAATATACTAATAACAGAAGATAATGTAATTCTTCAATTAACTTTTATTATTATTTTTGTTGTTCTTAAATGCATTTATGCACCGTCACCGCAACAACTTACTCAGGTAGTTGATATTAAGGAAAAAAATTATGTACAGTTGCATCCAACTAAATCGGTTCACTTGTACGATAGCATCCTTATGAGACAAAAACTGATTTTAGAAATTAATGCCGTTTTCGACTAGCCCTCAGAGTATTCACATCTTGTTTTAACTTCATGTAATAATAAGGGGGGGGGATACTCTGAAAATGCTCTAAATCTAGATATGGCAAGTAGGTAGATGTGATAAATGCAGATTTCGTTAGGGCGTTTCATGAAGTGTTGCGATTTTCCAAGCCAAGCCTCCATTAATTTTTTTTACAACTTACCTTTGCAGTAGACAACGGTCTGTATCGTTTAATAATTTAATCTTTGTAAGTTACAAACAGCGAACTCTGGTGGACCTCAAGAACCTAATCTTGGACAATTACTATTTGCAGTCCTATTCATAAATCATTACAATCAACGTGAATAGTACTACTAGTTTGCTAATTTAACCGAATTTTTAGCTGTCATAATAACAAAGTTAGCAATAGTGCCGACTTAAGTTTGAATAAAATTCGTATAAAGAACCTATTTAAATGATACGCTATTTATATACAGGCTGACTGGTAAGTCGACGCATTTCTTCTATTTATTTCTTCCTCAGATTACAACAAGCCGCTACTGGGTGATAACCAAAGATCATAATTCGGTCCACTTGCTATTCAAAGTGTACACGGGCCTTCAAATAGATCGAACAGTGGGAGGATCGAGTCGAGGGAGCAATCGTACCGTCGGAAATTTTCCTTCATAAAATCCTTCGTAACATTTAAACTGAACATTGACTTCTAATTATTATTGTTTTGCAGTTCATTCGCACGGCACAAACATAATTAACCAGTCAATGCATTCACGACGAATACAGAAAACATTTGCATGTTTCTTGCTTCATTGTTTCAAAGTACCGTGTGTTCGAAAAGGCTTGGCTATGAAAAATAAAAGTTGTGGTAACTGTAATCACTGCAGATATTGTCATAAATTTATTTTGAAAATCCATTTAAGTTACTTTTTGAACTACTGCTACATTCGAGAAAAATTGCTTATACACGGTCGTTGATATGTAGAGAAATGGTCGATTATTTCTTAAAATAAGATAGCTGGCGAAAAATGTTAAGTACAAAAGTTGTAGGGCTTTTTAAAATCTATTACACTAAACAAAAATTAAGCATACAAAAACTCATAGGAAAACAAAGTTACTTTTTTTTAAAATGGAACACCCTATATTTTACGCGATATTTCAGTTCTTCTCAACATTCTGAAAACAATTGTGTAGCACACCACATACCTAAACTTAACCGTTTTCGAGATATCGAGTTACTAATATCTAGACGAAACTTTTCCTGGTAAAGGAATTGGATGCAGGGTTGCAATTGAATGGCCAGCTAGGTCTCCCAATATGACACCACTTGACTTTTTCTATGAGGTCACCTTACAAAATAGGATTTCAAAGAAAATAGTTGTTTATTAAAACATGTGGGGCGTTGTTATGGAGTCAAAAAAATTTCTAAGGTAACTCGATATCTCGAAAACGGTTAAGTTTAGGTATGTGGTGTGTTATACAATTGTTTTTAGAATTTTGAGAAGAACTGAAATATCGCATAAAATACAGGGTGTTCCATTAAAAAAAAAGTAACTTTGTTTTCCTACGACTTTTTGACTGATCGTGTATACTTAATTTTTATTTAGTGTAATAGACTTTAAAAAGCCCTAAAACTTTTATATTTAACATTTTTCGCTATCTATCTTACTTTAAGAAATAATCGACCGTTTCCATACATATCAGCGACCCTGTATGTGCTTTGATATAATTTCGTCACGCATACCTGCAACCATGACCGTGAGTTTGTGGCTAGCTTTAAAAAGTCTTAAGAACGGTCGAGACTTTTGGCTTTCAAATGAATGAATAAAACAATTGTCTTAAAATGACCGACATTAGAAAATTTAAAAAGAAAATGAGCCTTGTGGAAAACGGAGAAAAAATTAAAACAACGATAAAAGAAAAGTAAATACAATTGAACTTGGGAAAACAAAAGACGACCAAACAAGTGAAAAATGAAAGGACGACTAAGCAAGTGAAAAATAAAAGACGATTTACCAAGAAAAGGCAAGAAATGATAAGCATACAAGAAAAACAAAAAACAAAATTTGCTTGAAATGAACCCCCACTTTCTTTCTCCACACTCTCTTTTATCGTCACTGAATATTATAATATTAAAAAAAAAAAACAAATTGCTCTACATATGTTTTGATATAATTTCGTCACGCATTCCTGCGATCATGACCGTGCGTTTGTGGCTAGCTTTAAAAAGTGTTCAGAGCGGTTGGCTTTTAAACGAACGATTTATCGTTAAATTGCCAACATTAGAAAACTTCAAAAGAAAATGAGCCCTACGGAAAATAGAAAAAAAAAATAATAAAAATAAATACGATCTGATTTGGGAAAACAAAACGCGAAATGAATACGAGTGAAAAATGGAAGACGACTAACCAAGAAAACTTAAAAGATAAAACGAAAAAAAAGGACTGAAATAAGAAAAGGAAGAATTTAGACTAAATTATAAAAGCTAATTAAAATAATAATAATAAAACCTCGGAGAAAAATTGAAATAAAAATATACATTAAAAATTGTTTTTTTTTTTTTTTAATAAATCCCCCACTTTCCCGTTCCACTCCCTCTTGCACCGTCACGGGATATCAAAACGTTAAAAAAACAAAACAAAACTGCTTTATGTTTTGATATAATTTCGTCATGCATTCCTGCGAACACGACCGTGCGTTTGTGGCTAGCCTTAAAAAATGTTAAGTGCGGCTGAGACTTTTGGCCTTTAAACGAATGAACAAAACAATTGTCGTTAAATTGCCAACATTAAAAAATTTAAAAAGCAAATGAGCTTTGTGGAAAATAGAAATTAAGATGACGATAAAAGTAAATACAATCGGACTTGGGAAAACAAAAGATGACCAAACGAGTAAAAAATGAAAGGACGACTAACCAAGTGAAAAACAAAAGACGACCAATCGAGAAAGAATAAAAAAAAATTCCTTCAGCAGGAACACAAGTTTATAAACAGTTTTAGAATATCCTATTTTTTGTTCCAAATCAAAAACAATCTAAAATAATAGAACGTCCAAATAGGATAGTCTTAAACGGCTTTAACAGAAAAAAATATATACACATAGAAAAAAATTATTGAAAATGAAATTAAATAATAATAATTTAATTTTCGGTTAAATGACGAACCATGATTACTTGACTTGAAAAGACTTTGTTTAAATGACAAGAATGACAAGTTAGGTATCATTTTGGTTTTATTGAAAATGTTACGCCTACTTCATTTGTAGGTAGTAGACGATTCATTCATTTTCAATAATTATTTCTCCAAATTTTTCCCATAAAATATAATAAATTTTTGATGTGGTTGGATAGAGAATTCAATGAGCTATCAGAATTAAGAAAAAAAATTGGGGGTTGCTATTTAAAAAAAATGTCGATGACGTCAGTACTCGAAAACAAATTACAGTCAGAAATTGATTTTCACTTGAAAATGTGTGCTTTTTAAAAACAAAATTTACCTGTCCGAGCGTTTTTTCGAAATGTCAAAAATAAAGAAATTACGAATTTTATTCCATACTTTAGAGGCTCACTGTACACACACACGAACGAAATAGGGGACCAATGATGACCATTAAGAACGAATTAATTAATTAAAAAATTGACTGTATAGTCTGCAATTTACAAAAAAAAAAACTGTGGGTTTTATTTTGATGTGTCAAGACGCTGTAATTCGAGCTAACGAAAATCTAACGAAAAATGTCAATTATCTGCCAAATTTGAAGTTGAGCCAAATTCGGTTTAGTTTCCCAATCAAACCCTTCAGATACTCAAATTAGGGCCCATACCCTCAGGAGGAGATTACCAAATTCAATGCAACTTTCCAAAACCTAATACAAAGTTCCAAAAGCCATCCCTCGTTAAACTCCAGCCCCGAAGGACCACACCTATTCCCGTTAAACATTCCAAAATCAAATATGAATTTCCAAAATCAATCCCGAAGGTGTCCAGCGAATTTAGTTGCTCTCCACCAAAGCACCCTAGTGTTCTTGAAACTAATTTTAAAGTCCAAATTAAAATCGAGTTGAATCACACTTTTAAGGTCAATGATACGTGTAGCTAGGCCACAATGAGCAGACGATTACGTGAACTTGAACTTTATTCAAACGTTTCGTTTAAAATTCCGACAACGAGGAATCAAATTCAAGCGGAAACTGCATTTATAATGAAGACGCACAATGAAGCGGCGAAGCATATAAACCCCAAATTAGCGCTTAGAAGACTAGATGCGTAGCATGATGCGAGCGACCTCAAGTCTTCCCGGTGGTGATGGGATCAAGGTTGGTTTCGATCTGGCGCATTCACCTCCCGGGGAAGAAATCGTCGTATCAGGTGTTTTGTTTTGTCGGGGGTAAATAATCCAATTGTTTTTTTAATTCTGCGAATTTCAGGGCTCGCCGGGAAATTTCCGGAGTCCGATGATGCGTACCAGTTTCGGGAAAACTTGTTTAACAAAATCGATCTGGTGACGGACGATGAGAGGCGATGGGCAAAATACCATGACGAGATACCTCAGAGGACCGGAAAAATAAATGGCATAGACGCTCTGGACGTCGGGTATTTTGGTAAGAAACCCTCAAATATTTTTGTTTTCGCTTTAAATCCTTCCTGATAGGAATACGATCATCCGAGGCCCATTGTATGGATCCCATGGTGCGCTTGATGTTGGAGAAAGCCGTAGAAGCGGTTATCGACGCCGGAATCAACCCCTCCTCTTTGGCGGGAACTAACACCGGAGTTTACATTGGAATTTGTGCGTCCGAAACAGAAAAGGACATCGTCTTTGAGAATAAATTTTTCAAAGGTGAAACCGTCCTTGGGTAAGGCGCACGCCATTTGAGAGCTCGTTGGTGATACGCCAAAAATTTTCAAGGTGCATTCGAAATCAAGCAGCCCAAAGAATAAGCTACCACCTCCAATTGAATGGGCCATCCTTCATCTGCGATACCGCTTGCAGCAGCTCAGCTTACGCCTTAGAGCTGGCTTACAGAGAGTTGAGAATGGGCAAATGCGAGCAAGCGATCGTCGGCGGGGTGAATCTCTGTTTGTTCGGCACCATGTCCTTACAATTCGCTAGGTACCCCCCCCCCCTCCCACCAATTATAATTTGGATGATGCGATGAATTGTTACTTTTTCAGGTTGGGGATGTTGAGTCCGGAAGGTTTTTTGAGGGCGTTCGACGAGGACGCCAATGGATACGTTAGGTCCGAAGCAGTCTGCGCGGTGCTTTTGCAGAAAGCCAAAGATGCCAAAAGGATTTACTGCAGGATAGTCCACGCGAAGGTCAACAGCGATGGGTACAAATCGGAAGGGATCACCTACCCTTCGGGGGTCTTCCAAGCCCAGTTTCTCGACGAGTTTTATAAGGAATGTGGGGTGTGTCCTTCGGCCATAAGCTTCCTGGAAGCGCACGGAACAGGTAAACGACATTTTATGATATAATTAGTAGGTGTAATTAGTTCAGTAAGTTTCCAAAATTAGATTAGTATGGTTAGACCATATAACAAATACCAAATCAAAGAGAAAAGATTGGGGTACGGATGCGTTTGTAAAACACAAAGTCATTGATTACCAGAAGTCTGCAATGGAATACAGGGGAAGTTGCTAGAACAGCATCAAGGTAAAAGTTGGAAATCAAAAGGCGTCAACGGGCGTAGTTAGAAATCCGTACAAACAACAGAAAACAAAAGGAATTAAACAAACAGCGATAATGTCCAAGAAAAAGTATTTTTTAAATGAAACTCTTGAGGCTCTTCTTCCCTAGAAATTGTTTCTCCCGAGAGCTCAATTGATTCAGTTTACAAGTTTCTCATCATCACCAATTAACTTTTTTGAAAAATCCTGATCAACAGGAACTCAAGTCCTCATCCTTGGAGTGACCGATTGCTCGTTGTTCGTAAGCAGAAACGAACTTAAAGTTCTTAGTTGGTATGCTTGGAAATAAATTAAAACGTAGCTCGAATCAATCAAATTAAAGAATCCGAAACATTTGTTTAATGTGGAAAAAGGAAAGGGGGAAGGCCAAGAGGAAGGCATGAGGAGTAGGAATTAAAAAAAGCAACCTTCTGAAAGAACAACATGAAGACCACGAAATTCGGAAATGAGAAGACGTCGACTGGAGTTTTGAAAATCGCAAGATATACAATAGAAAACAGACGAATATAAATAAACCAACAGAAAACGTGAGGGAAAAAGAAAACTGTTGAATAACACCAGAAAAAGGAAAAGGAGAAGACAAGGGGAGAAAAAATCAAGAGGCCAAAAGAAGGAAAGAGGACTCAAGTGATAATGTCCAAACAAAAAAAGAGAAATCTGTTGGAATATTTGTTTAACACCCGGCAAGGGGGAAAGGGAAAGAGAAAGAGGAAGCCCAAAGAGAGAAAAAAAGCAATCAACGAAAGAGGCTTATTAAAAGAACAACACTGAGAAAAATTTGGCAATCGGAAGGCGTCCTTGGGCGTTCCAAAAGAATTGATTTGGTCTTAAAATGAAAGGTCATTGATTACCAGAAGTCCTAATAGAATGAAGAAGATCAATTCCGTTGATGGAATAACATCAAGGCAATCCATACAAACTGTACTTAGCAATCCATACAAACAACAGAAAAGGGAGAAAAGAAAAGTATTTAAACAAGCAGTGATAATGTCAAAAAAAGTATTTTGAAATTAAAACTATTAATAGTAGTCAGTCTTGAGACTGCCAAATCAAGGACATTTTCGTTATAGAGAGTTCTGGCGGGGAATTTAAATTTGAATTTTCTATTTCTTATGTCTCACGAAAATGTCTCTCTCTGTTTTTTTTTGTTGGTGTTTGGGATTCAAGGAAAAATTCAATTTTTTAAATAGTAGTTAATCTGGAGACTGCCAAATCAAGGACATTTTCGTTATAGACAGTTCTGGCGGGAAATTTAAATTAGAATTTTCTATTTCTTATGTCTCACGAAAATGTCTCTCTCTTTTTTTCTATTGGTTTGGAGATTCAAGAAAAAAATGCAATTTTTTAAATAGTCTTGAGATTGCCAAATCAAGGACATTTTCGTTATAGACAGGCCAGGCGGGAAATTTAAATTTGAATTTTCTATTTCTTTCATTTCACAAAAATGTCTCTCTCTCTCTCTGTGTTTTTTTTGTTGGTGTTTGGGATTCAAGGAAAAAAATCAATTTTTTAAATAGTAGTCAGTCTGGAGACTGCCAAATCAAGGACATTTTCGTTATAGACAGCCCGGGCGGGAAATTTAAATTTGAGTTTTCTATTTCTTTTGTTTCACGAAAATGTGTCTCTCTTTTTTTGTTTGTGTTTGGGATTCAAACCTGGAAATGTTTACGTTTAAAGAAGTTCTCTTGTGAATCCAGCTAAAGGCGATTCTAGATTCAAGATCGAATTTTAGGGACAAAGGTCGGCGATCCCGAAGAGGTATTTGCGATCGCATCAACATTTTGCAAGGACCGTCAAGAACCTTTACTGATGGGATCGGTGAAATCCAACATCGGTCACAGCGAACCAACTTCCGGACTGTGCTCCCTCGCGAAAGTAAGACCTTACGCCTCGACGTGATTTGCAAAAAACTAACAGCTTCCATGGTGGTTAGGTGGTGCTCGCCATGGAGACCGGCTACATTCCCCCGAACATAAATTTCAAAACGCCCAAGCGGGAGATACTGGCGTTACACGATGGTAGAATCAGCGTGGTCACGGAGAAAACCCCCTGGAATGACGACCTGCGTTTGGCCGGTGAAAAATACACGAATTGCCCAAAACTTTCCTCCCCCCTTACTAAACCAGTGTTTCAGCCGTCAATAATTTTGGTTTCGGCGGGGCAAACTGTCACTTCTTGTTGGCACCCAACGAAAAGTTTGGGGATCGACCCCTCGATGACTTGCCTCGATTGGTCTGCGCAAGTGGAAGAACAAAAGGGGCAGTCAGCGCAATTTTCGACGACTTTAGGAGCAGGGATTTGGACACCGAGTACGTTCGTTTATTCCATGAGATATTCAGGTGAGTCTAATTTATAGGTACGTGAGGGCACGTAGGTACCTAATTAATAATTTCAGTAATGACATGCCGAATGAGAATTACCGGGGGTTCACCATCGTCGATAAAGAGGGCGAACTCAAGCGTTCGATACGCGCCCTTTCAAAACCGAGCCAAATCTGTTTGGTCTTTGGGGATTTCGAGGATGAGGATTGGGTGAAGATTGGGAAGGACCTCAAAGCGTTGCCCACTTTCGCAAACGCCATGGGAAAGTTAGCTGCAGCCAAATTAGTCTTCGCCCTGATTCAATGACGCGCTTTCTTTTAGAATTCGAAACTCTTTGGAGCAGTTGAAAGTGAGGGGTGTGTTGACGGCGGAATGGAAACCGAAGGAAAACGTCCTGGAGAAGTCCTTTGGGGCAATCGCGACTCAAATCGGTTTGTTTGAGGTCATCAGGGAAATCGGCGTCGAACCTGATTACCTCATGGGAAACGACCTGGGGGAATTGGTTTGCGCGTATTACGACGGGCTCCTAAGTTTGGAGCAACTATTAACAGCAACCTATCACTCGAGTACCCCATACTTTACCCGATCACTAAAAACCAGCGACCTATCAAATATAGTGCTGAAGAAGGCAAGCAAGTGGATTCGTGATGGGGCACATTCTAATTCGATCGCACTGGGTGCTTTCGAAACACAGGAAGCTTCCAAGGTCTTAAGATCCGATGAAGATCAAACCACGATGCTGCATTTCGGCGCCAAAATCCCTGCACGGGGTGATCCCCTGCGTTTAATTAATTCGGGCGAAGGTAACTCCTTCCTTAGTTTATTGACGACTTTGGGGAGGTAAGGATATTGCGCAGCTGGGTTGCACAGAACGTGATGGGGGTAATGTTTTAGGCTGTACGAGAAGGGGGTGAACCTTAACTTGGCGAAATTGTACCCGGAGATTAAGTGGCCCGTCAGTAGGGGCACGCCTATGATATCGCCCCTTATTAAATGGGAGTATAATCATCAGTGGTATGTCGTGCACCTGACTCAGGAAAAATCCACCAAAAATTCGGGGGTTTACGTCGTCAATACGAAGTATAAAGATTGGGCGTACCTCGAAGGACATGTGATTGATGGTGAGATTATTCCTACCCTTCGATTTTCATTTATGTACCCCCATTAAATTTGGTGACTTGAACGGAATCAATAATGCGATGTAGATATTTTCCCCTTTTCTTACAATTTTGCCACCGCGGCAAAAGGCATCAATAGAAATGCGAAACTGCGACTACAAAACTGGGATGACTATACCTCAAGGTTCCAACTTGGGTCCAACTGTTGTTTAATTTGTTATGTGATTGTTTCAGCTGTTAAAAAGAACCCCTCCTTGCAGATGAGCTAAAGTTGTGGTTGCAAATTAAAACATGTTCAATGGTACATCTCTATCTCGTTCAAAAAATTTTAAGGATTCTTTGGATGTTGTCCAAAAACATTTTTTATTTTAGGTAGCACTCTTTTCCCCGCCGCCGGTTACTTGTACCTAGTTTGGGATTTCATATCGGAAAAGATTTGGACGACCATGGATAACTACAACGCCGTTTTCGAAAACGTCAGGTTCCTGCGCGCATCAAACATATCACGCCAGAATCAAATATCCTACACCATTTCGGTGAAGTCGAACGGAGAATTCGAGGTCATCACGTTGTTCACGCTGCGAGAGCCAAAGTGAAACGTCCCTGTGTTTTAGATCACCGAGAAGGGCGTCCTTCTCGTAACCGGAAGCGTGACCCGAATGGAGAAGGGCGGCGACAGCTTCACCGACCTCAAAGATCTGAGCCTTCCCGACGACGACCATCGAATACCACTCCTCCAGAAAGATGTTTACAAGGAATTAAATCTGCGCGGTTATAACTACACGTAAGCAGAAATCCCAGGTGAGGGCATTTTGGTTAATCATGGTTTTTAGAGGTGGCTTCCGAGGTATACAAACGTGCAACAATTTGGCAAACAAGGCTACTGTAAAATGGGATGGAAATTGGATAACGTTCATCGACGCCATGCTGCAGGTGAACATCCTGCAAACAGACACCAGGAACCTGTACGTACCAACGGGTATAGGAAAACTCCTGGTAAACTGGAGGAAGCACGAGACTTACGTCAACCGTGACGGTACCGTCGATGTCTACTGCAGCAAGGAAGCAAATCTAACGACGTAATTAACTTGGAATCGCTTGAATCTTGCGTTGCGGCTAATTAGTTGCTTGCGTTTTGTAGTTCCGGAGGGGTGGAGATCGTAGGGCTTTCCGTCAATCAAATTTCCAGGCGGAAAATCCTGGCCCAACCTGTACTGGAGTCGTACGAGTTCGTTCCGAATGAAGGCGCGCTGGAGCTTGAGCAGTGCATGAGGGTTAACATGCAGATAATTTTGGAGAACACCCAGGAGAGGAACTTCAAAATGGTTGAGGTCCTTTACGGCCAAGCTAAACAGCCCCTGTGTCGCATAATCCAGAAGGTCCTGGCCGATCAACCTCTTATACAACCAGAAATAAAACTGCTAACAGATGAGCCACTGGAACTACCAGATATTGTTACAGAAAACGAGCCCCTAAGTAACAACAGTAACTGTTTGTTGATTGTAGCTGCCGATTTATTAGAAGATGCTGAGGTGAGCTTTCGATAATTACCTGATTCATTAATTTTGTTCTAAGTATATATTTTTTTAGTTGTTAAAACAAGCAGTAGATGCAATAAATGATAACGGATACATCATGACCAGGCAGAGCCTCAATTTTAAATTCGAGAACAAACCAGAGCACTTGGAGCTAACAACGTGCTACCAAACAGAACACGAAACCATAATCCTCCTGAAGAAGTACACCTACAAACGACCCAGAATCTTAAACATCGCCGATCCAAGAGCCGATTTAAGTTGGGTGTCAAAACTGCAACGGGAAATTCGGGAAGACGACGGCGACTTTGTCATAGTCTCGCAGGGCATTGAATGCAGTGGCGTTCTCGGTTTTGTCAACTGTTTGAGGCGTGAACCTAATGGGGCTAAATTCAGATGCGTCTTGCTCATGGATGACGTGCCAAAATTTGATGTAAACGAGGCGTTTTATGAGGGGCAAATGAAGAAAGGGATGGCACTCAACGTCTACAAGAACGGCAGATGGGGAACATACCGCCACCTCTTAATTGATACTTCCGGTGTAAAGGAATCTGAAACTGCTTACGTCAGCGTGATTAATCCCGGGGATTTATCGAGTCTAAAATGGGTCGAAGGTTCTGTTAGGGAGGATAGTGTCGTAGATAAGGATAAAGCATTAGTTAAGGTGAGTACCTTCTTTTTTATTTTGAAGTTTACTGCGTATTGTGGAAAAAGGTGAAATATTGTTACGCGCCCTTTTCGGGAAGTCGATTTGGGGGTCGTTTTTCATTAACGCCTCTCATGTAGGGATGGCAACGATGTATCGATGTTTTAAAAACATCGATACATCGAATCAAAAACATGGATGTCTCAATGCTTACGATGTATCGATATATGGAATAATGGTCGATGTATCGCTTTTTTTTAATCATGGTAGAAAATTCAAATTCTTTCTTGTGCTGCTCCCTTGCGATAAATAGTATGATTTGCATTTTAAAGAATATTAATATTGATTATGCAATTTTCTGTTCAATGTTTTATACTTTCAGTTCGTGTATAATTTTAAAGGTAAGTAGGTAAATCCCCGAGAGCATTTATCATCATACATAAGGTCTGTTCGTTATCCTGCACTGATATACACTAGTGCACACTTTTTTTTACGAAATATGCCTTAATGAAGCCTAAATTCTTTGATAATGTGTCAATACAAATCATACACATACTGACATACTGACATACCACACAAATATTTAAGGTTGCATTAAAACGTATTTTGTGAAAAAGTATGCACTGGTGTACACCGGTTCAGGATAATAAACAGACCTATAAATAAATTCCAAACCAATTTTTCTTCATTTTTGGTTTGCAGTTTATGATTTGCAGATTGTGCTTTTTATTAGCGACGTAATTCAAATCATACAATTCAAATGTCAATTCAAAATGAAAAGTGACGTTTGGAAATACTTTTCCAAAGACGGAAATAGCATTGGCAAATATAAGTTTTTTGAAAAAACATTAAAACCAGCGGAATCACTTCGAATTTAAAAGGTCATCTAAATATTCATACATTTTTAAAAATAAAAACATTCGTATTTGAATTTTAAAAAAAAAACATCGATGTTTGTAGAACATCGATGTTCTTCTTTCGATACATCGATGGTTTGATACATCGGTGATGAGACTCATTTTTGCCATCCCTACTCTCATGGTTTCTCATAATGTCTTCATCGGTCTTTTGTTTTTTCAAAGAATCCATCCGAAGGGTCTTCTGTTTTTCATTCAACTTGTTCTTCGCTTTTTAAAACGTTCGATCTTCTTTCTGCCTTCTGCTTATTATTCCATGTACATCGATTATTCCACGTTCCTAATTGAAAGCGATGCATTTGCTTTTAGATTTACTATTCGGCATTAAACTTCAGAGACATCCTAACAGCATCTGGAAGGTTGCCCGTCGATATTGGTGTAAAGATACGAGTCCTCAGGGAAGGCTTCCCGGGAATGGAATTCGCCGGAAGAGATTCAAGGTAACGAAAACACTCGAGGTAACATCATCATTATCATCCTTCCTTTTCCAGCGGCAAAAGGGTTTTTGGCATGACCCAAAGGGGAGCACTCTCCACGCTTCACGCCGCAGATTCGCATATGTTGTGGAACATACCCGACGAGTGGACCATGGTCGAAGCCGTCACGATTCCCGTTGTCTACGCCACCGTGTTACACGCCTTCGTGACTGTACGTCAGTTATTTTATTAATCCCATCTTTTTTGTTGTCATGAAATTTTTCTCTCATACAGTCTGCTAACATAAGGGTAGGACAAACTGTGTTGATTCACAGTGGCACCGGAGGGGTTGGGCAAGCTGCCATTAACGTAGCTCTCCATTATGGTTGCACGGTTTTTACGACTGTCGGGTCAAAGGAAAAAAAGGCCTTCATCTTGAAACACTTTCCCCAGATAAAGGAGGAGCACATTGGGAATTCGAGGGATACCACATTTGAGCAGATGGTCCTAGAGCGAACACAAGGTCGGGGTGTAGACATCGCCCTAAACTCCCTTGTGCAGGACAGATTACATGCGACGGTCAGATGCGTAGCGAAGGGGGGAAGTTATCTCGAGATCGGCAAAGCAGATTTGATAAATAATGATCAATTAAACCTGCTGTTTATTGAACGGGGCGTAAAAGCGACGGGGGTGATGTTAGATTTGGTTTTTTCCGTCGAGACGAAAAGAAACATCACCGAGCTCATGGTGAGGCACATCGAGTCCGGCGCTATCAAACCCTTACACAGATCCGTCTACAACTATGAAGACATCGAGGCGGCTTACAGGTTTATGGCAGCGGGGAAACACATGGGGAAAGTCGTCATCAAAATCAGGGAAGAAGAAAACCACATTTCACCCCCCAAGCAACTTTTCAAGTGCAAACCTATGTTTTATTGCAATCCCGACAGCACCTACGTAATCATTGGGGGCTTGGGTGGTGTAGGCCTGGAATTAGCTGATTGGTTAATAGTCAAGGGCTGCAAGAAATTGATTTTGGCTTCAAGACGCGACGTCAAAACCGGATACCAAGCTTTGAGGATGAGGTGTTTATTCCCCTTATTCATGAACTCCCCCCAAGAAACCTTTTCTGTCGCAGATTTTGGGAAAAATATGCGTCGGTGGTTTACGTCTTCACCGAAGATGTGACTACCAGGGATGGCTGTCTTAAGTTACTGGCGAAAGCCAGCGAATTCGGACAAGTGGATGGCATCTTCAATTTGGCGGTCGATCTTAAAGACGCGCTCTTTGAGAATCAAAGCGTTGAGAGTTTCGTGGCCTCTCTGAAACCCAAGGCCATTGCCACTCATCACCTGGATTTAGTCTCCCGAGAGCTATGTCCACGTATAAGGTAAGATAGTTTGGAGATTCCCTTCGTGGTTGGGGAAGCCAGATTAATTTGGTAAAAGTAGTTAGTGGCTTCCGATTGTAACGCGTACAATTCTTCCTTCTTCCGGAAAAAAACCGCAATAGCAGAAACCCGAGGAGAAAGAAGAAATGTGATGAGGAACAATTGGAAGCCATAAAAGAAGAAACAGTTGGGGCAAACCCTAATAGTGCTTGAATCCGTAGGTACTTCGTAGTATTTTCTTCAGTATCTGCCGGTCGGGGAAACCAAGGCCAAACAAACTACGGTCTAGCAAACTCCATTATGGAAAACATCTGCGAAAAAAGACGTTCTGATGGTTTCCCAGCCTTGGCGATCCAATGGGGTGCAATTGGTGATGTACTTCGTCAAAAGTACCGAAAACCAACAGCTAGCCGCTACGCTTTTTGTTTTTTGTTTAGGTGGGTTTAGTCGCTGACATGAACGAGTTGAACAGAGATGTCATCATAGGTGGCACTCTCCCGCAAAGAATTTCCAGCTGCCTGGAAGTCCTGGAGCGGTTCTTACACCAGGACAAAATCATCGTGTCCAGCATGGTGGTAGCTGAGAAACTGCTCGGGGGCAACATCGAGGAAATCATCTGCAATATTTTGGGTGCTCTCCCCAAGAACGTCATTGCAACTTTCAAGGCAACTCAAATTTTCAGGCATAAAAAACATGGAGACGGTAAACCAACAGTCGTCTTTCCCCGAACTGGGGATGGACTCCATCACGGGGCTCGAAATTAAGCAGGTCATAGAAAGACAGTTCGACGTGATGCTGACGCCGCAGGAAATGAAAAGCATGACGTTTTTGAAGTGAGCGACATCTTTCGCTTTGGGTTTGATTTACTCTAATCTCGAGTCTTAACAGATTGAAGGAACTATCCCAGAATAAAGTAGCTGAAAGTGCTCCCGCGGCGGAAAGTCAAGACTGGTTGAGTTTTCTTTTGAGGTACGTGAGTCAAACGGACCTCTCTAATGTACCGTCGGTGGAAATGAATTCGCATTACGAAGACAACCGGAAGTTGCCTGAAGTGTCGTTTTTACCCGGGATTAATGGAATGAGCAGCGTTTTTGAACCTCTAATTTCTAAACTGCGGTGTCGAGCGAATGTCTGCCAGTTCTTATATAACTATCGCAACGACGATGTACAGTTACTAGCTAAAGAAGTAACGAAGGTAAATTACTTCTACTTCTTTTTTGATTCCTTCATGTCCTTCCGACGTTCTTCACCCATCCCCATTCCTTCCTGTTTCTAACTAGTCCTTCCACGTCTTCAATCGGTTTGGTCCAAAGTTCCGTTGACTTTCCTTTTCTTCTCCTCTTCTTCTCCTTTTTTTTGGTTCTTTCATATCCTTCCGCTATCGGGTAATCATTTCCACGTATTCCATATCTTCACATATCCCTCTTGTTCCTAACCAATCGTTCCATCTATTCGATTGGTTTGGTCTAAAAGTTCTTTGGTTTTCCCTTTCTTCTCCTCTCGTAAATTAGAATGAAATTAATTTTCTACCTTATTTCAGTACATCAAACGAAATAATTCCACGTTTACTTTAGTGGCGTACTCGTTTGGTTGCTTAGTTGCTCTGGAGGCGATCGCCTTACTAGAACTTGAAGGTTCTTCAGGAAGAGTGATACTCATAGACGGTTCCATAAAGCAGTTTAAGTCCGTGGTCAAAACCGGGTTCCCAATGCAAGACGAGGAAGCTGTCAAAACGCACTTGCTCATGAAGATGCTTCAGAGTACGTCGTTCGTCTTCACGAAGGAGTTTGAAGTAAACGCAAATACAATCCTTTTGTGTAAAACGCTGATTAAAAATGTTACAGGTGAAACTGGCGGCGTGTAGGACGACAGAAGAGAAGATCCAGTACGTCATCATGAACACCACAAGCAATAGGACCTATTCCCCTAAATACCTGCGAGATTCGTTTTACGTGACTTACGACCGTATAAGGGCGGTTTCCAACTACGAGCGTTCTTTTAAGAAATTGAAGTCGCAGATGATGCTGTTGAGGCCGAAAACTTCGTTCCAGACCATCGAGGACCATGGGTTATCTGATCTGTTTGAAAACCCGGTTGTGGTCAAGACGTTCGAAGGAGATCACGATAGTATTTTGAAGAACGATCAAGTGGCGAAGGAAATCAACGATTTTATTTACGAACGTTAAATATGTCAAAGAATTTTGTTTTCTTCTTAATTTAATAGAAGTGTGTCAACTATTAAGATAGGTAGAGGAAGGGATGTGCTACTTGAATATTTTGAATTGCATACCAAATAAATGAAGATATTTTTGATTTTTTATATAAACACAAAATTCTTTGGTTTTTTCTTTTTCTATTATGCATAGCCCTTGGTTTTCCATTTAGAGTTCCTATTTTATTTCTACTCGCAAATTTAAAACTAAATATGTATTAGCAAAACGTAATTTTTTACTAATAAGCGAAATGTCAACATTTATGCCGATTTTCTGAACTATCCAATCAATGTTAGGTACAAATTTAGCGGTCATTGTTTGAAACCTATTTGATAACGTTAAACTCTATTCGTAAATTAGGAAAAGTGTAAATCGAAATTCCCGCCTAAAAAACTTGCAAGCTGATTGGCTGCTTGCGAGATAAGCTTAAGTTAAATAACTTGGTTGGTTGATTTACTATTTCGTGTTTTGTTTTAAAATAAAAAATTAATAGAACCCGTAAAATCGTTACAATAAAGTGTTCAAAAAAGTTCACACCAGAGAGAAGTACGAATGGTACAAAAAATAATTAAAATAATTTAATTTTCTACTTCAGCGGACTTTCGGTACTTTGGGTACCTTATCTATCTGCTTTTTTTAAATAATAAAACATTTTTTGATAGTAGCCTAATGTGCTTCTCTTCGCCCTATCCTGTTTCCCACTCCTGTCCCGGTTTAGAGCTTCATGATTATGGTAAACCCACTTATTGACCTCCCTTATTACCGAAATATATACAAACATTTTATTTAAAAAGCGAAATTATTTCCTCACAATATTCTAAAAAATCCAAGACATTTTTGGCGTTGCAATATTTTCAACCAATATTGGAAATAATTTAGTTCATGCCGATTTGATTATTTTTAACAAGTCACCTTGTGTACTTAGACACCAAGGGCACCCAGGCGTCAGCCTATCTCCCGTGAGAAAGTGGAAGCGGGGATCCCGTCCGGCACGGTCTTCCCACTGTCCACCAGCTGTGACGATGGGACAAATTGAAATAAAGAAACCACTTCGTTATTTAGTTTTTCGAAAGGTAATAGCCTTATTACGGCAAACTTTACCATATGAGCTTACGCAAAATATTTTCAATCAATCAACATAGTAATCTGTGTAATCAATATGAAGCAAGCCTAGATTAAACAGTATTATTCTTTCATCTAAGGAAGCAAGTGAAGTGAAACAAAATTTGTTTGTATCCACGTTTTATTTATAAAAATGTTCCACCGATGAAAGTTGCAAAATTTTCGTTCCTGAATTTAAATTGAAATGAGCTTCGATTAAGGCAAAATTTCAAGTTAAAACTGCAATGGCCCCTCATCCAAATCGCAACACATTAAAGACCGCAAAACTGGTCATGGCTGCCATCGACGACTTACAAAATTCGAAAGGATTGACGATAGAAGCGATAGCGGACCACATCGAGAACGAATTTGCCGTGCCGAACACTGAATTCAGCAAATACCTATCCAAAGCGATCGATAAGGGTGTCGCCTTTGGTGCAATTAGGAGATTGAGAGGTCGCTATTTCCTCGGGGAAGCGATGGACAAGATTAGGTCGCATAGGCGTCGCAGAAAAAGTGTAGGCCGCAGGAGAAGACGAAAATCCCGCAATGGCACTGGCGGAAAGAGGCGACGAAGGCGTAGGAGGAGGAGGCAGCCGCCCGCAGTCTAAGAAATTGTATTTATTTTGGATAAAAAATTCGTGTACTTTAAAATCTTTTTGTAATAAATGTTTTTCACAACAAGTTACTTTTCAAAGTAGAAACACATTTTGAAATTAACAAACAAAAATTCAAATTTCATGCTGCAATTCTGAGCTCAATCGTAAGCATCGTAACGTATTATCGAATCATTTACGATAGAATTTACGAGATATTGCAATACTGTGCACATTTTACTTTACTGTTGGACATGACTAAAGCACTTTAGTCGCGTGATTTAAATTACGCGCGCAACATCCAACATCTAACCTTTGGGCTCGTTTTTTTACTCTACAACATTTAAAACGCTGCATCTTAAAATTTCAACGCTGAAGCTTGATGACGTCGCGTCGGACTTTCAGCTTTAAAATGACAATTTCAATCGCTACATTCAATAGTAAAAAAAATACCTTAACTACTCTGGAGGTGAAACTTCAAGATTACTTTTTAATATGAAACGAGAATTGCAAGAGTTTTTGATATCAACAGCTGCAGAATTTGCCCTAGAGAATCTTATGAGCGAAAATGATGAGCCGCCTGGCAAGAAGCGAAAAAATGCAGATTTTTCCTTATTGCTATTTATTAACCATTATTGGAAAAAACAGGGAAACTATATCAAAAGTTATAAATTACATGCTAGTTATATGTAGAATCTTACAGTCCTGACACTTTTAGGTCACGAACGTTGCACATCAAGCCGTCAAGCGTACTTGTGCAGCTCATATTCAAACGCTGCAGAAAATTATTCATCACTGTAAGTTTTTAGGCTGCATCGTAGGTAAAAACTGTTACAACTTAAAGTGTAAAAAAACGCTTTTGGTTTAATCGCTGCAACGGATGAACTAATCCCGAATGAAAAGACCAGCCCTTTGCTTCCTGAGCGGATGCATCTGTGATACCTGTGTAATCTGTGCCTGTGGTATTCCCATATTCTACCATATTTCCATATTGACAAATTCGCATTCTGGGCTTTGTATGGATATCTTTTTGCAAAAATTCGTGTGTATATTTAAAGAAGCAGGAACTTTTTTATGCGCCAAGTAAGTATGTATGTAAATTAAAAATAAATATGCATATAAGCTCGATGAAATTCCTCTGATTGTGTGTTATAATTTACAATCTAGGCTAGGTATTGCATTTAAGGATTAAAGTAAAATTATTGTTATAGGTGAGACCATGGGTATACAGAAGTGTTGTGTACGAGGATGTGTTGATAGAGTGTCACGGAGATTTCGTTTTCCACATCCAAAATCTGGCAGAAACCGTTTGCAAGTATGGTTGCAAATTATTAATAATCCAGAATTAATATATTTACCGATAGAAAGTATCTATGCAAACAAAAGGGTTTGTGGCAGACATTTCACTGAAGACCTGCTTGTAGACTAGATTCACTTTTAAAAGTACATGATGACTCATCGATTTCTGACCGGCGGGCTGCGAACATTTGATGATCAGTGCCGTAGCAAAGGCCGTAGGTATTTTCTTGTATTCGTTATAATAGGTATAGGTAATTCTTTATGTGGCTTCATTGCCAAGGTATGCAAGAATATGTCTATATAGTATATAGTAATTTATAGGTCATTAACAAAAAAACTCATCTCTGCGCATTGTGTATTTCTTACGGTGAATCTACTCTACCAAACAAAAGAAATTTAAAATACAATGCAGTTCCATCTTTATATGTACAAGGTAATGTTTTAGTTTCTACTTAAATAAATGAAAAATAATTAGCAGTAGCATAAGTAATAACAGAATAATACATTTTGTCAATAGGTCAGACATCAGTATCATGAAAAAATTTATCTTACTGAAAATTAACTCGATGCACTGTGGTTAATTTATATTTTCACTCTTACTTGCATTGAAACACAGTCATTCTTACTCACATTTTTACCTCGAGTATCAAGTGAATATTTTGTAAACTACTAAAATGTCATAAGCTAATAATTGTTATAAATTAGAAAATGTCTAATTACTGCTTGAAACGAACAGAAAAAATTCTAAAAATGTACGCCTAAATTTTCAATACTGTGCTTTTTCTGTTCGTTTTCAAGCAATAATTACTTTTTTAATTTATAACTATTGCATTTATAACATAAGAATGGGTTATTGTTACTATTCTATTTACAGATTTATTTACTTTGTCTTTGCAGGAAAGATGAACTGCTGCTTAGGAGGAGTACACAGTTCTTTGTCAAATAAGTGATATTTTATGCGGAATTTGTGTTATACATCATACATTCATACATTTTGAAGATTGTCTCAACATCATTTCTTGTTGCCAAGAAGTATGCAAATCATACATTTCTACATAAATAAACGGAAATAACGCCGAAATCCCAGGTATGTATGTTGGTAAAAATGTCACGTAAAAAGAATTTGAGATAAGTTTAGCAAAAGAAGCAAGCACTTGATTATTTAAAGTCATTTAAATAAGGTGACCAGAATAGCTTGGGAGGACACACAGTAACAACAAATTCATTTCCATATAGAAAATAAATCGATGGCTTGAAATCAATACCACGTAAGTGTAAAAAAATGGCCATTTTAGAGGAGGCAAATAAAAGTGTTTCATTACTTCAATGATATTGGTAATAATAAAGCACATAATAATAATAATAAACGTCTTCAAAAAGAACTTCTATCGACGTATTTAAAAAAAACTTCTTAATGTTTAATTGTACTCGACTTACGTAGTACTGATTGCTTTTTTTTGACTTATGAGGTACTGATTTGAGACCATCCAAATAGTAATTTATTAAACGGGTGTTTTTAAATTTAGTGTCGAAGTTGGCGGTGATAAGGTGTTTGTTGTGAACGCACCACAATTTTTAAATATCTTTGGCAAGAACAGAAAATTTTCATGGCGGAATCATATTTTCAAAACGGCCACCCAGCTGATGGTGAGTGGCAGTATTCAAAACAAAATTGTTTTGAAGAATTCTGCCAACAAATTCTTAAGGCAGTGTTGACAATTAATTGTCAATTGACAATTGGTGATGTCCACAATTAAATTTTCATGGCCAACTTCGACTCCAGATTTAAGAAAAAAACACTTTATACACAATTTAATGTAACAGGAAACATATACCGTTTATGATTTTATTTGATGAATCTACATCAAAGGAGGACTCAGGAGGACGACAAAACAGAGAAGGACAATTGTTATAAAAGGAGGTGTGTCCTCCTCAAAGGAGGACGTCTGGTCACCTTAATTTAAAGTATTACAGCAAAATGAGTCACAAGATTTGCAGTGCTGCTAGTTGTGAAGAAAAGAGTGGACGAATGTTTTCATTTCCAAATCCCTCGAGACATACTGAACGTTTGAAACAATGGTTGTTAATAGCAGCAGGAAACAAGGAACTTTTAAATAAACCTGAGAAGTTGAGAGATCGTACCATCTGCTACAAACATTTTGAAAATAGATATTTCGTAGAAAAAAAATTAGGTAATATTCCGACATTAAATTTACCACGTAATGTCAATTGAATATATGAAACAGTAGGTAAAAGTAGTCCTGTGAAAATGGTATATTTTAATTTACAGAGCCTATAGATATTGGTGATTTTCAAACTGGCATGTCAAGCACGGTCATAGATTTATCACCACAGAAAATTATTCCAACAATTACAGCACCTTCGACTGCTTTAGAACTTAGAACATCAATTTATAATGTGTGGAAATGTTTCTCTTCAAAAATGTGTGACATCAAAAAGAAAAAGGACAGGTACAAAAATCGTAGTTTATGTTAGCTTTGTTCCAACATCAATTCCGGACTAGTCCAAAACTATGAGATACATTTGCCCTTCGAATTAATCACTGATTTCATCGGTACATGCTTCTGATAGTTTCGGACTTCTCAGAGACTGCTGTTGCAACAAGCCTGTTATAAATCCTGATGTTCTGCAACTACAGGCACAGAAATTACGTGAACAACGATTTAAGGAAAAAAAATAGCTGTAGTTTGTAGTATATTTACTAGTTACTACATTCTCAATGTACTGCTAAATTGCATTTTAATATAGAAACAATGGAATATATAGTTGTGTGTTATTTCTTTTGTCAGTGAGTATATTAGATCTTCGTAGAAGTAGACATCCTATTTTCATTAGAATATTTTACTTTCTAATAACTCACGCCATTTTGAAACTGTTCATTTAAGTAGTTTCAGAATTAAGTGTTATTTATTAGAAAATGAAATAACTTGAAAATCAAAAACATATTTATTTTTGTAGCACATTTTATATTTGGCGCGTTTTCTCATTAGTACTCCCCGTTATTTGTAGATGGCGCAACATCAGATCCAAAAATTACATTGTAGGTTGCGTTCTTTTTATTTATTCTGTGATTTATTCAGAGCACTACACGGAGCGTACTTTATTTGCTCCTACTTCAATGTGCGAGCAGAGAGAGTAAGGCGGTAAAATAAATCTTTTGATTTAAAGCAAGAAATGTCGAAGATGGTATAATATTTTATTATGTAATATGTGATTTTATAAGTGAAAATGTTTTAAATTGTTTTTGCGTCGTGTCAGAAAAATTGTGATACCTTTGTAAGCAATATTTTTGATTTCTTTTTTCCTTCTTCATCGTTACTATATATCTAACATATGCCATATTTCTAACGCAATAAATCCAGCAACAACTTTTGCGCTCATTTCATCGTACGTTTGCAATATTAAAAAATAGAAAAACCGTTAAAACATGATAAATGCTCCACTTATGCTCCAATTCATTCCAATAACCCTAAACACTCATTGATTTAGTCACACGATTAGAGTTACTCTGCTCCAATCTGAGATTCTTATGCCGAATACACCCACTTTTGCATTATATGTGACGACTTTCATGAAAAAATTAAAAAGAATGATAATGTAATGATTCGTCGACACCAGCCGGCGTCAGACTGTCTCTTGCGTCACAGCCGTCTAGTCGACGCGCCTTAGGCGGCAGCCTAGAGAATTCTGACGGCGGAATAAACTAGGCCAGACAGTCCGTCGCCTTCCAGAAAAATACGAGAACAACAGCTTCGGTATATAAAAATGCACGCGGCCGGGAGTGGGAGACAGTTCGGCAAGAATTCAGCGTTAGATAGTTTCGCATTAAAAGTTTGCGTTAGATTGTTAAAATAAATCAGACATAAGCTTGTAAATAAATTATTATAAGTTATAAATAAATTAGTGTTTAAATTAGTTTAAAATAAAAAATTAATAGAACCCGTAAAATCGTTACAATAAAGTGTTGAAAAAACTTCACACTAGAGAGAAGTACGAATGGTACAAAAAATAATTAAAATAATTTAATTTTCTACTTCAGCGGACTTTCGGTACTTTGGGTACCTTATCTATCTGCTTTTTCAAATAATAAAACATTTTTTGATAGTAGCCTAATATGCTTCTCTTCGCCCTTTCCTGTTTCCCACTCCTGTCCCGGTTTAGAGCTTCATGATTATGGTAAGCCTACTTATTGACCTCCCTTATTACCGAAACATATACAAACACTGCACCCTTCATTTTATTTAAAAAGCGAAATTATTTCCTCACAATATTCTAAAAAATCAAAGACATTTTTTGGCGTTGCAATATTTTCAACCAATATTGGAAATAATTTAGTTCATGCCGATTTGATTATTTTTAACAAGTCACCTTTGTATAAAGGTGTGTCAGTTTGACGCTAACTTTTAATGATATTTTTCACATGCTATACAGTAATAAACGATGGGACAACCAACCAATTCCTCTCTGGTGTACTTAGACACCAAGGGCACCCAGGCGTCAGCCTATCTCCCGTGAGAAAGTGGCAGCGGGGATCCCGTCCGGCACGGTCTTCCCACTGTCCACCAGCTGTGACGATGGGACAAATTGAAATAAAGAAACCACTTCGTTATTTAGTTTTTCGAAAGGTAATAGCCTTATTACGGCAAACTTTACCATATGAGCTTACGCAAAATATTTTCAATCAATCAACATAGTAATCTGTGTAATCAATATGAAGCAAGCCTAGATTAAACAGTATTATTCTTTCATCTAAGGAAGCAAGTGAAGTGAAACAAAATTTGTTTGTATCCACGTTTTATTTATAAAATGTTCCACCGATGAAAGTTGCAAAATTTTCGTTCCTGAATTTAAATTGAAATGAGCTTCGATTAAGGCAAAATTTCAAGTTAAAACTGCAATGGCCCCTCATCCAAATCGCAACACATTAAAGACCGCAAAACTGGTCATGGCTGCCATCGACGACTTACAAAATTCGAAAGGATTGACGATAGAAGCGATAGCGGACCACATCGAGAACGAATTTGCCGTGCCGAACACTGAATTCAGCAAATACCTATCCAAAGCGATCGATAAGGGTGTCGCCTTTGGTGCAATTAGGAGATTGAGAGGTCGCTATTTCCTCGGGGAAGCGATGGACAAGATTAGGTCGCATAGGCGTCGCAGAAAAAGTGTAGGCCGCAGGAGAAGACGAAAATCCCGCAATGGCACTGGCGGAAAGAGGCGACGAAGGCGTAGGAGGAGGAGGCAGCCGCCCGCAGTCTAAGAAATTGTATTTATTTTGGATAAAAAATTCGTGTACTTTAAAATCTTTTTGTAATAAATGTTTTTCACAACAAGTTACTTTTCAAAGTAGAAACACATTTTGAAATTAACAAAAATTCAAATTTTATGCTGCAATTCTGAGCTCAATCGTAAGCATCGTAACGTATTATCGAATCATTTACGATAGAATTTACGAGATATTGCAATACTGTGCACATTTTACTTTACTGTTGGACATGACTAAAGCACTTCAGTCGCGTGATTTAAATTACGCGCGCAACATCCAACATCTAACCTTTGGGCTCGTTTTTTTACTCTACAACATTTAAAACGCTGCATCTTAAAATTTCAACGCGGAAGCTTGATGACGTCGCGTCGGACTTTCAGCTTTAAAATGACAATTTCAATCGCTACATTCAATAGTAAAAAAAATACCTTAACTACTCTGGAGGTGAAACTTCAAGATTACTTTTTAATATGAAACGAGAATTGCAAGAGTTTTTGATATTAACAGCTGCAGAATTTGCCCTAGAGAATCTTATGGGCGAAAATGATGAGCCGCCTGGCAAGAAGCGAAAAAATGGAGATTTTTCCTTATTGCTATTTATTAACCATTATTGGAAAAAACAGGGAAACTATATCAAAAGTTATAAATTACATGCTAGTAATATGTAGAATCTTACAATCCTGACACTTTTAGGTCACGAACGTTGCACATCAAGCCGTCAAGCGTACTTGTGCAGCTCATATTCAAACGCTGCAGAAAATTATTCATCGCTGTAAGTTTTTAGGCTGCATCGTAGGTAAAAACTGTTACAACTTAAAGTGTAAAAAAACGCTTCTGGTTTAATCGCTGCAACGGATGAACTAATCCCGAATAAAAAAACGAGCCCTTTGCTTCCTGAGCGGATGCATCTGTGGTACCTGTGTAATCTGTGCCTGTGGTATTCCCATGTTCTACCATATTTCCATATTGACAAATTCGCATTCTGGGCTTTGTATGGATATCTTTTTGCAAAAATTCGTGTGTATATTTAAAGAAGCAGGAACTTTTTTATGCGCCAAGTAAGTATGTATGTAAATTAAAAATAAATATGCATATAAGCTCGATGAAATTCCTCTGATTGTGTGTTATAATTTACAATCTAGGCTAGGTATTGCATTTAAGGATTAAAGTAAAATTATTGTTATAGGTGAGACCATGGGTATACAGAAGTGTTGTGTACCAGGATGTGTTGATAGAGTGTCACAAAGATTTCGTTTTCCACATCCAATATCTGGCAGAAACCGTTTGCAAGTATGGTTGCAAATTATTAATAATCCAGAGTTAATATATTTACCGATAGAAAGTATCTATGCAAACAAAAGGGTGTGTGGTAGACATTTCGCTGAAGACCTGCTTGTAGACTAGATTCACTTTTAAAAGTACATGGTGACTCATCTATTTCTGACCGGTGGGCTGCGAACATTTGATGATCAGTGCCGTAGCAAAGGCCGTAGATATTTTCTTGTATTCGTTATAATAGGTATAGGTAATTCTTTACGTGGCTTCATTGCCAAGGTATGCAAGAATATGTCTGAAGTAATTTATAGGTCACTAACAAAAAAACTCGTCTCTGCGCATTGTGTATTTCTTACGGTGAATCTACTCTACCAAACAAAAGAAATTTAAAATACAATGCAGTTCCATCTTTATATGTACAAGGTAAAGTTTTAGTTTCTACTTAAGTAAATGAAAAATAATTAGCAGTAGCATAATAAATAACAGAATAATACATTTTGTCAATAGGTCAGACATTAGTAACATGAAAAAATTTATCTTACTTATCTTACTGAAAATTAACTCGTTGCACTGCAGTTAATTTATATTTTCACTCTTACTTGCATTGAAACACAGTCATTCTTACTCACATTTTTACCTCGAGTATCGAGTGAATATTTTGTTAACTGCTAAAATGTCATAAGCTAATAATTGTTATAAATTAGATAATGTCTAATTACTGCTTGAAACGAACAGAAAAAATTCTAAAAATGTACGCCTAAATTTTCAATACTGTGCTTTTTCTGTTCGTTTTCAAGCAATAATTACACTCTTTAATTTATAACTATTGCATTTATAACATAAGAATGGGTTATTGTTACTATTCTATTTATAGATTTATTTACTTTGTCTTTGCAGGAAAGATGAACTGCTGCTTAGGAGGAGTACACAGTTCTTTGTCAAATGAGTGATATTTTATGCGGAATTTGTGTTATACATAATACATATTGAAGATTGTCTCAACATCATTTCTTGTTGCCAAAAAGTATGCAAATCAAACATCGTATAGTTTATTCTTGTTCGTACATCAGAAATATTTAAGAAGTTTTGATTAAAAGGAAGATTGGTTGTTTTCACAATGGCATATCTTTTCTTATTTGTAGATTACTAGTTAGCTTTGAATGCTGTGCCTGTATACATATAACTTGACCTATTAAATATATATTACACAAGAGTTTATATTTTATTCATATGACAGCAAATTTAAAAGAACTTCTTTCGTTTCTCCTTCTGTTGCCATGATTATTAATTCATACATACAGAACAAGAAATTTCTTGGTGAAATTATTTTTTGTGTATCAAGGAGACTATTCGTTAGCAAAATCATACAGCACCCTCAAGCAGGTCATTATTATTTTTCTTAATTATTACATTTCACTAGCTCTCCGCTGATTAATACAACTAAATAAAATTAAAGAATAACTTAGCGTTATGAGCCGTCATTACGTCGATATCGTCACTCAATATTACTTTTGCCACCTTACAGGCTTCTTTTTTATTAAAACTTAGAATTTAAGGTTGGAAAAGTATAGAGTAGTGTTGAAGTAGGATGACGACGCCTTAATGTTATAGAAGATACGAGTGTAGTTAACATTCAAATTTAAATAATTCCCGCCTATCACTGAACTTTAACTAACGACCACCTGTGGCGCTAAAAACAGTGTGGTGGATTCTTATTATTGAGTTACCAATGTTCTATCTTCCTTTATCTATGCTGACAATTGACTGTAAGCACTACAGTTTTCAATTGGCAACGCCAATTAACTATAGGTGACGCTGTATCTAGCTGTAATATAAGGTTACTGTATTTAGAAGGTACCGTCATTCATTTCCGCGGCTATCGTCCCCCAAATTAGAAAGACGCAATGAAGACGCCATGAACGCTAAGAAGAAAAAGGATAGATACATAACAAGCTCCTGTTGCTAGGGAGTTTATGAATGAATTTGATTAACCCCAAATTAAAAGAGATAGAATGTTGGCGCTACCTTCTCAATACATACAGTAACCTTACTGTAATAGCATCACGTTAACTTACGGTAAACGTCAAGATCATGTGATCCAATGGAAAATGAATGGGGCCACGTAATTCGTAATTTTAACGTTTACCGTAAGTTAACATGATGGTTGCGAAAAATCGCTAATAGCGAATAGCGTTGCAATCAGATGCAATCAACGACTCAACGCAGGCAGGCAACGGTGAGTACAGTACTCTTAGCGTCAGCAGTCAAAGTGGACTGCGTTCAGATATGTAAGCCGCACATCTAATGTATTTTGTTTTCTAACAGAGCCAATTACATGATGTGCGATTTTAATAATAAAATAAATTGCAGTGATATATATGAGAATTTCCCATATATTAACAATTTGTTATGATATATGAGATTTTGTTTAAATATATGCATCTCATATTAAATATATGAGACCTGGCAACCCTAATAAAGTTATAAATACACGTTTTAGGGTGGTTTTTATGTTTTTCAGTTATCGTTCTAAGATTGAAAATTAATAGCGTTTTCGATTGACCGCACTAGTAGACTAATGCGCACTCAGAGTATCTTCATCTCGTGTTAATTACATGAGGTTAAAAGAAGATGCAAATACACTGAGTGCAGCCGATGCAGGTGAATCGAAAACGCTATAAGTGTTTTAAATTATAGAAATCTTAAAGGACTGCGTTTTATTTTGTTGTCGGCTGCTGCCATCTTTGGACGGTTTCGCCAAGCTCAGCGATGCAAAATATGTTAAAGTGTCAAAAATGTCACGACAAGAAGTTTTCAATACAAAAGTCCTCCTCCTTATTAAATAAAATGAAACGCTAATGTTGACGTTATCGTCCTTGGAAATATTGGTATCTTAACCGCGGTACGTAATAATTACATTCGGGGGGCCACTTAAAAAAAAGACAGCATATGTCAGGTATTGATTATGGTCACATGAATAATTAATGTTGTTTTTATCGTTTTAAAGTAGTATCACATGCTCACAATGTCAGTAAGTCAAATAACTCCCGCGAATAAAGTTCAAAAGGGGAAGCGGAACTCGATGAATCGCCCGCAGAGCGCCGTCGATGGCGACGGCTACGTTGGCTTACGAAACGACGTCGACAGCGAGACGCCGGTGTACCGTGCGAGGCTCCATATCCTGTTTAAACAAATCGAGAAAGAATTCGACTTGCTCTACCAAGAGAACCAAACCCGTAAGTTACCAATCTCGCTAGCAACCAAGACACAATCTTGCAAGTTTGCAGTTCAAGAAAAGATTGAGATTCTGAACGAAAAGATCGATTCTATCGACAAGCAGGGCTACGAGTGCGACATCGATAATAACTTCCCCAAAATTATCAGCAAGAAACGTGAGTCTCGATGAGTTTCTGAGGTGGGGGCCTCTCTCATAATTATGAATATTTCAGTAAGTTCTTCATCGTCGCAGAAATTGAAAACCGCTCACAAGTTAAAGGCTCAAACCAGTAAAATAGTGTCGAGTTTTAAGGCACCCCAAATCAACTGCACTTTGGTTAAGGAGTATGTGGGGCATAAGGACGGTGTCTGGGAGGTTTCGGTGGCAAGACCTGGACAACCGATTATTGGCACGGCATCAGCAGGTGTGTATTAATTTTTTTTTTTAATTAATAATATCAAACCTTTGTACTATTAGCCTGGCTCTGATGTGCAATGCTACCAGATGTGGAAAATTTTTTTTTTTAGTATTCGGTGCGATTTTAATAGCAAAGAGATTTTTTATGTGTCACAAATAACTAGTGACGAGTGGAGTCATAAAATATAGCATTGACATGAGCATGTTACAGAGAATATTTCTAGAAAAAGTAATTTTCTCATGCTTGAAACCTTCTTAGAGATTAAAGAAATTGTGCAGCCGTGATCTACATCTTGAAATTGCCCCTCATTTTTAATACACAAAATTTGATAAAACAGAAGTATACTGTGTGTTTTCGAAAGTGTGGCTGAGAAAGAATCCGGATTCAATATGAAACAAATCTAAAAAATTTCACAATTTCACACTATCCCCTTTTTATTTTACACAACATTTCATAAAAAGTAAAAGAATATTTATCAAGACACACTAACAAACCCAACTTAAAAATATCTTTCTTCAATAATAATAATCCTATATCCCACACAAAAGACAAAATAAATTTTCTTGAACAGAGTGGAGTTTATTCTATCTCTTGTAACGCCTGTAACTCCATTTACATAGGACAAACAGGTCGCAACATTAGAACACGTTTCTTTGTCTGAACATAGAGTGCAATTATTTTAAAATGCAACATATCCCTATGTTAACTTTTAAAGTAATTATATCAATGTAATAGGTCTGTTTGTTATCCTGCACTGGTGTACACTAGTGCACACTTTTTTTACGAAATATGCCTTAATGAAGCCTAAATTCTTTGGTAATGTGTCAATACAAATCATACACATCCATACTGATATACCACGCAAACATTTAAGGTTGTATTAAAGCGTAAAAAGTCCCCACATTATGTATTTCATTAACGCCTCTCATGTAGGGATCGCAACGATGTATCGATGTTTTAAAAACATCGATACATCGAATCAAAAACATCGATGTCTCAATGCTTACGATGTATCGATATATGGAATAATGGTCGATGTATCGTTTTTTTTAATGATCGCAGAAAATTCAAATTCTTTCTTGTGCTGCTCCCTTGCGATAAATAGTATGATTTGCATTTTAAAGAATATTAATATTGATTATGCAGTTTTCTGTTTAATGTTTTGTAACCTGTGAGCAAATAGAAATCAGATTAGAGCAGGCGGTGCAAAGAAAATGTATGTCTGTGATTAAATAAAAAGTCAATAAATTTGACAGTCCATGAATGTATTACATAATTAATTCAGTTAATCACAGACAACATTTTCTTTGCACCGCCTACTCTAATCTGATTTTTATTTGCTCACTTTTTACTTTCAGTTCGTGTATAATTTTAAAGGTAAGTAGGTAAATCTCCGAGAGCATTTATCATCATACATAAGGTCTGTTCGTTATCCTGCACTGGTATACACTAGTGCACACTTTTTTACGAAATATGCCTTAATGAAGCCTAAATTCTTTGGTAATGTGTCAATACAAATCATACACATCCATACTGACATACCACACAAACATTTAAGGTTGCATTAAAGCGTATTTTGTGAAAAAGTATGCATTGGTGTACACCAGTTCAGGGTAACAAACAGACCTAATGTATATGTAGGCAATAATGTATTTTACTTTTATTATGTGTCCAATTCAATCCGTTAATATAATTATTTTACGTTGGTTGAATACATACACAATAAAATGGTATGATTATATTAAAAACAACACAGGAACATATTGCATTTTAAAATAATTGCACTTTCAAAAAGGTCTTTCGAAAAACATAAATCTGGCTTCAACTTTGCTAACCACTTGATCCAATCTTCACACGACTTTGATCCAAATAACAACGTCAAGATATTACACAAATACAAAAAAGGTAATTTACTCAATATCGCGGAAAATCTGTAAATTTTCTTGCACAAAAATAACGATAACTTTAACATTCTAAATGGACTTCAGGATGAATTCTTTAGGAACATTAACTGGCAGAATATCTAGGGTTTTATTGTTTATTTAAGTTTGCTTATCAACTTTTCAAATTTACCGCATTTTCCTATCAGTGGGTTGCACTAAAAAAAAAAAAAAACTTGTACCAGCCACCGAGGGGTCTGATATAATGAGCGCAAAAACCCTTGCGTTTAAACCAATACAAAGAACACAAAATTACGGTAGAGTAGAATTGCGCTTAACAGATTTCACTTTCGAATATCGGAGCGATCTAACTGACTTCAATCACACAGCTGGTGGTTTGTTGCCTACGCAAATTGTTGTTGGAGAACTCTGGTCCTTAATTAAATACAATTAGTTTAAGTTCAACTTTGATTGGTCTTGGTGTTTGCCACTTAAGCTCGTACTCTAATGCCCGGTTGCACCAACTTTTTAGGCAGAGCTTAAATTTAAGTTATGTTTAGAATGTGACATTCACGTATGGTCACTATAATGTCAAATACATTCTGATTGACATTTAAACTTCAACTTAAGTATCAGTTAGAATGTGACTAACATTTTGTTAAATCTATAAATAATGTTATATTCTAAACACCACTTAGATTTAAGCTCTGCTTAAAAAGTTGGTGCAACCGGGCATAAGACTCATTCTGCTCAATCAACCAACGCACAGTGTGACACAGTGGGTCTACAGTGTATTCAATCAATGGAAGTAATTAATTAGTTAATCAGACGTTCTGGGGAAGTATGTGATACAAAATGCTGCCCTCGGCAATCAATTTGCAAGGTAATCAGTAGCAATCACCAGTTTTTCAGGGACTCCTTTCGGAGGTGATGGGAAACCCTATCGCTAGCTCGCGAAATCTCCAATCTTTTTTTTTCCAAATTCAAAAATGACAGCTAGCTAAACTAATTAATTGAGGTTGAACGGGTAGGATCTTTTCTCGCTACGTCCAATCGCCTTAAGAGGGTGGTACAGTGTACGCCTTTTTTCAAATCCCTCTTCGTGGGCTAAACCTATCTAACAAATTTATTGCGCAATGGACCCAATTGACTGTTTTCGGCACTCCGCGTCCTGAACGTCATTAACAGTGTTCTGCTTTACTCTTCGTACATGTAATTTTTTTTAATACAAGCCAATCGATCAATTGATAATTTTAAGTGTAGCTATCTCATTTTAGCTTTCGCGAAACAGCTTTGTCTCTCGTAGCCGGAGGTGACGTTGTATTTCTTAACTTGGATTGATTAGACCAGCATATAATAAAAAAATGACGTATAGTTCTGCTTTGTTATTTTTTTCTTTTTTAATTAATTTTTCGTGTGTACTTCAGGGCCGTAGCCAGACTAAGTACTCAGGGGAGGCTTATCGTAATGCAGGGGAGGCTCAGGGTTGGCAGACTTTTTTATACATATACGTCGTTAACTTGTTCATAAAATGTCGCCAAAAAGGCACCAATTTTTTTCTAACTATAAATGTGAAATAAATAGTAAGTATGCTCTTTTCCAAATGAATTCGTCCGATTCACAATAAAATGGGGCAAAAATGAACCTTGTTAAAATATTTTTTAAGACTGCTGCTTTATTTTAGTGCTTTAATATATTTGGAAGGTAGTGTAACTACTTACATAATATCGTAAGTTATGAAAATAATGAAGAAAATAAAACTTGCATTGATGTTGCAGTTTTCAAAAAAGTAATTTTCCTATGTAACACAAACACACAAAAATTAGGAAAATAAAAAACCAAAAATAAAATGAAGCAAAAGACAAATAAAAGACGAAAATGAACTAACTAAAAATTAAAGCAAATTGAAAGGAAAAACAAAATTGAAGGGAAAGAATGAAAAACCAAAACAGGAGGCTAATAAAGAATGAAACGAGAAAAGTGAAACACAAGAAAAACATTAAAATGAAAAACTCAAATGAAAGACTGAAGGAACATGAAAAGCTAAATGAAAAGAAAAAATTTAAAAAAAAACAAAAGAGAAATAAAAATAAAAAATGTTTTTAATCATCGATATATCGAACAGTTAATAATTGACATTTCTGTAATCGTTGCTATCTGAGCGAATCGAACGTCACTGACATAATTGTGCAATGGCCACGAATAATAAAAGTTACATAAAATTGCTTTTGAAGTTTATTTATTTGCTTGCAATTATTCAATTCACATTTCACAATTTTTTTTTCTTTTATTTTTTTACGTCGATTCTTTTGGTGTTTTTTCCTCCAAATCTAGTAATATTGTCTGTTGCGTCTTTCAACTTTTTCTGTTTCCTTTTACTTTCGTTTCAGTTTATACCGAGTGATTTTTAAAATTTTAAACTTAAGTGAAAAATACGTCACTGCACTCCTTGATACTGTTTTACTGTAAAGCTAAGACATGCCGTGTTTTTTCCATTGTTTCTATTTTCTGTCTTGTATAATTCAATTCATGTTTTAAGACATACACGTGTCGCACATTTATTTGCTTTGCTTAAAATATTCCAGTAACCTTGTCTGCCTCTAAGCAATTCCACATTCTTTTTAAATTATCCTGTTTGTCGGTATCTGGAAGATTTGTTTGTATTTAGTATAATGCCTTCTCTTTTTTTTACGTTTCACCATCGATACATCATCGGCGGGGGGGGGGGTCCTCTGTTCACCAATTTCAAGTTTCTTTATTAATTCAGATTTTTTTGTATTAATTTTTTTATGTCATTTAACAGCACGTTAAAAGCAAGGTCCAAATACATTTAATTTGTTGTTTTGTTTATTCGGGCAAAATTAAATTATTTATTACATTATGACGCGACACATTTTTCAGCTCTTTTTATAGCCTCACATTAATTACAATTTTTGAGAAGTTCAGAAGCAAACCGTGAAGGTGAACCACTGTATAATTATTTTAAGAATGTGGAAGAACGTTGATGTAAGACCACAAAAATAAATAGTTTCGGAAACATTACGATTTCGTCTTGGGGGCCTAAGTATACCTAAAGACTTTTCAATGGCGAATTTTATTCATCTATACATATAATGAATGCTTGGAATTATGTATGCATCACCTTGACCTGTGTGTGTATGCAAGTCACATCCTCGTGCTGCTCACTTTACGTGACCATTAATTATGAATTTTCTGTATTGACTCGATAATTTACTCTAATCGGGCCACGTGGCTTTTTTGTAATCAATAAGGCGAGGATTACTCATGTTTTAAATTAAGCCAAACGGCACTTAGTTAAATTAATTAATTAAATCACTTCAGATTGTGTCAACTTGATTTGTGACAGCAGGATTAATCCGACAATTTCAGATCACAGCGCTTTCGTTTGGAGCATAGAGGGAGGAAGATGCTTGCTCCAATACCATGGACACTCGGGATCAGTCAATTCCATACGATTTCATCCCTTCAAGGATTTGGTATTAACGTCAAGTGGCGACTGTACGGCGCACATATGGCAGGCTGTGGTTAATTGGGATGTACCAGTAAGTTTTTTTTTTGCAGTACCTACCAACAAGTTTCGTGTGTGACTGAACCGTTCAAGAATATACACGGTGTCTCGACTAAAACTTGAAGGCCAGACCCTTTCTGTTTAAAAAATTAATTTCCTTAATTTTCCATTCAAAGTAACGTCAAAGGTGGTCAATTATTTACTGCACATGATAACGTCCATGATTCACTTCTAAAAATACTCAGGGTAAAGCATTACTCAGCAGATAAGTTCAAAATTAAATTTACACTTCTCACTGCGATAATTTACACTAATGTAGAAGTGCTAAAAGTTTTTACTACTTACAGTTTTAAGTTGTATTAATTTCATCGATTTGTTCGGGCTTAATTTTCGATACTTCGGAATTAGCGTAATGAAAGAGATTTATGTTTGGTTGTTTGTTAATTGCGACAGTGAATGAATTAAATATATTTCTGCATAAAAAAGTCATAACTTGCTTGAAAGGCCTGATTAACATGTACAGCGAGATGCAAAACTAATGTCTCCCCAATAGAATCTTAAATTGACCTCTATTACGAGTATTTTAGTTTTCGAGAAATAATTAATCAAAAATTAGCCCCAAAACGAGGATGCGCCTTTGCTTAAATAGAGGAGCAGATGAACGAAATAAATGCCCTCATAAAAGTTTTATGGTAGACACGGCGGCGTAGCATCGATCGTGAACTTAACCTTTAAGTGGAATTTCACGTCAACTCCGTTTTTAAGTCAACGCCCGACGCCGTCAAATACGAACTACAAATGCATGTAAATCATCTGAAGCAGATTATTCCATGCAAAGGATCACGGTATCATCAAAAATTTTGTACTATGTATTTATTCTGAGGTAAGAACTCCCCACGCCATTTTGATTATTTCCTATTTTCTTTTAATTTTCGTTTCTTAACGCCGCTTTAGGTTGGTGCAATTTGTATTGCAACAAGATGCAATTTTTATTGTGCGGATGGGCACAATGAAAGCTTTAAGATTAGCTGGTGCAAGATTTCTTGCATTCTGCTTTAATTTTTATTGCATTGAATTTTTTTTTTGGGATTCTAACCGTGTTATTGTGGAAATTTTTTAATTTTTTTATGTTGACAATATACGTGCAATGCCCTCATATAAAGGCCGTTTTACAGTTCGCAATTTTCATTGCCAGTTGCCAGCAATAAATAATTGCAACGATTTGTAAAATCACACGCGTATAGCTCCGAGCTTATTTTTCTTGCACTGTAACCGTGATTCTGGGGAATCAGTTGGTAATTTATGAAATACCAACTTTATAATATAAATAAATTAACTTGCGATTAGTATGCAGAAAGTCGCATTTATCTTCTTCCGACAATTGTTGGAAAACATTGCTGCTTTAACTTTTATTGCTTTTTTGCTATAAATAAATTTAATACAATCAATATTAAAGCGATTTTTTTAGCAACTTTACTTTTTAACTTCACACATGCCAGTCAATTTTGTATAATGTAGCATAGAGGAAATTAATATCGTTTTGCTTGATGGGAGGTTTTTTTCTATTTTATTTTATAATTCAGTATTTGCTTCAATAAATAATTTATTTTTTATTTATTTATTTATTTTTAACACTGGTTTCTAGCTTACCTGCCTACTCGTAATAGCGATCAGAAGAGATTGAAGCAATTTAACAATTCATTGGAAAGACATCACTTTTTCAGTTCACTGTACGCGCAGACAGTGTGAATTATACAAACTTTCAGAAAATGTTTACGAAAATCTTTATTAGTTTCTAAAAATATTAACAACAAATAATAAATTGTCTTCATTGGTCGAACTAAAAGTCACAACCAACTTGCAGTAACCTTTGAGTCGTAATCAGTTTGTTTAATAGAAACGTGAGTGCAGAATATACTTATATATTTTTCTAACAGACCAGTTCAACAAACTCAACAAAAACAACTAAATGTTGTTAACATACATAAGTATACTAACATAAACTAATTAATAAATTTACAAGAGCCCGTTTCATGTACAAAACATGTCTGTGGTATTATTTTTGAACTGAATCTTGCCATTTAAAATTTATAAATCATCAGAGAGTGCATTATTATTATTATTTTTTAATTTCACTATTGGAAGATCAGGAACGTCAAACTTAAGTTCCTGGCTTCCAATAAACAATTTCCCATCATCTTCTCTTATACCGTATTTTGTGTCAAATTCACCTTCCACATTGACTGTCAACCAACCATTTACTGTCACCGTGGACAGTTAATGTTGGTTAATAATTAGGTCTGTTCGCTCCTACTCGCATTAATTATAATTAATGTATATATACATCTCACTCTCTTAGGAGCGGTTGGTGCAAAAAATGTAGAAAAGTGCAGAGCTATCGAACAAACCTATTGTGTTAGAAAGAGAAGCGGGTATGCGGTGACGTAACGGTTCGCTATCTCACTTGCGGGAATGCTGCCATCGTTACTATTCAATTCACCGTGAAGACGGCCTGCACCTCCGGTGATTCTAATATAAATTGAGCTTCGGATAAGTCCAGCGAGATGGTACTGTCACTGTGAGACTCTTCTTGCTTCTTCATAAGCAGATTTTGATTCCGGAGATTCAAGCTCTTCATGAGGAATGTCATGAATCAAACTGTACTTCTTGTTTTGTTTAAGACACAACAGAGAGAGTTTAAAAGTTCACTTGTTCACTTTCGTTCCTGCGAAATTTGAAATTCAAAGTTGCATTGTTCGTTAACGCCGTCATTAAATTAATCACTTGAATTTATTTTAAGGTCTGACTGTTACGCATTAATAATTCATAATCCTTTTCCCTGGTCGGTGTCAAATAAATAAATAAATTAACTGCTGTTCCAGTGCGTGTTTTAATTGATTAATTATGGGTAGGATCCTCGCTTCCATAAAAAAAAACGAAATTATTTACAGAAAGGCCATTCATCCGAAGAAGAGTTAGACGGTGAAGACTGTGAGGATCACACTGACGCAAGGACGTCCACCCTGAGAACCCCAGTATGCGAGTTAGGGGGCCACACCGGGGCGGTCTCATCAGCGGAGTGGCTCTCGGGGGCAGAACAAGTAATAACAGCCGGTTGGGATCGCCTCGCGGTGTTGCACGATGTCGAAAGTGGCTCTACGCTAGCGACACTCGCAGGTTTGTCCTTGAATCACACTCTAACCACTTTTATACGCGTGCATTGCAGGGCACGACTTGGAACTGACGCACACCTCAACCCACCCTAGTCAAAGATTAGCAGTAACTTCCTCAAGGGACACGACCTTCAGGTTATGGGATTTCAGAGAAATCGTACACTCAGTGTCTGTATTTCAAGGCCACACAGAGTAAGTCTTTTGCTTTCAGTAGTGCATTGAGCAATTAATTAATCAATTCATTAATAGAAGTGTGACTTCGGCTGTTTTCACTCGTGAAGACAAGGTTGTTTCCGGTTCAGACGATCGCAGTGTGAAGGTCTGGGACTTGCGAAACATGAGGTCACCAGTTGCTACTATAAGAGTGGACTCGGCTGTCAACCGATTGTCGGTGTCATCCAATGGGGTCATTGCGATCCCGCATGATAACAGAAACGTCCGATTGTTTGACTTAACAGGACAACGACTTGCAAGACTGCCCAGGTCGAGTCGGCAGGGTCACAACCGAATGGTGGCAGCTGCCGCTTGGGCTGATGACAACCTGAGCAGTTCGAATTTGTTCACCTGCGGCTTCGACCGAAGGGTGCTGGGATGGTCCGTGCAATCGCTGAAGGATCAGTGAGGCAACAACGATGTCCTCGAAGGGAATTACTTCTTTATATTTATGATACAATAAATTAGAGTTAGTTTGTGGTAGGTACTAACAGCTCATCTTATACTTTTAACTTTTGCGCCAGCTTCGTGTTTTCAAGATGTACCTACGAATTAATTAATTAATAACTGAAGACATATCAAGTCAAGTTTAAAGTTCAAATAAACATTGACCTGTCCAGTAATATTGTATTAAGAAGTTTGCCAATTTTTAGCTCAAGGAATAAAAAAAAGTTTCTCGCTGCTGATTTATTGTATTTTAGTAAAAATTATTGGCGAAAATTACATCAGGGGAAATGTGGAATACTTTTCTTGTAAGTTAAAAGCTCGTGGTGATGTTGCTATTTTTTTTTTAGTCTGTAAAAAGTGAGTGACACGGATGATTTTGTAATTCACTCTCGTCGCGAATGTTTGTGAACATTCATTATAGTTGTTCAAGGCGTATCTAGTGTGTTTAAAGTTGAATAAATTGTTTTAAACTGACTTTGCCTAATAAATCAATCCTAATTTCATGAATGCACAGCAGCGTTCGATGTTTATGGTTTGTTTGATTTCAACGTGGCGCCTGTCGCCCTGCATAAATTGGCGCCCAACGTGGGCTCTCCATCATCAGAGTACACTACAAGACTTGGCGCCCAACGCTGGGCCAAATAACATCATCACTACATATATTGGCGCCCAACGTGAGTTCTCTCCATCATAAGAGAACAGAAATCAAAATATCTCTCTCCTTAATTTAATTATTCCTGATGGCGCATATTTTCTTATATATAAAGTAAAATAAAGGACAAAACCAACAACTAATTTGCGATCATACAGAAATTAAATCACTGCAGGAAATCCTGTTTACAAAGGGGACACTGGTACGAGTCCTTGAGGCACCTCTTCAAGCACTGGGGATGAAACAAGTGGTTGCAAGGAGTAATCCTCGCCTTGCTCATCTTACTCAGGCAGACCGCGCAGATGTCATCCCACCTTTCGATATCCTTACTCGTGGCCATCTTGAACGACGAGTACATCTGCTTTTCGAGAATCAGGGGATTCGCATAGTTGCAAACGAGGTCCTTCAAGTTCAAGTACATCACGAAGTACGACGAGAGCAAGGCGTACTTCGCGTGTTTCGTCGTGCACAGGTAAACTGTGAGGACCCCTGAGGCGGAAATCGTGTACCCATGCAAGAAGATGGGCACGTAAAGGTACTCCAAAGAATCCAAGCGGTCGAAGTTGAAATAAGAAATGGCGGACACGATGATTTCGACCAGGACTTTCTCCGTGCAGAGATAGTACGTGAACGTGATGATATTGTAAAGTAAATCCGGTTGGTATTTCATTCCCTGTTCGCGCAGGCAAACCACGATTACCACAGCCTTCGCCCATTCAATCGCGATCTTAAAAATCCACTTGGCGTAGTGCCTATACAGGCCGTTCATGCGGCCTTGTCCCTGCCCGTCTTTAACGTAAATGTCCCGGATTCTCGAGGCGAAGTAGCCGAAGACGGAGTAGAAGAGGAGCGTGGTCAGGCCCGATAAGATTTTCTCCTCGTGTTTTTGATGACTTTCGTGGCCGACTATCGCCACCTCGCACAACGTTAGGAAAAACAGCTGTAAAATGTTGGCCCTTTTATTAAAAAAAAAACTGGGAACGAATTTCTTTGGACTCACCTGGCACATGAAGGAGTAAATGTGGGTGAGTCTGATGAACATCTGCTCCATTGCGGATATCTTCGCACATAGATTGGACAGGAAGCGGAAGATGAGGCGGAAGAAAATAAGTAAACCCCCTGTGAAAGAAAGACATTACTTTTTAAATTTTTGAATCTTTATGCAAATATTTATTGCAAATCATTTTTTTATATACGGGATATTCGCCAGAATTGCCGGAAAGCTGTCTTTTTTGTTTTGTTAGAACTTTCACAGGATTTGTTAAATTCCAATGGTTTCTTAACTTTTTATGAAAAAACTAATAAATTTCTTAATATCTTGCAAGTAGGGTGCACTGAGTCAAGGAGGGGGCGTCAAATAAGACTAGAGTTGTTTTAGCGAATCGAGGACGCTGAATTCGAATTTGAAGTCCGTTTTGCGTACTGACTTTTTTATTGATTAGGTGCGCAAGCTAAGAACGATTTCATAACTTTCCCTGCTCGGCTTTATGGAAAAAAAAACAAATGTCTTACAAGGGGGTTGCCGGGAACGGCAAATAAGAATAGTATCGTTTTGTGGAATTGAGGACGCTGAGTCCCAGTTAGAAGTCGGTTTCTGCGTGCTTGCTCTTTTAGTGGTGAGGGGCGTAATTTTTGGAGCTCGTTTTTTTTTTAGAGTTAAACTATACGCTATTTTATTGAGGGGTGGTGGTATGGCGGTCAGTGCCGGGTTTCTTTTTTTTATTAATTTTGTTAATGAACAAATGAGTTGCCACAAATTACAAACTTATTTTACTTGAAAAATTCTTTTTTTATGTATACGATGTGACGTCTTCGTTTCTTTCTTAATAAACATTTTCTTCCCGCCATAAAAAGACAAAAAAATGTTTGTTAAAAGTCGTTCTTCAGGGCATGTGACCGGGAATCCTCGAATTATCTTTCTTGGATCTGACGTAAGACCAAAAGATGAAGATTAAAAGAACAAAAAATAAAATAAAAATGTTGAGTTATACATTTTTTTCAAAACTTTAAAATCGATGGTTATTTGCTTCCTCTCTTAAACTGTCTTATTTTTCTTCTTTTTTTCCTGAAATTATTTGTGTTCTATTCTGCCTTTCTGTTTTTTTTTTCACAAAAGCAGCAGTTTTTTGTACCTTGAAAGTGTTTATTTTTGCTTTTGTTTTGTTAGTCAACAAAAAATCTTCATTCAATATAACTAACAGTTGTGAGAAAAAATATCTGTAATTTTTTTTTATTTACAAAAGAACTAATTAAGAAAAATAAAGAAGAGAACATATTTTTTTTAAAACCGTTAAAATCCAATGGTTTCTTGTTTCCCCTCTTAAAGAGTAGTTTTTTTCCCTTACCTTACAGTTGTTTATTTTTTTTTTCTTGCTTTTGTTTGTGTCTTATTGAATTAGTCATAAGCAAAAAAGAAAAAATCTTCATTCAAAAGAAGATACAATCTGTTCCTTTATCACGAAAGCAGTGGTCCATGGCTTTCGTTATTTAGGTTTATTAGCAAATAATTTACTTTAGAGTTTCTCACACAATTTTAGGTCAAAAATCGGCGGCAAGATGTCGCGACCTAAACTGTTGTTTGGTGTTTACCTTAAAATTGGTTATTTTTTCTTTTTTGTTTCTCTAAAGTCTAAAGTTTTTGAATTCTACATGTAAAAATATGTTAAATTGCAATACATTTCCCTATCTCTAAAATGCATCATTTTTGAGATATTTTGAATTTTCTTAAAAATGTGGATTATGAAATCTGATTTTCAAAAAATTCTATAATTGAAACAATTTTATTTGTAATAGCTGACACTGTAGTTGAAGCTTTAAGGTTCTTAAAAATTCCATAAGCATAATCTATTAAGCTACAGGGTGTTTAAAACGCACCGCTCCAGTCGAAGATATTCAAACACAGGAAAATACTTTTTTTCAAATGGAACGATCAATATTTTAATACACCATCGTATGTGGAATTAAATGCTGCGTCGAATTGTATTAGCATTCCCTATATCTAACTTTAACAGTTTTTCAGTTTTTCAATTTTATTAAGTTAAGAAAACGTTCTGATATGGTTCTCTTGCCAGAGCATTAAACTTTTATGATCGAATCTTATTTTGGAAATGACCATCAAATTGAAGGCAAGTGGCACTATTCTATTCAGGACTGCTTCCATGAGCTTGCTTAAAAATATCCGAATCTTTCGCTTCCTTATGACAAATTTCGCACGTCTTTGAATTATGGTGGTTAAGCTTTTTCGATGGGCAGGTTCTATTTTACGCTAATAGAGCAGTGGATGTCCCACAAAAAGGAATTAAGGAAAACGTAAGGGAACACGTGCATGAATCGCCAAGTCAAATAATGGGAATTAATAGCGTTTTCCACTGGCTACACTAGTGTGCATTGAGTGTATTTTCATCTCTTTATGTAATAAGACGAGATAGAGATATCCTGAGTGTACACCGGTATAGCCATAACGCTATAACAATAATCCTCCTATGCTCTTCAACGTCAGCAAATGAATGTTACGTAGAATTCATGCCCGTTGCGATGAAATTGGTGGATATTTTGATTACCTATTATGATTTTACTTTGAATTGTGAATAAAATTTGTTAGTAAAGATTTTTTTTTAATTATGACATTTGGTTCACAACTGAGAATTCACAGCCAACCAAGAGGAGAAACTTAGAAAAAAGGCACCTTATATTAAAAATTTCGTAAACAAACGAAACAAACAAACAAACAAAATCTACCCTGTTTGGTTCAAGTCGAACGTGTCAAATTTAGCTGAATTCCAAATTTTCACGTGCCTTCAACGATTATCCCTGCCACCATGGTATGCCCTAAACATTCGAAATTTCCGCCGAAAAAGGACATTGCGGAAAAACTGCGCAAAACAAACAAAGCACTCGTCCACCTGTGCAAAAAGAAAGGCGACTTAGAGCAACGAATCCGGAGGAACCTGAAGAACATCCAGGACGTGAAGGAGAAGATCGATAAAGTGGAATGCGAGGTCGAACGAGTCGCCGAGGATAAGATGCTTGGCGATTTGAAGGCGAAGCTTGGGCAGGAAATCGTCAAACTAAAGAAAGATAAACAACAAACGGTAAAACGCCTGCAGCGTTCCAAGTATAGGTTGAAGCAGAAGCTTAAGGAGTACAAGGCCTTATCTAAGCAGTTGATGTAATAAAGATGTCCGTGTAATTTGTTGAGTAGGGATAATTAAAATAAATTGTTTTTTAAATTGATTTATGTCAATACTTGCCGTTTTCAAAAACAGTTTGTGTTATTACAAATACATATCTTGTTGACATCGTTAGACTTTGGAACTACACATTCTAAATTTGTCTCTTTCACTCACACCTAAGGTAACGTTTCAGTAATTTTATAATTCTTGCTGTTATTATGGTTTACTGACATCAAAATTTGACATGACATAAATACAGGGTGTTCTTCAAGTTTGTGCGAAAAAATTAATAGCGTATTTGGTAACAGATATTCTCACGAATGCACCAGAATTAAAACGAAAAAAAAAATCAAAAAATTCATACCGACATCCGGCAATTCCTTGTGAAATGTTTAGAACCGCTCGACGCAACGGACCTTCACCCACAATAAATGTTCGAAGTTCTTCCTTTGAAAACTGTTAATGAACGGTCTACGTGAATAGCCCTGCATACGTATATTTTATTTTTATATTAAACTGATAGTATAAGTGAATTCCACATAAAAATCCATATGAGAACAAATTTTTGGAATCGATTAATAATTAAAATAATAAAGGGGGGTTAACATTAACAAAACTTTGTACTTTAAACTCGATTAGGTACTTCTGGTTTTCTCTTTCTTAAAATCAATCTTCTTTGCTTTTTGTTTTTTAAAATATCGACTCTATTCCGATTTTACTCTAACGAATTTATTTTCCTGAGAAAATTCGACACATTCAAACAGTGAATCCTCAATAGATGGCGCCTAAATAAAGGCATTGTCAAAGTAAAATTGATTTAAATAGACAAGTGCGTTTTTCGAAGCTTGAATCGTAAGCAGGTAGCGCAATACGTCCGCTATTTTTATGGTTAACTTCTGGGCAACCAATCCAAAGTTTATTTTTTTTTCTTGATGAATTTGCCATGCCGTTTTCTATCAACAGAAGGCGCCCCGCGGCGCCTGCATATAAGGTACTAAATCAACACTCCGTACAGGTAACGCAATCCCATTCCTCTCGTGAGAGGATTGAGAAACAAAGATAACAAATATAATTATCGCAAGTGCAATAAGGAAGACAACAGTTTTAGGGAATTCTGTTTACCGCAATGTCACTGGTTTCAATTTAAAAGTGTATTAGGTTATGTCTAGTTAAGTTATTTACCAATAAAAAAGTTGTTATTTTGAGAAGTGCAGAATGTTTCTTTTATGAAAAAGGCGGAATCATTAAATGTCATGCGATAAAAGTTTGGGATGCGATATTTAAACTCGATTTTCTTAACCACTGACAGTAACTTTGACAAACGTCACTTCAAATAATATTTCCAACTGTTTTTTATCCCTAGATGAGAGGAATGTGCGACAAGGATAGATATAAAAATCACTAAATGCGTTACCTCTATACGGAGTATGTTGATTTAGTACCTTACCTGCATATGACGACCCTCAAACTTTGAATCGTCAATAGATACTACCAAAAATAAAAACCATTGAGTTTCTTGTATTCGTGAGTTTTTTCGAAGCTTGAATTACAAGTAGGTAGCGTAATGTCACTACTTTTGTGGTTACTTTTGGACCAACAAATGTTTAGTGTTATAGTGTTTTCTTAAAGTTGGTTATTTTTTACTTTCTTTGTTTTCTAAAGTCTTTTTTGTTTTTCTTAATCTCAAAAGCAATCATTTTAAATTTTAAACTCAATTACTTGTTTTCTCTTTCGTAAAATCAATCTTCTTTGCTCTTTTTTGTTTGTTAAAAAAAATCTACTCTCTCTGTTCTTTGTTGTCTCTATGTTTTCTTTCGCTTGGACGCATTTTTTTTGGATTTTTAACTTTCATTTCTCTTGTTTTTTTCTTTTTTTTATGTGAGGTTCTGTTAACGTAAAAGCACGTTAAAATAAGACACACCGTCGTTCAACAGCTACCTACAGTTTATTCGAGATATAAAAAGTTAATTATCTTACACGTATTATAAAACACACGTTATAATTAAAGCACGGATTTTGTTCATCTTTTCAGCCGGACCTAAATCCGTGCTTTAGTTATAATACTTCTTAATCTAGCACGAACGTACAGCAACCACTCATGCAATAAAATCTACACTCGAAATGATAGAAATGCAAAAAAGTATCTACACTTTACGATTAATTGAGAATCACATTATACAAGGTGCAATTTGAGAAAATTGTTTTCGTTTCGCTTGCGCACCTAATTATTTTTTTTTCTGCTATTGTTATTACTGATACAACAAGAAAATTACGAAGCCTGTCGAATCGATCGATATTATTTGCCAAAACTATTAATAAATTTATTTGGCAGCGGACGACGACACGTCTCGTCGCTAGTAATTATGCCGTAATACTATTTATAAGTACATCTCAGCTTGCAATGTATTTGTTTATTGCAACTTTGCGAAGGAGTTATTACCGTGACGTAAAACAAAATTGGCCCAGTTTTGCAAGCAAGTAAATACATCAGCTCAACACGCAATGGCGCGCGCGTTTCTTGTTTGAATTTCGAAAAAAAGAATGATTTTCGCTTGGCTTACTTACTTATTTAATTTTAGTACACCCACATAATGGCGTAGGAAAGCCAAACTTTAAATATAGTATATAAAATTTCATTGTTCCAAATATACCTTGCGCCATCCAGTCTTAATCCAAAAAAACTTAATAAATAAAAGTGTACTCCCTCTTACAAATGGGGCACAGGTGCGAATTACTGAGGCACTGCCTCAAACACTCGGCGTGAAACAGGTGGTGACAGGGGGTGACTCTGGCTCTCGCCATCTGGCTGAGGCACACGGCGCAAACGTCGTCGCAATTTTGGATTTCCTCGCACGACGCCCTCCTGAACCTCCCCAAGATCGCCTGCTCGTTCCTCAGGTCCTTCAAGCAGTGCAGGATCATGTCCTTGGCCTTCAAGTAAACGGTGAGGTAAAGCGCTATGAAGGCGAAACGGAACTGCCCGTAACACACGAGGATTAGGACCAGGAACGCCGAAATGCTGATCGTGTAATAACGAAGGATAACCGGGGCGTACAGTACTTCAAGGGCCTCCAAGGCGCTGAGTCTCAAGAACAGGAGCAGATGCGGGAAGAAGTCGACGAAAACCCGTTCGGTACACATGTAATACGACCAGGTGATTAGGGTGTAGAACGCCGTGGGTTGGTAGTGTTCGAGGCCTTGCTCCAAGCCGAAGACCAGGAGCATGAAGGTGACCGTTATGATGAAGGTGACGGCCTTGGTCCATTCCAAAACGATTTTGGTGGCGGACATGGCGACGTGCTTGATGTTGCTGTGCTGAGTCATGTTCACGTAAGGTGACCAGTCTTCTTTCTCGATGAGCTCCTTGATGTACGAGACGCAGTAGGCGATGACGTTGTAGAACATGAGCGAGTAGAGGCCTGTGATTCGCTTCTGGGGGCACTTGGTTCCGCCGAAGTTGCACAGGAGAATCCGGTCACACATCATGAAGAAGACCAGCTGAAAATGAAAGTATCGATAAGATTTGATTTATGCTAAGTGGAGCACTAAATGCCTTGCTGGAGTTAAAGCAAAGTCCCTATGTACAGTCTCGCGCGCCTTAAATGCACCTCCCGCTCGTAAACCAAGGTTCACAGAACTGTCAAATTATAGCACTTAAGTTGCGCACGACTGTACCTACCACAGTCACAAATAGTCACAGAATTCATCTAGGGCATAGGTTCTCAAACTAATTTCGTCTACCGCCCACTTTGAGAATCAATTATTTTCTAACGCCCCCAAAAATGTTTAACTTTACCACATCTCAAAAATCACAATCGCAATCATTACTTTTAATAACTAGTTAAATTATAGCCTGCCATATCTTGTTTCCCCCAATTTTCTCTGTGCCCTTTACCGCCCCCCTGTAGGCCTCTAGCGCCCACTTTGAAAAAGACTGATCTAGGGTTATATCAAGCTACATATTTGTTTTTTATTCGTCAAATTTTACAGTTTCTTATTCATGATGACAAGGATGGAAAGCAGTTTTTCCACCCAATCACGTGTGTGAATCACAACAACAAATAATAATCCTAGACACGCCCACAAATTCGTTATACGAATAACAGAGTACTTCAGAATAGTACAGAGCACACTATAAGTGCGAATCTCTGACGTAATATTAATAAAATTTGCGGTTTTCTAGCCAATCAGAGCGTGTGAAAATACTGCAAACAAGTTTCTGTTGGTTCATGATGAGTATGGTGGGCGGAGCGACAGATTTAAGTTGGCGGTAGCAGCAAGTCGGGGTTGGTCGAATTATGTCGAAGCAAAGCGTATTTTTGTTAGTTGAAGCGCATTGGTGAACTTAAAGAACCTTAAAGACGCCCCTACAGTCACAAATAATCACAGAATTCATCCGAACGATTCGCTTTTTATTCGTCAATGAATACTCATTGTGGGCGGAGCGACTGATTTAAGTGGACGGTAATAGTAAATAGCAAAGTGTATTTGTGCTAAGCGGAGCATTGAATGTCATTGCTGGAGTTAAGGAACCCTATGTACACTCATACGCACCTTAAATGCACCTCGCGCACGCGAACCTCACCCTTAAAACCTTGTGATATAAGGCTCACAGAACTGTCAAATTGGAGCACTTAAGCTGCGTATGAGTGTACACTCCGTTCACTCTATTTGCTCTTTTCGCACTTATGTCTTACGTTAATTTGTCTCAAAACAGCTTCGCTCTCACTCTACTTTTGCTCCAATCCTGCAAGGAGTGAATAAAGGAACTCAGCTGAACAAAAAAATAATCACTCAATTCGTTCGAACTATTCGCTTTTTATCCGTCAATGAGTGCGGTGGGTGGAGCGACAGATTTAAGTGGGCGGTGACAGTAATTAATTCGTGGAAATTGGGGTTGGCCGAATTTTGACGAAAGCAAATCGTACTTTCATTTAAGAATCATAAACACGCCCCTATCTACTTGCTACAGTTACAAATAATCACAGAATTCTTATCCGCTTTTTATTCGTCGCCATGAATTACGACGATAAAGTTGCCAACCAATCACGCGCGTGTTGGGTGAATGACCAATAAAAATGAGAGCTAACGGCAAATAACAACCTTAGACACGCCTACAAACTCGTTTCATGTCCAATAGTATTCTTCAGAACATACCAAAACGTGTCAATCTCTAAATCTGAATCTGGGGTTTCCTGGTCAATCAGAGAATGCGTTGTTTTCGTTAAAATACTGCAGTGACGGATATTTGAAGACTTTTTAATATACGAGGGTCGACGAAAAAGTCTGCTTCGTCTGGTAAACGTAAAAGTTGCATTGCTTGTAGAACGTCTCTTATAATAAACTTTCAGTGGAAATCTCAAAAATTCCTTTATGCAGCTTTAGTCTTTCAAATTCTAAAAAAGTCAGACAGTAGGTACTTTTTTGTTAAATAAAAGTTGTATGTACGTAAGTGGCCAACGATCTCTCTCTTCTTGTATTGTATTAATAGGTGATTAGCATTTGTTTACCTGTTCATTGGCAACTGGCAATTTTTTTCTGCCCTTTCTTTTTATCATCTTCTTCGTACTCAAGTTCCCCTTCTAATGTCTTCTTCTTCTGCTTACTAACTGGTAATTAGCCTATTTTTGTTTTCGACCAGCACTTCTTTATGTGTTCGTAATATGTATATCTCGGTTTCTTTCACAATCGTTCATCGTATTCAAGTTCCTTTTGTAATTTCTTGATTGGTCACACGCTCTAATTATGATATGACCTCTTTTTAAAGCCTTCTCTATTTCTCATTAACTTAGATTGTGATCCATCATTTCTTGATCACAGCAAAAAATTGACTTTTGATGATCGCCTTCGGTGACATTCTTGCTCGTGAATTGCCTTTTCTATTAGGTTAGGTTTCTGTATACCGAATGTTTCATTGAAATTTGAAAAAATTCTATACGCCGATAGTTTCGTTGAAATCTGGTGGAGGCAAAACGGGAATGGCTATACTATAACATAAATGATGAGAAACGCATGTGTTTGCAGGTTTTTTAAACCACGTCTTTAAGATCAAAAAAAGTCGGGAAGTGTAAGAAGATACGTTTTCAACTCAGAACGAAATATATGGTATGTGTATCCTTAATTATCTTTATCCTTTACTATAATGACTTAAAAGAGCTTTCGTTTATTTACTGCGAATGGGGACCTGACACATTTCTTGCATTGGCATTTTCTTTTGGAATTTTTTCAATTTAACTAAAAGGTTCTGGCTATTTTAACCACGTTGACCAATGTAAAGCCAAGAACAACTTCTGGGACGTGAAAGTAGGATTTACTGAATGGTCTTGTCGAATGTCACTGGTTGTTATTTGTTGCTGAAAGGCTGAGAGCTTATGTCTCCTCTTCTCTCCAATACTTATCTTCATGATGTAAGGCAAAAAATGTTGAAAATGAATTTTTTACTTGAATCATGCCTTAATATTGTTTCTTTTCAACTTGGATCTTCTTGGGGGTACGTCCAGCACTCTTTTGGGGGGTTTTCCACTCTTCGTGGCGATTTTTGCTATTAATTTCCTATGTGGTTTTTCCAAATCCTCTCTTCTGGTTCCATTCAACTGACATTGTCCTCTCCTCCAGTTCTCGTTTTATTCCTAAAAGTTAGCCCAGTTTCTACACAAAATTTATTCAATTTCCTTTTTCGTATAGATATAAGACGACCTGAAGTTGTGAAATGAAAGTAGGAGATGGGGTTGTTAGGCCAAATTTTACTCTCTTGGAAGACGCTTCTATCTATTCATCGGTAAATTTAAACCAATCTCAATGTTTCACCTACACTTCTCACTATAGAACAGATAGATCGTTCATTATCATTTTGCATTACAAAACCTTTTGGGTCGATTATGAACAGGCCTCAGGTATTTTCGCAACATTCTGTAATTTTTAGGTAGATCCTTCCTTCTTGTTTGTATCTATTTGCATCTCCTCGTGACTCGCTGCGTTTCAATTTTTTTTTTTAATTTTCACCCATGGCTTTCTATTTACATATATGCTCCGCCCTCGTTAAAAATATTAAATCTATTTTAATTACGATCGTATGAAACGCTCCTGTGTTCGTTCATTATTGAAGCTCCACCTAATAAGCAGCTCTGAATTTTACAGCAAATAAACAATTTGTGAGCGTCGCAAAACTAAATTCATCGCCGGTACAAAAATAAATGCGAAAAACAGGCGAAACTAAAGTTCAAACTTAATATTTTAGCCAGCAACTGAGAGCGCACAGCTCTGGATGTGGGCCAGTTGAATGTTGTTAATGAAAAAGAAAAAAAAAAACAATTTTCAATTAATACATCGATGCACACTTTTTGGTCCTTCGAGGCGGATATTTCTTCGAAGTAGGGCTCAATTAAACCCGACGAATCATATAATTTCGAAGAGACCGATTTACTTGGCATTTTTTTTTTACAAATTAAAAAAAACTATTGCACATTTGTTTACGAAATTTCTGCGATCTCGAATCTCTACGAAAGTTGTAGGAGTAAATTCCTGCTGGAAATAGCACCGCGCATAATTTTTATTAATATTGCAGATTCGGAATTTGAATGTATCCAGGAGTGGCGCCATTACCAAGGCGAAACAAATTATTTCATCGGCGTTTTGGTTAAAGTAAATATTTAACCGACTTTTCGTGTTCTGTGACGTTTCGCAGTAATATTCGTTTTTAATTATTTAATTTTTTCACAGTATTCAGTTATAATTTCTTTTTACTATTTTCCTTATTTCTTCTTACCCCCCTCCGGATTCTGTTATCATTTTGCTCTCCTGCATATTCCAGTAGCCCACTCTATACTGTTTTGCTTGTCTTTTTGCCTACTTGACTCCTTTGTGCAACGCTAGTGAGATAAGCAGTGGGCTCAGTACACAACCCTCTTTGTCATTTCAGATATATGCGATTTTTTTTTATTTTCTCTAACGAGGGGCCTGTACAGACTTTTTACTTCACCAAATAGGTCATCGCCTACTCCCCTTTCTTCCAAAACTCTCCACATGTCATTCCAGAGCGATGAAACATTTTAAAAACTCTTTTCCTGCTTTTGACGTACCCAGGTGATTTACCCAAACTCAATCCCCCATACATACTTCGTTTGTTGACGTCCTTCAACTTGTCCTTTCATTAAGCTCAACGTTACAGCGACTCGCTTTATCATGAGTCATGACTGACCTTCGCAAATTGCAAGAATTTCAACTGCATAAGTGACTCATCGAAAAAGTAGGGCATTATGCAAGCGTATGAGCAGACGGTTTCGGAAAACCAAAAGAAAAGTGTGACGTGATTGGAATTTCCGTTATCATTCCATATAAAAGGAGACGACTCTTTCCACGAGAGATATCACGCAGTTAGAGGCCGTTTGGTCGTGCGCAACTCCCGAAGTCCGAAGGCGTAATCAGCATTCACAATGTGTGTGAACAAATTCGTCCGTCTCTCTGAATCTAGTACCATGGTTTGGGTGAGAAAACATTAGTTTGTTTGCCAATTAGCTACGTTTTTAAAAGCTAACAACTGCTTTATTTGATTTTTGAAATGTTGTTTTTCTCGTTATAAAAATCATTTTGAATTTTTGCATTGTCTCATATAATATAGTTTTGGTCGTGCTCTTAGAAGTAAGAAGTACGTTGTTAGTGGCATAAACCGCCCTCGTTTTAGAGTGTAATCCTGTCTCTATTTTTTGCAGATTCTGAAGAAAACAAAACGTGGACAAATCCGACGAATTCTTTTGGGGTTCATGGGCTTACTGTAACACTTTGGCGTTTCAACTTCTATGTGCCTTATTTAAAATAAAATTGGCCGAAAAAGTGAAACGCTTTCGACTGACCGACCGATAAGTTGTGGGATGTTGAGGAAAGTTATTATTTTCGATTCTCTTTTGTTAATTAGTTTAACAGAAGGCATTGCGCTTTTGCTCAGAATAAGTTTCTGCAAGTAAGTCGGTCGCAGCTGCAGCGAGCAGTCTAACAATAATCGTCCAAAATACCCCACACCCATGAGCTTGTGGCCTAGGTTTATTTCAAATTTTATTTATTTATTATTTATAATTTTTGCCGCAAGAATTAACAAAAAAAAATGCGAAGCTCCGGTTGAGAAAAACTAAAGTACAATAGTATATTATTTTACGAGTTTCACAAGAAGGGTTATTGTAACACGAGTGGGGTTGGGGTACGACGAGCGAAGCGTAGCAAGCTCGGAGTGCCCCAACGGAACGAGTGTTACAATGCCTATTTTTTCTACTTTGCGTCACTTATTGAACAAAAAAATGAAAAATATTGTCAAAAATTTGATCTTCTTGGTATATGGGGAATTTTAGTTGTAATGCGTGGCAACACTGAAAACCTTTCATTTTAATCAAAAGTCACTTTAACAAGTTATTAATTTTTCTTATCCAGCTTCATTGTGAGTATTCTGTTAAGTAACAAATAAATAATGAGTTATTTTGTAGAATCTAATAAATATTTTCAATTAAAAATTGACTAAAATTTCCCCAAAAACAGTTTCACAATGAGCTTCATTGTGAAACTGTTTTTGGTGTCACAATGAGTTCATTGTGAACGCAAAGTAGAAAAAAATATATATATACAGACCTGATTCGCCATATTAGACAAATTCGTCATTTTCATGAAGATTCTTTCACATCGATCGATCGGGGCATACAATTTTAGGACGACTTTCCAAACCGGGCCGGAAATCCTGCGCGCCAGTCCTGAAACAGGAAAGATTAAAATCCCCCATCATCATCCCATGAAAAATCTTTCATCCCTACTTTCCGCCATGCTAAATTTCACTAGCACCATCACTTAGTGATGATTTTCCGAATTCAAACTATTTTTGCATTTCAAAGTTTATTGATTTTGATCGCAACGTCGAAAAGCGTCGGATTTATAAAACGCGCGCATTTTTCTTCGCGCTGATGGATTTATACTTTCTAAAATATTTGGACGAGCGCGTAATATTTTAGATGCAGTAAAAATATTTTTTTGGCACGCTCTTTATTGGTTTAAGGGGCGTACGTGTGGAAACAGCCTGGCGAAATCGAAATTAAATCGTGCTTATCAAAACTAAGGAAAATTTATTAAAAAGAAAAAAAAATATATTGAAGGCGACGACGCGTGTGCAGTTAATTGATGGGAGGCCGAGTTTTAATTACCAGTCCATTTTCTGTCCTAACAAGTCTTTCCGCTTCATATCATCCAACCTAGACCACAAAATTACTTTTTTTTTTGTAACTAATTTGCCCTTCTGGCTTGACGCCTGTCCTTCCCCCCACCTTATTATATTATGAGCTTGCACGATATTAGCACGTGAATACGAAACTGGAAAATGAAAAGTTCTATATCTATTCTATATCTTGAATAAATCATTATTTGTTCTTTTATTCTTTACTTCCTTCCTTCCAAAGTTGACTAAATTTCAATTAAAAAATATATATATATGTATAGACAGAGAGGTAAAGAACTTTAATAAGTGCCGGATGAAAAAGAAAGTCAAATTCTATTGCATTTTAATTTTTTTTGCCAACGATAAGGGACAAAGTAAATTGAAGGTCGTGGAACCAAAATAGAAAGAGAAGGATTAAGTCCCTACAAAATTTTAAAAATCGATTGGAAAAGAAGATCAAAAATACAAACTGAACGAAAAAGAAGAAAGAATAAGGAAAGTTAGAATGGAAGACGAGTTCTAGGCAAGAAAGCTTTCAATCAAAAGGGGGCCAGGACAAAGTTTAAAAATGAAACGAGAAAGAAGAAAATGTGGCGAAAATGATAATAATTGAAGAAACGATTACGCGGTAAAATTTGAAGAGAGCAGATTTGGGAAGCGATGTAAAGGAAAAGAAAAATGCAAAGAGAATACATAATTGATTGATTGACTGAAAGAAGAAAGAAAATGCGGAAGAAACTTAGAATGTAAGAGGTTTTGCGAAGAAGAAATAAAAATAAAATCGAAGCTGAATATTGAATGGAAAAGAAGAAAATTTAAAGACGTTTAAAGAATGAGGAAAAGAAAGTTTTCAAGCAAACTTAGAAGGAGGACGACAGAACTAAGTTTAAAAATCGAGCGAGAATGAAGAAAAATGCGAAAGGAATTTAGATTATAATTGAGGAAACGAGAAGAAAGATGAAAATTCAATGACAAGAAGGAAAATATTATTACTATTATTATTAAAAGGTGAAAGCCAAGTCTCCAAATTTTCGAAGCGAAGTAAAATGAAGATGGCCAATAGTGAAAGAAGAAAGATAAAAGCGAAAGAAATTAGAAAAACGATTGCACAGTAAGTTTTAGAGAAGAAGGTTTGTGAAGCAAACTAAAGAAGATTAAAAAGAAAAATTGGATGAAAAAAAACAAAAGAAAACAAGGGAAAGTTAACACGGAAGACAAGAAAGTTTTTCGAAGTGAAATTAAAAGAAGAGAGTAAATGCTGAAGAAATTTAGAACGTAAGAGAATTTGCGAAAGAAGCAAAGATAGATACTGAGTGGAAAGGAAAAAAATTGAAAGAAATTTACAGAATGAGGATGAAATAATAATAAAAATCGAAAAAAAAAGAAGAAACAATGCAAAAATTATATTTGAAACATCGATAGGGCAGCAAGATTTTAGAGGAGCAGGTTTGCAAGGGGAGGAAAGAAAATTTACAGAATAATTGAAAGTGGCCTCTGCAAAAGCGGCAACACTGTAAATTAGGGGTGAAGGCCGAATCTTGGACAAGGACATTTCCGAAGTAAAAAGAAGACTGCCAAAAGCAGTAATTAAAAAGGTGAATAAAAAAAGAAAGACAAACGCGAAAAAAATGTAGAATATAATTAAAGAAACGACGTTTGCATAGCAAGTTTAAGAGAAGCAAAATAAAGAAAATTACCGATAAGAAATGAATTAAAAAGAAAGGAAAATGAGATAATAAGGGAAAGTTAGTACGGAAGACGAGTTCTAGACGAGAAAGCTTTTCGAAGTAAAATGAAAAGAAGAAAGAAAATGCCGAAGAAATTTAGTATGTAAGAAAGCAAGATAGAAAGGTAAAGCAAAGATTAATATTGAATGGAAAAGAAGAAAATCGAAAGAAATTTAAAGAACGAGGGAAAGTTAGAATGAAAGGTGTCTTCTAGGCAAGAAAGTTTTCAAGCTAAATTAGAAGAAGAAAGAAATAGAAGAAAAAATGCGAGAGATATTTAGATTATAATTGAAGAAACAAGAAGATTTTAGGGGGAGCAGTATAAAGGAAAACAAAGAAAATTTGGAGAATAATTGAAGGGGGCCTTGTTAAAGGGGTCACACTGTAAATTCACGTGAAAGCCGACTGGGAAATTTTCGGAGCAAAATAAAAAGAAGACGGCTAAGAGAAAAATTATAAAAGCGAATAAAAAAGAAGGAAGATAAGTACGAAAGAAATTTAGAATGCAATTAAAGAGACAACTACACAGCAGTTTACGAAAAGGTAAGATAAAGAAGGTTAAAGATAAAAATAGAATGAAAAGGAAAAATAAAAGAAAATAAGAGAAAGTTAACCACAGAAGATGAGTTCTAGACAACAAAGCTTTTTAAGTAAAATGAAAAGAAGAAGAAATGTAAGAGGATTTGCGAAGCAAGATAAAAAAATCAAAGACAAATTTTGAATGGGAAAAAAGGGAATGGAATTTAAAGAATAAAGGAAAGTTAAGATCTGGAGAAGAAAGTTTTGAAGCAAAATTCGAAGAAGGGAATCAGAACAAAGATTAAAAATCAAGTGAGAAAGAAGAAAGTATGCGAAAGGAATAAATAGGCGATTGCCAAGGAGGGAAGATTAAGAAAGCGAATATAAAAGAATGAAGACAAATTTAGAATACAATTAAAGAATCAATTGCGTAGAAAGTTTTAGAGAAGGAGATTTGTGAAGCAAAATAAAGAAGATTCAAAATAAAAATTTAATGAAAAGGAAAAAAGTAAATAAAGCGGATGCGGGAAAATTTTTCGAAGTAAAAGAAAATGCAGAAGAGATTTAGAAGAAACAGTTGGACAAGAAGAGAAGAAGGTTTGCTACGTAATACAAAGAAGAAGATTAAAAATAAGAATTGAATGAAAGGAAAAAAATGAAACAAATTTAGAGAATAAGGAAAAAGGGACAGCACCGCAAGTAAAGACTAGAGACAAGCAAACTTTCGAAGTAAAATAAAAGGAAGAAAGAAAATGCGGAAGAAATTTGGAATGTGATTGAAGAAGAAACAATTGCGCAACAAGAGGGGAAGGTTTACCACGTAAAATAAAGAAGAAGAAGAAGAATAGAAATAAGGAAACAAAACTGGAAGACATTTAGAGTATAAGGAAAAAAAGGATAACGCTGCAAGTAGGACGGAAGATGAATCCCGGATAAAGAAAGTTTTCGAGACAAAATAAAAAGAAGAAAATGCGGAAGAAATAACTGCGCAACAAGAGAAGAAGGTTCGCGAAGTAAGATAAAGAAGTTTAAAGATAAAAATCGAATGAAATGGGAGAAAATTAAAAAAAAAATTAAAGAAGGAAAGGGATGAGGCTGCAAGTTAGGACTAAAGACGATTCCTAGATAAGAGAGTTTTCGAAGCAAAATAAAACGAAGAAGAAAATACGTAAGAAATTTAGAATGCGATTGAAGAAATAATTGCGCCGCAAGAGAAGAAGGTTTGCCACGTAAAATAGAGAAGAAGATTAAAACTAAGAATTTCGTGAAATGAAAGGAAAGAAAACTGGAAGACATTTAGAGAATATGGAAAAAGTTAGGACAAAAGATGAGTCCTGGATAAGCAAAATAAAAGGAAGAAAGAAAATTTGAACGTGATTTAAGAAACGACATCTCAGAGAAGAAGGATTGCTGGAAGAAAACTGGAAGACATTTAGAAAATAAGGAAAAGGAGACAACATTGCACGTTAGGACGGAAAGCGAAATAAAAAGAAGAAAGAAAATTCGGAAGAAATGTAGAGTGCAATAGAATAAACGATTGTACAATGTGATTTTAGGCAAGAAGGTTTGCCAAACAAGGTAAAGGAGATGATCAAAGATGAAAATAAAGAAAAAATAAAATAAAAGAGAAAAATGGAAAAAAGTGTAAAGTGAATTTTTTTTTAAATTTTGATTGAAGATGTATTATAATAATTGTTCAAAATGCCAGACGAATTGCTATTTTAATAGTAAAAATAAAAACGAGGGAAATTAGAAGAAGTACAACACAAGTAACGAGTTTTTATAAACGTTTAGGTACTTCTTAGCAGAATGGGTTGCTCAATGTTGTTCTTGGACGTTGACCAATCGAATGCAAGAGTCTTAAGATGTGTCTTATTGGCGAAAATTAATGATCGCACGATATTTGGATGGCGTTGCAAAGTGCGTTTGGTAAAATCATATCGGAAGATTAATAATGTGCAAACCGTACAAGTAAACATTTCCAACGTGATTTATGCGTTTTATTTCCACGTGTTGGGCTAAAATCACGAAGAACGTCCAATTTAAGAACATGCTCCAAACAAACGCTCTTTAGTTCAGAGAAAAACGATTTATACGCACCAAGTGCGCTGCTGAAGTTCCGTCGTTTATAATCGCACAGATAAATAATTACTTTCAAGATCTATTGTTTGTTTCATTTTGAATCGAAAACGCTAGGCACTTATAGTATTTACAATTCCCTGACAACTGTTTACCTAAAAATTCAATGTGTCAAGGCTATTTTATTTTATTTACTTTATGGTATAGCCATCCAAATATATCCTTGTTTCCACCTTTTTTCAAGTTTCAATGAAACGATCGGTATGTGTCGCGCACATACATAAGTAACTGCGCAACTTATATTAAATTTTCAAGTTGATAAGTTCATTTAAATGTCATAGTTGATATCAGCAAGAGAATCAACATTGTTTAATGAATACATATAGTGTTTGATTCGTTTTGTTCTCTCTATTGCAAGGTTTAATAATAATGATATCTAGTTTATAATTAGTGAAGTCGCCTACTTTTCGTGTGAAACTCTAAGCCGGGATGGATTTAAAAATCATCAACCAGAACTCTAATCACTTTTAAGTACTTGGTTGCTTGCTAATCGTTAATCTCTTGATGTTAATCTCCAAATTTTAAATACTATTTAAAATCCAGCCCCATTTTACTCTCCCTCTTTTTCTTTCCAGAGAAACGCAATTTACTTAAAGCCAGAAAATCAACCACTTTGCTTCCCTTATTAGGTCAACCGTTGGGGTTTAAACATAAACGTACTAATAAAATAGCTTGGATTCTTGTGATGTGAAAAGTGATCTGAAGACCGTGTTGTTGCAACTAATCCGTACTGTGCATTTTTTTTTGTTAATCTCAAAGAAAGGTAAAGTATTTTTAATTTAAATTTCCGAAATTAAAAAGAAGTTGCTTCGTTTATTATTATTGTTATTTTTTGGAACGAGTATACGCTCTTCTTTAGAATAGGTGATTGAGAAGCTACCTTTTTAAACTGTCAACAATTTTGTTGTTTTTTTTGTTTTAAACCGAAATGTAATTAGTTTAATCTAAATTAATAACGCGGTATACACGTGCGCCTTCATTGATACAAAATGTTTCTCAGAGACAACGCAAAAGACCTGCAATATGCTTTCATTATTATTTATCTAGATGGCGCCTCTTTTGTCCCTTAACGTCAACAACAAATTAATTATGTTTTCTCTCTTTGTCGTTCATTAATTCCACGCCATTTTTTTAATGCTAAATTCGCCAAATACCTCGAGATGATGTCGAACCAGAGATGGCGGTTGCTGAACGCGTCTCACAAGTACGCCATCTATTATGTCAAACTCGCGCTCTATATTTGTGTCGTTTTTGAAGCTCTGCCCTGTCCTTTACTTTTTCCCCTATTTTTGGTTATACTAATTGTAAGTAGAAAGATCACGTTTTAGTTCAAGACAAAATATTATGTTCTCTTTTCTCAAGTTATGCTCTGAGGTTCATATGTTTTATACATTACTATGTTTTATTACATTACCAAGTTGTTCGGTATTTCAACGAAATATCGGTCCAGAGATGGCATTGCTGAACACTTCTTACTACAGTGTCTTTATAGAATACAGTGGCGACAGTAGTAGTCTTATTTCTCATTTGCCTGTTAATGGCGACAACTAATTTTGCTTATTTTTAGTGCAAACGTGTCTTTTTTGTGTTGTGTGCACTAAACAGTCAATAAATAAGCATAAATGATTGTTTTCGCTTTTTTTTCTGTTCCAATTACATAAAAATATTTCTTTTTTCATTTGACATTTAGCCTGTTAATGGCGGTTCCTGACTCAGTGTCGTCACTGTGGTTATAAAGTCACTGTACTTCTTACTACCGTCACTAGATAATTACAGTAGCGCAAACAGCCGCCATTTTAGTGCAAAATATTGGCGGGAAATTTAAATGCCAATGCCCCGTTTCTATAACATTTATCATTATACCGTGATTTTACTTTAACATGAAACATTGCTCTTCATATTACTATGGAAACTAATTCCAATTTTTAAAAATGTCGTTGCATCATCGTTAGGGTTTCGAATGTCATATCAAATAAAATTTGTCCATTTTGATTTGGAACATCTGTCAGGCGAAGAAAGTTGAAAATGTGAAAGTGAAAATGTATAGCCTTGGACAAGTCACTAATGCCATTAACAATTTTTATAATCGTTTAGGATATTGCATGGAGGTAAATGAAGAAATTTTTGAAAACTTGTTGTGGTGTTTGTTTTGAATTAAAGAATTTCTTTTTTCCGTATGTTTTAAGTTTACTTACTTACTGTTTTTACAAGTCAAAACGACACACCCGGGCATTTTAAATCATTTTTAAAATTTTTGTGTGACAGACGTTAAATGTGATTAAACTTGACGGAAAGAAAATCACTAAGAAAGTCGGCCATATTAGTGCAAAAACGTGTTTCTTCGTCTTACACATTACGCATATGGGTTGCGCTACTGTAATTATCTAGTGACGGTACTTCTTATAATTACGTCGTTTAAACGACTTGCACTTCATACCCTCTGTGTTGGTTTTTAAGAATGACGTTTAGTTCAAACATGGCCGGCTCCATTAACATTCACTGACGTGTATGTATGGCCGTTTCAATTTGACTTTTAAATATTTTGACGGTACTCCTCTCAGCGCCTCTTGTGAGTTTTTAAGTAATTGCAGTCGTCATTACGTTACTGTCAGTAGTTTTGTAGTATCTTTAATAGGGAGCGCTGAGTGGAGTACTCCACGGCATGCTTTCCGGAACCGAATTTTAGGCGAATTGACACGGCCATACATACACGTCAGTGAATGTTAATGTTGCTGGCCATGGGTTCAAACAAAACAATTTCGTTGCGTTCCGAGCCAACAGATGACGTTTTCCACCAAAACTTCTGCCTTAACTTTTGCATCAAGTTTCGCTTTATCCTTCATTAATTACTTGCCTACGGGCGTTGCATTTTTATAATATTTATAGGACTGGCACTGCTTTACTTCTGTTCTTCAAGTAACAGTAACGTATTGTTTTTGTTTTGAATATTATTCATGCAGTGTTGTCAAATTTTCACGTTTATCCTCGATTCACGAGATTTTATTCTTATCTACTATTAAAAAGAAGAACTTTGTTCTAAAGATAACAATAGAGTAACGATACTAACTAATCGTTATCTTCCTTTGATTATACAGACTACGTGGATAGCGCGTTGGCTCCGTACACATGTTCCAAAAAAAGAGGCAGATATAGAAGTATTCTTGAGCGTTATGCGCACGCGCGAAATCTAAAACTGGACAATTCGTGCACGCACTAACTGACGCCGGATTAGTCCTGCGCAATGAGGTTTTATGTACTTCAAATACTATCTCACTCTCACTTACACATTCCACACTTCTATCATTGTCTAACAATTTGGAACATCAGGGGTGGGTTTACAGAAAGCAAATCAAATATTTAATTTCGAATTAAACTAATCACGTTTAAGTTGCCATAAGAATTACATTGCGAACTGTCAAATTAACAACGTCATTAAAATTTGATTGCAATTAAATTTTCTGTAAACTGGCCCCAGATGTACTCTTCTTGCGCTATCCACGTTAGTCTATATAATCAAAGTTATCTTCTATCAAATTAAAAAAGATTGAACAGTGTTGTCGAATTCCTTACCTGTAATCGATTTACGTTTTACTTTGCTCAGCTTCATCTAAACAGGACTGTAGTACAAAGAAATGAGGGAAAAGTGTAAACAACAATGAGAAAGACAATAAAAATTATGTCAAGTAAAAAATTAGAGAGTGTTGCAAGTTTATCCCCAAGTTTTTCTCATTTTCGTCTAAAATAAAACGTTGCCTCCATGAATGTGATGTGATTTCTAAGCCAAACAGTTTTAGCCAATCTTGTGGTGCGAAAAAATAACGTATTAGAAATCGTCGTCTTCTATCAATTTTTTTTTAATGAACAGTGTCGTCGGGTTTCCACATCTGTCTCTATCATCGATTTACGTTTTACTTGAATCAGTTTCATCTACAAAGGACCGTGATCTAAAGAAACTAAGGAACTAACTATGTCAATTAAAAAAAACTCGACAGTGTTGCAAGATTTCTAAGTTCATCTGTAGTATTCTTCTCATTTTCGTCTATCTGAAATAAATCGTTGACTCAGAGAGAAGATAATAGTGAATGTGACCGTCTTTCTAGCCAATCATGTGGCGCAGCAATGCAGCTGAATGAACGATGAAAATCAAAGGGTAATAACATGATTTTCTTTAAGGATAAATTAAATGTATTCAACGAAATTGTATTAATTTCTTGAAATTCCAGACAATTTCGTTAATTATTCGATAATAATAATAAATAATCACTGTATTCTATACTAAAATAAAAGAAAATGTACATTGTTGTCGGACTTCCACATTTATCGTCAATTGCAGTTTTTCTTCTTGTTAAGAAAATGCAATTTAAAGAAAATAAGAAAGAGCTATAAAACGTCTTTTTAAGTTAGCTTAAAAAATTAATGTTGCCGAATTTCTGAATTTATCTACAATGTTCTACTCATTTTCAACTATGTAGCTACATGTAATGTAACATTGTTTCAGAGAAGATGAAGATGAATATACAAGCGTAAAACGACAAAGCAAACGAAAAAATTTAAAATTAATTTGCACAATGTTGCAATGTTTATCCCTCTTTTATGGGATTTTTTCTCTTCCTCGTTCTCTCCATCTTTTAAGTAATCGGCGAAATTTCTTCCCTTTTTTTTGTTCTTCATATTTGTTTAATCCTGTTGTAGTTAGTTCCTTTTTCTTTGTTATTCTCTGTGTTAGGTCTCTTTTTCGTTTTTGTTTGCTTTTTATTACCTCTCTGTTCAGAATTCGGCGAAACTTGTTTACTCTTTCTTTCCTTCTTAATATTTTTTTGATTCCTGAATAATATTTTTTTTAAATCGTAGCTAGCCCCTTTTTTCTTGTTATTTCTTCTTTTAATTATCGTGTTAGGTCTCATTTCATTATCTATTTTCATTTTATTATCTGTCTTTGAAGTGTTCGGCGAAATTACTTCACTTTTACTTTTGTTCTTTATATTTTTTTAAGATTCTCTTGTAGCTTCCTTCATCATTCTTTTTATTTTGTTATTTATCTTTTCCTTTTCTATTTCTTTTTTCTTCATATCTTTTTACTTAATTAATCTTGCAGCTTGTTCCTACATCCTTCTTCATATTTTTTAATCCTCTCGTAGCTTGTTTCTCCTTTCTTGTTATTTCTTATTTTAAGTCTCATTTCATTATTGTTTTTCATTTAATTTTCCACTTTTTAAGTGTTCGGCTAAATTTCCTCACTTTTTATTTTATTCTTCACATATTTTTTTAATCCTCCCGTAACTTGTTCCTTCTTCCTTGTTATTTCTTCTTTTAATTGTCTTAGTTCTCGTTTCTTATTATTTTTTTATTTTATTATCTACCTTTTAAGTAATCGGCGAAACTTCTTCGCTTTTACTTTTGTTTCTTTTCGTCGAATTATATTTTCTAACTTCATTGTTTCTGCATAATTTCTTCTTTTGCTTTCTTTACGCTCCGTTGAAGAGTGGCTGATCTTCTTTTGTTTTTGGATCATCTTGTTCTTCACATTTCCACGTCGCTTGTTTGGCTTTATTTTATTTTTTGTCGAATTATTTTTCGAATTTCTTCGACTCTTCCTAGTTTCTCGTTTTGCTTTCTTTTGTTTTTTTTTTTGACATCCCGTCGGTGAATCGCCGATCTTCTTTTGTTTCTGGGTAACCGTATTCTTCATATTTCGATGTCGTTTGCTTCGCTTTACTTTTGTTGACTTCTCGTAGTTTCTTGTTTCGCTTTCTTTTGCTGTTCTTATATTTTATTGAAGAATCGTCGATCATCTTTTGTTTCTGTATCGCCTATATTTCCATGTTTATTTGTTTCACTTTATTTTCGTTTCTTTCTGTCGAATTTCATAGTCTCTCGCTTTGCTTTCTTTATTTTAAATTTTCCAATCTTCTTTTGTTCCTTAATTACTAAAATTAATTATTCTTCATATTTCCATGTCGCGTGTTTCATTTTAATATTGTTTCTTTTCGTCAAATTATATATTTTTTTGTATTTCATTGACTCTTAGTAGTTTCCTCTTTTGCGTTCTTGTCTTGCCTTATATCATCATTAGTTTATCTTTTTCTTCGTATTTCGATGTTTTTTTTCTTTGAGTACACTCTGGTACATTATCGTCGAATTAATTCTATTTATTTTATCAATTATTTCCATTTTTTAGCACAGAAGGATCGTAGTTTTCCTTTTGTTTTTCGTTCAAATTTCGAGTCTCGAGTACTTACAAACAATATTCCTGATCATCCAAAGACGTAAATTTTATTTTAAGATAGCAATAATAAAAGAAAATACTTATATACAGTTTGTCCCATGAGGAGTTGTACACTCAAAGAAAAACTGTATCTGCTTTGATTTTTTGTTGTGTTATTTCAAGGTCATCTATGTCTACTTTTCTTAGTTCTTTCTTCCAAATACACATATACACATTATGATGGATAGGTCATCAGTGCTTTAAAAAAATACTGTCCGGGGAATAACAGTGACATTTAATTTGTTTCAAAATGTTCCAATCAGGACATAAAACATAAAAAGTTATTTCGGAAAACTGGATCGCGTCGCGACCTACTCTAAAGCATTTTATTTCCGATCACGTGGTACTTTCATGTACCGTACGTTTCATTTTTAGTTGAAAACGTAAGCGTGCGTCGACACCGAATTACACGAAACGCATTGCATACTCTACTTGTTTATTGTATAACGTACAAACTTAATACTCGTTGTTTTTCATATATTTTTTTTTAATCCTGTCGTAGCTGGTTCCCTTTTCCTTGTTATTTGTGCTTTCAATTTTTTAACTATGTCAGGTCTCATTTTATTATTTGTTTTGTTATCTATCTTATAATAATGGCCAAATTTCCTCACTTTTTCTTTTGTTCTTCATCTATTTTTTTTATTTATCTCTTAGCTTGTTCCTTCTTCCTTGTTATTCCTTTTTTTAGTTATATTCGGTCTTAAAACTAAGCAAAATTAATTTCTTTAATTCAAATTCGTTACTTATTTGAAAAAATGAATCGTTATTCCCAAAACTGCATGTAGTACCATTCTACTCTTTCTTTTGTTTCTTTTTTTATAGCATAGGTGATATATCTAAAATTGAATCGTTTTTCTTTCATACATTTTTATTATTTGTTTCAATTGTTACTGTACCTCATTTTTTGCATCTAAAACTTTAGAAAAAAATAATGTTTAGAACGTAAACTTCTTGTATACATAGTTGTCTTCAATGCATAACCCTCCGCTTACTTATTTCATTTTTTTTGCATAAAGTGTCATTTATTTAAAAAATATACGTTTCTGGGATGGACCGTGTCTGCGTCTCATTCGCTGAGGTCTCAATCTGCCTACCCATTCGAGGACGAGTTTATTTATTTCTGTCACGTCTTCTCGTTCCCGAACGATTTTTTTTTGGCACTATTTTTTCAAGTCGGGAATACGTATTATACGTATTAACAATACGTAAAAATTAGCTTACGATTAATTCATTCAGTAATCGACGCGAGTGGATATTTTACGAACTCCTTCCGTAATCGAATTGCTTACGGGCGACATTGACCGAGTGAGCGTGAATTTTGCTGGAGCTTTATTGTTTCACGATGCATCTATAAAAACCGCGCATATTTCGCGAATGAGCTTTTTTTTAATTTTTGAGCTAGACTATTGATATTTTCATTTTGTGAATTTACAGTTTAAATAAGTGAAACACACCCTGTATAAATAAAAATTTGATGTTCCGTGCCTCTCTCCTTTGCTGGTTCAAGTGTATCCGTCATCTTTGAACAACTTCCATTCACTGAGAAAAGGTTTTACGTAAAACGTAAATAATAAAACCTGATTAAGCATGTGACGTAATAAAGATATTTCGTAAACTCGATCTGCTGGTTGCGTTTAAACACGTTCTACCTGCTCCCGGTTTTCAATTGTTCAGATTTTATTAATTCCTATTTGACAAAAACAAATAAGTATGCTTTGGCACTTTTTTTGCGAAGTTTACTTCCTTAGGGACGTAAGTATTCCTTCCGTTGTCGATAAAGAGTTTTGGTAAAATCAAGTTTCTGTCATTTTGGCCTACTTACTGAATCGGGAGTGGAAAAAAAATGTTTAATCAATTAAACACACGTAATATACACAATTCTCTGAATTTATTTATTTGTTGTACTAAATACCTAACTCTGGAAGTCCCCGCAATTGAACTCCGTAGAAAAACTGCACACAACCGTGCGCCCGAACTCAATCAATTAGAATTAATTATTTTTTATGTGTTACCGCTTGTCTAATTAAAGCGGAGTGTTTAAGGCGAAAAAAAAATGACACGCGCTTTGACGGAGGGAAAAAATAATACCCCTTTCGCCCTTATTAAGCGGAGACGGGTTTTAATCGAGTGCCGATACACCCCTGACATGTCAAAGGAAAAATCGACAACTCAAGGATCGGCCGTTACGCAAAATTCTAATTAAAACCGAAGGCGGGATTTTACTATAAAAATGCAATTTTGAAAATTTTCGCTCAGAGTTGCACCAGCTCTCGAACAGGCCGCTGCTACAAGAGGTAAGAAACATGACTTTATTTCGAATTTTTTAATTTTCTTTAAAACTTATAATGAGTTCATTTAACTTAAAAGAATTCGCACTGTCGCACTTCTGTAGATGATTATCATCAAAATAATTTTGGTCACAATCATATCGTTGTTATTTCAAATTTGTAAATCCCCGGCGAAAGTAAGCGCAAAATATTTCAAAAACTTTGTATGTACGAAGTGCTTTTTAATTTTATTATTGACGATGACGATAGTTTGAATTTATCGCCACACAAAATCATTGTAAAACTATCGATTTTTTTTATTCGTGGCAACTCGATCAAAGATGTTTTATAACAACTTCGTCCCTCTGCTTTTACTTTTAATTTCGCTTTTAACTCCTTCATTTCACCTGGAAATTTTGAATATCTTCGTTTTGTTTGCGCTTATTTAAATTCTCGGTCTCCTGTTTTTACATTTACTTTCGATTTTGCTTTTAACTATGTACTTCAAATTTTTCAGTTTCCTCTGGAAATTCTGAATCTTCTTATCTTGGTATGTTTGCGCCAATTCAATTGTTTTTTTTTTTAGTTGCCTTATTTTAACCCTTCTTATACTTTGAAAACGATTGAGCGGGCTCATTCTCGTGATGTTAACCAAAATTGTGTGTTTTTTTTAATTGTAAACCCCCACATTTTGTTGCAAATTCGAATTTCCGAGGAAATTCTAGCCCGAAATCATGTGTCGCATGATGGGTCTAACGTGAACGGTTTCAGAGATGTCGGCGTTGTTCTAATTTTAGAACTCGGAAACTAACCACGTTAGACCCACGATGCGACGCATGAAATCGGGCTAAAATTGACTCGGGAATTCGAATATGTAACAATAAATACAACCGGTATAATATACGGGGCATTACAAAAAACGCAACACTGTTTTAAATATTATAAAAGCCACTTTTACTACATTTTTGAATTCGCAAGGAAATTGTAGCCCGAATTCATGTGTCGCGTGATGGGTCTGACGTGGACGGTTTCAGAGCTGTCGGTGTTCTAATTTTAGAACTCGGAAACTAAACACATTAGACCTACGATGCGACACATGAAATCGGGCTAGAATTTCCTTGCGAATTCAAATATGCAACAATAAATATAACTGAAATAATATACAGGGCGCTCCATTAAGAAAAAACGCAAACTGGTTGAAATAATGGCGACGCCATTTCCAGTTTTCCTTTTTGTTATAAGTGGCGTTCGATTTTAAGTGCAACGATTGACGATAGCTTCTTCTCAGGATAGGCATTAACCGAAATTGAGTTTTTTTCTCAGTACGAACCCGACGTTTTACTACATATTTGAATTCCCGAGGAAATTCTAGTCCGAATTCATGTGTCGCATGATAGGTCTAACGTGGACGGTTTTAAAGCCGTCGATGTTCTAATTTTAGAACTCGGAAACTAATCACGTTAGGTCTATGATGCGATACATGAAATCAGGCTGAAATTGACTCCGCAATTCAACTAGGACATAAATAAACACAAATGAAATAATATACAGAGTGTTCTATTAAAAAATGCGGTTTCAGCAATGCCGTTTTCAATTTTTTTTTTGTTTATAAGTAGCATTCGATTTTTTTGTGCAGAATACCGAAACGATTAACGACAATTAAAAAAAAAATAAACAAGTGAGCTATTCTCCTCAAGATTTTACCCAAGGTAGAGTTTCTTTAGCGTAAAGCTCACTTTTTGTTATATTTTTGAATTTCCGAGGAAATTCTAGCCTGAATTCATGTGTCGCATGATGGGTCTGACGTCGACGATTTTAGTTCTAATTTTAGAACTCCTAAAGTATTCACGTTAGACCTGTGATGCGACACATGAAATCAGGCTAGAATTGACTCTGGAATTCAAATATGCAACAATAAACATAAACGGAGTAATATACAGGGTGTTCTGTGAGAATAAAAAGCGCAACGTTGGTTTAAATATTGGTAACACCGCTTTCTGGTTGCTTTTTAATAGGCGGCACTCGATTTTTTTGCACTGAATATCGAAACGATTAACGATAGTTTCAAAAAAAATTAAATAAAAAACAAGTGAGCAACGCATTCTCAAGATATTAAATAAAGTTGTGCTCCTTTTAAATCGCAAACTTCACGTTTTATCAAATTCATTTGAATTTCGCAGGAAATTCTAACGCGAATTCATTCGTCGCATGATGAGTTTAAGTAGATCTGTCGGTGTTGTTCTAATTTTAGAACTCGGAAACTAATCACGTTAGACCTACGATGCGACACATGAATTCGGGCTAGAATTGACTGTAGAATCCAAATATGCAATAATAAACATAAATGGAGTAATATACAGGGCGTTCCATTAAAAAGAAGAAACCCGCAACATTTAAATTATAGTAAAGCATTTAAATATTAGAAAGCCATTTTTTTATAAGATTTTTTTTATGTCGAAGTGAGCGTCGCATTCCCCTCAAATTATTAATTAATCAATCTTTTTTTGTTTTTTGTTTTTGTTTTAGTGAAATAGTGTAAATTCCAAATTTCATTACAGTCCCTACGAAATTCTAACCGCAATTCGTGCATCGCGTGATGAATCTAACGTAGAGCTGTTGGCGTTGTTCTAATTTTAGAACTCGGGAACTAGTCACGTTAGACCTATGATGCGACACATGAAATCAGGCTAAAATCGACTCGAAATTTCAAATATGCAATAATATGTAGGTGTTTCGTTAAAAAAAAAACAATTTGCGTTTAAATTTCGCGTTCTTGCGGTGTTCAATCGTTTATCTGCAAGCAACCTTCAACACACTTTTGTGAATTGATGTACACGTTTAATTTTTTTTTGGATTACCGTATATTTTCTGTCCTGAGCGTGTATCAACGGTTCAATAAAACAATATTATTAAATCGATAATCCGGTTGGGCTTTGCAAAACAACAATCGCCTAATTAATTTCGAGATCGTTCTATTAGTTTGTTTGAACGTAAATAACTTCGTAACTAATAAATTAACGTGGATCTAAACAAATTAGGACGCCCGAAATAAATGCGCCTTGACTTCGCGATCCAAACTCTATAAATCTCTCCCCCTCCTGCAAAACACAAAAATCTCTTGCAACTCGCGTATTTATTTATATAACTATGTATGTATTTATTTAAGACGAAACGTTTTGCACTCCTGGCACTCGCCGCAGAAATCTGCAAACAAATTCATCCGCCAGCTTCGCACCGCGATATTAAAAAGAATATAAATCGCAGGGTTGTAATTGTATAAGTTGTTGAAAACGATGGCTTTTCCGGGGGGGGGGGGTTATTTTTAGTTAAATGTAAAAATTGATGGGTCTCGGCGTCGTTTCGAGTGTTTATTGCAACTTTGTGATTAACATTCGCGATATGGGGGGCTATTTTTATCTGACAGACATCGTCCATTAAACAGAATATTTTCGGAGTGCATGCATAAACACACGTTCGCATTAAATTTAATAAAGACGTAAACTATTTTGCCGGCGGCACAGAAAAATTCTTCGTTTTTTTACGTTTGGTCTGGTCTGCGGCGCTCAAACGTCTTTCAACAAATTCAGATCGGAGATTTAAATACGAAAGTAAATTGTTTATGCATTAGATTGTTTACATTTTAGTAAGGAAAAACGACATTAAAAAAGTAAATTGTTTCAAGTACGATCATAGGGAAACCATTTTCTTCTTCTTTTTTTTTAAATAAATCGTGTAGTGTTTGTTACCTGGAAAATTCGAGACCAATTTTCGCAGCCATCTGACAGGATATTTGTAGTTCGCCGAGATTAAAACGGGAAGGACGAGGCAGGAATACGACGCTAAACACCATCCTCCAAGGCTCAAGAGGAGAGGCGCGTGTCCTCTTGAGCAGTAAGGGAGAAGGAACAATACCGACAGCAAACAAACTGGAACAGAAAGACAACAAATTTTCAATTAAAAAAAAAAACAAATCAAGTATGGCGAAGCAAACAAATCCTCTAGGATATTTAGTCCTCTTAGGGCCGCCTTCATAATAGAACTAAAGTAGACTTTAATTTAAAGTTCTGTTATGAAAATGGCCCTTGGTAACAAAAGAGCGTAATTTGATTGGCCACGAAGGAAAACAAAAGTATTCTCAGTTCAGTTTTATTCAGCCTCCTTACACGCCCAAGCCAAGCCATCTCAGTTATTTTTAGTGCAACTTTCTTTGTAAGGGTAGTTTTGAGTTTTTGAGTTGGATGTCCTCATCTTGGTATGGTTCTGAATCTCCTGGTATGGTCTTTAATTTTTCGTTTATTTGTAATCGTTCTGACTTCTTATTTTCCAGTTTCGTAAACTCTCATCATCGTGCTAACTTCATCGCCAAACTATCTCATAATTAGTTCTCTCTATGCCTCTGTTAATTCTTTTCTAAATTTATCTCCTCTGCCTCTATCTCTATGCTGTCTCCGAATCTCTTTCAATTTTTCCGCAATTTGATCATCCATCCTCATCTCCAAATTGTCTTACAGTTAGTTGTCCCTATCCCTCTTCTGTTTCCATGTCTCCTCTAATTTTCCCTAATTTTATCATCCATCTTCGTCTCTTTACAAACAGTCGTTTCTATCCCCATTCTGTCGCTGTGTCTCTTTCAAGTTTTCCCCAATTTTATCATCCATCGTCGTCTCCAAACTGTCTTACAATTAGTTGTCTCTATGTCTCTTCATTTTTCCCTAGTTTTATCATCCATCCTAGTCTCCAAACTGTTTTACAATTAGTTGTCTATACTCGTAGCCCCATTCTGTTTCTGTGTCTCTTTTAATTTTTATCTAATTTTATCGCCCATCCTCCTCTCGAAACTGTCTTACAATTAGTTGTCTCTATCCCTATTCTGTCCCTGTGTCTCTTTTAATTTTTCGTTAATCTTATCATCCATCCTCATCTCCAAACTGTCTTACAATTAGTTGTCGCTATGTCTCTTCATTTTTCCCTAATTTTATGATTCAGCTTAGTCTATTTACACCAGTTGTCCCTATTCCTATTTTGTCTTCGTGTCTTGCAATTTTATCATCCATCCTAGTCTCCAAACTGTCTTACAATTAGTTGTCTCTACTCGTATTCCTATCCTGTTTCTATGTCTGTTTTAATTGTTCCCTAATCATGCATCTTCGTCTCCAAACTGACTTACATTTGGTTGTCTCCATCCCTATTTTGTTTCTCTTCCAATATTTTATAAATAATTGTCTCTACGTTTCTTAGTTCTTCCCTAATTTAATCATCCATCCACATTTGGTCGTTTCCATCCCTATTCTGTCTTTGTGTCTCTCCCAAATTCTGCCTAATTTTATTATCCGAACTGTCTCACAATTAGGTAATTCTGTCTCTATGTCAATCTTACCCTAATTTGATCCTTTCTTACCTACACTTTCTAAACGCTATGGTTGATCTCTTTTTAACAGATTTATTACCTTATCTATGACTTAAGACAAATCAATTCTTGCCCATTTAACTTGAGATTCGTCGTTAACCCAGTTTGGAAAAAGCAGCATGGTTACCGCCTTACGTGACTAAGGCCTTTTTGCCATCCCCAAAAGAGTTGAAGACATACATCTCTATGGTAAATTTTGGCAAATTATTTTCATCAAAAAATCCCAAGCGAACGAATTAAGAAAGGGCGAAGTTGCTTCTTCAGTTCCACTTCACTTCTAATCTTATTGATAAGGCTTTGCCAACGTTTCGTTCTTCTTCTGTGCGTCCCCCCTTAGAGTTTTGTTTTTAAATGAATGTGAAGACTTCCACGGTTACAGTCTGTCTTCTACAGCGAAACGTACTTCGTCGGCAAAAAAGAAAAAAAAAAGAACGACATTGCTTCCCCAATTCCATTTCACTTCCAATTTTGTTGAGAAGTCTTTACCAACATTTTGTTTTTCATTTGTACATCCCCTATACAGATTCTTACATAATGAATATAAGGACTTCCACGGTTATAGCCTATCTTCTACAATGAAGGACGAAACGTCGGCAAAAAAGAAATTACATCACAGTGCTCTTCCTTGATGACGTTTCGTCCTTTGTTATAAAAGGAATCTTCAAACCACCATGAGAAGGACTCAGAAAGAAGAAGACCAGGGACAACTTCGACGACAAAAAGTGATGGGTTCGATTTTGCACTGAAGGACGAAGCGTTGGCAAAAAAGGATACAGTGATGACGTTCTGTAGGAAGCCATGGGGAAGAAGGTGGACAACGCAATTGATTTGCCTCTAGAATAATGGCTTCGCTGCATTCCTCTTTGCCAACACTTTGTTCTTCAGTACAAGAACAAACACCCAACAGTTTTTGTTGAAGTTAGCTCAGCTGCCTGGTCTTCTTCTTCTTATGGAGGTTTCTTAGATCAATTTGTAACAAAAGTCATCAAAGTGCAACAGAAGAACTACAGATCAGAAATAAACAAAGCCATCGCGTCTTCCGTTGAAGACGATACAAGTCTTCAAATTAATCTAGAAGACGAGGACGTAATTCCACTGGAGGCTGCAACAGATGGTCGATTCTAACTTGTATGAAATTTTTTATGGTCTCGCCAACGTTTCGTCCTTCGTTATGGAAGTTGGACAATGGCCGTGAAAGCATTGAAATTAACCTAAGAAATCTCTGTGAGAACTGACTCATAGAAGAAGAATGAAACGTTGGCAGAGACGTGGAAAACCTCTCTTTATGTGGCTCTCTTTTTATTCCAAACCCGTAACAGATAGAGTTGCAGGATTTAGATCACTTGGATCATGATTTATTTATAAGCGTAATTCCTTATAAATAGAGCAATCCTTGTTCCAAATGGAATCTTTTTAATTACACACTTTGTATAAAATAGTGTGGTGACCCATTGGACTCACACAATGCGCAAGCCAAATTTCATGTAGCTCTTTGTATTTTCACTAAAAAAAGAGCTGCAAGTGCTAAATTACATGTGAGGCTACTTTGAAGTGGTTCGGATGTCCGAAAAGAAAATATGCGTTTCTGCCTTTCGCGAAATGAGATGGTGACATAAATAGTCGCAAAATTCTGATTAAATCTTTGAACTTTCGAGTCCTGGCGCGCTTTCAAAACCGAATTAATAACTGAAAGTTAAATTCTCGCCGGTCCAAATACGTATCACGTTGTCCAAGGTAGTTTCCAAGAACTGCCTTTGGACGTTCTTTTGAAAACCACGGGTTTTCTCTTTTTTTTTTTTTGAAAACGAACTGAGAACGTAGATATTTCGGATATCGTTAAGGTAACGCGTTATGTAGAAAGCTTTTGTCTTCAAGTACTGACGTCCACGCTTTTGTTGACTTTAGAGTTTTGGCATTGATTCCTTGTCACCTAAAGACGCAAGCAAACTATTTTTTTTTTGTATTTTTTGCGAATGAAATGTGGCCTTCGGAATACGACTTGTATCAAGTTACTATACAATTTTGATGGGTAAAAAGATGGTGTGGAAATATGAAAGGTGAGAAGGGGATGGATGTAAGTCCAAAAAGGGATTGTCCAAACTTTCTAAACGTACCAGTTTCAGCTATCTTCTCATCCCTGACTTTAGGGTCCATCTTGTAGATCGTATGTAGACTTCTTAATCTCCCCCTAACACGCGTCGTCATCCCCATCTTGTTTCCCGAAAGGCCACCGGGTTAATCCCAAAACCCTGACGATGTTTCAAACACAGTCACGAGTATTCCAGAAGAGTTTTCGAACCGACTTCCGTCACTGTCAGCGCTGCACCACCGCCTCCAACTGGAAACTGGAAATCTTCTAAAAAAAGAAACCAAGCACTCGGGAGTCGAACTGTTAGCCGCGCGTGTGTGTGTGTGTATTTAGATTGTCCGTTTTCTGCCCCTTCCACGCGTTTTTTAACCTACATAGCGTCGTGTGCGTCACGGAGCGATTTTTGGCAAGCGGCGGGCTTCGCGAGTGTGGATGGACCCCAACCAAAACATATGGGAGCCTGTGTTTGTGTGTGCATGAATAAAACAGAAATAAAACGCGCGCGTTATTTTCGGCGGTAAACATGTTATTTGGAACAATGAATGATCATCACCTTATATCTTTTTTATTTTTTGGGAAGGGGAGACCAACAAGGAAATCGGGCGAAGGTTTGCCCCATACGAATATCAAAATTCGTTTTTTTCTTTTTTGCCCGCCCGTGATTTGCAAATAAACAAATTTTCGTTTATTTTTAGTGTATTTGTTAATATTCCTTGAAATAACATGCGCATAAATTTCGATGTTTTTGTTTTTTTTTTTTAAATGTAATAATGCGCACAAATAATTTTCGGCTGTCCTCTGATAAATAGGTTTTATTTTTCTATGCGGTGAATCACCGGGAAGCCCGTTTTTTTCTTAATCGTTCAATCTTTCGACCTTTTCCCCCATTTCTTCGGCCCCTAGAGTGGTGGTTCTTCCCCCATTAATTTCCAACATTTTTCTTACCTTCTCCCATTCTTCTTACTTCCATCATTGCTTTCCTTCTATTTGGCACGACCTCCTGTATTTTCTTTCCATTCCTCTCTGCCTTCTTCTTTGTACATACATATATCCCCATTTCCTTAACCACTTTAGGAAGCCCATTTTCATCTATAGCAGTTGTTATTCTGTCCCCTTATTTTAATTTATTCCCCATCCACGTCTTCATAAAGTTCTTCCTAAGTACAGTATGTGTATTCATTGATTCGTGTGCATTTGCGCCATGTTTTAAAGTTGGTACGAAAACCGTTTTAGATATTCTCTTTAGATTTCGTTGCTCTTTATTGTTTATTGTGCAATAAAGCACTTTGTCAGCGTCGTTTGTAGTGGACACGGTCCTCAAGTACACCTCCTTCCTGTATTTCCTATTTACTTGTCTCAATCACTTTGCCTTTATTTGTATTTTTTTGAGGTACACTTTCTCTAGTTTTCGTTTTGTCTTTCTTACTTGCTTTCTTTCCTTCTCGTTCTTATCAATTGCATCCTTCTCATTCCGATCCGGTGCAACATCGATAGCATCAAGAGCAATGGACCTAAACTGTCCACCCATTTCATTTTCTCTCTTTTCTTGTCATACGTTTGTTACATTTCTCAATTATGTCATTTATCACCAGCATCAAGTGTAATGGACTCAAAGTATCCCCCTGTTCCACTCCTTTGCTCATATGGAAGATCTTTCACAGTTCTCCGTTCATTTTCTTCTTCAAAAGTTTCTTATTCCTGAAGTTATATCACTGTTTATGGACTTTTGGGGAAGTAAATTCTCTTCTTCCTTCAAAAGTTCCTTGTTTCTGGAGATATGTCATTGTTTTGGACTTTTGGGGGACGTAAATTTGAATAAATTTTCTTCTGTCTTCAAAATGTCCTTGTTTCTGGAGATCTGTCATTGCTTTCTGCCTTATGGGGGAAGCCGTGTACAGTGGGCTAAGTGAATTTTCTTCTTTCTTCAAAAGTTCCCTGTTTCTTTTGAAACCTTGTACAGTAAGTGAATAGGACTTTCTTCTTTCTTCAAGAAACCTTCATCTTACATCACCTTTTTTTTGCACTCCCCAGTAATCTGTTATGTGATATCACCCTTATTTTCAGTTTCCATGTACTGCCTAATCTTTCTCGTCTTTACTCTTCTTCGTATTTCCAAGTACCTTCAAACAATGTTTTGGGTAAAGCTTTGACTTAGTAATTGCATTTTGGCCACTGTCGTAGTTTTACTTTTGGTTCGCTTTTTGATTTCCTTGCCAAAGTACCTCCCCCCCTTTCTTCTTTCGCAAGGCACTTATACTTCTAAGTTTATTCTGTTTTTTCTTTTTAATTTGACTTGGTTCTGATCTTCTCTTCAAAGATTCTGTTACTTCCTCAGTCATAGTTCACGTTCGACTTGCGTTTTAATCTTAATTTGTTTTCCCTTCTTCATTTCTTCATGTTACCAACTTCACGTTTCCTCAATTTCTGATCATAATCCGTCCCCTTGTCTATATTTTCTTTATGGTCTTATTTTTTCAGTTCTTCTTTGTTTAACATTCTGAAAAAGAATCTGATTTCTCCGTTTCTAAATTGACGTCTATTGTGGGAGTTTTATTATGTCTTCATATTATCTGAAAGCTCCGTTTTCTTAAGTTCTTCCTTTTTACTTTAATTTTCTTCCTTTCCAAATTTACCTTCACATTCTACGTTTTCCACATTTGCCTTTTTGAGATATTGTCACCGAATGCTGCCGCAATGTTAATCGATTTTTGTTTTACGTACTTCGATGGGTTTGTTTAGGGTATCTTTTGCTCTGCAAATCTTGTAGGTTTGGAAGTTGTTCCGTTCCCTTCTGTTCACTGCTTTTATTCTCTTCATTCTTCCTAGTTCTTCTTAGTCCGCTCCCTATTTTTTCTTGACCTTCCTTTTCTTCCATTACCAATTGAACTTGGGCTTCCTTCTCTGAGCTTTCCTATGTCTTCCAGTTGCGTTACTTTTGCGCACCAGTCTCTCCATTCCCTTCCGTTCGTTGCTTCTCTCTTTCATTCTTTTTAGGCCATCTTGCATAACTTTTTCTTGGCCTTCCCTATCTCCTTCATTCCTTTTAGGCCTTCTTGCATAACTTTTTCTTGGCCTTCCCCTTCTTCTTCTACCAATTGAACGTGAACTGTCTTTCTCTACTAGTCACTTTCTCTCCTTCTATCAATTTGGGTTTCTTTCTCTACTGAGCTTTTCTATGTGTTCCAGTTACATGATTAATTGCGCTCTGAACTTTTCAGCCTTTTCTTCCGTTCGTTGCTCCTCTCCTTCAGTTTTTGATCTTTATTCTTTCTAGGTCTTCTCGTGTTATATTTCCTTGGCTTTCTTTGTCTTCTTTCAAAATTTGACTTGAGTTTCTTTCTTTATTGAGATTTTCTACGCAATCAAATTACCTTATTTTTCCCTTTAAATTTGCAGAACAACTTCTGTCCGTTCTCTTCCGTTCGTTGCTGGTTTCTTTCAGTTCTTGCTCTTGATTTCTCCTTTTTCTTTTTCTACCAATTGGACCTGAGCATTCTTTCTCTACTAGGTCCTTCTATGTATTCCAGTTAACTAACTCTTGCGCTTTGCTATTCCTAAAGGAGAAAGACTTATTTTATTATTCGTTTCAATTTTTATATGGGGGAGAAGATAAAAGTTGTTCGTGTATTTGTTGCGAGGATAAGGTTAAAAAGATTAAATTTGTAGGACTTCTTTTTAGGTCTTTACTCCCTTCCTTTTCTTCTTCTACCAATTGGACTTGAACTTTCCTTCTCTGCTACGCTTTTCCGTGATTCTTATTTTTCCACTTTAACAAGTTATTTTCTGCTGTCTGTTGTATTCCTGGCTCCCTTTTTGGATTGCCCGAAATGTAGTTGTCCATAAAAATGATCATCGATTATTCTATTTAGGTCTTGATTTATCCTTCCTTTTCTTCCTCCACCAGTTGGATTTGAACTTTTCTTTTCTGCAAGGCTTTTCAGTGAATCTTATTTTTTCACTTTAATGAGTTATTTTCTGCTGTCTCACTTTTTGAATTGGCCGAAACGTAGTTGTCTATGAAAATGGATTTCACTTTATATTTTGAGGAAGTAAATTTGAACTTCTTTTTGTACCCTACAATGATTAGAAGAAAGGTGTAAGGAAGGCTTGAATTATCGCTCTTCTTTTTCTTTCTCTGTTAGCATTGTATCCTTCTTGTGGGGCTTAGCTTTTTTAACACTATAGTTCCATTCCATTCAATCTGATGCTCTTTCTTCTGCATTACTTCATAATTTTTGGATTCACCACCACGTAGGTGAATCTGTCTTCCCGTTTGTTCCTTGGGGTTCTCCATTTTACTTTTCTCTTTGCTTTGCCCTCTCAAGAAATTATTCTATTCGTATTTTGATGAATTAAAAAAAAATTCTGGTACATCTCAATGCGAAAATGATTTAGTATTTTGATTATTTTGCTAAATTATTGGATCTTACGTGTATGTAACAAGTAAGTAAGAATAGAACTTCCAGGACGTACATCTTTTTAATGAAGAGAAATCTAACAATTTTTTTCCCATAAATCTACTCCTTCCTTTATCTCAGCGCATTCATTTTACGAACAGAGCACAGAGAATCTATTCTATTCTAGAATTCTATTTTTATTTCGACTTTGTCACCCATTTAACAAAACGAACTTGTTTTGATTCCTTCTTTGAGTTGCAAACTATTAATAAAATCAGTGGCCAAAAAATATGCGATCTTATTCAGAAAACGCCGACGACTCTGTTGTAGGTGTGCCGTTTGTCTGGGAATAATCTGGATCAGAATGTTTCGGATGAGTCTGCCTTGCATGCTCTCATTTCGACGAGCTATTTTAGTCATTGTACTTAGTCATGGTGTCCTGCGGACACTTTATGTAACGAGGAATACGACCTTCGGCGAGGTATGCGGAGGTTGGAACGCTTTTTTCCTTTCCAAAGTGAAAATCTGTTTTGAAATTGGGAAATTGGTGTCAAGTGTACGCTGAAACTTTCGGGCTTCTTGGCATACTAATGGACGCGTTGTTGTTTTGTTTTTCAATTTGGCAAGGTCACGCTTTGCTTGATTTAAAACTCCTTCTTTGTTTCTTCTTAGATTCGACCTTAAATGGGAAAGCCAAATCAAAATAGAATTCTTTTGGAAAGCCATTTGTCATCGATTGAGTATTTTTTTAAAAATATTTCTCGAGATAAAGATTTGATTTACTAAAAAAAAGATTTTTTTGGAAGGTTTCCTTTGAGGCTGTTTGATAAGCTGAGTTTAAATTTATTGGTGGTGATAGGGTCTTTACTTTTAAGTTTTTTCTTAAGAAATGTTAAAGACAGGAAGAAAGTCCAAGTCGGAAAGTTCAGGTTTCTTTCCAAAAGTCCAAAAGTCATGAAATTTACAATGAATAGAAAGGGAGGCTTCGTTTCATAATTTTTTTTATTACCGACTCAACTGTACGATTTCACTTTGGATGGAACTAGAACAATCCAGGAATTCAAATTTGTTTGCATTGTTTGTATAATAGTATTTGACTTTAAAAAAATTAGGGATGGCATGTATCCTCCGAAAAGACCAATTAATAGGAGAGATCTTGAGTTATTCAGCAAAATGACTAGAAGGTCTTAAGAAGAAATCTTCCGCAGGAGTACCTACTAACCAAAAGGTCTAAAGGGCTCCTGTACAAACATCTGCATGGGTACAAGAAGATGCAATTGTAAAAAATCACCCAAGTTCATTGGGGGCGAGTTCTCGTTCGATAACATATGGGCGTGGCTTTATTGCAGAGTGGGCGTGGCTAAATATTTGTAATTCAGAGTGTATAGTGAGTGGGCGTGGCTTGCATCCTTCAACATAACCGTTTCTGTCCTATCTCCGCCTTTTTTCAAGTTTCAATCAAATATTTTGGGACTATTATAATACATTGGCATGTTCTGTACGAAATGACCAATTAAAGGAGAGGAGTCATGAGTTCCTTGTCAAAATTGCAATGACAAAATAACCAGAGTTCTTTGGCACAAGTTGTCGTTCGATAACATATGGGCGTGGCTTTATTGCGAAGTGGGGGTGACTAAATACTTGTAATTGGCTTGTAATTCAGAGTGTATAGTGGAGTAGGCGTGGCTTGCATCCTTGAACATAACCATTTCTGTCCTATCTCCGCCTTTTTCCAAGTTATTACGATATTTTTAGCGACGATTATAAAATATAGGCATGTGCTGTGTGAAGATATCAATTAAATGAGAAGACTCGTGGCATGACAAAATCATACGAGTTCTTTGGCGCGAGCTCTCGTTCGATAATATACGGGCGTGGCTTGATTACAGAATGGGCGTGTCCGACTGCAGTACGGGCGTGGCTAGAAACCTGTAATTCGGAGTGTAGAGCGGAGCAGGCGTGGCCTAACGAATGTACTTACGTCTTGCATATTTTAACACAACCGTTTCTGTCTTTTCAACGAAATAATCTATATTTAGCGACAAATATAATGTATTGGCATGTGCTGTGTAATTAAATAATTAAATGAGAGAAGTCGTGAGTTCCTCAACAAAGTATCGACAACGAAGGAATCCTGAATATTTGGGTACATACTTGAAGGTCTTGAGAATAGATGTATAAGAAATGACTTGTCATCTGTACAGGTGCAAGAAGGCACAAGTGTAAAAAGTCAACCGAGCGCATTCGCTTGGGCGTGGCTTGCGGAATGGGCGTGGCCAGAAACTCGTAATTCAGACTGTATGACGAAGTAGGCGTGGCTCGGCGAGTAAGCTTGCGTTTTGCATCCCGTAATATAACCATTTTTGTCCCGTCTCCGTTTTTTACAAGTTTCAACGAGGCAATCTATATTTAGCAACAATGGATACACAACATAATAGCCAGAATATGTCCTGAATTTCTTGGCAGGTGTATCGACGACACTAGAAGGTCTTAAGAACGGGCTTCTTGGTGTGTAAGAGAAAAAATACACCTGATTGTGAGTTCTTCTTCTTATTCGCCAAGAGAAGGGCGTGGCCTGTAGATTTACTTAATTGCTAAGTGACTACAGGTGTAGTCACTAATGTACAGAGAAGTAGGCGTGGCTTAATTGCAGAATAGCCGTTGCTAGTCGTCTGCAGCTTAGAATGTATAGCGAAGTGGCCGTGCTTAGCGAATAAGCCAAGGCGACCATACTAGAAGGTCTTAAGTGAGTTTTCAAACAATTGATGAGAGGGCTTATCACTTCTTTAGATATCAGAGTTCTTGTTGGACGTGCGAGATAACTTGGCGTGTCTAATTTCGCCGTCTATCCTTTGTAATCAATTGGTTTTATTGTATTGTATCGCTATTGGTTGCTTCAATATTATTAATATTTAGACCAAATTTAATTCGAATTCTTCTAAGCATGGCAGCGTTGCAGGGTAGGCGTGGCACTTAGAACGTAGAGCGAATTGGGCGTGGCTTAGTTGTAGAATAGGCGTGGTCCTTAGAATGTTAGCGAAGTGGACGTGGCTTAGCGAATAAGCGAACACAACGATACCAAAAGGTCTTAAGAATCGATTTTAAGTTATTGTTATGTACGAGACTACTTGTTTGGTTAGAAGACGATACGATTCTTATTCGGCAAGAGTTGGGCTTGACTTACTTGATTGTAGAATAGGCGTGGTTCGACATCTGTAGTTCAGAATGTATAGCAAAGTAGTCGTGTCTTAGTTGCAGAATAGGCGTGGCTAGACATTTATAGCCCAGAATTAATAGCGAAGTAGGCGTGGCTTAGTAAGTAAGCGTCTCCGCCTATTGCCAAATTTCAATAAAACAATCTGTAGGTGTTTACCGATAAGTTTTGCTACATTTTTAATTTTTTTTTAATTTCAGGTAAAGTCTGCCGCCAAGAAACATTCCCAGAATGCAGTCCATAACTCTAGTCATCCTTTTATCCGTCGTCAGTATTTTCAGCCTGTAAGTACATTTCGTTTTAATTTACATTTCGTTCTAATTGCCTGTTTCGTTCCTTGCAGAGCCAACGCCAGAGCTACTTGGGAATGTAAGCCATGCCTTTCAAAACAAGAATGCAACAAAGAGCCTATGGAGTATTGCCTATGGGGGGAGGCCCGCGATGACTGCAACAGAAGAGTTTGCGCAAAGGTGAATTTCAATTAATCTTTTTTTTTCTTGAATGGATTTGAATTAATCAATTTTTTTTTGTGAACGTAGGGACCCGGAGAACGCTGCGGAGGACCCGACAGGATCTACGGGCTCTGCGGGGAAGGCATGATGTGCAGGAACGAAGTGTGCTTCGGCTGCTCGGAAATAACGCTGCAGTGCCATCCTTCTTCCGAGTAAATCACCAATTCCACGACTATTCCATTAGTTTTAATTGTCGGCATTGCAAAATGCGCTATTGTGATGATATATTTATACAATTATTTATTTGACATGTGATCTTATAAGTCCGCAAGTGACGCAAGTGAATCTCACTTAATTAAGAAATTACAGTATTTATTATATACACGTACACTCTTACATGATTTTTTTTTTGCCGCAAGTACTGAATAAAATAAAACGCATCAAAGCATAAAGAAAGTTAAAGCCTAATCTATTAGGAAATGAGTACCCTTTGTAGACTTATTAAGTTAATGGTGGAAGGGGCTGGGGTGGTCTAGTGAGTAGATTACTAGACTACAAAGCTAGAGGTCGCGGGTTCGAACCCTGCGACTGCCTTGACCACCGATGACGTTTTTCTGGCTCCAACGCACTTATTAAGCTTGAAGGAATGCTTGGAAATGAAAGTTAGGAAGTAGATGCCTCACTCAACCCCCCTAGTGTAATGTTAGGCTCAAGTTATAACATAACAAACCCGCTCTGTTACACCCTCCAAGGCAAGAAGTAAATACTACCATCATCATAGCTCTATGGTTGTTGAATTTGATTTGTTTAAGTTGGAAGAAATGCGAATAAAATTAAAATTATCTGGTTTGCAGTACGTATATTTGAAGTAAGTAGTAAATAATACATAAATAAGTATGATACTTAACACCTAAAACATGGAAATACATAAATCTCTCTACAAACAGACTCTCTATCTGTTAATGCAAAGCACTTGAAATGAAATAAATCAGAGTAAACAGCCACGTGCCATTGCGAACGAAATTTCTCCATCATTTGGCGCGTACCTATCAATTCCACGAAGACGTCTGCGTCTCGAAATTAATTTTAAAGCCGAAAACAAACCGGCCAGCAATTGAACGAAATTAAAAAAAAAACTTCAGGAGATAAAAACGACTTTGATCTTCATGAGGTTCTTTTAAACGGGGCACAACAAAATTTAGGGGGGCACTCAATGGAAAATTAAATTGAATTGAAATGTGACGCGCTAATTTTTTTTTTTTTTTTGGACGGCCAAAAGTATTTACGCGTTACAGAAATTTTCACAGCGTAAACATCCTGTTTGCAACGAACGCGGTTCTGAAATGGAAGTTATTAAATGTTCGAAAATTCGAAATAATATTTACCTCGGCGAGCAAATAAGTTACTTTAAGCGTTTTCTGGCTTTTTAGTCAGAGACGTTTCGTATAAACTTGTCCATCAATCTTGCCATATCGTTGGAGTGGAATGTTTATTAGCAAATATGTTTTTACTGGGTGATGTTCGATGCGCGCGTGGAATTTTAAGTGCGCCATCTAGTTAGATCTAACGAACTCTGCATTTTCTCACTTTAATTCTTTTTTATTTAATTTTAAATTTATTTATTTGAATAGATAAATAGCATAAAAATATTTTACACGGTTTCGTCTTTACAAAAACCATAAATAATAACTTTATTTAATTAATTATTTGCGCGGAAATATAATATCCTTATTTTATTTTTAAATCAATGTGTGTCAGGGGTGGGCGAACCTTTTTCTATCAATCGATTAAATTTAATTTAAAAATGTATTTTCTTTCTTCTGATTTTGACATATTAAATATTATATACAAGACGCGACAATTACATTTACAAGGAAAGGCTTAAACTTCCGAAAGTGTAAAACACTTCATTTTGCTTGCAATCCATCGCTGAGAATGTTGAAAATTCTGATTAAAGGGCTATTAGTTTATCTGTTTATTTTATTTATTAGATGCAGCTGTGGAATGCGTGAGTACTTTTGTGTATCAAGAAAGTAATTTATTGGTTTAAAGGTTTCGTCAGGTGCGAAGAATAAGATGTGATAAAAAGGAAAACAAATGAAAAATCTTCGGCGAAAAAGATTTTGAAACTCAAAGCACGATAGAAAGCAAGAGAAACCAGCAAGAAAATCAACGAAACGCAAAGTATTCGATAAAAAACAACTGAAATAAACTGCTATCTTGCATTAGCACCAAGGCTTACAGCGCCATCTAGGGGCACCTCGCCGAAATATTCTACATCACTTGCAACAGTATGTGATGGAGAATTTTGATTAAAACAGACGTTAACGTCGGCTTGCTTTGTCGCAACGTTGATCACAGACGTTTCCATTATGTTAACATCAAAATTTACAGCGACATCTATCGGCGCTTCATTAGAAGATATCCTGCCACCTTCAACTGTATGTGGTGGAGAATGACGAGGTGACTTTTCACTTAAGACGTCAGCTTGCTTTGTCACAGTTTCGATCACAAATGTTTCCGTTGCATTAGAATCGAGGTTTACGGCGCCATCTAGGGTCACTTCATCGAAACATTCTACGTCACCTTCAACCGTATGTGATGGAGAATGACCAGGTGACTTTTGATTCAAACATAAGACGTTCACGTTAGCTTGCTTTGTCACAGTGTCGATCACAGACGTTGTATTAGAATCAACGTTTACAGCGCCATCTAAGGGCACTTCATCGAAAGATTATACGTCACTTGCAACAGTATATGATTGAGAATAACGAAGTGACTTTTGTTTCAAACATGAGGCATTAACCTCAGCTTGCTTTGTGACAGTGTCGATCGCAGATCAGATGTTTCTGTTGTATTAGAAACGAGGTTTATAGCGCCATCCAGGGGTGCTTCATCGAAAGATTCTACATCACCTTCAACCGTATGTAATGGAGAATGACCAGGTGACTTTTGATTCAAACATAAGACGTTCGCGTTAGCTTGCTTTGTCATAGTGTCGATCACGTTGTATTAGAATCAACGTTTGTAGCGCCATCTAAGGGCACTTGCAACAGTATGTGATTGAGAATAACGAAGTGACTTTTGATTCAAACATAAGGCATTAACATCAGCTTGCTTTGCCACAGTGTCGATCGCAGATCAGACGTTTCTGTTGTATTAGAAACAAGGTTTACAGCGCCATCTAGGGGTGCTTCATCGAAAGTTTCTACGTCGTTTGCAACAGTACGTGATGGAGAATGACGAGGTGGCTTTTGATTAAAACACGAGATGTTAGCATCAGTTTGCTTTGTCACAGATGTTTCTGTTGTACCAGAATTAAGGTTCGCAGCGCCGTCTAGTGATAACTCATTGGTACTTGCTGCAGCGTGTAATGAAGGATGAACGTTATTTTCCTTTTGCTTTGTCACAGTGTCATTCGCAGGGCCATCCAAGGACAAATTATTTCTCTCTTTTTGTTTCAAATTAGCCGCCACCGTGTCACCTAACAATTCTGCAGTTTCGCTTTTGTTTTCCTCTTTCATAGTGATCGTAACGCCATCTAGCAGTGACTTGCGGTTTCTTTCGGTCTTAGGAATGATTGCAGCGCCATCTAGCAGATCTTTCGGTAGAGTTTCGCTGCTTTCACTCGTTACAGCGCTCTCTCTTTTTGTCATGAGCTAATTCCGCGGAAGTTACTTTTGGGGTGACTCGTTCTTGTGGTTTTGAGGTTGCAGACGATTTTGCTGAACTTGTGCTTCGTCTGTTTTGGTCTCTACCACCCTCAGCTTGTCACCCAGTGATTGTTTTAATTTCTCGATAGACAATTTGAGCTTCTTGGGGTGCCTCACTCACCGATTCTGCGGATAGTTTGCGTTTGTTACCTGAAGATATCTAGGTATCTATAATTTGATTAGTTGAAGGAGTTTGGGTAAGATTTTATTGTGGTGATCGATCATTTTTTCAGTCTCAACGTTTTTGGACATTCTTAAATCTTTTCTAATTTCTTTGTCGGCGCCAACAAACCCCTCGACATCCTTGTTTGATGGTTCATTTTCTTGTGCCATCGCAAGAAAATCTTTTTCTTTATTTTTGCTGCCTTTTTGCCCCCATTTTTTTCGCCTTTGTAATCAGTAATCTCATTTTGCTTCACCAAGTTTTCTCAGGTGGATGTTTGTCTTCCGTTGAATCCAAAACGCTTTCTCTATTCTCCCCAATTTCAAAATCGGGTGTTTTTGTCATCTTTTCACTTTCCACGTCTTTAATTTTACATGATTCATTTTGTGCCATTGAATCACACGTGCCTTTTCTGCTCTTTGCTTTCTCATCTCCTTCAGGCATCATTTCTTGTCTACATTCGTCTTGCAAATCTGCACTTCTTCCTCCAACCTCAATTTCTGAATCTTCCACCAACAGCTTCTCTTTAGTTTCGAACATGTTTACTTCTAACATGACTTGCGTGAATGCAGTGTTGCCAACTGGCACATAATGTGTCTGTTTTTTGCCAAATTCTGATAAAAAATGTAAACTAACATAATTGATAATTTTTACTTTGCCAATTTTAAAGCTTGAGCTTTCATGCGAATAAATTCACTGGCGTTTCTTTCCTGCTTTCTCTCTATTCTTACAGAGAAAAATTTTCTGGAACCTTACAAATTTTTAACTTAAGTGCCCCCCCTCTTAATGATGGGACAAAATCCTATGCATGCAAGCAAATATTCAAGAAATATTAATGGAATAGAAAACTGAAAAAACAGTGTAACAATTGGCGCCCAACATTGAGTAGAAGACTATTCAATGGACCAAGTCCGTTGGTAACAATTGGCGCCCAAGGTGGGGTAGAAGACTATTCAACGGATCGAGTCCACCAAGAATTTACTAATAATTCCGAAATGCGTAAACACAATAATGTGTAGAACTGGCCTTAAATCAGTAACATTTGGTGAATACATAACCAGCAATCAAAAGATTTAACAATTGTATAACATAGTAATTCGGATTGGGATTGATAGACGAGGAAATTGTTATCAAAAATCTACCAGAAATTAAACAATTTAGTTTAAATTATCTACTGTTATTTTAGTTTTAAATTTTAAACATTCACAACAAAATAATCGTTTCTTCGTTTAAGGCCGGCATTACACTATCAAAAATCTTTGACAAAGAACTTGCGTAAAAGATATTTTATAGAAAGTAAAAGTTTGCACTTGTAAAATAATATGGCGGAACGAAATTGTTAATTATAACCTACAAAAAAAAAAAATATATATATATATATATATATAAATGTTAAATTAAATATACCTTATAAAATAAGTCTTAGTCAAAGTCATAGTCATAGTCTCCCGAAGGAAAATTTAAATATAATTTTTGATAATATTTTGTAAGTCGTAAAACTTCACGTCACACGAGTGGCAACACTGCGTGGATGACGGTCAATAAAAGTGACGATTTCCTTTTGTCTTCAGTTAAAACAATTTCGAGTCAGCCGTTATATTTAGAGAAAATTGCAAGATATACAGGGTGACTCACGGAACCCGTGCGTTAGAAGTTTAGGCACTTGCCTTCATTATTTTTCTCTGAAAATTTGTACCCTCCTAGTGCACCTTTTAATGAAAATATTTTCAAAGTATTTGAACTTCCTGTTGTACCGGTTGTATCTTTATTTTACATGGGATCATATATTTTTTCTTGCAAATTTAGGATTTACAGGTAATTTTGAATAGAAAATTATAAGATATCCCCATACCTAAATGCAACCGTTTTCGAAATATTTTTAATTTTGTAAATTCTTGTGCTCTAGCACTCTTTCCTTTCTAAACTCATACTTTTTATTTCACAAAAATATGGAAGATTTAATCTGTGCCATTTCAAAGAGGAAGCTTTGTGTAATGCCATGTTGTTTAGTTGTTAGTTGAGAACCAGCCTCAATCGACCTGATGTGTGAAATAGCATAACCTCACTTTTAAACTAATAAAACAATGAATAGGCGCTTTGAGGTTAGCGTCGAAGTAGTCCTGAGGTACTCTCTGGAGCAACTCCGGTATAGCTCAGGGCCTCTCCGACGTTAACCCGGAAAGCGCCCAGTAAAAGAAAGAGAAGTGAGGTTATGATATACGTCAATTTATTAAGTTTCTAGCAAGGCTGGTTCACAACTAACAATTCACGTCCACCTAATAAATAGTTTACAACTACTTCCATGGATTAATTACAATCGACAAAGCAAAGGACACTGCACATCTGAAATTATATTCCATGGCCGCCTGAGATCCGAAATTTTATTAATCGCACGTTACAAATATCAGGAGAAAAGAAACATCCTGTACATATACCTTATAAACGTTTCGGCCATTTATTTATTTTCTAACTGCCACTTTTTAAATTAAAAAAAAAAACTGTAATCGTTGTGGTCAATGAATTTTCTTATCACTTTTTTTAATCGAAAACGTTGAGAAAGGGGGAAGGTAGAAAGGGGTGCTGCTGTTTTTTCTTTTCTTTTTTGCTGAAGAAAAAGTGAGGTGAATTCTCGCGTAAGAGAAAATCGTCAATATAAAAAGAAACTGACGAATTTGTGCTTTTTCTTAGATTATATACAGTGTGATTTTTAACGATCGAGGACACTTTGAATTTGGCGCCTCAGTTTTTAGTGTTTTTCGCGTCTTAAATGTGGCTACATCGAGTGTTAAATCTCGTTTGTTTTTTAGCAGGCGTATTTTTCACGATTTACTTGTTCTTCTTTTTATTCTTATTCTTATATCAGAAGAAAAATGAGAAAGTTGAGTGACAGAACCGGGGCGTTGCCAACGTAACTCTGTATTTCCTTTCACTATTCTTCAACCTCGACGTTATTGAGCTTTCAAAAATTGTTTTTTTTTATAGCGTAATTGTACCACAGGCTGCTATGGAATGGTTGACGATGAAAGGGCGCGAAACGACGTAATGGAGAGAATTTTCTCTGAATTCATTCAAGATTGCAAAATGGATACTACCGGGTGAGCTAATTTCATGTGTTCTTAGGACTTTTTTTGTTACCCTGGTATAAATAAATAATGCTGGTGCAATACGAAAAAGAGCTTTTAGTCGTTAACTTCACTTCTTATATAAAAATTATAGGTACAGAGTGGCCCATTACCCATTTAGAATGTGAACACTTTTTTTTTTAAGATAGAGCATCAGAAAGTCTACGTCAAAAATGGTAAAAAAATTGATTGGCATTTTTCTTTGTTGAAAATCTGACTTTGTACTTTCTCGTAAAAAATAACAATTTATGTTATGTTTATTATTATTATTATTATTGGAATTTTGGTTGTTTTTGATAGTAAGAAGAATGAAAGCTGTTTTTAACAATAAAATAAACAATTTATTTTAAATTTTTAAACTAAAATTCAGGACAGAATTTTGGGAGTTGGTTTTTAATGTTTAAATTACGTCTGAAAAACTATAACATTTTTTAAATACAAAACAGTAAATTGCTAATATACCGTGTGTCCACGGTTGACGAAAGAAGATTTTTTTTTTGAAATTTCCATGTGACAATAAAATTATGATTGGCTTTACGTAAGTACTGTGGATATCAAAGCGTTTAAAATAAGCAAAATAACTTTATGAAGGACCTTTACTCGCTTAATGCTTAAGAAAGGTGAAGGATAATAAAAGGAAATAATTTCACACACGATTAAGCCTTTAACAGTGAATACTGGATGTTCCAGAATTCTTGGACTGCGTGAAATTCGTTGTGAATAGTTTCGAATAATTGTCTCTGGGAGGACAAACGACACGAGATTTTTTACGTGGAACACTCTGTATACCACCTGAATATCAAACTCTATGCGTATCTAGGTTTCAGGTAACAGGTTCTATTACGTCATATCTCTTCTCCTTTCTTCTTTCCCTCCCCTTTTTCTAACATTTTCGATTTTTGAAACCACGAGTATCACAATAAGGCCAAAACAGGGTGTGTCCAGAAAAAGTGCAGCTCTGTAATTTTCTACCAAACAATTCCATGAATGTACTAATATAAAAAGTCATCGTTCAAGGGAAGTTGGTTGGTTCTATTTTTGATTTCTTAAAGCTATTTGAATAGCGTGCAGCAAAGATTAGGCAGTTTTCCAGAATTCCGCAAAAGAGCCTCAGCAAAAATAAATATTTATAAAAATCGTTGTATACGTATAATAACCCAATAATATTTCGGTATTTACATTCGGCTTGCCAAGTGCTGCTTGCTAATTTCTGTACGAGATCAATCACTTTGGGACCGTTCAATTACGCTTTATGCCAATACTAACAAACTACGCAAATCGGTAAAAATAAAAGCGCACGTCCTTGAATACGATCCGCGCCCATCTCGATTTTAATTATGATTAAATAAAATTTTCACGCCGCTGCTGGCTGTTTACTATGCGTATACCTCTTCGCCTTAATCTACATTAAATCTAGATTTATTGCTAAGTCAACATATAAAATATAAATTCGAAATATTTCAGTTGCATCATCACATACGATTCTTTTTTCCTTATATTTAGGTTAGAGTGAAAATAGCTCGTCTTACTTTACAACTATGTAATTTAATTATAGTTTTCATTACGGTGCCAGAAGGACGTTAGTAAACGCTCGCATATTTCTAAGAGATAATAAAATTATTAATAGTGCACGGTGGTGTGCTTTGAGTGTCCCATTGTTACATATTTAAAAAAAAAAGTCAACTCGAAAGCGTAGATCTGAGACGTCCCTGGGATTATCCTGATTCCGGTGTTTTCTTGTTGCTCTTCTTCTCTTTCTTTTGTCTTCTGCGCACCAGGAAGCCTCTGATCCCCGCTTGGATCTTCGTCGCCGATTCCTGCTCTAGCTGGCTGGGGTTTGTTTTGTTTTGGAGGGCGGCCCTCTTTGAGTCCGAAATCCGGCCGGAGCTTTTGCGCCTCGATGATCTTCGATTGCTTGAAATTGCGCCACCTGTATTCTGACAAAAATTTAATTAGTCGAAATATCTTTAAAAAAATTAATGATGATGGGGGGAGGGGGTGGAAAGCAATGATCGACGGTTAAAAAGTTATTTATGAAATACGCGCTCTCTTCTGCTTTTTTAATCTGATCTAGACTGTTAACAGACCATTCATTTCTGTTCATTTGGTGGCCTATTCACCAGGCTTTAATAATATGCATCCAAAACAAAATGGTGGCTTTACATCTAGTTTTATTAGATTGGTTTGTACAGGGGGGTTCACGTCACCTTTACTACTTTTAATTTCTTTCAATTTTTCAAAGAAAATCTCCTGTCGAGCAGAGAATAAATTTTATTTAAAAAATCAGCAAGAACTGAGAAACTCGGAAAGTAATTGATCTGGATGGAAGAATACTGAAGAAGAACCAGGAACGTCGAGACGTCCTCCTCCAATCATCTGGGGAAACACAGATATCATCAAGATAATAAAATAAAAACGAAATGCGAATTAATAATCGAAATAATTTGGATTAAGAATGAACATTTTCTGAGCATTATCGAAATAACAAATGTGAACTGATATTGAACTGAAATAAGAAACGATTTAAATAGTATTTTCCAAGAAATTAACGAAATTACAAAAGAAACACAACTTGAACACCGATAGAGAAACGATCGAAAGAACAAAATAAATGCGAATTATAAGTACACTTTGATTTTTTCTATAGAAATAACAAAAGAAATTTGAATAAAAAGAAAACCAGAATCGCGCGTACAAATTTTCTAAAGAAAACACTAAAATAACGAAAAAAGTAACCATAGGAACCATCGAAAAAACAAAAGAAATGCGACTGAAGTACAAATACAGAATTAAGTCCCAGCACAAAAATCGTCAGAATAACAAAAAAAGGTACGAAGTAAGTATGTATAAATCATCTCACAAGTTGTTTTTAGTATTTTTTGATTAAAACAATTGATTCATTTGTGTGAGTTCACTTTTTTTTACTTTTTCTCTTGGACACTTACATTTAATATAACTTCATGGTCAATTACGTTTCGCCCTTGTGTGCCTGAAGAGTTTATACTTCGCCATATTCAAACATCTCCAGTTACTTATATGACAGATTATAAAAAAAAGGTCGTCCTATTTGACTTATACAGTTCTTGCAAAATTTATCGAAATAACAGAAGAAAGTAGAATCGAGCACGAGCATATTGTACTGGATGGTTTCTTTTGTTATTTCGATAACTACTGCAGAAAATGTTTGTGTTTAGTTAGAGTTTGTTTTGTTATTTCGATAACTTCTGCAGAAAATGTTTGTATACTTTTGTTATTTCGATGCTAAGTATTCAGTTCGATTTTATTTTGTGTTTTCGATGCTTCTGTAGAAAATTTTTGTATTCAGTTCGAGTTGCTTTTGTTATTTCGATAATTTTTGCAGAAAATGTTTGAGTTTGTTTTGTCATTTGTATAACTTCTGTATTATTTTGTTATTTCGATAACTTCTCTACAAAATATTTGTATTTAGTTCAAGTTTATATTGTATTTTCGATATTTGTGTAGAAAATGGTAGTGTTCATTTCGAATTTCTATTGTTATTTTGATAGCTTCTGTAGAAAATGTTTGTATTTAGTTCGAGTTTGTTTCGTTATTTCGATAATTACTGCAGAAAACATTTTGTATTAAGTTCGAGTTTCTTTTGTTATTTCGATAACTTTTGCAGAAAATGTTAGTATTCAGCTCGAGTTTCTTTTGTTGAAAATGACAAAAGAACTGCAAACTGGCGTTTTTTTTTAATATAAAAATAATCGAAATAACAAAAGGAATTCTAACGGAGTACAAATATTATCTACGCAAATTATCGAAATGACTTTCTACCAAATCAAATCAAAGAAATAACAAAATAAAAACACCGATACCATCAAGATAACAAAAGAATTACGAATGATGTAAAAAATTGTCGTTTTTTACAGAAATAATCAAAGTAACAAAAGAAATTTGAATTAACTTTTCTACAGACGACATCGAAATAACAAAATTAATGCAAACTGACAGACATCTTTTATAATAACAATCGAAATTAAAACATAAACTCAAATTTCTATCCGAATTAAGGAAATAACAAAAGAAATACGAATAATATCAAATTCACGTCATCAATCTCCGAAGTTACAATCGACAAATATTTCAGTATTATTTCTTTGTCTGTCAACAATAAGAAAAAAAGATGGAGTTATGCTTTTTTGTTTGATTATGCAACGCCAAACGCGTTTTATTTATTTAACAGCGTTAACTATAAATGCACATATCTTTTTATGCAAATGTTGCACAAACGAATTTCTTGCAAAATATGAAAGATTAATTATCGATTGAAAATTAACGCTCCCACGTCTTCAGATATTCAAGTCAGCGTCAACTATAAATGCACATAACTTTTTATGCAAATGCTGCAAAAACAAATTTCTATTTATGCTATTTGCTAGTTTTGACTGATCGAATTTATTACTACTTTTTACTTTACAATTATATCTACCTATAATTACCTACGCTAGCATGATTTGACAGACCTGAATGGATTTTTGCAAGAAATTCGTTTGCGAATATTTACATACATTCGTTTAGTACAGTCGTGAGAAGGAGTATTTTCGATCGATAATTATTCAATAAAACTCAGAAATAGCATAAATCCATAGACTTGAATGTTCTCTTTCATATTTTGCAAGAAATTCGTTTGTGCAACATTTGCATAAAAAGTTATGTGCTTTTATAGTTGACGCTGTCTTGAATATCTAAAGTGTCGGAGCGCCTTTTTTAAATCGATAATTAGTCAATAAAATCGATCGACCAAAACTCAGAAATAGCATAAATCGATAAATTTGAATGTTCTCTTTCGTATTGTGCCAGAACTTCGTTTGTGCAACATTTGTACAAAAAGTTATGTGCTATTGTATTTGGCGTCTTTTAAGTGCGTGACATTAACTATGTATTTTCAATCGATCAGTAATCAATACAATCGATTGGCCAAAACTTACTGGTGGCATCTTTCGATATATTTGATCATTTGCTATCCGATTACGTGAAAGTTTTCATCGTAAATAGTCTCTTTAAAAAGTTATTATATAATTACAATAATTTGGATTTCGTTTTTTTGTCAATTGTGATATACCAGGGACAAACTATAGTTAATGATCTTCACAATGCTACATTGCGAAATTATAGCTGTGTGATAATTAGAACGGTTTTGGCAGCCAATTTTGAAAATTTTGAAATTTTGTTGCTGGAGGTTTGTTGCTAACTTCTCACCGGTAAAAATTTGACGTTTTCTACAGAAATACCCTAAATAACAACTTTTCTACAGAAATCATCGAAATAATAACAAAATTAATGCAAACTGAAAGACAGCTTCTATAAAAATTAATCGAAACGACAAAAGAGGCTCGCCGGACAACGTCGAGCTCTTTAAGTTTTATTGTCTGGTGTCATTACATTACATAAAAAAATACTAATGTTTTTGGATAATAATAATTATTTATTTATTCATTACGTTTCTAGACTAATCAATTGCGCGCATCGCTTTTAATAAAAATAGAAGTCCCACACACACACATGAATCAAACAATGTTTTCGCAACGTATTCTTTGACCTCTTTTCTCGTTTTGTTATTAGGTCAAACTCGATCCAAACACATCGCGCAGTCGAGTCTGCATGTACACATACATACTTATGTTTATTATCTTTTTTGAGTGATTTACGAGCGAATGTGTAACACGTTCCAGGTGAAAAGTTGCGAAACGGGAAAACAGGTCGTCTCGTCTATCCCCCGAGGTTAGTTCCTCAAGGACAACGAAACGTTAACAAATCAGAAAACAGAATTGCAAAATAACCGCGAAAAGAAGCGGTACGTTATTATACATATTTCATCAGTGGAATAAACTAAATAAAGAAAAAAAAATTTCGTGAATGAAAATCGATTGCATATACAGGGTGTCGGGGAGTGATTCGAACGCCAAAATTTCACAGGGTGGTAGCTTGGAACAAAACAATTCAAAAATGTGATATAATATGTAACCGTTTTCAAGTAAGAAAATGGAAATTAGTAATGTTCCCACCGGCAATAATAAATGTTAATTCCCAATGGGAAAATACCTCACGTGCAGCTTGTCAAGGTCAGGATCAATATCACCGACATAAAAAACAAGTGTTTTGTGTTCGTTCGTAAACATTTCGTAACAATCAGTTTGATCGAGAGCTGTCGAAGTTGTTATTCATTGAAGACGACATCGACATTTCACGTCTGATAAATTATGTGTGTGTACAGACAGTTTAATTCGTTTAATGTTTAGTTATGTGCTTCTTTTGCAGAAGCCCGTGTATTGTAATTAACGCAAAACTGTGTCGTTTCTTGGCTTTAACTCGAATTCCGAACGCACGGTGAAATTTTTCCGGATCCACTTTGACTTTGGGCCAGAAAAGTAACAGAAAGTCCTTTGAGCGGTGCCAAGGAACGCAGTCGCGTTTTCTGGCGTGCACATCACCTCTTCACTTCATCCATCACTTAATCCATTCTGCTCAAAGTTATAACTGATTGGACTCGATTAAATTAAATACATTCACATTCAGTTCAAGGGAATTTGCGACTTTAATAAATAATAATTACTGCCAAAATTAGGAGGAAAAAATATTGCCAGCATTTTCAATTTGAAACGTTAATTAGTTTAAATAAGACTTGGCGTTTCGCTCATTCGTAAACGCTCCGTCAATTTTTGAATTGAGTCAAACTTAAAATAACTTCCTCGAAATGAGAGGGTCAAAACTAAAATTGTGTATTTGCGTAACAGACTAGGATGAAAAAATGATTTCTGGCTTGGCTTGAAGGAAGAAAATATTTTTTGCGTTCGGATTCTACGCTTTTAAAATATGATGACATTTATGAAGTACGTATGACGTAAAAGCTCGAGACATTACGCAGTCCGAGCATTTAAAAGTACCTACATGTAAAATATAAAAATAAATTCAACACAAATGTTTGAGTAGGAAAAGAACAGGCGAAAAACTTTAATTACTGAAGAAGTTAAAATTTGGCCAGCGTTCAAAAAAAAAAAACAACAAAAAAATTAAAGCTATTTGAACATCATTCATTTTGAGCTTATCGAAAGCAATGGTAGGTATTTTATGGTGAATTTAAAAGCTTTTGAAAATCAAAATTCAAATAAGACGTTTAGTTCATTAATTAAGTTCAGCGCAGATAAGTTGAGTTTGAGTTGCCAGTTTAATTTTAATCCTTAACGAAGATCTAAGGGCCGATACTTTCATCTCTGATTAACTTTAATCTTTGGTTTATTCCTATAGAAACAATTGTAGGCATGGGAATAAACCAAAGGTTAAAGTTAATCAGTGATGAAAGCACCAGCCCTAAAACTGGGACTCCTAACGACGACGATGAAGATTTGAGAAGGGGTTGGCTATAAAAATATTGAAAAATTGAACATCGCAATCTTCTCTTCAAATAAATGGATGCAATATTTTTTTAAAAATAATTATAACCAGAAAAATTAACAGATATTTAAAAATAACTGTTTGTCCAAATAAGCTCGTACTAATTGAAGTCAAAATCGTTAAACCATCTTACAATTAGGTGGAATGATTTCATACAGGGTGTTCTGATATTATTTTAAGGAAATATGTAAACATTTAATTCTAAAAAAAGAAACGAAAGCAGATATCTGTTATAAATTGAATATTGAACGAAGTCCTCAAGTGCATTATAAACAAGAGCAGCAGTAAATAAACGCTGATTGGTTTCGATAATAAATTTATTCGTCTTATTAATTCAGGTCAACAAGAACAAAGGACGCACGCTAATTAAGCTTCCATTCAGAAACGTATCAATTCGAGTCAATAAAAACCACGCGCAGAAGAAGTCGCGTTTGCATGTAAGTAAACAAATGTAAAGTCGCCTGAAAAGCGGAATAGAACAAGTCACGAATCGAATAATGCCCAATTTTTTCATCCCCTTATCTTAAGGTTAAATTTATCTGTCAGTTAGAGTGTGACACATAGTATCTGTACGTCACATTCCAACCGTTAGATAAATTAACCTTAGGTTAAACATGGTAAAGAAATCGGCCATAAGTCGTTTACAAAAAAAGACATTATGAATAATAAGGGCCTAAAGTTAGAACCTTGGGGTATCCGAAAGGGTACCTAATTTAAAGCATTATCAACGATGAGGGTCTAAGGTGGCAGCTTGTGGCGTGGCAGTAATACATTTTTATTAATTTTTTAGGAAGAAACTTAATTTTCAATTCGAGTTTTGATAATTCTCGGTTTTACGATCCAACATTTCCGAGGAGGTTTTATGACGCACAGTTAATAAGACGGAAGACACTGTTTGTGTTAATCCGCGTGTAACATAAACGCCTTCTAAATGCGGCGGGCAATAAAATCCAATTTTAACGGCGGCGATCGAGCGAGCGACGCTCTCGTAAATAAGACGTTTGTTTCGTTTTCACGGTCGATTAATAAGCGAAATTTTAAAAACTGAGGGGGGGCGATTTGGCACGCACTCGCGAGTAATTCGGAAATTTTTCGGCAAACAAACAAATAAACGAACAGTGATTTCTTTTGTCGGAAGACACGTAAAGTACTTAGTGGCATCGCCTTAAGTGTGACTAATTATTTTGTGTTTGTTATTATTTTAACTGACCCTAAACTTTATTAGTGTTATGCGGTGTGTTCACGTGCAAGTATTTTTAAACGATTTTTTTAAATGTAGGTTTTGTTTTATTACCGCTACTTGGCCGGTTAAGTCCATCTCGTATTATTTGCAATCGCTGGTTTCTTCCTAAATCGTAACACTGTTTGTTTTAATACTAAATTGCACTAATTTTCAGTATAATTACTTGAGGTGTAGATTCTTCAACGTAAATAACTTTTGTCGAATCGATTCGCCTGCTGGATTTATTTTTTTTTTCGAGTATTTTTTCATTCACCCTGTATGTGTGTATTCAATTTAATGAATGGTAAATTTTATTTTATATCAAAGTGCAATACAACTATGTACTTTAATCGAAGAGTCGGATTTGTTTTAATTTAAAATAAAATATAATAAAATTGAAGACATTTAAATACACTGGTCGCAGCCGCAGTTGGCGATGCGTAATCTAATAACTACTACTAGTTTATTATTTTAGTTTCTGAAACAAAAGAAGATCGACAATTGTGGGTGCGTTCGACATTACGTTCGGGGCACGCTCTGAACAGAAGTGTGAGGGAGAGCGAATGCGTTTCAGTGCATGTAGGAGTGAGACAAAGGAACACTACGAGCGCTCCGAGCGTTATGTAAATGTGAAAAATTAATTGGATTTATAAGAATCCAAAGACAACTCGAATAATGAACGGACAATGAAGTATGTACTACGAAGAAAACACAAAAGGTGGCGATTGTTCAAAAATCAAAAAAATAAAAGAAGAAATCAAAAAATAACACAAACGAACTTCGAGCAGAATACGGTGAACAAAAAAAAAAAACAAACAAAGATCGACGTTGCTGCAGCGAAACGTAAGAAATCATATCGCAAGAAAAAACCAAAAAAACAAAAGAAGAGACAGCAAACAATGTCAAGTAGAATATGGTGAACAAAAAACAAAAGATCGGAATGTAACCAATGGAAAACAAAAGAAATTAATTAGATTTATAAGAATTGAAAAAAATACTCGAATAATGAATGAACGATGAATGCGAAGAAAAAGACGAAAAAAAAAACAAAAGGCGGCGAATGTTCGAAAATCAAGAAGAAAAGGACAAAAACGAACAAAGATCGACGTTTCTGCAGTGAATGTAAGAAACCAAATCGCTAAGAAAAGAAGAGGGGGCTCAAGTAGAATACGGTGAACAAAAAACAAAAGTTACAGTTAAAAGAAGAGACGACAAATAGTAGAATGCGATGTATGAACAACACAAGAAGATCGACGTTTCTGCAGCGGAGTGTAAGAAATCAAATTGCTAACAGAAAACAAACAAAAGAAGAGATGACATGAAATATGTATTAATTTTAACACGAAACATTAATGCGACAAAAAGTAACCAAAAATTAAAAAAAAAACTATAGTAATAAAAACTTGATTTGCTTTGTTTACAATAAAAAACAAAAACAAATAATGAAATGCAACAATTGATTTTCAAAAGCTTCACGCCGGTAATCATTTGTTATTTTTTGCTTATAGAAGAAAAAACAGTTGAATCAGCAGTCAATAGAACTTTCAACTTTTTGCAAAGGCAAAAAATCGACGATTTGCGACTAAATCGTTTATTTTCTTTTGCTTACGAAAAGAAACAATATAATGAAATATGAAGAAATAAATGAAAGCCTGATCATCAACTTTCTTGCTTACAGAAAAAAATAAAATAAATAAATAAAAGAAGAAAAAACAAATTAATGTTTGATTTTCAAAAGTTTTGCATACGAATAAAAATAATACTAATAATAATAATAATAATACTAATAATAATAATAAAAATAATAATTCTTTTGTAAGCAAGAAATCGTCGATTTTATGAATGCTTTGAAAAGCGAAGCCAACAAATCGACGATTTCATGTTTACAAATGAAACAAAAAAAAATACAAAGAAACAAATGAAAGCTCGATTTATTTGATGTTCAAAAGCAAAAGCAAAAAATCGACGATTTGCGACTAAGTCGTTGACTTTTTTTGCTTACAAGAGAAAACCATGAAATACGAAGAAACAAATGAAAGCCCGATCGTCGACTCTCTTGCTTACAGAAAAAAAAAACAAAAAATAAAACAAGAAGAAACAACTGAAAGTTTGATATTCAAAAGTTTCACGTCGGAAATCGTTATTTGATACTTTTTGCTTACAAAAAAAATTATAATAATTAAATAAAACGAAACACATTGCTGTGATATTACCTGAATCGGGGTAATAAAGGAAGGAGCAACAAAGGAGAGGAATCCAGAATTTTTAAAGGTTTAATAACTTCTAATCATTTTTCATAAACCATTCACGAACATAAACACCAAACACATCACCCGAAAATAAAAATATAAAATTCAAAGGGCAAATCAAGTTAAAAAGTTACAAAAAATTAAATTAAATCAAATTTTTTTTAAGAATGAACAACGAAGAAGGAAGTACAATATGTATACCTGATGAAGAAGTGGAGTGGCTTCAAAATAAATTAAACTGGATGGAATTTTCGGAATTTATGAACAAAATCAAAGGAAAACTCAATCATCCACTGACAGCGAAAAACCTGCCAATTAAACTTCCTAAAAATAATAGAAAGAGAAGGCTCGTATATTTACCTGATGGGAGAAGAGTGAGGGTTAAGAGGACCAAGGCAGAGGATGTCCAAGTAATTTATGAAGAACTCTTGGATAAACATTTAAATTTGTAAATGCCAAATGTATGTGTTTCGAAAAAGTTTGATTTATTGTTTTCAAAATTTGAACATTATAATAGAATTAATAATTTTACTTACAAAATGTTTAAATTATAAAAAAATCGTTATTTTGTAACAGAATTTATATAAAATGATGTATATATCAGATATAAAAGTCAAAATTATGACGTATGGAAAAAACGGTAGTATAATAAATGTTAGAAAGGGTGATGGTTGCTCTAGGAATGATCGTTGATATGGTGAAAAATATTTATCCGAGGTGTATAATCCATTCACGATCTTTTTAGACTCAGAGTCAGAATTTTACATTTGTCACATTTTGAGTTCTATCAAAATTCATGTACGTAATTTAACGAAAAAAAAGCATGGCCCATGGAGTCTAAAAAGATCGTGAATGGATATTAAATAAACATTTCGCAAAGAGAAAATTCATAATACTTTTGCCCTTCACAAAGATAACCTCGTAACAAATTCACACTTCCCTACTTCACAATTTTGATTTTATAATTTGTTAAATATTTCATTCGTTATATAGTTCAAACAACAGTTCTAATTTCTCAGATTTAATTGTTTCAGTTCGTGTTTTTATTTAATATATCAGTTAAACTTTTAAGAATTTTATTTGAGTTAATTTTAATATTGGATTAGAAGTACCTACCAGGAAATAAAAGTGAGTAGAAAAAAGGAAATTTTAGTAGAAGTTATAATATTAATCGTTTGATTGACAATTCAATTTGACATTCAAACAAAACCTGTGTCAATAAAAAGAATAAAGTGTAGACGATTTGCAAGGATCGTAAGCAATTTATTTAAACCTATTGAACAGATTTTATAAAAATATATACACATAATTTTAATTTAGTCAAAGAATACTTAGACGACGATTTGCAAGGGTCGTAATCAAAG